>CM054061.1:239831862-241031862 GCA_028641055.1 Alopecurus myosuroides
ATCCGGGTCATCCCAATCAGAGTCACCAGGGAACTAACCCGGTCAATAGTCACCAAGGAGGAAATTCCGGTTTTCAAACAAATCTGAAGCAGTTAAGTTCAGGTCAATATCATGTATTCACCACTAGTTCATGCAGGAGAGAGCGCAAGGTACAGAAGCGCGCTGTCAACGTTGTGACTCCTGCTGTTCCTAGATGGCTTAACTGGTCAGAACAACCCATAACCTGGAGTAGGGCTGATCATCCTCCACGAGTTGATAATCCAGGGGGAGTGGCTCTGGTCGTGGCTCCACAAGTTGGAGGATATAAGTTAGATAAAGTATTGATGGATGGAGGAAGCAGCATAAACATACTATACTACGACACGTTCAAAAGGATGAACCTGTAAGAGAAACAGCTTCAGCCATCATTGACTGTGTTTCATGGCATCGTACCCGGTAAGTCTGCACAACCTATCGGAAAAATATTCCTTGAAGTTGCTTTTGGGGTATTTGAAAATTACAGTACATAGATGCTATCCTTTGAAGTGGTCAAATTCAAAAGTCCGTACCATGCCCTGTTCGGACGGCCAGCTTATGCCAAATTCATGGCCAGACCTTGCTATGTTTACCTCAAACTAAAGTTGCCAGGTCCCAATAGAAACATTACTGTTAATGGAGATATAGACATAGCTCCGGAATGTGAGGAAGGTGACGCAACTTACGCAGAGACAGCTTGCGCTGAAGAGGAGCTGAAATTGTACAAACTGCAGGTTGATCCAGAAGATATGACCTCGCTCAAAAAAACATCAGCTGAGTCCAAGTTAAATTTTAAGTCTGCTCAAGACACCAAGCTGGTGGACTTCACCCCCGATGACTCATCTAAACAGTTCAGCGTGGGGGCTCACATGACAGAGAAATAGGAAAACGCGCTCATCAAGTTCCTCTGTGAGAATTGGGATATCTTTGCATGGAAACCTTCTGACATGCCAGGTGTACCAAGGGAACTTGCTGAGGACAGTTTAAATGTGAATCCTGATTCGAAACCTATTCGTCAGTTCCTCCGTCGTTTCAATGATGAGATAAGAGAAGAAATAGGAGAAGAGATTGCCAGGTTACTTGCAGCAGGGTTTATCGTAGAAGTGTTTCACCCGAAGTGGTTAGCTAATCCAGTTCTCGTTCTCAAGAAAACAGAACCTGGAGAATGTGCATAGACTACACAGATCTGAATAAAGCATGTCCTAGCGACCCGTTCGCGTTACTCCGTATTGACCAGATTATAGACTCTACGGTCGGTTGTGAACTGTTATGTTTCCTGGACGCTTATTCAGGTTATCACCAAATCAAAATGAAGGAGGAGGATCAAGAGAAGACATCGTTCATTACTCCCTTTGGAGCGTTTTGTTATACGACAATGCATTTTGGTTTAAAAAATGCAGGGGACATTTATCAAAAGTGTATCCAAAAGTGCTTGGAAAGTCAAATTGGGCGGAACGTGCACGCTTATGTGGATGACATAGTAATCAAATCACAGAAAGGTGACACTTTGATCTCAGACTTAGAAGAGACGTTCGCCAATCTGCGCAAGTACCAAATCAAACTTAATCCAACAAAGTGTGTCTTTGGCGTGCAAGGTGGGAAGTTATTGGGTTTCATTATTTCCGAGAGAGGCATTGAAGCAAACCTGGAAAAAATTCAGGCCATACATAACCTGAAAAAGCCGGTTTGCCTGAAGGACGTTCAGAAGCTGACAGGTTGTGTTGCCGCCCTGAGCCGGTTTATAAGCAGGCTAGGTGAAAAGGCCATACCTTTGTACCGATTGCTAAAGAAAACAGACACCTTTGTGTGGAATCAGGAGGCTGATGAGGCATTGGAGGCCTTGAAAAAACAACTTTCCAATGCGCATATATTAGCTGCGCCTGAAGAAAAAGAACCCATGTTGATATACATAGCAACAAATAACAGGGCAGTGAGTGCGGTGGTAGTTGTGGAGCGTAAGCTGGAAGATAAAGAAGGTCTTGTTCAGCGGTAGGTTTACTACGTCAGCGAGGTTCTGATAGAGTCTAAACAACGTTACCCCCATTGGCAGAAGCTTGTCTTCGGAGTATTCATGGCCAGTCGCAAACTGAAACATTACTTTCAGGAACATCCTAAAACTGTGGTTAGTTCAGCGCCTCTGTCTGACATTATTCAAAATAGAGAAGCAACACGAAGAGTTGCCAAGTGGGCTATCGAGATGGGACCTTATCATATCAAATACGAGCCAAGGACTGCAATAAAATCCCAAGCTTTGATCGAGTTTATAAATGACTGGACACAGTTACAGGTTCCACCGGATAAACCAGACACTAACTATTGGACTATGCACTTTGATGGGTCTCGACAACTGGAAGGCTCAGGAGCTGGTGTGGTTTTAACATCCCCACGAGGAGATAAGTTTCGCTATGTCTTGCAAATCTCATTCAAATGCACTAATAATGCAGCGGAGTATGAAGCTTTGCTCCATGGGCTTCGCATTGGGAAAGAAATGAGCATAACCCGGATTCGATGTCTGGGTGATTCTAATATGGTATCTCAACAAGTTACAGGAACCTGGTATTCTAAAGACCCAGTCATGGCAGCTTATAGACGGGCAGTTACCCAGCTGGATGGACATTTTCAGGGATATAAGGTGGATCATATCGATCGACGTCACAATGAAGCAGCTGATACACTGGCACGTCTAGGTGCTCAGAAAAAGCAGGTCCCACCAAATGTTTTTCTGGATGAAATTCATAGTCCGTTTGTTAAAATCCCAACAGAAGAAGACTTAGCAAATCCAGACCCAGAATCAGAATTAGTAGCTGCTCTGCACATAATACCACAGTGGAGTGAGCCATATTTGACATTCCTTACGAGAGGTGAGCTCCCGCAGGACGAGGTTATAGCTCGCCAGGTTACCAGAAGATCCAAGTCATATACAATTATAAATGGTGAGTTACACAAGAGAAGCGCGACTGGAATTTTTCAAAGATGTGTTTCTCTAGAAGAAGGATGTCAATTTCTCAGAGAAATTCATTCAGGAGACTGTGGCCATGATGCAAGCTCTAGATCTTTAGTTAATAAACCTTTCATACATGGATTTTCTGGTTAACCGCGAATGCTGATGCAGAATATATCGTGAAAACATGTGAAGGCTATCAAAGATATGCAAGACAGGATCATGTGCCAGCTCAGGACTAGCGTATGATTCCCATAACCTGGACTTTTGCAGTTTGGAGACTTGACATGGTAGGACCTTTCAAAAGGTCAGCTGATAAAAGACACATCTACTGGTGGCAGTTGATAAGTTTACAAAGTGGGTAGAAGCGGAACCAATCAGTAAATGTGACGCGGTTACAACAGTCAAGTTCGTAAAAAAGCTGATTTTCAGGTTTGGGTACCCACATAGCATTATTACAGATAACGGGACGAATTTATCAGAAGGAGCAATGCAGAAGTTTTGTGAACAGAACCATATAAGGCTAGACCTTGCTTCTGTGGCCCATCCACAGTCTAATGGACAGGCAGAGAGGGCTAACCAGGAATTACTCAAAGGTATAAAACCTAGACTCCAGGTTCCATTGGAGAAAACTGTTGGCTGCTGGGTCGAAGAATTGTTGTTGTTTTATGGAGCATACGAACTACTCCAAATAGATCAACACGTTATACCCCTTTCTTTCCGGTCTATGGAGAAGAGCCAGTTTTGCCAAGTGATATTCGTCATGATTCACCACAAGTGATTGCTTATGTGAAAACCAATAATGAGTTAGCTTGTCAAGACTCATTAGATGCTTTAGAAGAAGCACGTGACCTCGCAGCATCTCGGTCAGCTATATATCAGCAGGACCTGCGTCACTATCATAGCCGCAGAGTTAAGACTCGGAGTTTCCAAGAAGGAGATTTCGTTTTAAGACTAATTCAGAAGAAAGATGGGATGCATAATATAAGTCCTCCATGGGAAGGACCCTTTGTAGTAAGTAAAAAGCTACACAATGGGTCCTATTACCTCATCGATATGTGTGATGCTGATAAATCCCGCACATCTGAGGAAGAAACTGGAAGACCATGGAACATAGCCCAGTTGAGGCCATATTATACATAGGATCATTGTAATCACTATGTTATCTTTTGACAATGAAAGGCAATGTTAGCAACATCTGAGTTATTGAAATTTGTTAGCCTATCCCTATCAAATTGAGCTACAATGGTATTTCTATATGATTACTTGGGGGCTGATGCTAGAGCATAGTCTATGTCTCAAGAATGGGGCCTGCCAGTCAGTGGTTACACGCGTTTTTATTGACCTAGATGTTTAAGCCTGGTTGAGTCCATCATGATATAACCCGGCAGTACCGGTTTATTATAACCCGGCAAATCAGGTTACTATGACCCTGAAATCCCAGAGTTGTACACACTAGAATAAGTCATGCGAAAAACCGGCTGAGCTAGAAAGCAAAGAAAAACCAAGTCAAGGGAATTTTCATCTTCAAGTAAAAGAAAACCCGGATATGATTTCCATAACCTCAAAGGAAATCCGGTTTATTACACACCAAATTGTAGCATAGGTGCACACACACCCCTTCAAAAAATAGGACTAGAAATAAAACAGTTTATCTAGCCTATTACAGACCCAACAGGGTCGAATTATTTCGTTCGCAAAAACTCACGTAATCAAACTGCAGCAGATTTCTGCTGGGACGGGTCCTGATCTGCCGGGTCTTGAGGAGCTAGGTCTTCAGTCTCCGGGTCAGCTGGGGCCTGGATCGCTCCTTCGACTTCATCTGCAGGGACGTACTTCCACTCTAGCTGAGCCAGAGCATCAGTAACATTCTCCGGTTCATATAAGGGGCGTGGTGGAGCAGAAACAGAAGGAGTAACCGACTGAGGCGCACCAGATGAGGAGGCTATGGAGAGACGGCTCTTGGGAGGGGCTTGTCGAATAGCAGCCATATCCAGAGGAGTAAAAGGCATTTTTCGTTCACCAGAAGAATTATAACCCGAGCACATGTCCTTCAGTTTTAGCTTCTCAGCAATGGTGCAAGCATAGAACCGACACTCTTTTTCAATCCTGGCGAAGTCCTTCTTCTCATACTTTGACATATCCGCTTTGTATTCTGGGAAACCTCCCACAAGAATATCCGGCTTCAGTTCTGGATGATATGCTTTCGCAAGTGACATGACCTTGATGGCTCCACGGCGACAGGATGATAGCTTATGCTCTTCTATCCACTGAGGGACATGAGTTAGCTCCACAAGCATTTCGCTAAGCCTTCTAGGCGGAGCATCCCAGTTCCGGACAGCTTTGATACATTCTCCACCTCCAATGTATAGCTGTCGGATCAGGGTGAACAAGGCCTTGAGTTTCAGGTCTGGGAGTTTCAGGTTATTCCCATGCATCCTGCCTACAGGTTACAAAAAAATTCTGATCTAAGTCAAGTTGATTGATAAAAAAGGCAAAGGAAATACAGCATTGGACGTATAATAAATTGAAGGGGATGATAAGCTGGATAAACTCACCAAAAACACTGCAAGTGATATCTCTCAGCAGATCTGTGACCTTGGTGAAATGGGTCCGGGTCTCCTCTAGTTCCTTTTCCGCAGTCTCTGCCCTGGTTACGAGAATTTTCTCCTGGGTTTCAAAATCCCGCTACAGATCAGACCAAGTCTTGGTTGCCTCAGTGATTTGTTCTTCTAGTTCTTTCTGCCGGGTCCTGGCCTCCTCAGTTTTCTTGGCCTCTTATGCAAGTAGGTTCTTCAAATTTGAAACCCCTTTTTGAGACGAGGATTCCAGACTCTGCAAAAAGATTCAAGTTATTCAAAGGTTAAGTTGTAAATTGACAAATATCCGGATTATACAACCACAACCCGGATACTGATGAACTTATTACAGTTTCTAAAGAAAAGTTAAGTCCCAGTAGCTACAGGTTCGCAACCTGGCACTTGGGGGCTACAGTATTTCAAGTTCATCAAACGCATCAACAACAACGCCTACAAGCTCGACTTACCGCAATCCAAGTACCGCGTCCACAACTCCTTCAATGTCAAGGACCTCTCTCCCTTCCATGGATACCCAAGTGATGAAGACGATGCCGAGTCGAGGTCGACTCTTTTTCAAGGGGTGGGAGATGATGTAGCCCACCCAACTCCACCAAGTGCACCGATGAAAAGATCACGCGCAAAGGCCATCCAGGATAAGGTGAACTCGCTCCTCTCGTTCTATACTTTCGTTCATGTGGAGGATGGTGCGCTACCTCATGGTTCCACACTTTGCGTGCTCAGGTTCAAACCCACCACGGAGGCCCCGGAAAGCACCCAAAACGATGCGCAGGAAGATACGAAGGAGGGCGGAAGAAACGGCATCGCAATCGGAGTCCCGGCGGAGAAGATAGGGGAAAAGAGCCCCCCTCCCCCCAGCCTCGGGAGCCGGCAAGGCCGGCCTCCTTCCCCCCCCCCCCCCCCCCCCCCCCCCCAGGCCGGACCCCCCACAGAAGGGGCCGACCTCATGGCCGGCCTACCTCCTCCCCACCCCGGCCCCAGGCAGGGCACCCAACAGAAGGGGCCGGCCTGGAGGCCGGCCTCCCCCTCTAGGCCGCCTCCTGCGCCCACCCTGGCCCCAGGCCGGGGTGGACCCGAAATGCACGCAAATGACGCCTTTTCGACCCTGTTTTCACCTGCTTCGACCCCCGGCTATATAAGGACGACCCCGAGCTAGATCTAGGGTTTTAGAGTTGAATTTAGAACATTTGGAGCTCAGCTCTCTTGTATCCCTCTTTGAGGAACTACTCCTCCGGTGTGTACCGAGGACCGTATCAAGGCTACTCCTCCGACTTCGTCGAGGATCGTATCAAGGCACATCCCAACTACTTGTCCTCTCCCTATCGGGTTTCAGTCAAGAGTTGTCCAATCTTCCTCTCGTTATCTTGAGGTTCTATTGGCGTAGTGGTACCGACTACGGGTGTGAGACGGTTTGTATCAAGGTGAGTTCAGTTGGATCGATTGTTCCGTAGGCGGCCCTCGGGGCTTAGTTGACGGGAAGTTGGATCTTTCGGTTCTTGCGATTTATCCCGATTTGTGTGTTGCCCCGCGTTCCCCCACGTTTCCCCTCGATTCCCCATCTCGTGTTCTTACCGGTCTTCGTGTTCTTCGTTCGTTCTTCGTCGATTCGTGAAGATCGGGCCAATCTAGGATTCGAACTCCATATCAATAGGTAAGGTAATCACAAGGTAGATTGGCTCACAAAGGAATAGCAAGAGGGAAAAGTTTTGGGGTGTTTATACCTTTCTCCGATGATCTTCATCCTTTATGCTAGAAACTTCCATGTTTTCGCACGAATTTTTCTTAAATAGATGATGTATCTCCTGCAATGGTGATGTACATGAAGTTTGTGGCTTCGAAACGAGCCAAAGATCACTCAAAACAGAGTCCAGAATCAAAAGTTATGGCCAAACCGATGAAGGAGTAACGCGGTTTTCTCCGAGGACGAGCTGGAGGCCGAGCGGTTCTGTTACCTA
Source organism: Alopecurus myosuroides (assembly GCA_028641055.1). Lineage (NCBI taxonomy): Eukaryota > Viridiplantae > Streptophyta > Magnoliopsida > Poales > Poaceae > Alopecurus > Alopecurus myosuroides. Next base: position 239,839,371 of record CM054061.1, read on the forward strand.
GCCGGCCTGGGAGGCCGGCCTAGCTGGGCTTGACCCTTCCTAGGCTGGGATTCCTTGGCACTCAAAATTTCACGATTTTGGGCTTTTTGGGGCGGAAAATGCATCTGAAATCACCAAATTGAAGGGGAAATATGTGGAATTATGCCATAGAAACGCAAAGGGAGGTAGATCAACAAGTTAAGCAATAGATCCATGGATCAAAACCTAGAAAACACACACTTAAATCACAGATCGATCCAAGAACTCGTGAGCCTATTTTTGGTAGAAATTTTGAATTTAGGCAAGAACAAGAAAAAATTTGGGGAAAAAGGGTGTTGAATCCGTGGCAACCTTGCTCTGGATACCAATTGATGTATCCCTATGTATGTGACTTGTGGGATTTGGCCTGATGTTCACGGATTGACGAGGTAGTGGGCGAATGCACACGAAGAATATTAGGAAGGATGAAGAACACAAGAACACAAACATGATACAAGGATCGTTTCTCTCACCGGTCGATCCAAACCATCCCAATAGAATATCGAAGGGAGAGAAGTATCCCTACGCGAAAGATTGGCGAGCGCATGCACAACAAGGGGTCTTGACACTTTCCAATGGATGAAATATGGAGTAGCGTTGATATGGTCCTATATACACATCATTAGAGTAGCCATGAATCCCATGGGGGCTCTCCAAAATGGAGGGGTATGACCAACATGCTCTATCTCAATCTCATCTTAGTCGAACCCTAGATCAGAATCTCGGGGGACCTATTTATAGTTTAAGGGGAAAATGGGGGAGGTGGGTAGAATTAAAAGGAATGTTCCCTTTTCCATGCAGGGAAGTCAGCCTGGCCCGGGCTGGAGGCTGGGCAGGCACCCGAGCGGTCCCGCCTGGGGGGCGGCCTAGGCCGGATTTCTTGGTGGCCCTCACTTCTTCTCCTTCTCGTTCTCGGTCACCATCTTGGTCATCTTCTTGGGCATCTTCTCTCTTCCTTCTCCTCTTCCATGCATACACCTTGGATGGCCTTGAGTCTCGGGTTTCCTCGGCATATCCTCGCACGCTCGTACTCGTCGGGTCATACCTATCAATGCAAAGGGATGGATGCTCAAGTAGTATACCATCCAAAGGCGTGCAATATGAGGTCTCATAGAGGATTGAATTCACCTTCGAAGTCCATGGTGACTTGATGTATGATGGAGTGTGAGACATGCCAAGTTGGATGGGTCGGGCTGCATCACTGATGATGACGTGATCACACGCTCGTTGGGAGACCCCAAGTGGAAGGTATGTTGTAGTCTAGAGTAAGTTTTCCCCTAGTATAGAACCAGAGTTATCAAACCAGTAGGACTTCGTAGTCTTGAAGAAGGTTTCTGTTGGGGGAATAGGTAAGGGGGAGCCTTACCGGCCTCTGACATGAACCGGGAATCACCTCATCCGGTTCATGGTGAGTAACCCGGGTTCTGCTAGGCAGAGCCGGGTTAAGCTAGGAAGAGCCGGGTTACGGTGAGCGTGACCCGGCAGAATGAAGAACCGGCCCAAGGCCCAGGTCTGGCGACGTGGAAGCCCAGGAGCCCGGAGAACAGTTCTTGGCCGGCCCAGGAGTAGAAGAGCCGGACCAAGATGATCAGGAACCGTAGGGCGATAGGACTCCGAAGACGGGCGGGACCCGGACTCCCTTGTAACCCGGAGGTCTCGTCTACTATATAAGGCGAGAACCCGGGACGTAGAAAGAAAAGTTCTAAGTCGATAGCAAAGTAACTCGAGACATCGAGAGCCGGAATCGCCCTTTGTAATCGAGACTTGGTTCCTTGATAGTAAGAAAGCAGGAGTAGGTTTTACCCTCAATCGAGGGGCCGAACCTGGGTAAACTCGTGTCTGTCGTTTCCACCTCAACCCTTTCAAAGTTTCGCTTAGTAGAAATGGCCTCGCAATCTAGTTCTCGCATGAGGAAACTTGCCGTGACAAAACCACGACAGTTGGCGCCCACCGTGGGGCCTGCTCGCGTAAGCGTCATCTTTTCGGAAGGAGCGCTACCTGGGACCGAGAAGATCGCGATAGGCCGGCTCAGGAGGAGCCGGCGCAGAAACTATTACAATCATGACACGTGGGGCCCCGAGTTCGCCTCCGTGAATTCAGGACTTCACGTCCCCTTCGGCAAGATCCATGTCTTCATTGGATATGTTGGGACAGCAGCTTCAGAACCGGACCAACTTTCAGATTCGGTGTCTGAGAAAACCATGGCAGTGGACTCCGATGGCGAGTCCTCGGTTGGGAACAATGACGATCATGATTACACAGGCTCGATCCACCAGCTTTTTGGAGACCGATTAGGAGGAGTTCTTAAATTAGACGCGCCAGGTTTCGATGAGACAACTCACCACGCTGTCGTTTACATGGCTGGTCCCATGCGGCCAACCGAGCCCAGGTATGACTCGGAAGGAAACTTAATTACTAACGAGGCTTCGACCTCAAATCCGGTTCTTGGAGCACCAGGTGTTACAGTCACAGCACCAACTGGACCAGCGTCTACCCTAGGAGCACCAGAGATGACGCCCTCGATAGGACCTGGAGCAACAATACCCGGGGAAGCCGTGATTGACTTGACCGTGCCTGCGTCGTACAACCTAAGATCGGAGCTGATGTATGCAATGGATTCTTTAAACGAAATCCTGGCAACACCGATCACCCCGGAGAACCTGGAGCGACGTAACACAGAGATAGCATGACTCCGGCAGGAAATAACTCACGCTCGTCAAGAGATTGAGAAAGAAGCCACTTGCATAAACAAAGCCCGGTTAGAATTTCTAGAAGAGGCCACACGTCTTGAGAGGGAAGGAATTCACCTGACCTTCAAGCAAAGAGAGCTAGTGTCAATACAGAACAGACGTCGTCATACTCGCCTAAATAATGAGTTCGGGGTAGGACTCGATCCTACTAATGTACACAATTTGTTTACATCTCCGATAGGAAACCCCGCAGCTCATAACCCGGCGTGTCCAGGTTATAATACGAACCCGCCGGTTATCCCTGCTCCAGTCTTTCCAGCACGTTTCCAGCCACCCGTTCAACCGCTTGGGAGCCCAAATCCAGTACCAGCCCCAGCACAGCCTGTGCAAGAAAGGTTTCATACGCCGCCGGGTCACTTCAATAATCCGATGGATAACATTTGGGCAGCAACCACCAATCTGGCATAGATTCCGGTTGGCCCTAATAACCCTATGGCGGTTGAAGCTCGAAGGGCCATTGAGATGCTACAAACAGCGGTGGTTCAGCAGTTAAACTACAGTAACCAGGACATCATACACTCAACACCTTATCATAGCAGGACAACTTTGCCCCGGAGTAGTCATGGAAATTCTCCAGCCCCAGCAGGATCCAGCAGCGCTAACATACCAACCCACCTAGGCAAGCAGTATCGTATGCACCTGGAGTTTTAAATACAGGACATAGAACCGCAGAACCTGAAAACAGGAATCCAGGTCATGTCCAGAACCCAGTGCAAGCCACGGTCTCAAACCCGGCTCAAGCCAGGTCTCGTAGAATTGGAATCCAGTGCCTCAGTCCTGCAATTACGAACGAGAGAATACAAGCTGATTTTAAAGGACATCGCAGAGTTGTGAATTATACGCCTGACATGGAGCCTGCAGACTGGATAGAGGGTTATGAGATGGCCATGGAAATATTGGAAGTAAGTGACGCGGTGTGCGCATGCTACTTAAGCGTGATGTTAGAAGGGCCAGCAAAGTCTTGGTTAAAGAACTTACCCGCCAATTCAATCAACAGCTGGCAGGAGTTGAAGGACCAGTTTATCAAGAATTTTCAGGACACATGTAAACGGCCAACGACGATCACAGACCTAGAAAATTGTGTTTAGAAAGAAGGGGAGTCCGCTCAACATTGGTCTCGGCGGGTGGCAGAGATCATCCACTCGTCTGTTGGACTCACCGCACAACAAGCCGCGATAGAACTGGAAAGAAATTGCAGGTTTGACCTTTGAAGCATAAGCTGGGATTCATTAAGAGGTACGTAAGTGACATGAGCGAGCTGATGGATGCCATGACCAAGTATGCGGAGTCTGACAAAACCAAAGATGCAGACTCAGATGACGAGAAGTCCGCCAAAGGAAAGAAAACTGGAACTAAGGGTAGTCAGAACCCGAGTCAGAGCAACAACAATCCTCAGAACCAGACCAATAACAAACGGAAAAACGGAGAGGGGACTTCATATTTGATGGCTAACACAAATACAGGTTACAGAAACCAACGTCAGGGCAACAACTTCAGGGGAAATCAAAATTTCAGGCCAAACAGCTTTGCACAAGCTCTGCAAGCCCTGAAAGGTCCGTGCCCCCGATATAGTAAAAATGGAAAGGTAGAAAATCATTCTTGGGAAGATTGCTTCATCATGCGGGGCTTCAGACCTAGTGGAAATAAAAAATTAAGGACCAGGAAACGGTGGAGGCGGCAACCCAGGAAATATGGGAGGTGGACATCCGGGACCTGGTAGCTCGGGACCCGGCAATCATAATCCGGGTCATCCCAATCAGAGTCACCAGGGAACTAACCCGGGAAATAGTCACCAAGGAGGAAATTCCGGTTTTCAAACAAATCTGAAGCAGTTAAGTTCAGGTCATTATCATGTATTCACCACTAGTTCATGCAGGAGAGAGCGCAAGGTACAGAAGCGCGTTTTCAACGTTGTGACTCCTGTTGTCCCTAGATGGCTTAACTGGTAAGAACAACCCATAACCTGGAGTAGGGCTGATCATCCTCCACGAGTTGATAATCCAGGGGGAGTGGCTCTGGTCGTGGCTCCACAAGTTGGAGGATATAAGTTAGATAAAGTATTGATGGATGGAGGAAGCAGCATAAACATACTATACTACGACACGTTCAAAAGGATGAACCTGCAAGAGAAACAGCTTCAGCCATCATTGACTGTGTTTCATGGCATCGTACCCGGTAAGTCTGCACAACCTATCAGAAAAATATTCCTTGAAGTTGCTTTTGGGGTATTTTAAAATTACAGTACAGAGATGCTAGCCTTTGAAGTGGTCAAATTCAAAAGTCCATACCATGCCCTGTTCGGACGGCCAGCTTATGCCAAATTCATGGCCAGACCTTGCTATGTTTACCTCAAACTAAAGTTGCCAGGTCCCAATGGAACATTACTGTTAATTGAGATATAGACATAGCTCTGGAATGTGAGGAAGGTGACGCAACTTACGCAGAGACAGCTTGCGCTGAAGAGGAGCTGAAATTGTATAAACTGCAGGTTGATCCAGAAGATATGACCTCGCTCAAAAAACCATCAGCTCAGTCCAAGTTAAAATTTAAGTCTGCTCAAGACACCAAGCTGGTGGACTTCACCCCCGATGACTCATCTAAACAGTTCAGCGTGGGGGCTCACATGACAGAGAAATAGGAAAGCGCGCTCATCAAGTTCCTCTGTGAGAATTGAGATATCTTTGCATGGAAACCTTCTGACATGCCAGGTGTACCAAGGGAACTTGCCGACCACAGTTTAAATGTGAATCCTGATTTGAAACGTATTCGTCAGTTCCTCCGTCGTTTCAATGATGAGAGAAGAAAAGAAATAGGAGAAGAGATTGTGAGGTTACTTGCAGCAGGGTTTATCGTAGAAGTGTTTCACCCGAAGTGGTTAGCTAATCCAGTTCTCGCTCTCAAGAAAACAGAACCTGGAGAATGTGCATAGACTACACAGATCTGAATAAAGCATGTCCTAACGACCCGTTCGCGTTACTCCGTATTGACCAGATTATAGACTCTACGGTCGGTTGTGAACTGCTATGTTTCCTGGACGCTTATTCAGGTTATCACCAAATCAAAATGAAGGAGGAGGATCAAGAGAAGACATCGTTCATTACTCCCTTTGGAGCGTTTTGTTATACGACAATGCCTTTTGGTTTGAAAAATGTAGGGGCCATTTACCAAAAGTGTATCCAGAAGTGCTTGGAAAGTCAAATTGGGCGGAACGTGCACGCTTATGTGGATGACATAGTAATCAAATCACAGAAAGGTGACACTTTGATCTCAGACTTAGAAGAGACGTTCGCCAATCTACGCAAGTACCAAATCAAACTTAATCCAACAAAGTGTGTCTTTGGCGTGCCAGGTGGGAAGTTATTGGGTTTCATTATTTCCGAGAGAGGCATTGAAGCAAACCTGGAAAAAATTCAGGCCATACATAACCTGAAATAGCCGGTTTGCCTGAAGGACGTTCAGAAGCTGACAGGTTGTGTTGCCACCCTGATCCGGTTTATAAGCATGCTAGGTGAAAAGGCCATACCTTTGTACCGATTGCTAAAGAAAACAGACACCTTTGTGTGGAATCAGGAGGCTGATGAGGCATTGGAGGCCTTGAAAAAACAACTTTCCAATGCACCTATATTAGCTGCGCCTGAGGAAAAAGAACCCATGTTGCTATACATAGCAAAAAATAACAGGGCAGTGAGTGCGGTGGTAGTTGTGGAGCGTAAGCTGGAAGATAAAGAAGGTCTTGTTCAGCGGTGGTTTACTACGTCAGCGAGGTTCTGATAGAGTCTAAACAACGTTACCCCCATTGGCAGAAGCTTGTCTTCGGAGTATTCGTGTCCAGTCGCAAACTGAAACATTACTTTCAAGAACATCCTATCACTGTGGTTAGTTCAGCGCCTCTGTCTGACATTATTCAAAATAGAGAAGCAACAGGAAGAGTTGCCAAGTGGGCTATCGAGATGGGACCTTATCATATCAAATACGAGCCAAGGACTGCAATAAAATCCCAAGATTTGATCGAGTTTATAAATGACTGGACACAGTTACAGGTTCCACCGGATAAACCAGACACTAACTATTGGACTATGCACTTTGATGGGTCTCGACAACTGGAAGGCTCAGGAGCTGGTGTGGTTTTAACATCCCCACGAGGAGATAAGTTTCGCTATGTCTTGCAAATCTCATTCAAATGCACTAATAATGCAGCGGAGTATGAAGCTTTGCTCCATGGGCTTCGCATTGCGAAAGAAATGAGCATAACCCGGATTCGATGTCTGGGTGATTCTGATATGGTATCTCAACAAGTTACAGGAACCTGGGATTCTAAAGACCCGGTAATGGCAGGTTATAGACGGGCAGTTACCCAGCTGGCTGGACATTTTCAGGGATATAAGGTGGATCATATCGATCGACGTCACAATGAAGCAGCTGATACACTGGCACGTCTAGGTGCTCAGAAAAAGCAGGTCCCACCAAATGTTTTTCTGGATGAAATTCATAGTCCATCTGTTAAAATCCCAACAGAAGAAGACTTAGCAAATCCAGACCCAGAATCATAATTAGTAGCTGCTCTGCACATAATACCACAGTGGAGTGAGCCATATTTGGCATTCCTTACGAGAGGTGAGCTCCCGCAGGACGAGGTTATAGCTCGCCAGGTTACCAGAAGATCCAAGTCATATACAATTATAAATAGTGAGTTACACAAGAGAAGCGCGACTGGAATTTTTCAAAGATGTGTTTCTCCAGAAGAAGGATGTCAATTTCTCAGAGAAATTCATTCAGGAGACTATGGCCATGATGCAAGCTCTAGATCTTTAGTTAATAAACCTTTCATACATGGATTTTTCTGGTTAACCGCGAATGCTGATGCAGAATATATCGTGAAAACATGTGAAGGCTGTCAAAGATATGCAAGACAGGATCACGTGCCAGCTCAGGACTTTGTATGATTCCCATAACCTGGACTTTTGCAGTTTGGGGACTTGACATGGTAGGACCTTTCAAAAGGTCAGCTGATAAAAGACACATCTACTGGTGGCAGTTGATAAGTTTACAAAGTGGGTAGAAGCGGAACCAATCAGTAAATGTGACGCAGTTACAACAGTCAAGTTCGTAAAAAAGCTGATTTTCAGGTTTGGGTACCCACATAGCATTATTACAGATAACGGGACGAATTTATCAGAAGGAGCAATGCAGAAGTTTTGTGAACAGAACCATATAAGGCTAGACCTTGCTTCTGTGGCCCATCCACAGTCTAATGGACAGGCAGAGAGGGCTAACCAGGAATTACTCAAAGGTATAAAACCCAGACTCCAGGTTCCATTGGAGAAAACTGTTGGCTGCTAGGTCGAAGAATTGCCTGTTGTTTTATGGAGCATACGAACTACTCCAAATAGATCAACAGGTTATACCCCTTTCTTTCTGGTCTATGGAGCAAAGCCAGTTTTGCCAAGTGATATTCATCACGATTCACCACAAGTGATTGCCTATGTGGAAACCAATAACGAGTTAGCTTGTCAAGACTCATTAGATGCTTTAGAAGAAGCACGTGACCTCGCAGCATCTCGGTCAGCTATATATCAGCAGGACCTGCGTCACTATCATAGCCGAAGAGTTAAGACTCGGAGTTTCCAAGAAGGATATTTCGTTTTAAGACTAATTCAGAAGAAAGATGGGATGCATAATATAAGTCCTCCGTGGGAAGGACCCTTTGTAGTAAGTAAAAAAGCTACACAATGGGTCCTATTACCTCATCGATATGTGTGATGCTGATAAATCCCGCACATCTGAGGAAGAAACTGGAAGACCATGGAACATAGCCCAGTTGAGGCCATATTATACATAGGATCATTGTAATCACTATGTTATCTTTTGACAATGAAAGGCAATGTTAGCAACATCTGAGTTATTGAAATTTGTTAGCCTATCCCTATCAAATTGAGCTACAATGGTATTTCTATATGATTACTTGGGGGCTGATGCTAGAGCATAGTCTATGTCTCAAGAATCTGGCATATGCCAAAATATATTGGTTATACTTGCCTGCCAGTCAGTGGTTACACGTGTTTTTATGACCTAGATGTTTAAGCCTGGTTGAGTCCATCATGATATAACCCGGCAGTACCGGTTTATTATAACCCGGCAAATCAGGTTACTATGACCCTGAAATCCCAGAGTTGTACACACTAGAATAAATCATGCGAAAAACCGGCTGAGCTAGAAAGCAAAGAAAAACCAAGTCAAGGGAATTTTCATCTTCAAGTAAAAGAAAACCCGGATATGATTTCCATAACCTCAAAGGAAATTTGGTTTATTACACACCAAATTGTAGCATAGGTGCACACATACCCCTTCAAAAAATAGGACTAGAAATAAAACAGTTTATCTAGCCTATTACAGACCCAACAGGGTCGAATTATTTCGTTCGCAAAAACTCACGTAATCAAACTGCAGCAGATTTTGCCTTCTGCTGGGATGGGTCCTGATCTGCCGGGTCTTGAGGAGCTAGGTCTTCATTCTCCAGGTCAGCTGGGGCCTGGATCGCTCCTTCGACTTCATCTGCAGGGACGTACTTCCACTCTAGCTGAGGCAGAGCATCAGTAACATTCTCCGGTTCATATAAGGGGCGTGGTGGAGCATAAACAGAAGGAGTAACCGACTGAGGCGCACCAGATGAGGAGGCTATGGAGAGACGGCTCTTGGGAGGGGCTTGTCGAATAGCAGCCATATCCAGAGGAGTAAAAGGCATTTTTCGTTCACCAGAAGAATTATAACCCGAGCACATGTCCTTCAGTTTTAGCTTCTCAGCAATGGTGCAAGCATAGAACCGACACTCTTTTTCAATCCTGGCGAAGTCCTTCTTCTCATACTTTGACATATCCGCTTTGTATTCTGGGAAACCTCCCACAAGAAGATCCGGCTTCAGTTCTGGATGATATGCTTTCGCAAGTGACATGACCTTGATGGCTCCACGGCGACAGGATGATAGCCTATGCTCTTCTATCCACTGAGGGACATGAGTTAGCTCCACAAGCATTTCGCTAAGCCTTCTAGGCGGAGCATCCCAGTTCCGGACAGCTTTGATACATTCTCCACCTCCAATGTATAGCTGTCGGATCAGGGTGAACAAGGCCTTGAGTTTCAGGTCTGGGAGTTTCAGGTTATTCCCATGCATCCTGCCTACAGGTTACAAAAAAATTCTGATCTAAGTCAAGCTAATTGATAAAAAAGGCAAAGGAAATACAGCATTGGACGTACAATAAATTGAAGGGGATGATAAGCTGGATAAACTCACCAAAAACACTGCAAGTGATATCTCTCAGCAGATCTGTGACCTTAGTGAAATGGGTCCGGGTCTCCTCTAGTTCCTTTTCCGCAGTCTCTGCCCTGGTTATGAGAATTTTCTCCCGGGTTTCAAAATCCCGCTACAGATCAGACCAAGTCTTGGTTGCCTCAGTGATTTGTTCTTCTAGTTCTTTCTGCCGGGTCCTGGTCTCCTCAGTTTTCTTGGCCTCTTGTGCAAGTAGGTTCTTCAAATTTGAAACCCCTTTTTGAGACGAGGATTCCAGACTCTGCAAAAAGATTCAAGTTATTCAAAGGTTAAGTTGTAAATTGACAAATATCCGGATTATACAACCACAACCCGGATACTGATGAACTTATTACAGTTTCTAAAGAAAAGTTAAGTCCCAGGTAGCTACAGGGTCGCAACCTGGCACTTGGGGGCTACAGTATTTCAAGTTCAAGAGTTGGGCTATAACCTATGCTTAAGTCCCGGCTAGCTGCAGGCTCGCAACCCGGCACTTGGGGGCTACAGTGTTTCAATTTTACTTAAAACAATTAAGAACAAAAGCATAGAAAGTCCCGGCTTATAATGCCATTATAAACCGGCCCTTGGGGGATATAGCTATCCAGGTTACAACTATCTAGGTTACAGCTATTCAGATTACAAGCCATTCAGTTTACGACTATTCAGTAACAAGTCTCCAAGTATATATTACGAATATAAACTAGAAGATTGAGGGCTACAGGTTATGAATATCGAGGTTACCTCATATTTCTGTTTTAGAAATTCTATGATACCATCAGCACGGCGCCGGTTTTCAGAGAGTTCTTGAACAAGTGTGTCAAAGCTCTAGCCTTCAATGTTCAGGCTAGGAGTACATCTCTTGTCTTTCGGCTTTACTTTCGGGTCTTCAATGATTTTGGAGAGAATAGTGGATGGTCCAGTAACCTCAACAGCCTGAGATGCGGTTATGACCACATCTGGGTCCTGAAGATTTACTCCTTCAACCGGAGGATCATTACCCGGGATATCATCAACCGGGTTCACCTCTTCATGTTCTTCAGCCGTAACATTCATATGACCCGGTGAGGGAGCATTCGGTTCATCTTTTTCTTCCTCAAGGGTTTTCTCTTCAATGTTTACCGGGGGAGCAGCGGACGAAACAAGGTTCACTTTTAATACAGCTTGAGTTCTGTTGCAAAAGGAATAGCTCTGAGTTACATTGCAAGATTAAGGTTATTAGCAAATCAGGAAAGGAAAGTTAGCTTACCCAGAGTTAATGGAGAATGAGCTAGCCCCGCTGAAATGGGACGAGTCTGAGTTCGGGGAATCTGAATGAAAAGGACGACTCAGTTCTAGCCTCATTTGTCCGGCTAAGGGGTGTGAAGCAGTGGGCGAAACCAGGATTTTGGAGACCCGGCGAGTGGGAGTTTTCTCAGGCAAACCTATTTCTAACTCGCTGGAGCCAGAGCTCCGGGTCCTTCTTCTCTTGCTGCCCTCCTCATCCTCCTGTGTTTTCTGAGTGTGTGAGGATGTTTTCGAAGGATTTTTTGACAGTCTAGAGATAGGCACCTTTGCGACAGCCTGCCGGGTCCTCTTCTGGCATGCGGTGGACTCTTTTTTGGCCACCAGGTTGGAACCAGTGATGGGAGTAGAGGGGTCGAGATCCGGCATGGTCTGATCCGGAACTTCATGACCCGGTTCTTCGTCAACAGCTTGGCCACCGCCTAACCCGGCAACTTCTTGTTCCTCTTGCTCATCCTACGAGTAATCAGCGTGATGTAGCCCACCGTATTCAACCAAGCACAACATCGATACGCAACAAGGTGGACTCACTCCTATCTCTGTACGTTTCCGGTGACTTGGTGAACGGTGCTCTACCTCATGAAATACCCCTCTACATGCATAGGTGGGGTCACCACATCGAGACCCAAGATGGTGCCCAAGATGCTCAAGAACACATCCAAGAAGGTGCACACGGAGCTAGGAAAGAAGCAGGTGAAGACGGCGTCAAGATCGGAGTTCCGAGGAGGAAGAACGGAGGGAAACGGGGCCTCCCGGCCTCACCCCCGGCCAGGCCAGCCCCCACACAGAGCAGGCCGGCCTCCCCCTCGCCCACCCCGGCCTCGGGCTGGCCTCCCAGGCCGGCCCCCTACCCGAGCGCCCCGGCCTCCAGGCAGGCCTGCCTTCCCCCACCCCGGCCCCAGGCCGGGCACCCAACAGAAGGGGCCGGCCTACAGGCCGGCCTGCCTCCTTTCCACCCCGGCCCCAGGCCGGCCACCCCTCCAGGCCGGCCTCTGCGCCCTCCAGGCCGGCGTGGCCCCAAAATGCACGTAATTGGTCCGTTTTTGCACCGTTTCGACCCCCGTTTCGACCCCGAGCTATATAAGGGACCCCGGTGGTTAGATCTAGGGTTGAGGGATGATTTGAGAACTTCGGGCTTTGCCCTTGTATCCCTCTTGTGAGGTGACTCCTCTTACGAGGCTACTCCTATCTTGATGATGTTCATCTAGGACCGTATCAAGATCTCTCCAAGGAGCTACTCTCTCACATAGTGATTCTAGTAGCTCTTGCCAACCTTCCCCTTTGGGCTTCTGTTGGATCGGTGGACCGACCGGTAAGAGGAATCGGTTTCAATTAGCGTGTTGTTGACTTGGGTTTGCGATCCCTCGTAGGCTTCACGAGTTATCTTCCCCCTTTTGTGTTTCCGCGCGTTTGCCCTCGGTTTCCCCTCGTTTCCCCCTCTCGTGTTCATCGTGTTCATCGCGTTCTTCGTGCGTTCTTTGTTCGTTCTTGTCGATTCGTGAAGATCGGGCAAACTTAGAGGTCAACACCTTCATCACAGCGTCAGCGAATTGGTTCTGCAACTGGCCGAGGGAGTCAAATTCAGATACCTCTTCCTTGTCGTCGCTTGGTTCTTCTGATTCTTCATCTTCAGGTGGTGAAGCCGGTTCTTCGGTAGTAGTCCAGAAAGGATCATTAGCCTGAGAACCGGAATGACGACGAGGTTAGAACCTATGCAGTTAAAAAGAATAATGGAAGAGGCAAAAAATACAAAGATATGAAAACTTACGGGAGGAGCCGGGTTAGAGGAGCTAAAGGGCTCCAGACCAACTTCGAAGAATTTGTCTTGCTTCACTCCAACCAGGAGTTTCAGGGAGTTTATCATCTCAGACTTAGAAACTATGGACTCAGAATATCGCATGGAATCTAATGAATTAGAATACTCATGGAATAACTGGCTCCTGATACTGAGTGGTTGAATGCGCTAGCCTACCCAGGTTTTTGTCAAGTCTAAACCTGTAAGCCCGTGAACTATCAGCGAGGTTACACGTTTTAGGAGAGGCCGGATCTTGATTCGATCGGCAGGTTTGGCATAGGAATTCATCGTGCTAGTATAAACTAGGCGTTCATGACAGTAACCCGGAAGAGCCGGTTCACCTTCAGGAGTGGTACTTTTGATGTAAAAGTAGGATTTCTGCCACAACTTGGGATGGCTTGTAAGAGGAATACCTGGGTAGGCGATGTCTTTTCGTCTCTGGAATGAGACGCCCCCCCCCCCCCCCAAAGTGTATAAGTTCACCCCCAGCTACCTCTGGGTGTTTTTTACAGTAAAAGTATTTGAGGAAAAGGTCTAGGTTTGGCTCTATTTGGAGGTAGTCCTCACAACGGACTACGAAGTTGCTAACCTTTAAAATGGAATTTGGTGGGAGGTCTTGAGGATGAATGCCATAGTAAGCCAAGAGCCGGCGAAAAAAGAGAGAATCGGCTGGACGAAACCCACGAAGGATATGGGCTTCGAAAATTATTACCTCACCCGGCCCAGGTTCGGGCCGGATCTCATTTCCCGGAGCTCGCCAAGATAAACCGGAAGTCAGAAGCCCAGATCCCTCCATCTCCGTGAGCCGGCCTTGGGTCATCTCGGATTTGCACCAGTTCACTTGCATTTTGTTCCTCCCAGAACCGGCAGCGCCAGAACCAGAAGCTCCTCCGGACTTCTTCTTCCCCTCTCCGCCAGCTTTGGACGCCAAAGTTTTCTCTTTTCCCATCTTGAGGTGGACGCCGGTGAAGCTCCGGCCGCGGCGGCGCTGGAAGAAAAGCGGAGCTTTGGAGCTCAGAACAGAGGAGGAAGATGAAGTGGGGAGAGCAGGGTGCAAATGAGCCCTGGGGGTCGTACGCCTGCTATTTATAGGCGGGGTCAAAACCCTAGGGTTAAGCGGTAACTTTTGCACAAAAACCCCTCAAGACTACATTATTTATGGAAAAGTACAGCAAGATCGGATCACAGAAAAAGATCTTTTCCAAAGAAATGGAACGATTACGTGGAGAAGAATCCGGGCTAGGTTAACATCCCTTTTGTTCCGAAGATTTGGGAGATGAAAATACGAGAGTTGTCTTCACAAGAAACGAAAAGATATGATCCCGCAGATAAAGAGCTCGACCCGCGAGATCCGGAAGAGATATCTTGGGAGGTTATTTTCTTTGGATTGAAAGATTTGTATTCAAAGTTTCTGGATAAAGCTTAACGTGAAATTCTTAAGTTTGAGGCTTAAAACGTTCATGTTAACCTGGGGGCTAATGTCGGGGGAATAGGTAAGGGGGAGCCTTACCGGCCTCTAACATGAACCGGGAATCACCTCATCCGGTTCATGGTGAGTAACCTGGGTTCTGATAGGCAGAGCCGGGTTAAGCTAGGAAGAGCCGGGTTACGGTGAGCGTGACCCGGCAGAATGAAGAACCGGCCCAAGGCCCAGGTCAGGCGACACGAAAGCCCAGGAGCCCGGAGAACAGTTCTTGGCCGGCCCAGGAGTAGAAGAGCCGGACCAAGATGATCAGGAACCGCAGGGCGATAGGACTCCGAAGACGGGCGGGACCCGGACTCCCTTGTAACCCGGAGGTCTCGTCCACTATATAAGGCGAGACCCCGGGACGTAGAAAGACAAGTTCTAAGTCGATAGCAAAGTAACTCGAGACATCGAGAGCCGGAATTGCCCTTTGTAATCGAGACTTGGTTCCTTGATAGTAAGAAAGCAGGAGTAGGTTTTACCCTCAATCGAGGGGCGAACCTGGGTAAACTCGCGTCTCTCGTTTCCACCTCAACCCTTTCGAAGTTTCGCTTAGTAGCAATGGCCTCACAATCTAGTTCTCGCATGAGGACACTTGCCGTGACAAAACCACGACAGTTTCCTTATCAACGGCGCCAAAAAAGTATTGTTGACGAAGCGTGGAACCTGCACACAAACACAAACTCTCTCTTGCCCCAACTTTCTGAAAGGTTGTAAATCTTACGGTCTTGCTGAAAACAGGAGAATTAAACATATAGAATCTTGGAAAACAATAAAGGTAAAAAAAGAACAGCAATGAAATAATTATGAAAGTGCTTAAAAGAAGGTTTGCAATATGAGGAAAATAGGACCGGGG
The DNA here is from genome assembly GCA_028641055.1 of Alopecurus myosuroides. NCBI lineage: Eukaryota > Viridiplantae > Streptophyta > Magnoliopsida > Poales > Poaceae > Alopecurus > Alopecurus myosuroides. The sequence continues at coordinate 239,854,839 of CM054061.1, forward strand.
GCCATAGGTTCACTAGTGGTGTCTCTCCAAAGAAAACAAACATGATGGGTGAATAAATTACAGCTGGGGAATTGAGAAATCATGAACGTATAACAATATTATTATGACGATATATAGTTCACGGGTTCTAACATTGTAGGCATTACGTCAAGGCATATGGGCCGCTATCCAGCATGCATCCATATCTAAAAGTCCACCTCAAGAAAGCTATGCAGCAAATCCCTTGGTATTAAGTTGCAGCAACAAAGAGATTGCTATGTGTGCAACATACAAATGCATTAATGTAACATCCCAAAATTTTGGAAGATTTAAAAATCACCAGAAATTGAAACTTTTTGAATAGTTCAAAAATAAATTTCTCAAACCTTTGAGTTTGGCTTGAAATCATCAATTTTAGGTATTTAATAAACCCTAAAAATACCTTTTTGCAAAGTAATTTAAAGTAAACCATATTTTACAAAAGGGTTGTTTCCAATAATTGATTCTTGGAATTAATATTTTGACTTTCAAGAGTTGATGAATTGATACTTGACACATATTGGCCATTATAAATATTTTATAAGCTCCAAAAGAAATTATGTTGATTTTGATGATTTACTAATAACACTTTTTAAATCTAAAATGACTTTAATGAACTATGTTTGGGAACAGAAATGACTTTATGGTTATTTATATTTAATACTAATGCATGTATTTGTTTTCTGAAAATTATTTAGTCAAAATGGGAACTATCGGACCATATTTCGAAAATGACATAAAGGTACCCTATGAGACTAACTACATGTTTTTTTTAAATTTTCAGATATTTTGGGTGACAAAAAGGCTCTATGTATATTTAACCTTACAGCGTGTAATTTCTCAAAATATTCTGAAATTGTTTGAAATAACAATTAGGCTTAAATTGTTCATTAATAAGGATAAAAAGAAAAGGAGAAAAGACAAAAAAAAAAAGAGAAACAATCCAATGGGCCAAGCAGCCTGGAGACAAAGATTGAGTCGTCTCCCACCTCAAACACGTACATAAGTAGAACAAGTAACGTCCATGGCAGTTCACTCTTCCTCTCCAATTTCTCCATCAATTAGCAGCCGTTTTGCTTCTACTTTAACATGGACATTACTCAAAATTGGACGTTAGCCTCATTGAGGGAATTCATTTCCTACTTAATTCTCTTAAACACCTAGGCCCACTAGGTGAACCGAATGTCATCTATTGACATTCATCTCCCTCCTTCACGTACCACCTTCACGTACATAGAGCAGCCATGGCAGTTACTTCTCTCCTCCTCTACCAGGAGTTATAGCGACCGTTTCTTTTCGCCTTTAAAACGAAAGTTACTCAGTTTTGTATGCGGGTCTCATTTATGGAGTTTATTTTCTCAGCCATAGGACCATTCTACACGTCCGTTCCCTACCTCCAGCAGAAGACCACGACCAAGCCCGAGCAGTTAAGACCATTAAACTACGCATCGAAGACACCCCTTAAATCCTCCTTCCATCCGCTCCACATTTGCCCAGCACGCGCGCTCCAATCACGCCGCTAGGATGTCAAAATCGGGATTGCATCTCCACCCCGGCCACCACCGTCTACCGGAGATTCTGGTCCACTTCAGAGATGAGCACGTCCTCGACCCGAGCCGTTGCCGTTCTGCCATTCAGAAATTGTCGCCGGCCGCCGTCGTTCATCGTCGATCCCGGTGAGAACCGATCACCTCCCTGCCTCTAGTTTGCATCACCAATATTGCCTCGACGAGGCGCATCTCACTGACATGTTTTCCAACTCCCGCGCAAACCCGACAATCCGTGCCGTCCTCACCCGAAACTCACCGATGTACTTAACTCCGACGAACAGTTGTAGGAGGAGCAGACCGTCCCTGCCGCCTCCAAACTCACCATCGACTACACCTCGCTGTTCACGGTCTTCAGGTATCCACACTGTAGCCACGCGTTCTTATTTTCCGTCAAGCCATGATGGACAACAATTGTGCCGTCGTCATCGGCGTATTTTGTCACAACGACGCAGCCGTTTATGTTCATTCGATCTCGTTCGTTAGATGTAGAGCGGACCACTGGAAACACTTTTGAATAGAAATAATTTGTATGCAACATCAAAATTTTAGAACAATTAATCTACAGATTCCAATTTTAATAAACTTCATACACTGTTAAAAGCTAGATGCCTATACGACATGGTGTCCTAATTGTTTTTCATGGGATGGCCACAAATAGATACGTGATGGCATGATCTGTACTATTTTTTTTTCTATCACCGGTCCGACCGGAAATTTTTAGCTAGCTTTTCCCGATAGCTGATTTGTTTTCAATCCAATGCGATCGCTATTAGTTTTGCTAGGACTATTATAAAGCAAAGATAGGGTTAGAGATAACTATTAGAAATACAAGATGGAATTAAAACCTAGATCTCAGTTTATTATTTCATGAACCATCATACAAAGAACTTTAACATGCAGTACCTATATTTTACACACGTCACTTATATTTTATTCTCTTTACTTCTATAGAGAAAATTGTCTAAACTGAAAAGAAAATACATTTTGGTTTTGTTTATCCGATTCGTCAAATAATATATCTAGATAATCCATGAAACATGTAGGACACTTTTGCATCATTAGTTTCCATATTTGCCTACTATAAATTATCCAAATTTGTAATCGATAATTGAGTAATTTTGGCATATTTGTTTTGAAACTATAAATCCAATTAAATTGAATCATTTGTTAACGGTGGATAATAATTCCCTCTAACTAGTAGCAACACTATTTGAAATTTTGAACTCAATTAATCTACATAAATTCAAACTTGAATTCTTTTTACTGTATCTCATAATCATTAAACTTTATTGGACTAAATCTTTTTCCTACTACTTTCCGTTGATATTTGTAACCAGTTAAGCATTGAATACGCTGCATCATACAAATCACTTTTTTTCATTTGAATTCGAGTATCAAACGACACACCACACCTTACAAACCATAAATAAATAAAATATGGCATTTCTTTTTCATATTAAACTATGTGATAATCCCTGACCGGAAAAATAAATATTATAAATCTATTCTTTGTGACCATAGTGTTATGGTGTTTGTCTTGTATGATTTATCATTTTTGTTTGTATGTTTGTTGGAATGCTTGTTTATGGTATTATTCTTCATTGTCTAGATAGTACGGAGAGCAACGTTCTATTCTTGAGGGTGTGTGATGAACACCAACTTCAAAAAAAAAGGCAAGTAACACATCATCAACTACCCATTATTTTCTATATGCATTAGTTGATTTTGAATAGTATGCATTGATAGGAATTTTTACTAAGTTATCCTATGCTATGCTATTATCCTAGTAGTGTGTAGCCATCCCTTTTACCTTGTTATTTTGATAGCCTTAGAATTTACTAGGTGCTATGCAATGTTACAAATTGTTTTACTAGATGTTGAGGAAAAATCCTAAGTATAACTAATGAATGAACCACCTGGGTGGAAGTGGTAAGATTGGATTATGTTGAGTGTTTCCTCAGGGCCCTTATCTAAGGGTTATTCCACTTGAGGTTGTCACTTGCGGATGGCCACCCAGGAACAAAGAGATTACTATGTCCCTCTAAATCTAGTAGCTTCCCGTGCAGCCTTTTGACATTATGGGCTCTGTCTTGATCAACTAAGTTGTGAGAGTTCGGCCCAGGCTTGACAAGCAGATGTAGCAAAATTATAGGTGGAACGGGTCTTGCCGGTGGGTTTGAATTCTTCTTCTGAAAGATCTCGTCTCAATTCTCTCCTTTCCATGATGCACTCCGGGTGTATAGGATGTTTGGGCTAATTGAAGACAAAGGGTGAAAGTGCACAACCTCTGCAGAGTTAGAAACTAAGATCTTAGCCGTGTCCCCGGTTATGGACAACTATGAGCAGCTAGACAAGGATTGACGGAAGAATCTCATCATCAATTTCAATAAGTAAAATTTTGACCAAGTGAACAGTATTGTGGTGCTTGGATCTTAATCCAATGTTGCCACCCCTTTGAAAAGAAGAGTTTGTTTTACAAAAGAGATAGGACAAAACTGGCTTTATGCAAACTTAGCCTAAACTCCACTCAGCCAAATAAGCATGTAGTATTAGTCTTGCCATTTATATCCACCATAGTGTTACTTGCAAATACATTAAATTGTATTGACTCCCTTGTGGCTGCATATTCCATATTGCAGATGTTTCTGAAGACGAGTGAGGATTTCGTTTAGGATCTCGAGACTATCGCCAACATGTTTTGCCTGTGGCACATGAAGAAGATGGGCTCAATGTTATTCATGTTTTCCGCTGTATATCTTTGTTTTCTGCTAGTCTTCTAAGACTATGCAAGTTGTAATACTATTTTGTAAAGACTGGATCATGCGAAGTAATAGAATTTGATGCATTTGCATGATATTTCATTTTGTACTGTGGTGCTAGCAATTGATCCAGGGACTAGCACAATAACACAGGTATTCCATCTTTATTAAAAGTTGGGATGCTACAATTAAGATCAAGACGTAATGTAAGCAGTGGTTCTTATCCGTAGACAAGAGAACCGTTGTTTTCTCCCTAATGGCAACAACACTTCCTCCCCCCCCGCACGTTTCTATCGCTCGAGCGTAGGCAACAAGGAGGCATGAACCCACTATCTAGCATATAAACCCTCTCTTGGAGGTGAAAACAACTACATGTCCAAGGTAATCATAAACACCGCATAGCATTGCAACAAAAGATTAAAACTCTCTACAAATATAAGTGAATCATCTCAGATTGACATGAACGAAATAATCACAATCTCATGGTTCATCGGATCCTAGGAAACACAACATGCACAATTACATAATGGTGGTCTCGATCATATGAGGAAGCTCACGGGACTCTAAACATGGAGGCATAGGGGAGAGAACAACCATCTAGCTACTTCCATGGACCCGTAGTCCCGAGACAAACTACTCACGCATCTGTTCGGTGGAGATCATGGCGATGTAGAGGAATCTGGTGACGATCCCCCTCTCCGGCAGGGTGCCGGAGCAGGCCTCCAGACGCCCTAGAATGGACTTCTGAGCTGACGGGGCCTCTCTGTATGTTTCGTTAAAAATAACTCCGTCCCTAATGGTTTTAGGGTTAAAGGCAATTTATAAGTGAAGGGGGACGTGAGGCAGTGCCCGGGGCACCCAGGCGCTCACCACGCGCGGCCTAGGGGGTGCCTAGCACCCTTCTGATGGTCCTGTGGCTCCCCGCCGTCTCTCCTTTGGACATCGTATTTGTTTCGGGTAAAAATTGATCTCCGTGGATTTTCAGCCCTTTCCGAGAATATTTCCTTAAGAACTTTTCTGAAATAGAAAAATAGATGAAAACAGCAACTATCCTTGGGCATCTTGTTAATAGGTTAGTGTGTGAAAACATCTAGAAAATGAAGGAAAAAAGACAGAAAACATGTGGAAAACAAAATGTATTGGGTAGAAAACAAGCATGGAGCATCAAAAATTTAGATACGTTGATCCCCAAGCTTAAATCCCGCTCGTCCTCGAGTAGGTAAGTGATAACAAAATAATTTTTGAGATGAAAAGAAGCCAACACAAATCTTGATCAACGTTATGTAAAAGCATTGCAAAGCTGAGATCAAAGTACTTAAGCAAAGGCATGAGAAATATTATTTCAACTAATGTAAACTTAGCAAACATGTTGCACATGAAAAGAAACACAAAGAAAACAAAATGAATAATGAAACATTGAAAGTGATACGTTTGTTTCAGTCATAAAGAAAAACATAATAAAGTGGTATCCAGCTAGTCCTCCGTGTTGTAGCAAAACATAAATGCCAGGACACCTTCAAAGTCAAAATGGTGACTAGATAGAAATAATTTGAGAGCAAGCAATATCACAATCATGATTGAGAGCAAGCAATATCACAATCATGAATCAATCAAATAAATTTTGGTACTATGCACATTATACTCAGAATGAAAAGTATGCTCTCTTAAATGGTGCATAAAGTAATAAGATGAAGACTCGGCATAAAAGTAAAAGAAAGGCCCTTCATAGAGGGAAGCAGGGATTACTCGTGTGCTAGAGCTTTTTATTTGATAAAACAGAGATATTGAAAACAATTTTGAGAGAGGTTTATGTCTATTTCAAGGAATGGTAATAAAAAAACATATCATAATACATGTCAAGCAAAGTGTTTAGACTTTTGAGAGCGTTTTTCCGTTGTTTTATTCTTTTGGCGCTTCCCCTGACCTTTCTTTCACAAACCAGGACTAGTCGTGTTTATGGGTACCCACCAGCTTTCATGAAACCATGGGGAAGTTCCTTTTTGTTATTATTTGGCACCATCTCTCTACAAATTTAGATGAGCATAGATTCCATACTCATCGGGTGAAATAAGGAAGAAGAACTTTGCTTGACACAAACCATAATAAACTTTAAACTACTTCCTCATGAGCTAATACAAGAACACAAAAAATGATATAATTTGAAGGTTTTAAAGGTAGCACACGAGAAATTTACTTGGAGTGGAGGTTAAATACCACATATAGGTAGATATGGTGTACACATTTGGCAAACTTTGGTTTTTGGGGGAGTTGGATGCACAAGTAGAGCTCATACTTAGTACAGGTATAGGCTAGCAAAAGACTGGGAGCGGCCAACTAAGAGAACAATAACAACCATAATCACGCATAGCGACAAAACATCATTAATCAAAGCATGAAGTGATATTACAAGTCAAAAACTAAATGATCATAAAGGCTAGAAGTGACTTTGTTTATAGTCATAACATGGTGTGAGCATGCGCCAAGTCAATCCAGATAAAGCATTCAAAGGAAAAATACCACAAAACCATGCTTCAATATGAGAGAACAACACATGATTAAATTAAATGGCACATTAAGCACTCTCAGCTATTTGAGACTAGTCATGATACATCATAAATAACTAAGCACACAATTAAAATAACATCTAACATGACATACCGAAGCCTATTCCACAGTTAAAACAAGCTTCTTGTTGCACCACTATAAGCATGAAACAATTTACTCTTCTCCAACACCAATCAACTTATTCGAAACAAATCGCAAAGCAAATAAACTCAAAGACTAGAGATATAATCAAATATAACTGAAGCAAACCAACAAGTTCTGAACAAAATTTGAGTGGAAAACAAGAGCTAAACACAGTACTAGCAAAAACTGAACACTCGCAGAACAATAAGAGTGAAAACTAGAGTGTTCTAGGCAATGTAAACGGAGTGTATGTCTCTCAAAATAAAAGTGCTAGGATCCAACCAAAATCTACAGCAAAGAACAAACTGAAAGCAAAATAAAAAGACGTTCCAAGAATAACACATATCATGTGAGGCGATAAAAATATAGTGTTTTGAAAGAAACCTGATATTTTTGTTGATGAAGAAGAGGATGCGTTGGGCATCCCCAATCTTTGACGGTTGTACTTCTTGGACATGTCTTGGGGTGACATGAACATCCCCAAGATTTCATCACATGATACTCTTATCCCTACACTTGAAAACTTCCTCCACCTAAAACTTCCTCACAATCTTCACTAGCAACATTAGTGTAATCAAAATAATAAATCCACTTGGTTTAGTTTCAACACAAGTCTCACACTTCAATTAAAACATTAGCTACTATCACAACTTCTTTTAAAGCTCTCCCTCTCAAAAGAAAAAGATTAAGATGATTTTAAATCTGTCAAAACAGAGCAGTTGGTAAAGATGATTTTTTCGAAAATCTTATATTTCTCAAATGAAAAAGTAGACAACTAACGAAACTTAGATAACAACCTGGGGCATCCGTATATTTTGTTTCAAAGCAATCCGACATTCTTCCTAAAAGATATGAATTTTTTCGTAATAGCCCAAAAATCTGTTTCAGATCAGCAACTTCCCCAAATCGCACTACCTCTCAATTAGAGGTTACTGTTGGCATAAAAACGAAATAAAAAGGATAAGCAGCGGTTTCTACAGAGGTCAAAACTTCCAAAACAAAAAAGAACAAAAGAAAACATAAGAAACAAAAGGATAACAAAGAAAAATAAACGTGGGTTGCCTCCCACAAGTGCTTTTTGTAACGCCTTTTAGCTAGGCATGAAGAACAAATCAAGTATTATCAATCAATTTGAGGACCTCGAACTCATCGTAGAGACACTGAATTTTATACACACAAGGTTCAGAATCTCCCCTCTCTTTTATTTTTGGTTTACTATTTTCATCAAAGAGATTGTCCGGAACAACCCAACCAAAATTATCCTCTAATGCCTCATACATTGCTAAAAGTTTGAATGGTATGGGGATATTGATTTATTTTTCACATTCATTTCTTCCCTCAAATTTCATTATATCATCATCTAAAGTTTTCAAAGTATTATTGGTGGCAAGACCATAACCAAGCATCTTATAATGAGCAAAACCTTTTCTAGCTTCTGAAGCAATGTCATTAAATTCTAAGAGTAAAGCATTCAACACAAAATCTATTTGTTTTCCTGGCTCCATGCTATCAAGTTTAAGAAACATTTGTTGTATAATAGGATTGAGATTAACAAACCTTCCTTCTATCATGGCAACCAAAGAGGCTACTTGGGTCTCGTAGTTATGGGCAAGTTTAACTACAGGTTTATCATTAAAATCACGAAGCCCATTAACATGGTTACAGAATTCTTCAATATTACTTCTCTCAATAATAAATCCACTTCCTACTTTTAGATCTTTTATAGCAAATTTAGGTGAAGACTTCTTAGCAAAACAGCAACAAAAACTAACCCGAAGATGAAAACTAAATAACAAGACAAATAAAAGACTAGAAACTAGAGAACTAATTTTTGGGGGGTTTTGATAAAGAGAAAACAAGACTAAAAATCAGTAAACTAAGAAAGAACAAAAGAAAAGAAAGGGAGTGGAAGTGTGAGACTCCCCTTGCAACAAGCTAGAAATCCCTGGTAGCAGCGCCACAAAAAGTACTTGATGATGACATGATCACACACTCGTTGGGATACCCCAAGAAGAAGGTATGATGTAGTCCAGATTAAGTTTTCCCCTAGTATAGAACCAGAGTTACCAAAACAGTAGGACTTTGTAGTCTTGAAGAAGATTTCTTTATCAACAATGCAAGAAAAGTATTGTTGACGAAGTGTGGAACCTGCGCACAAACACAAACTCTCTCTTGCCCCAACTTTCCGGAAGGTTTTCAATCTTCCGGTCTTGCTGAAAGCAGGAGAATTAAACGTATAGAGTCTTGGAAAACAATAAAATGAAAAAACATAACAACAAGAAAACAATTATGAAACTGCTTAAAAGAAGGTTTGCAGTATGAAGAAAATAGGACCGGTGTCCATAGGTTCACTAGTGATGTCTCTCCAATAAAAAAACATGCTAGGTGAACAAATTACAACTGGACAATTGACAAATCATGAATGTATAACAATACTATTATGAAGGGATAAACTTCATGGGTTCTAACATTGTAGGCATTACGTCAAGGAATATGGGCTGTTATCCAACATGCAACCATATCTAAAAGTACACCTCAAGAAAGCTATCCACTAACCACTTGGTATTAAGTTGAATTAATGAACTAATTGCTATGTGTGCAACAGACAAATGCATTAAGATCAATATGTAGGAAAACGGGGTAGTGTACACTAGCGCAAATCAAAATTTCTACCGCGTCAACCAAGATCTGCTGCAAGATATAGATCACGAGATTACCACTAAACGCACGGTGTCAATCTCGGTGAAGCGGGTCGGGGCAGGGTAGTCGTACGAATCCTCTGGATCCCGTCGCTCCCACGAACGGGTCCTCTTGGCGGCTCGTCCAAGTGCTACAGATGCAGCACCTCTATCGGTATCCACACGTGCAGCGTGGAAGCACCGCTCGCTGGACTGTTAGGTCCGCGCGGACGACAGGGGCGTGGAGAGACGGTGGCTGTGGTGGAATGTTGTGCGGAATTAGCAACCCTAAAACATACAGCCTCCTCTCCTTTATATAGACGTCCCCATAATGGGCTGCCACTAAAACAGCCCACTCTGGAGTCCATTTCCAGCCCATTTCGGATCCAATCTGAATTCTACTTCTTCTGCCTTAATGTGTGACCCTATAGGTTCACATACGTTTATACATGACACGAGTACACCTACTCGGCCAATAGTTGGTAGCGGCTTCTACCAAAACGTGCCAACTCCCAAACGTGCATAAAGATCACATCAGACGAACCATCACATGTTTATGCTATTCCTTTTGCCTCACGATATTTGATCATGCTCCTAGCTGATCACTCTTTCTCGATCTTGTGAATTGGAATCCCTTTCCAGGTTAACTATTAACCTTATTCAGCATGGCCATGCATTTCTGGATCCGATCACTCGAGGGGCCCAGAGAAATATCTCTCTCTAGTGAAGAGAGGGGCAAATCCCATCTTGACTGACCATGCCTTGCAGCATGCTTCATGACAAACCCAAAAGCTGCATTTATAACTACCCTGTCACGGTGTAGCGTTTGATAGCCCCAAAGTAGGTCGATTCACATCTCAAGAACATGCGACAATCTCAGTTCTAAGGACAAAGCAATCACAACGTGTAGAGAGAGAACTATTAACATTGTAGTAATATCTCAAGCTGGGTCAGTCCAACACCATGTTCATAACATGAGTTCACATTATTAGTTTGACATCACCATGTCTATGACTTGTGAAACATACCCTTGTGTGCCTTTGAGATGGATAGGAAAGGACTTTTCACAAGAGCGAGCTCGGATGATGATGGAAACCCCTTCTACAACGAAAACCACCACAACTTCGTCACACAAAATGAGCACTTCCAACTACGCCAACTTGTGTGTGATGGATTGGAGCGTTATGAGCGTCGTCTATGTCGGATATATACTGAATAGGGGTATAGAAGATGGTAGACAAAGAGCCGGACTACCAGGGTGGCCTACATGGTAATGGGCTTAGGTCCATTGGGCGGCCCAGTAGTCCGACGCGCAGAAGCCGGATTCTAGAAGAACCCGGATCACGGCCCGCGTGATCTGGCTTGGAGGAGAAGACGGATTCCTTGCTTTCCAAGTTACAAGTTAAACGTAGTCTTCTAGGTTTCTTATTCTGTAAGCCCTAATCCGGCTATTATATAAAGCCGGACGGGAGAAGGTTAGAGAAAACAAGTTCAAGCTCTACGCAACTCGCCGAGAAGCTCATCCTCGCCGAGAAGCTAGATCTACACCCTCACATTGTAACCCTGGTAAACGGGCTTTAGTCCCAATTAGTGAGAAGTGCAGGAGTAGGTACGCCGTACTGTCGCGACGTACCGAACCTGGGTAAAATCCCGTGTTCTGTGTTACTATGCTATCCCGTTACCCCACGTCTCTACCGTAGTCTCATGGCACCCCCGTCTATGAAAACTACTACGATGTCTCGACAGTTGGCGCCCACCGTGGGGCAAACGACGTCAGGCGTGAAATTCCGATCTGGGATACTTGGCGGAATTGGAAGATCGATCACTGTCGGAAGCTTGGAGTTCGACGACGACGTCGGCCGCTTCCTCGACAACGGATCCTATATACCGGCGCAAAACCACCTAGTAAGTGCCTGCGTGTTACCGATCGGATCTGCTAACATCTTTATCGGACTAACTGCAGAAGCAATGGGGTTTTGCGGTGGAAGCAAATTTATCCCACCCGCCCTATACCCAGTCGAAGACGACTATGATGCCGGATTCTGCTCAGATCGCCGACAAAAAAGTGATGCACACTTTATCGGCATGGTGCAATCCGAAATCGCTGAAAACACGGATGACGGAAATCCCGTGCAAGAGGCAGATAACAACCTACCCGTCATAGAGATGGAAGAAGAAACACCCGTCACAGAGGCGGAAGATCCGACATCCGTCAACAAGACGATGAACTCGGAAGCAGAGTCCGTGCTTGCCGCCATTGAGGCGAGGTTGGAGTCGGAAACCGGATCGGATAACTTCGACTCCGAAGACGAAGACGAGGATGCCTTCGTAAGAAAGGTTAAGTCCTTTCAAGAGGGATTCCATGAAGTGCTAATGGCAAAACCAGCTGATACAACGGGCGCCGGCAGCCAGGAAAGCCCTAAAACCCCTCCGCCGGTGGAAGAGAGAGAAGACGGAGAAACGTCTCCGATATTCCCCAATGTTAAGGAGATGACAGAAGATGAGCCTGTCAAAAAACCTCCCTCTTCCAAGAAAAAGCACCGTGCTTCTAAAAAACTCCAATATAAACTCCGGAAGAAAAAATCAGCCGATCTCGCTGATGAAAACCTGGAAGTTGGAGATGTTAGCGGCACAAAGCCAGCGGAAAAGAAATCTAAGGAAATCACTGCTCCGCCAATGACGGAACAGGAAGAGCAAGAGCTATTACAAACACCAGTGGGACCAGATGAACCCCCTGAGATGCTGGAAGCCAGGAGACAAGCTTTCCAACGGCAACAGCAACATCTGCTTAGATCTCGGCAACATCTCCAACAAACCCATAATGACATCAAAGTCATGAAGGAAGAAATAGAGGAGTACGAGAGAAAGCATAGATCCGCGTTAAAACCTACTAGGTTACCCGGAATCGCAAAACCGGAAGAACTGCCGCCAAAAGAAAGGTTCTATAACCCATCTTGGCAAAAGCAGTTAAACGGCAAAGATGCCAAGGGCGAACCAATATACAAAACCGTAGCGGAAAATGCGGAAGCAGCGTTCGCCATCCTAAACAACGATCTGTACTCCAACGGGGAAAAACTCCAAGGGGTGTATGCTTTCCTAGGAAAAGCATTACAGCAGCAACAGCGAGGCCAAGAACGATCAGGGAGGCTGCATGATAATTCCGCTCTCTGCAAAACAGCTACTTGCGCTGCTGGAGCACCTGGACCGGAAGAACCCGGAGATTCGGATAAAAAAGAGGATCCGAGAAAAGACAGGAAAAACCCAGATAACCGGGATGCAGCGTCTAGAACCGGACCTCATCTCCCGAAAGATGGATATAAACCACATGATCGGGAAGACAAACACCGGAATGACGGCAAAATAATGCCACCTCCGAGAAACCCAGCTGAAAAAGCTGGAAGACATGATATACCTCACAGACGTGAAAGATCCCGGACACCTCCTAAGGATAAGGAAAGGCACAGAAGCAGAACTCCGCCTAACCCAAAAGGACGTGAACACGGAAGAGATAGAGATAACCTCGGAAAAGCGCGTCCGCGCAACAATGGAAACGAAAGGAGCAGATCCCCTTCTGTCCATTCAGCCGGGAGATATTCTGCACACATTGATAGAGAAGAAAAGGATGATCTATACTTTGGTCCTAAGTGTTTTACTGACAGGATCCGAAGGATAACCGTGCATTCTGGCTTCGCCAAAGTTGGTCCAACCTACCAAAAATATACCGGCAGCACAAACCCGGATACCTGGCTCTCAGATTATTATACAGCCGTCCAAATCAACAATGGGACAGACCTGGAAGCTGTCAAGTTTCTTCCCCTAATGTTGCTAGACGGAGCCAGAGATTGGATCAATGGTTTACCATCAAGAACTGTCGACAGCTGGGATGATATGGCTAGAGTATTCACTCAGCATTTTCGGGGAACATACAAACGCCCAGATAGCATCAACCAGCTGAACCGTTGCACCCAATTTGAGGACGAACCATACGTGGATTTCATCTCCAGATGGACTGCAATGAAGAATAGTTGCTCTGGAGTAACTGACGTACAAGCAATGCATGCTTTCGTCAATGGCCTAAAACCCGGACTCGTACCGTTCATGGTTGGTTCTAAACAGCACAAAGATCTCGGATCTATGCTTACAACCGCTAATGAGCATGCTGCAGCCGAAGATGATATCAGAGCAAGAGGAGGCAATATTGAGTCACTAATACTCGCCAAGAAAACCCCTCGTTCTGACAAAAAAGGAACTCCGGAGTCAACGACAAAGCCCAAGGAGGTCAACATAGCCTTTGGAGGAGATAAGGGAAATAAGTGGAAAGGTCGCAGCCCAGATCCAATCAATTACACTCCCGAAGAATGGGAGAGAATTAAGTCGGAACCCTGCGTCCACCACTCGCAATTTGGGAAACCAACCCACACAAACGCGCAATGCCGGCTAAACAAGCATATGAAAGGCAATGCAGGATCCGGAAATAAAGGGAAGGGTTCCAAAAGGAAACCTGCCAAACAAAAGCCAGAAGCTGACAAAGAAGACAGTGAATCGGACACTGATGACAAAATCCAGGAACAACAGCGAAAGGGCGAACCCAAATTTCCGAGAGTTGACGGAGAAGCAATGTTAACTTTCTTAGCAACCCCGTCAGCAAAGGTGGCCAAAAGAACACTTCGAGAAATAAACGCGGTTGTTCCGGCAACCCCGAAATTCTTGAAGTACTCCAACACACCGATAATCTGGGATCAGTCTGATCATCCCGGAACTATCCCTGAACCCGGCACACAAGCTCTTGTTGTCAGCCCTATTGTTCAAAACACTAGGCTAAGAAGAGTGCTGATGGACGGAGGATCCAGCATTAATATAATGTACCTGGATACACTGAAGCACTTGAAGATCTCCGAGTCCCAGCTCAATTACAGCAATATACGCTTCCACGGCATTGTTCCTAGCAGGCAAGCACGATCCCTAGGAGAAATTTCCCTAGATGTCACCTTCGGAGATAAAGATCACTTCCGGCAGGAAAAAGTATCCTTCGAAGTAGTGCCGTTCGAAAGCGTGTATCACGCAATACTCGGACGTCCGGCTTTCGCCAAATTCATGGCAAGATCCTGTTATATCTACAACAAGCTGAAAATGCCAGGACCAAAAGGAGGAGTAATCACCATAGCCGGTGATTTCAAGCTGGCAAATGAGTTGGAGAAAGAAAACGCCCTTTGCGCTCAGAGAGTTATAGCAAAGGAGGAACTGAAGGAATTAGCCAAGGAGGTATCGCCGAAAGAAATGCCGGCAGGAAGAGAAACTCGGAAGCCAACAGATAGTTTCAAGGCGTCCGAGAATACAAGACAGGTAATCCTAGACCCCAAAGATCCGACAAAATTTGTCGTCGTAGGGACTGGGATGACCGACAAATAGGAAGGCGAGCTCATCAAGTTCCTCCGTGAGAACTGGGATATTTTTGCCTGGTGTCCAGCTGACATGCCAGGCGTACCCAGGGAACTTGCTGAGCACCAACTCAAGGTTATTCCCGGATCAAAACCCGTCAAACAAGGTCTCCGTCGATTTGACGGAAGAAGACGGAAGGCTATTGGCAAGGAAATCATCCGGCTTTTAGCAGTGGATTTCATCAAGGAAGTAATCCATACTGATTGGTCCGCAAATCCGGTCCTAGTACCGAAGAAAGACACCACTGCTCTTAGAATGTGTATAGATTACACAGGATTGAACAAGTTGTGTCCGAAAGATAGGTTCGCATTACCGCGAATCGATCAAATAATAGATGCCACTGCAGGCTCCGAGCTTTTATGCTTTTTGGATGCATACTCCGGGTACCACCAAATACGCATGAAAAAGGAAGATCAAATCAAGACTTCTTTTATAACCCCGTATGGGACGTACTATTACGTAACCATGCCTTTTGGCCTGAAGAACGCAGGTGCAACCTACCAGCATTGCATGCAACGCTGTTTGCATAGTCAGATTGGCAGAAACGTCCATGTTTATGTGGACGATATCGCCGTCGTAACCAAGGAAAAAGATACACTCCTTGAGGATTTGCGAGAAACTTTCGAAAACTTACGCACTTACAAGATGAAGTTGAATCCATCTAAGTGCGTATTCGGGGTTCCCTCAGGAAAACTTTTGGGTTTCATTGTTTCCCACAGAGGAATAGAAGTTAACCCGGAAAAGATCAAGGCAATCTTGAACATCTCAAAACCTACATGTGTAAAAAATGTCCAAAGATTGACGGGTTCCGCTGCAGCCGTCAGCAGATTTATCAGTTGGCTGGGGGCTAAAACCTTACCACTCTACAAGCTGCTGAAAAAATTCGACAAAGTCAAGTGGATTGCGGAAACCTGGGAACGTCTAGAAAGTTATGTACCTTTCCGTACTTAGTTCAATTCTATGTAAACATTTTTTGAGATCATGAAATAAAGTTGTCGGAATGCTGTAATCCATATTCTTTATAAGTGCAAGGTGTTTCCGCCTCATCTATTTCCCAATGATCTCACAAATTTCTCAATGTTAACCCGAATTGTGCTTGCGTACTCGGCGTTACAAAACTGAATGATTTTTCAGCCTGTTAACGGCTAAGGGAAACTTGAATTGCCTGCGTGCCCAAGTTTCACTTAAAACTTTCCTTGATTTCTCTAAGTCTTATCTGATTGTGTGTGTGTTGGGTTACTGGAACTAGTTAGTAAAAGTGCCTTTAGCATGGTCCATGATTCCGAGTTTCAAAACTGCTTGGTTCGTCCCCAGTTACTCGGCATGAAGATTCATATTGCTATTTGAGCCATTTCAAACACTAAGGACAGTTAAAGCATATACACCAGAGAACTTAGAAGATAAAGGAATGATACAATCCAAAAAACTTGCAAAGAATTTCATAATTTAAACTGCAAAAGATGGAAGTTTCATTCATACAAAAAGAAGCATTACATTTTGGATTACATTGAAAGAATAGTAATGCTCCTATTGTCTACTTTTGCTATCCAGGTTCAAGATAACCCTTCAAGCATCTGACTCCTCCTCGCTGCTCTCGTCTTCGGGGATCGGAGGGATCTCCTCTTCTGGATAGTTGACGGAGATATTCACCATGGAGGCAATCTGGGTGGCGTGGCCTTTGACTTCACCAAAGATGGTGTTTCGCTGCATATCCGTGTATCCTTGAGGGACACCGGACGCCACGCGCCAGGATTTGGCAGTGGGGTAGTGCATGCGCATGAGGCCGAGAGCCATGCGCGCACCACCCCGTGCAGCGGAGCGAAGAAGGGACTCTTTGGACTCCGCCACCTCCATGATGGCACCCGGAAGTTTTTCAACCTCCGAGCATTCCCCAGATTTTTCGGGAAGAAACTTGTCTACCAGCTGCGTTGCAGCAGCCTTGATCAAAGTCCATGTCTCCCCGAAAGCTCGGATGCCTGCAACCCGAGTGCCATCTGGGGTATCTCCTGGTTTTTCCAATAACACACCCAAAAGGGTTAGACACAAAAACAGAGAAAGTAAAACATGGAAAGATGATAAATGACTCAGAAATTTACCGATGAGCTTGTCGATCTCGGAAACTTCCTCCAGGCGAAGGTTCAGAGCGTCGGTCAAATCTTGAATGGTGGATTTGTCCTTCTCCGCCTGTTCGGAAGCCTTGGAATTGGAAATTCCAAGGGCCACGTTGCTGGCTTCCAGGTCTTGTTGTGCTTTCACAAGGTTCTTGTGAAGCTCAACATTCTCCTTGCGGAGAATTTCGGCATTGCCAGAATCTTCCGCTGCTTGTTTAGCCTGGGCTAATGCAGCTGAAAAGCAAGAAAAAAATCCGAGTTAGCCAGTTTTTCGGAAAAAACTTAGGCAAATGATTGAATCGGAAAATTCAGAAGGAAAATGCTTACCTTGTGTTTCCGACAGTGCGAGCTTAGATGATTCCAGCTCTGCCTCCCTTTCTTCAAGAATAGAAAGAAGACTTCTAACTTCTTTATTCTTGATGGTGAGTTTCTTGAAAACTTCCATGTTGATGGCTTCGGAGGTTTGCTGAAACATAGCAAGGAGAAGAATGAGTACAAAAAACATCAAAGCAAAAAGCACGCATTTTGTTTAATGCTTGGGGGCTAGAGTTATATACCTGGCTCATGCGCTGCAAACCTGCCAAGTTTTCTTTAAACTCTTTCGCGTATTCCGCGAAGAGATTCCCGGCTGCGTCCAGGCCGTCGTTGATAGCTTTGAAATCCTTGTCAAAGGTGGGAATTTCCTCGTCGAAAGTCCGAGAAAATTTTCCCACCTCTGGGGCCGCCCTTTCCCTCGTGTCCGTGTCGGACACAACGGGCTGGCTGGGCTCCGGGGGCTTGGTGGTGGGGGCTGCAGTAGGCTCTTCCGCCATTGTGCGTGGCGTGTCCGGGGCGACGGCGGGAGAAGGTTGGCTGCCTCGGCTGGAAGAAACCTTGTGTTTCTTCAGCTTCTTCGGCTTCAGGGTGGAAGGCTGCAGGCTAAAAACATAAAACCCGGAAAAGGTTAAAACACCGAAGATGGATGAAAAAAGTTCCCATAAAATAAAACTCCAGAAGAAAGAACCTGGAGGTGGCAACGGGGATTCCGTCAAGATCGATAATTTCTTCCGAGGAAGTTATCTTCTTACGCTTGCGTCCACCTGTAGCGGCGGTGCGCAGCGCGTCCAGCTCAGCCTCGGACACCAAGTCCGAATCTGAAAGATCCGCGAACTGTCGAACAAGCAAGATCAAAATCAGAAGCTAGGAAATCCGAGAAAAAATAAAACTGTACCCAAATGACTGAAAATTTACCTTGGGAACCGGATTTTCGGCCGTGTACATTGGCCGACTCGCCTCGTATTGGTCGCGTGATGCGACCAATTGGTTGATGCGCCGGCGAAGCTCCTTTGCGGGCCAATCCTTGGCGGATGTCCGCATCGGATCCTTGACTCCCGTGTATTCGCACAGGAGACGGCCGCTGTGGTTGGCTAGTGGCTGGATCCGCCTAATCAGCCAGCATAGAACCGTGTCCATGCCGGTTAGAGGCGGATCCATGGAGGTGAGCTTGGCGATGCGCCGCTTGATCTTTAGTAGATCTGGCGGCAGAACTTGGACGGCTTCTGTTCCCCAGTTATCCTGGGGAACTGCGGCAGTGTTCACGAAAGGTGGAACCCCGACAGCTTCCTTAGGGAAAGGCACGTCGGGGTGATAAAAGAAGGAACCCGTCCAAAATTTGACGGATTCCGAAGTTTTTATCTTGGGGAACCAATCTTCTCGGAATCTCCGAAGAGTGAAAGATATGGTCCCGCAAGTCGGGAGTGCGCCCTCCGAAGAGTTCCGCTTAACCCCGAAGCAGTAGGTCCAGAAATCTAACCTAGGTTCTAGCCCTAAGTAGCCCTCAAACAAAGCCTGGAAGCCGGCCATGTAGAGGATGGAATTGGGAGGAAGGTTATGGGGCTGGATGTTATAGTGAGAGAGAACTTGGAGGAAGAAGGAAGAAGGCGGAAGCCCCATACCTCGCAAAAGGTGGGAAGTGAGAAGCACCCTTTCGCCATTCCGTGGCGTTGGCTCGGTCTCTTCTTCCGGCAGCCGCCATTTCTTCTTGAGAACCAGGCCCTCCTTTTCCAAGTTTGGAAGGAGAGCCGGGGGAATACTGCAGGCACTCCAGTTGCCTGCAGATTCCGCTTCCTCGTCCGCTCCGGCGGCGGCGGCGGCGGCGAGTTCGTCGCCGAGGAGCTCGATCTTTTCCTCCGCCGTTTCAGGTGCAAACGGCGGGGTTGTCGCGGCACTTGATGTCGCAACGTCCGCGGCGGCGGAAGTGTTTTGTCCGCCCGCCGCGGAAGCCGTGGTCTTCTCCGGCTCGCCGCCGGTGTGCTTTTGTTTTCCCGGCTGTGGATCTAGGTCACCGATGAGCTCGTCGATGGCGGCGCGAGTGGGCGAGGACGGCGAGGAGGCCATCTTTTGGTGGCGCGTTGCGTTCTGCGTGCTTGGAAGCTAAGTGCGCCTGGGACAAGGGACTTGCTCTCGAGCTCGCGTGCGCGTCAATGGCGTGGTCAGTGAGGGAGTGAGGAAAGTTTCTGATGAGGACGATGATGGCTATTTATAGCCGGAAAACCGTTTAGATACGTGCCAACGGCTCTTTCGACCGTTGGATGCTCGACGCGTGTCGCTCGCCGGAAAATACGGGAAATAAAACGGCAGGGGAATGATGGCTATCTCCTCGTTTCCCGTGAGAATCTGTCAGAGATACGCTGAGGGGTTTCCCGCGTGGAACCAAGCGACGCTTGCGTCAGCATGTTTAAGACGCTGACGTTAGAAGTTCCTTTTCCGCGAAGGATCGCGAGAAGAAAAGCCGGATTTTCATGGTTCCGAGTTTTATGTTACCATCTCCTTCAAAAGGAAAGTAGAAAGAATCAAGACTGCTGAATCAAGATTTCCCGGACAAAATGTATTTGACGAAAGACGGAGAATCAGAGTTTTGATCCTTCCTGGGGGCTACTGTCGGATATATACTGAATAGGGGTATAGAAGATGGTAGACAAAGAGCCGGACTACCAGGGTGGCCTACATGGTAATGGGCTTAGGTCCATTGGGCGGCCCAGTAGTCCGACGCGCAGAAGCCGGATTCTAGAAGAACCCGGATCATGGCCCGCGTGATCTGGCTTGGAGGAGAAGACGGATTCCTTGCTTTCCAAGTTACAAGTTAAACGTAGTCTTCTAGGTTTCTTATTCTGTAAGCCCTAATCCGGCTATTATATAAAGCCGGACGGGAGAAGGTTAGAGAAAACAAGTTCAAGCTCTACGCAACTCGCCGAGAAGCTCATCCTCGCCGAGAAGCTAGATCTACACCCTCACATTGTAACCCTGATAAACGGGCTTTAGTCCCAATTAGTGAGAAGTGCAGGAGTAGGTACGCCGTACTGTCGCGACGTACCGAACCTGGGTAAAATCCCGTGTTCTGTGTTACTACGCTATCCCGTTACCCCACGTCTCTACCGTAGTCTCATGGCACCCCCGTCTATGAAAACTACTACGATGTCTCGACAGTCTACAAGCACAAGATGAAAGGTTCAATGATCACATGGCGAGAATGAACATCAACTTGGCGAATCTTGTTCACCGCCCTCGAACATATTCCTCATCGCATCGAACAAGGAGTTCATTGTTGGAACGCGTAGAGATAAACGAAAACTTTTCCTACGCGGTATTTCCAAGATCTAGCCGAGGTAGAAGGCCACGAGTATTACCACTAGACGCGCAGGTGCGGGTTATCGAGGCAGCGCGTCGGGGCAGTGCAGTCCCACGATCCGGTCCGGCCGATCCAATCCC
The DNA here is from genome assembly GCA_028641055.1 of Alopecurus myosuroides. Classification (NCBI taxonomy): domain Eukaryota; kingdom Viridiplantae; phylum Streptophyta; class Magnoliopsida; order Poales; family Poaceae; genus Alopecurus; species Alopecurus myosuroides. The sequence continues at coordinate 239,875,829 of CM054061.1, forward strand.
TCGAATGTCGAAGTGCTGAACGTACAACACCTCTGCCGGTATCCACACGTACGAGGAGGAGCTCCGACGGCGGACTGCTAGGTCCGGTGCGGCGGCTGGACTGAGTGGGGCTAGGGTTCCCAACGCATGGGAGAGTGGACTAACGTGCCCGCTGGGCAACCTGCGCCCCTCTTTATATAGCGTATGGTAATGGGCTGCACAACACTTGTGGCCCATTCCCTCTGTGAGTCCGACTCACTAACTCAGTCCATTTCCGGTTCGGGTCCAACCCAACCAATACTTGCTCCCGCTCTTAAGTGTGCGACCCTGCAGGCTCATGGCGACTTGGACACGATTGGAGTCCAACTCCCAATCGATCAATCGGTAGCGGCTCCTAGCAGAACGTGCCGACTCCCAAGTACCATTGAGTCATGACGACATACCTTTCAATGTGATATTCATCTTAGTCCCTTTTGCCTCACGATATACCTTGTCGAGCTATAGGCGATTTATCGTCATCCCTTAAATAGCTCAACTCTCTTCTCGATCTGTGACATGTGATTCATCTGACTAACTCTTAGTCAACCGACACAGTTAACACTTAACTGAGTCGCGCATGGCCATGCTTCCTGAATCATATCACTCGAGAGGGCCCAGAGAATATCTCTCCATTCGGAGGGGCAAAATCCCATCTTGATTATCCACATCACGCAGCTTGCTTCTCATTCGACCCGAACTCTGCCTTTATAGTTGCCTTGTCACAGAACAACGTTTGACAGAACCTAAGTCGGTGATCCACAACTCGGATTGTGCGACAACCTCAGGTCTAAGGATTACATTGATTGAGACATGCAAATGACGACTTGATCGTTGCATCTCAATGTGGGTCAGTCCGACTTGCTAAACTCTTTAGCCAAGTCCGTGAACGTTGGAATGGCATCACCATGCCCATGACAAGTGGAACCGTGTCATCAGCCAACACTCACATTAGTCTAGGGTGTGTGTCCAGCACAACCTTAACGACCAAGGACAGTTAGTATGAACAACATGAATATATAGTTCCACAATCGAATCACATATTCAATGACATATATCAGATGTTCAAAACAAGGACAACTTAATAACTTTATGAATACAGTGGGAATTACATCATACATGATTGCCTCTAGGGCATATTCCCAACAGTCTCCCACTTGCACTAGAGTCAATCATCTTGGCATCATATGCCTAGGCATCTAATGCCCATACCTCTCGTGTGCGCCTCATGCTTAGGCTGTGGTAGCGCCTTTGTCAACGGATCTGCAATGTTTGCATCCGTGTGTACTTTGCATAACTTGATATCACCTTGTTCGACAAACTGGCGAATGAGGTGGTACCGCATGAGTATATGTTTGTTCTTCTGGTGTTATCTAGGTTCCTTGGCTTGTGCGATAGCACCATTGTTGTCACAATATACGTCCAAAGGATTGGACGCGCCCTGAACCACACCATGATCTATCAGGAGGTTCCTGATCCAAACAGCTTCCTTTGCCGCCTCTGAGGCAGCAATATACTCAGCCTCTGTTGTAGATGCAGACACCGTATCTTGCTTGGAACTCTTCCAGCTCACAGCTCCTCCGTTCATTACGAACACGTATCCCGATTGCGAACGAGAATCATCTGAGTCGGTGAGATAACTCGCATCCGTGTAACCCTTTACACTGAATTCCTCATCACCTCCATAAACCAGGAACATTTCCTTAGTATTTCTCAAATACTTAAGGATGTTTTTAACCGCTGCCCAGTGGGCTTCGCCAGGGTCAGCCTGGTATCTGCTCGTAACACTTAGAGCATAGGAAACATCTGGCCTAGTACAAATCATGGCATACATGATGGATCCGATTGCCAAAGCATACGGAATCACACTCATCCGACTTCGCTCATCAGTTGTCGAAGGACACTGAGTCTTGCTAAGTTTTATGCCATGGGACATCGGTAAGAATCCCTTCTTGGACTCTTCCATTTTGAACTTCTTCAAAACTTTGTCCAGATATGTACTCTGACTCAATCAAATGAGCCGCCTGGATCTATCTCTATAGATCCTGATTCCTAATATATAAGTCGCCTCACCCAAATCCTTCATTGAGAAACTCCTTTCCAATGACTCTTTGGTTTCTTGCAACATCATGACATCATTTCCAATCAGTAATATGTCATCCACATATAAGATTAGAAAGTTTACTTTGCTCCCACTAAACTTCTTATATAAACAAGAATCATGATCGCTCTTGATGAAGCCAAACGATTTGACTACCTCATCAAAGCGAATGTTCCAACTCCGAGATGCTTGCTTCAACCCATAAATGGATTTCTGAAGTTTGCATACCTTGTCAGCATTAGCTGGATCGACAAAACCTTCGGGTTGTATCATATACACGTCCTCAGTTAAATTTCCATTCAGGAAAGCCGTCTTGACATCCATCTGCCATATCTCATAGTCGAAATAGGCTGCTATGGCTAACATGATCCGAATTGATTTAAGCATCGCTACGGGCGAGAAAGTCTCGTCGTAGTCAACTCCTTGAACCTGTCGGAACCCCTTCGCGACAAGTCGTGCTTTATAGACAGAAATATTTCCATCCATATCGATTTTCTTCTTAAAGACCCATTTGCACTCGACGGGTCTTGCACCATCAGGTAGATCAACCAAATTCCAAACTTGGTTTTCATCCATGGACTTTAACTCGGATCTCATGGCTCCAAGCCATGACTCGGAATCAGATCCCACCATCTCTTCCGAATAAGTTGCCGGCTCATTACTGTCTAACAGTAAAACATCTCGAGCACTCTGTAATATGGCAGATCTCCGTGGTTTAGGTGCTGTTACCGGTGTAGGTACCACGACCGGCTCAGCCTCCAAGGCGTTAGCCGACTCGCCCCTAGCTGGTTCCTCTCGAATTTCTTCGAGTTGCACCGTGCTCCCACTGACTTCCCGACTGAGAAACTCTTTCTCAAGGAAGACACCATTCCGAGCGACAAACACTTTGCCCTCTTCCCGGTTGTAGAAGTAGTACCCCAAGGTTTCCCTCGGATACCCCACGAAAATACACTTATCCGACTTGGGCGTGAGCTTGTCCGACTGAAGTCGCTTGACAAATGCTTCACAACCCCAAATCTTTAGAAAAGACAAACTTGGCTTTTTACCAGTCCACATCTCATGTGGTGTCTTCTCTACTGACTTTGATGGTACTCTGTTTAGTGTGAAAGCTGCAGTTTCTAGACAATAACCCCAAAATGATAAAGGTAGATCTGTCCGACTCATCATTGATCGTACCATGTCCAAGAAGATCTGATTTCTCCGTTCCGATACACCGTTTCTCTGCGGTGTACCCGGCGGAGTGAGTTGAGGAACTATTCCACAACTCTTTAGATGGTCATCAAACTCATGGCTCATGTACTCGCCTCCACGGTCCGACCGTAGAAACTTTATTTTCTTGCCGAGCTGATTTTGTACCTCACTCTGGAATTCTTTGAACTTTTCAAAGGCTTCCGACTTGTGTTTCATTAAATAGATATATCCATACCTACTCAAATCATCAGTGAAGGTAATGAAGTACTCATAACCACCTCTGGCTGTCGTGCTCATTGGACCACATACATCACTATGTATTAGTTCCAATAAGTCGGACGCCCTTTCACAACTCCTTGCAAAAGGTGTCTTGGTCATCTTGCCTAGTAGGCAAGATTCGCATGTCTCGAACGACTCTAAGTCAAACGAAGTTAGAAGTCCATCATCATGGAGCTTCTTCATACGCTTCCAACTTATATGACCAAGCCGACAGTGCCAAAAGTAAGTCATATTCAGATCATTTGGTTTCAACCTTTTAACATTTATGTTATAGACCGATTGACTATCAAGATTTAAAATAAATAACCCGTTCTGAACGGGTGCAAAGCCATGAAACATATCTTTCAAATATAAAGAACAACCATTATTCTTAATATTCGACTCATAACCTTGTCTCATCAAACGTGAGGCGGAAATAATGTTTCGACTAAGCGCTGGAACATAATAACAATTATTTAGTTCCAAAATAAATCCTGAAGGTAAATGAAGTTGCATCGTGCCGACTTCCAACGCAGCGACTCTCGCCTTGTTGCCGACCCGAATATCAACCTCTCCTCTTGCCACGCTCCTAGTTCTTACCAGTCCCTGCAACGAGTTGCATATGTGAATAACTGATCCGGTATCATATACCCAAGAACTATTAGGCGCATCAGCAAGATAAATGTCTATAACATTGCACACAAGCGTACCTGAGTTGGAAGTCACACCTCCACTCTTGGCTCTGTCAGCCAAATACTTGGTGCAGTTCCTCTTCCAGTGGCCATCTTGCTTGCAATAGAAGCAGTTGGCTCCGGCTGTAGGAGAAGGTTTAGTCTTTGAGGGAGGACTCTGGACAGGGCCATGGGCGCTACCTCCTGACTTATCCTTCTTCTTTTTAGTCCAAGAACTCTTCTTGAACTTAGCCTTATTCTGCACCATCAACACTTGACTGGCGCCTTTCTTGATATCAGCCTCTGCCGTTTTGAGCATCCCATGTAATTTAGTGATACTCTTATCCATACCATGCATATGGTAGTTCGAGATGAACGAACCGTACGCACTAGGAAGAGAGTTCAGAATTATATCAGTAGCGAACTCTTCGTTAAGTGGGACGCCCAGCCGATCCAGAGACTGAATGTAACCAATCATCTTGATTACATGCGGACTCAGTGGATCGCCATCTTTCAGCTTATAGCCCATTAAAGCTTGAGAGACTTGATACCTCTCGGTCTTTGCCTGAGCCTGGAACATACTTTTGAGGCTTTCGATCATATCGTAGGCCTCAACATTCTCGAACTTCTGCTGCAAGTCCGGTTCTATGTGTGCAAGCATAAGACAGCTAATTTCCGTAGACTCATCTCTGGTCTTACGGTAGGCATTTGTGACTGCGACAGTCGCATCGTCATCAGGCTCTTCTGGAAGTGGAGTTTCTAGAACATGTTCTTTCTTGTCATGTTTGAGGACTATCCTCAGATTACGATACCAGTTGGTGAAATTAGTTCCATTAAGCTTATCTTTCTCTAGGATTGACCTCAACGCAAACACGGATAACTGAGGAAGGTTGCTAGGTGCCATTGATCTACAACAGAAAATACGCAAAAACACTTAAGACATGTATTCATAAAAGAGCAGGCATATTAAACGCTTTAATACTTATGCTCCCACTAGAACCAACATCCCTCCGATGGTTGCTAAGTGATTCAAGATCCCAAATAAGCAAGCCGACTAGTGAGCTTTAGCATCACCGCTAGCCGTCAAGTGATCTAGGTAGGCAACACCTTGCCAATCGTATCTCTATACGACTCCTGTTAGTTGGGTGACATCACATGCCCCGGCTCCCAACCTACCTCGCCCCGAGCCCCACAACCGTTGTGATGGACTCGTCTAGATTACCAAGTGCTTCTGCTTGTAAGAGTCCGACTCAAACCCACCTAACCGGAAAGAATTGGTAGCACCTCAATTTTATGAGCCCACTACCAAGAATGTCCGACTTGTGATGGTGCAGCACTGGCGGGGCGACCGACTAGACCTTCTTTGAGGGATTAAAGAATCTACCAACTATCTAAATAGAGGTAAATAGAGACATAACAATAACACAAATAAAGCAATTATAATGTGAAATGGTATGGCTCTCTTCATGGTGATCTCCATCTCCACGAAGCTTGCAAGTCGGCTCGTGCCAACTCTTGTCACGTGCCATCTTGCTCCATGTAGCCGACTTGTACATCGACTTGCATGCCTTCCGGGTTCTCCAACAAGCTACACTAGCTAGTAAATGAAAATTTACATAGAGAATCCGACACGCAGGCCGGTATACAATAAAATGACAGCACCTAGGCTCCAGCCGGCTGACAAAAAACATGATACGCGGATCATGTATGGATTACACACATCACATGCACATAAGCCATACCATTCACAACTTCCTGCAAAAAACAAGTTATGCATAGATACGATATCTACCGGCGTTGTGAACTCGCAACGACATCTAAGGCGCTACGACAGGGCGAAGCCGGCGGTCCGACAGGGCGAAGCCGACGATTTCGGAAAATGCAGATCTCATCTGCATTCCGATCATGGATTTCTTCATCGGATAAAACGATTTTACCCGAATCTGATCCGTATTCCGATTCGACCAAACTCTTTGATCTTCGATCACCGCAACTGGATTTATGTGTCACGGTATACCCCGATGGCGGAAACCGACCGGTAGGGGTAAGTTGTTCCACGACCTTAGCAGTATGATCACGGAAACCAGATCATCCATTAACCCCGAGTACGATTGATCCAATCAACCTTGTACAAAACCGATCTATCTCACAGACCGACCACCAAAACAGCAATTAGATCACATCTAACGCTAACTACATATCACATATGTACGGATCTCGGGCCTAATACCAGAAGCTACCGCTCTGATACCACTGTTGGAACGCGTAGAGATAAACGAAAACTTTTCCTACGCGGTATTTCCAAGATCTAGCCGAGGTAGAAGGCCACGAGTATTACCACTAGACGCGCAGGTGCGGATTATCGAGGCAGCGCGTCGGGGCAGTGCAGTCCCACGATCCGGTCCGGCCGATCCAATCCCTCGAACGTCGAAGTGCTGAACGTACAGCACCTCTGCCGGTATCCACACGTACGAGGAGGAGCTCCGACGGCGGACTGCTAGGTCCGGTGCGGCGGCTGAACTGAGTGGGGCTAGGGTTCCCAACGCATGGGAGAGTGGACTAACGTGCCCGCTGGGCAACCTGCGCCCCTCTTTATATAGCGTATGGTAATGGGCTGCACAACACTTGTGGCCCATTCCCTCTGTGAGTCCGACTCACTAACTCAGTCCATTTCCGGTTCGGGTCCAACCCAACCAATACTTGCTCCCGCTCTTAAGTGTGCGACCATGCAGGCTCATGGCGACTTGGACACGATTGGAGTCCAACTCCCAATCGATCAATCGGTAGCGGCTCCTAGCAGAACGTGCCGACTCCCAAGTACCATTGAGTCATGACGACATACCTTCCAATGTGATATTCATCTTAGTCCCTTTTGCCTCACGATATACCTTGTCGAGCTATAGGCGATTTATCGTCATCCCTTAAATAGCTCAACTCTCTTCTCGATCTATGACATGTGATTCATCTGACTAACTCTTAGTCAACCGACACAGTTAACACTTAACTGAGTCGCGCATGGCCATGCTTCCTGAATCATATCACTCGAGAGGGCCCAGAGAATATCTCTCCATTCGGAGGGGCAAAATCCCATCTTGATTATCCACATCACGCAGCTTGCTTCTCATTCGACCCGAACTCTGCCTTTATAGTTGCCTTGTCACAGAACAACGTTTGACAGAACCTAAGTCGGTGATCCACAACTCGGATTGTGCGACAACCTCAGGTCTAAGGATTACATTGATTGAGACATGCAAATGACGACTTGATCGTTGCATCTCAATGTGGGTCAGTCCGACTTGCTAAACTCTTTAGCCAAGTCCGTGAACGTTGGAATGGCATCACCATGCCCATGACAAGTGGAACCGTGTCATCAGCCAACACTCACATTAGTCTAGGGTGTGTGTCCAGCACAACCTTAACGACCAAGGACAGTTAGTATGAACAACATGAATATATAGTTCCACAATCGAATCACATATTCAATGACATATATCAGATGTTCAAAACAAGGACAACTTAATAACTTTATGAATACAGTGGGAATTACATCATACATGATTGCCTCTAGGGCATATTCCCAACATTCATCAAGGTCAATCCATCAACGTGACCATCCTCATGCTCCTCATCAAGCACACAATCATGATCAACACCAACATATGGAAGATATTGGGCTTCATCACCAAGAATTTGAGCCCCCACCATCACCGCAAGTACAATGTCGTAATTGGTAGGATGATAGCTCACCTCCTTCTCCACCTCCTCCATGATGACAAGATCTTAGAAACCATCCTCCACCACCTTATCTAAGCTCCACCAACGACTATGGTGCACATTATTCCGTGGAAGGTGAAAGACCGCATAGAAGACTTCCAGGGCATCATCATCGACAATGTCCTCAACAAGCAAATGAATCTCAAGAAAACGTGTGTCGCAACCATAATTACCGCAATGAGCAAGACCATAAAGATAGTGAACGTCGTGAAGCTCGCCTACAACATCATCAATGACTTCACCCACATGACAATAGGGGACATCCCCCTCATGATCATCAAGGTCGCCAAGAACAAGATGACCCATATGCTCACTCACAACCCATCTATGATGAAGATACCAATGAGCACCACCATCGGCAAAATGAAGACAATGGCATGAGCGCCATTCGCTTCAATGTACCTAAGTTCCTTGGTGAAAATGATCCGGAAGCACTCCTCTCATGGGATCTCAAAGTTGACAAGATCTTCCACATTCACAAGTATAGTGATGAGAAAATGGTGGCTATGGATTATCTTAAATTTTATGGCTATGCACTATTTTGGTGGGATCAAGTGCAAGCTCAAAGGATAGAAAACCACATGAAACCAATAAATACTTGGAACGAGATGAGAGAAGTTATGCATACCAGATTTGTACCCCCTCACTACAAAACATACCTCTTCAAGAAGCTACAAGAGCTCAAACAAGGATTGAGAACAATTGATAAGTACCACAAGGAAATGGAAATCTCCATGATACGAGCACATTTGATTCAATCTAAAGAGAAAAAAATGGCCCGCTTCCTCAACGGCCTAAATTACCCCCAATCAAGAAGATTGTTGAGTTCCAATCATATGGCACCATTGTTGGCCTTGTCCATTAAGCCCTCGAGGCCGAGCGCCAAATATTGGAAGACTACAAGTACTCAAGCAAAAGGTATTCTTTGCATCCAAGCCCTCTCCAACGCCTCCAATGGCTCAAATAACTACACTAAGAAATACCAAGGGAAACTCAAGAGCTCCAAATCCAACCAACAAAGCTTCCCAACCCTTCAATAAACAATTGGCTACAACCACCCACACAAGTGCTCCTCAAGTCAAGTCAAGTGCAATAACTTACTTCAAGTGTGGTGGCAATGGACACAAGTCTTTCGAGTGTTCCAATAACAAAATAATGATTGTCAACCAAGATGATTGAACGTGACTCCATGAGTGAAGAAGAATACTATGATTTGCATCAAGTTTTTCTAAACCCTTTGGGTGAAGAAAACAATGAAGAACAGAACGTCTATTGTGATGTGGAAAAGAATCCATCCTTAGTGGTTACAAGATTTCTCACAACATATCCTCAAGAAGATCAAGATCAACGTTGCAACCGCTTTCAAACAAGAGCCGAAATAAAAGGAAATCTATCACATTTATCATCGATGGAGGAAGTTTCCATAACCTTGCTAGCAAACAACTTTGTGATAATCTCAAATTGCAATACAATAAGCATCCTCACCCCTATCATGTCCAATGGTTAAGCGACACTGGAAATTTCAAGATTCAACATATGGTCAATGTCCCCTTCAAAAATTCGCTCATACAAAGACATCGTTGAGTGTCATGTGGTGCCAATGACCATGTGTCATCTTCTCCTTGAAAGACCTTGGCAATATGAAAAAGGCGCAATGTATGATGGGCGCCCTAATTACTATAGCTTTAAGCGGAATAGCAAAAATTTTGTGCTCCATCCAATAACTCCAAGTCAAGTGATTGCCGACAATGCAAAGACACTTTCATGCGCCCAACGTGAGCAAAAACCCCGTGAGTTGAGTGGTGGGAGAGATAACCACCAAAAGAGAGTGATATCCACAAGCCAAATATGAGCGCACAAATTGTGAGTGCTTCCAAAGGCCTAGCCACTAAACGCGAGATGCGAGAGTTGAGAGACAACCCATCCATACTCCACTTTGTCCTTTTGTGCAAAGGAGAATTTCTTGAGAATAACAACTTAACAAGATTTCTTCCATCTTTGTTGCCAATCTTGCAAGAATTTGAGGATTATTTCCGGAAGAACTACCACTGGGCCTACCTCCTCTTCGAGGCATTGAGCACCGCATCGACCTCATATCGGGAGCGTCTCTTCCAAACAGAGCTCCTTGATGCACAAAACCCAATGAGACCAAGGAAATCGAGCGCCAAATACAAGAACTCCTCGAGAAAGGTTTCACTCGTGAAGCTCTTAGTCCTTGTGCCATTTTGGTTATACTTATCCCTAAACAAGATGGTACACTTCGAATGTTCATGTATTGTAGACCTATAAATGTTGTCACCGTTAGGTATAGACATCCCATTCCCTAATTAGATGACATGCTAGATGAATTAAGTGGTGCAACTATCTATTCAAAAATTGATATTAAAAGTGGTTACCATCAAATTCGCATGTGCATTGGTGATGAATGGAAAACCGCTTTCAAAACTAAACTTGGATTGTACGAATGGCTTGTCATGCCTTTTGGACTCTCAAATGCACCTTCCACATTTATGCGTCTATGAACGAAGTTTTACGTGGTTTTATTGGAAAATTTAAGGTTGTCTATTTTTATGACATCCTACTCTATAGCAAATCTTTGGAGGAACACCTTGATCATATTTCACAAGCATTGTTGGCTCTTTGCAAAGCAATTTTTTTGCCAATCTTGCCAAATGCAATTTTTATACCGACAAGTTTGTTTTCTTGGGTTTTTATCGTTTCCTCCAATCTCATTGAATTTGATGAAAATAAAGTACAAGCAATTAGAAATTGGCGTAACCCAACTTCCGTGGGTGAAATAAGGCGATTCCATGGCCTTGACGATTTCTATCACCGTTTTGTGAAGGAATTTTCAACCATTGCTTTCCCTTTAAATGAACTTACAAAGAAGAATGTTTCGGGTTTTTTTTCGAGCAATGCTCAACAGAAAGCTTTTGATGCTCTCAAGAAATGTTTAGCCAAAGCACTTTTGCTTGTTTTACCGGATTTTGAGAAAATGTTTGAAATTGAGTGTGATGCTAGTGGAATAGGCATTGGTGGCATTCTAATGCAAAATGGACGTCTCGTAACCTACCATAGTGAAAAACTAAATGATGCTAGACTTAACTATCCCATTTATGACAAAGAGCTTTTTGCATTGGTTCGAGTTTTGGAAATTTGGCAACACTATCTTTGGCCAAAATAATTTGTAATTCATTTTGATCATGAATCATTGAAATATTTAAAGAGTCAAGATAATTTAAATAAAAGACATGCTAAGTGGGTAGAATTTATTGAGTCTTTCCCTTATGTTATCAAATACAAAAAGGATAAAGAAAATGTTGTAGCAGATGCATTATCCCGCAAGGAATGCCTTCTTACTCATCTTGAGATTAATGCGATTGGATTGGATGAGATAAAATCTTTGTACTCTTCTGATGGTTTCTTTGGACCTATCTTTGAAAAGTGCTTGCTAAATAGAGGATTTGAAGATTTCAACTTGCATAATGGATTCTTGTTTAAATCTAACAAATTGTGTATTCTCGAGTCTTCTCTTCGTCTTTTGTCATTGAAGGAATCACATGAAGGAGGCTTGATGGGACACTTGGATGAGACAAGACGTGCGCCATGCTCTCCACCAACTACTATTGGCCTAAGATGAGGCACCAAGTGGAACGACTTGTCAAGGGATGTCCAACATGTCTCCAAGCTAAGTCTACTTCCGATTCTCATGGTCTCTACATGCCATTACCTACACCACATCTCCCTTGGAGTGACATTACCATGGATTCCGTGTTAGGACTACCACGCACAAAAACACACATGGATTCTATCTTCGTCGTTGTTGATCGTTTCTCAAAGATGACATATTTTATTCCATGCAACAGAACGGACGATGATTAACATATCGCAAATATGTTTTTTAGGGAAATTGTTCGTCTTCATGGTGTGTCCAAAACAATTGTGTCCGATCGAGACTTCAAGTTCACATTGTACCTTTGGAATACATTGATGGCTAAGCTCGGCGTCAAGCTCCTCTTCTCCACCTCATATCACCCTCAAACCGATGGCCAATCGGAAGCGGTGAATCGAACACTATATTCACTCCTTCGCGCATCTCACGTCGAGTTCGCCTACAATCGAGCACTTCACCAAGCTAAAAAGAGAAGCCCTTTAGAGATTGTCTACGGCTTCAACCCAAACACCTCTCTTGACATCCTACCATTGCCTCTCCGCGAGCAAGTCAACATGGATTTTGATAAGCGCACCGACTACATCAAGAAACTTCATGAGTCCACACGGGCTACACTTGAGAAGCACTACGAGCACCATGAAACAAAGATGAACAAGAACAAGAAACCAATGGTGTTCAAAGAGGGTGACCTTGTTTGGATACACTTCTGCAATGAGCGTTTTCCACAAGAGCGCAACTCCAAACTCAAGCCACAAGGTGATGGACCATGTAAGGTTCTCAGGCGCATCCACGACAACGCCTACAAACTGGACATCTCACAATCCAAGTACCTCATACACAACACATTCAATATGCAAGACATATCTCCCTTCCATGGATGTTCAAGTGATGATGATAATCACGAGTCGTGGACGACTCTTTCGCAAGGGGGCGGGAGATGATGCGGCTCAACCCATTCCACCAAGCACTCCTACAACACCCAATGGACCAATGACGAGAGCATGAGCCAGAGCTATGCAAGACAAGGTGAAGTCGCTTTTAGCTCTCTATGATCTCAATGACTTGGTGAATGGTTCGCTACCTCATATAGATCTACTTTATATACTCATGTGTGACCTTCGAAATGGCCCCCAAAATGTGTTGGATGATGCCCAAGAGAAAGATGGAGAAGATGGCCAAGAGAAGAGGATGAATGTTGATGTCAAGACCAGAGTCTCCGGCCCTCCCTCGAGCTCCTCAAGTTGCACACTGGCGTGACCCACTAGATAGGTGTCTGGGGTATGGCCAGAGTAAGGCCGGAACCTCCAAAGTCTCCGCCCTCCAAGACCGGAGTCTCCGCCCCAACTCAGACCGGAAATAGCGGAGTCTCCGGGGTAAGTGACTGCCTGCGCGTAGGATTGGCCCGAGTGGCCATGTAACCCCTCCATTCGCCCCTCAACCTATAAATAGACACACCCTCGTCCAGATTAGGGTTAGATTTGAGACTCATTTGAGAGATGTGTCTGCCCTTTTCCTCTTTAGAGGCTACTTCTAATATGTATCTAGAACCGTATCAATGCTACCCCAATTACTCTTTTAATTTGGACCGTATCAAGCCTACTCCGGAATTGTCATCCTTTCCCCTTGGGATTTAGGTGGTGTCTTTCCAATCTTTGTCAACTGGCCCTTGAGTATTTATTGGTGCGGTGGACCATCCGAAGGGTTGAATTGGTTCCGGTTAAGGTGAGTTCGAGTTGGTTGGTTTCCGGAGATGACCATGGATTTAGTTGTTGAGGATTGAATCTTCTAGTTCGCACTATTTATATGTTACCTTTGCCTTCGATCCCCTTTGCGTTCTTCATGTTCGTCGTCTACCTTTGGCTCTTCCGTGAGATCGGACCACTCCCCATGGTTTAACCCACAACAAAAGGAGGCGCCATGGCAAGAGGGAGGGCTACCGGCGGGGAGTTGGCAGCAGCCAGACTGCTGGAGGGGTGGATCAGGCTAGGCTAGCGGAGAGGGTGAGCGAAGCCCATACAGCAGGGTTGGGTGGGGGTGGGGGGCTTCACCTGCATTCAAAGGTGGAGAACTGATTCGGACCTATTGCCAGGCATTCATGTGGCACGTTTGGAATCAGGACCAACTAATGCGATCTTGTTACTGGTTGTCCAAAAGAAAACAGCGGTACCTTAATAAGAAGGAAAAAATTGCCAGCAGGGCCCACAGACGTCATACACAATCGAGGCAGAGATGAGCTGAAACATACCGAAAGAAAACATCAGAGCAGGAAACAGCCAGAGGAAGCAGCTTCCATTGTGCTGGAAATAAACATCACAGGGAGTATGGTAGGTTTTTAACATGTGACTGACACAACCAAGTATTAAACACAAAAGGACGAGCCGACATCACAGCCTACGAAACTAACTATATAAATCATCCTCATCGGCGGCTGCAGCGGTGGACGCGAAGGGATCAGCTGCAGCTCCAGCGCTGGCTTCCGACCGATCAGCGAAGCGGAACTCACTGCCGATCCCACGGGACTGCTGCAACGTCTGCGCAAACGCCTGGTATTTGCGGATGTCTGCATCGCTCACACTGCGACGCGCATACTTCATCGACTCCTCGAAGTGAGCAGCCTTGATCTCAGAGACCTCGTCCACCTCATCTTCCTCCATTGCTTCAGGGTTGTCCTTCCTGCGCTTCTCCAACTCGATGTCCTGGAAAGAATGCAGCCAGATGAGTACCACAATTTATATTTGGCAAACAAATTCTCATCCTGAACAAACTATGCTTGCTAGATCCTTTAAAGGAATACAACAGTGCAAAAAATTTCTATATTGGGGAATTGATACTGTATGAATAAAATTAAGGATTCATATAGTTATAGACAACATTACCTTCTCAATGTTCTCTCTGATTGCATATTTGCAAGCACGCTGGCATATTTCCGTAATATCTGCACCACTGAAACCTTGTGTGTATTTGGCAAGAGCTTGCAGGTCCACATCCTTCGCCACAGGAGACTTCCTTAGACAAGCTTTGAAGATTTGGAGCCTCGAGGCATCATCAGGAAGTGGAATATATATCAACTGATCAAGACGCCCTGGCCTAAGCAACGCCGAGTCTATGATGTCAGGCCTGTTTGTGGCTCCAATGATGAAGACGGTTTTCTTGGCATTCATGCCATCCATCTCTGTAAGTAGCTGATTCAGCACTCTATCAGCAGCACCACCAGCATCGCCCTGGCTGCCTCCTCTCTGTCACACGACAACATTTTTAAGCAATGGAAAATGTGGCACCAAAGAACACGCAGGGAGAGGGGTTCACAAACCTGTGTGGCAATTGAGTCGAGCTCATCAAAAAAGAGGACACATGGTGCAGACTGACGCGCCTTGTCAAAAATTTCACGAACATTGGCTTCACTCTCACCGAACCACATGGTAAGCAGCTCTGGACCCTTGACGCTAATGAAGTTAGCCTGGCACTCGTTGGCAATTGCCTTGGCCAACAAGGTTTTACCACAACCAGGAGGTCCATAGAACAGAACTCCTTTGGACGGGGACATGCCGAACTTCTCAAACTTCTCTGGATGCTCCACTGGATATTGAACAGTCTACAGAAATGTTTGATGATACATTAATAACAAACCATAAAAAGAGACTGATAGCATAGGATAATAAAATCTACTTGCTTCTACATACCTCTTGCAATTCTCGCTTTACATTTTCCAGTCCACCAATATCTTCCCAAGAGACGTTCGGAACTTCCACAACCTAAATTCATAAATTAACTTACTATAATCAGCAAAAGAAGCAAACATAAACTGAAGAGCACTCTGTTTCTAGAGCAACTTACAGTTTCACGAAGAGCGGATGGGTTGCTTGTCCCAAGAGCAGTCTTGAAATGGTCATTTGTAACAGCCATGGAGTTCAATATCTCAGCATCTATGGTCTCATCCTCCAGATCTATGATATCCATCTTCTCACGAATGCACTGAAGAGCAGCTTCGGTACAAAGGGCAGCAAGATCCGCACCAACATATCCATGGGTGTCTTTGGAAATATGTTCCAACTCAACCTGTGATACAATTCAAAATGAGATTTAGGAAGCATCACTAAAATATGGAACAAAATTGTGGACATAGCCATTTTTTAAGAGCATGATAGTAGACAGTAACTTACATCCTCCGCTAGCTTCATGTTTTTCGTATGAATGCGGAGAACCTCAAGCCTTCCCACTTCATCAGGAACTCCAATGTCGATTTCCCGATCAAACCTTCCAAATCTACGAAGAGCAGGATCTATACTGTTGGGACGATTTGTAGCACCCATAACAATAACATGTGCACGAGCCTTGAGTCCATCCATAAGAGTCAAAAGTTGTGAAACAATACGGCGCTCTACTTCTCCATGGGTCTTCTCTCTCTTTGGAGCAATGGAATCAATCTCATCGATGAAAATTATAGATGGAGCATTCTTCTCTGCTTCTTCAAATGCCTTCCTGAGATTGCTCTCACTCTCTCCTGCTAGCTTTGACATAATCTCTGGACCATTAATCAGAAAGAAGAATGCACCCGTCTCATTTGCAACAGCACGGGCAATGAGGGTCTTCCCGGAACCAGGCGGTCCAAATAGCAAGATACCCTTTGGTGGCTTCACACCAATAGACTTGAAAAGTTGAGGATGACGCAGTGGAAGTTCAACAAGCTCTCTGATCTGAGCCATCTGCCTCCTAACTCCACCAACATCATCATAGCCAACCTCATCAAGCCTCTCCTCATCCTCCCTCTTAATTGGCTCTCCATCACAGAATATTTCAGTATCTGGTGCAACAATGCAATACTCGGCCGGATCGGTCTCTATAACTTTGAACTCCACACTTCTCATTCCACCCCTGACAAGGAAAAGGTCCCCTTTCCTCACAGGGCGGTATGCTTCTAGGAAGTATGCTGCACCATTTACAAAGAGTAATAAATATGATAAGAAACGGCTTCACATAAGCAGAGACATTGTAAAGAAAAAATTGCAGATGCTTCCAGAGAGTTATGAGACATGCAAGTCGATTTCATAAATGAACATGAGCAGAGATGGCAGTAACTTTAAATATATGTTTGAAGGTCAAAATCTTACGTTTCAAGAAGGCGTCAAACAGGTTCCCAGTAATGCCTTCGACTGTATCATCAATTGGAAGAGTATGGATACGCTTCCCATATTTCACGTCTTGGCATTGATGAACAGAGATAACATCGCCAAGTCGCACCCTCAGGTTCTTCCTAACAACCTTATTCATCCTAATTTTAGGCTCCTCACAAGTGTCATCCGCAAGGACAATGCAGATAGTGTCTTTCCTCTTCTTACCCTGTAATGCAGAAGATACCAAATGTAAGAACCAGAATCAGACTATAGCAGAAACTATCTGACAGAATGTGTTGACCCGACTGGCCATCAAGAAATAAAATAGCAAACAGATGAGACATTCTATGTGGAAGTTCCTGAGAACGATATAAGAGTTTTTTTCTGTGGAGGGTAAAAGGACCACAGAGAACGATATAAGAGTTTACGTCTAGTACAAAATTAATACTGTACTAACGTCTCATACACAGTCTATAAATCAACACAGCAAGTGGAAACTTTGGGAAACCAACAGTACAATAATAAATTGAGCAGAACCTTTCATCTAATTTTTGAACAAAACATCTTGTGCCCCATAATATCTTGCATGAAGTGCATAGTAGCAATATATAACAGGTTAACAACATATCTGCAACATGCTAGTACGTCTGAAATCCCATCCAGCAAAGTTCCAACACCATAATGAGGCCAACACAAAAGCCTACGTAACAAGGCACGGGGGTTATGGAGCTGCAATTTGATAATTACATGCAATCCAAGGTTTAGATTGATTATCTGCAGACCGAAAGGCACAACCTACAAATAACTTCCTTTTGAAACTCAATTAAATAATATACAATCTCATACTATGCTACACTTCCACAAGTCATCACAACGATAAAGGTACGATTTTTCCAACAGACCTGTACCCCAGAACTAATTTCAGATACGGCAGCCGAAAATCAGCTCATGACTCCACCATACAACAATGCTAATTGAATCAATAGTCGCAGAAGTATGAGCTCCGATCAGGCCCTGCCGTACCTTGAGGAGAACGGTGTCCCCGCGGAACAGCTGCAGCCTCTCCATGGTGTCCGGGTGCAGCGCGACGACGGAGTTATCTTCATTGGTGGCCTCGTCGACCACTAGCCGGTTGGGCGACTTCTTCCTCTCGAGGATCGCCGTGGAGTAGTCCTTCTTCCCCTTCCTGCACCACCACAGCGTAACACGAATTATGAGTCCTCGAAAAGCTGCACCAGAACCAGATCGGAACCCAAAAACCCTAGGAGAGGTAGCCCGCTAAAACGTATCGGGGGGATATCTTACGGATCGGCGGATGCGGAAGCCGAGGCCGACGCCTCGTCGTTGCTCGCCATGGCTGGCTAATCGGCGTAACACTCGAGGCTGCAAAACGGCGGCTGCGGTAGGTCTCGTTGGGTGATTGGTGCCCCTCCCTACCGGTGGCGTCTCTTTAATTAGAGCGGTGCGGAGAAGAAGAGATTGGGGTTGTGGGGGAGGGGATTACTGTTATTTTATAGTACTGGCAGCTTCTTGCAGTGGGGGGTTTGATTTGAGGAGTCAGAGCCGATTTCTTGTGCGTCGCTTCATCATGCTTTAGGTCGCTGACTAGTGGCTCCTCCTTTGATATGGTCCACTTGCCATGGAACACTCGGGAGTCTTCTGGAGGTCAGGTCCGGGCCGTTCGGGAGGAGGGCTCGTGTGCCGGTGTGCGTCTTGAGTCTTGACGATGTGGATGGAGTTCGGGCCCGCGGGAAGGGCAGAGTACGTGGTATTCGCGTTGTAGGTTTTTTTGTTTCCACAAATCGCTCGTAGCGCTGCCCGTAAACATAACTCACATATTTAAATTAACTGATTTTGTCATGAATTTATATAGAAAAAGAGACGTCAACGATCACCGATTATAATGATTCTCGCCGGCGGTGATCAGCGGACTAACCCTAACCCTAGCCCTGATCTACCCGGGGGCAGCGTCTTGACCTATATGTTGCTGCGGCACGGATAAAGAACGGCGGCGCCGCTCACTCTCATCGGAAGAGTCGATGTACAGTGGCTCCTCGAGCGAGGCAGGGATGCCCTTCTCGAGGAGCATGGTGTTCACCTCGAGCTGCTGGCGGCGCTGCGCCTGGAGCTCCTCCTCCTCTGCTGCAGAGCGCTCGTAGAGGGTCGCCACGACGGTATCGACCGCATTGTCGGGGACGAAGTCCAGCTCGGAGAACGAGAGGCCAAATGCCGCCGGGTCGTACTCCGGTAGAGGCTCCACCTCGCGCGGCTCCATCCTCACGAGGGCGCGGGAGAAGCTACCCGCACAGGAGGAGATCCTCGCGCCGGTCGAGCTGCCCTCGCCGCGCCTAGCGGCTTCGCGGAGGCGGTTGAACTTCGGGAGTGCACGGTACGCTAGGGACTCCGGCACGGGGAGTAGGCGGTTGCTGAAGGCGTGCGTCGTCCTCTTCCTCACGGCGTCATACCGCACCACCCTCCTCCGCGCCTCGTCAGACAGATCTGACGGGTCGAACGCGGGGCGGGAGGCAGGCTCGCACTTCGGGGTCCTCATCTTGGCGGCATGGCGACGCATCGGAGCTAGATCTGGGTGGCGGCGCGAGTAATTGCTCGTCATAGGTGGGTGGCAGCGCGGAAGAATTGCTCGTTGGTGGCGGCGGAGGGATGGGGGCGTGTCCTGAAAATGGACGTGTGGCCAATAGACTAATACTTAAAGGGATCCACGCCTCGGATTCTCAGGTGACTGAAAATGGTTTACAGGTCGGCTGCATTATACAGGCTCTGCTACGGCCGAAAAAATGCACCAGCTCGTAAACCTGCTGGCCTTTTTCAGGTCTCGGCGTTTTACAGGCTCTGCTAGAGATGATCTAAGAGCAACTCTAGCACAGTCCCGAACTGGAAAATAATTGTCGCATAGGGGTTGCGAGCGAAATTTCCGGTCCGATCAGAGCCCGTAAACTTGACCGGCCCGTAAAACTTTTTTAGGGCGACTGAGATTTTGTTTTCCTCTAGCCTCTGAATACATTGTTTCCGTCGCCGCCCCGAGGGTGATCTCTATCGCGTGGAAATACTTGGCGGGACAAAAGTTTCAGCTCCCGCCACCTACCAACGTCGCCCCCGCTCCGACCTTTCTTCTCGGCTTCGGACGCTCTCTCCCTTCTAGGATCGCCATGGCCGCCCCGCGGTCATCCTTTTTCAGCGTCCACGTGTGCGCGGCGCCAGAGTCTGATCCCGCAGGCCGTTCAGATTTGTAGGCGCCCGCCTCGGCTGCGTCCGGCCCGCCGCCGCTGATGAAGCACAAGCGCCTAGGCATTGGGAAAGTTGTTAAAGCCGTCGCTTCTGCCGCTCAAGGAGGTGTAGGTTTGCTGGACGCCACCGCGGTAGGGGCGTCGAAACCACTGAAGCTGCTGCCAGAAAAGAAGAAACCGCCGACCCCTTCCGCCACAACTGCAACACCGACGCAAAGGTACATTTATTTGCCTCTCTGAATCAATTATGTTGCAATTTCCATGTTTTCTTGCGGATGATTGGGTCGAATTTGTAAGTCCGTTGAGATTGAGGTCCCTTAATATGTCTCAAACGTATCTATAGTTTTTTATGCTCTATGCTTGTTTTCTACATATTTTTCTTATGTTTTCTATCATGATGAGGAAATCCCTAGTTCTTTACCACATGACGAGGTTGTTATCCAAGAGAAGCATGATGAAGTGAGACTTGGACCAATAACAAGATCAAAGGCCAAGCAATTAGAACAACAGGTGAAGTTACTCCTACTAGAATATGATGTTGAGAATTTTATACTACCTAAGTCTATGCATTTATGTGTGGTCGGGTTTATTGCTAACACAAACATGAATGGAAAAGAACATCAAGAGGAGCTGGAAAACGAGATGGAGCTGCTGGAAAACAGCCACTACAAGCTAGAAAACAAGGTGGCATTGCTGGAAAACAAGCCTAACAAGTTGGAAAACAAAGAGGCATTGCTGGAAAACAAGTCCCACAAGTGGGAAAACAAAATCTGTAATTTTGTATGCTTTATGCTTGTTTTCTACATATTTTTCCTACGGTTTTCTATGTTTTCTATCATGATGAGGACATCCCTAGTTCTTTACCACATGATGAGGTTGTTATCCGAGAGAAGCATGATGAAGTGATACTTGGACCAATAACAAGATCAAGGGCCAAGCAATTAGAACAATGGGTGAATTCACTCCTACTAGAATATGATGTTTGTGTTGATGAGAATTTTATACTACCTAAGTCTGCATTTATGTGTGATCAGGTTTATTGCTAACACAAATATGGATGGAGAAGAACATCAAGAGGAGCTGGAAAACAAGGTGGAGCTGCTGGAAAACAACCACTACAAGCTGGAAAACAATGTAGCATTGCTGGAAAACAAGCCTAACAAGTTGGAAAACAAGTCCCACAAGTGGGAAAACAAACACATACGACTGGAAAACAGGAAGGAGGGCGACCAACACAATGTTGTTGCGCCATAATAGGAGTCCTACTCTAGGTAGGAGAGGGCATGTGAGTCCTAGTTAGCCGAACCCAGGTATGGGTCGGTTTGTATCCCTAGAGAGTCCAAATCGAGTCCAGTCTGAGTCGGGCTAGGAGGTGCTTGCGCAATGCCATTGTGGTCGCACCCCTTCCTCTTAAATACTTCCCACCTGCGTGTGGAATAGAGGAGACCAAGTTAAAATTAAAACCCTAGATTTCCAGACTTGAACGATGTTCATCTGAAATTTATCCCCACCAATTCGGTGGTGTTACCCCTGCAAATTATGCGTCTTACCCGTTGTTCCACTAGGAATAAGAGGATATAGGACTACTCGTAGTCTTTGATTACGTTGTGCAAGAGTGTGTAGTTGAGAATATTCAAAGGGATTGAGAGCTGTTGCATTGGCATCAGGGTTCATTCAAGAGAGGTTTCAGTGTAGCATTGGTTATCTATCAAGCTATCGTGAGAGTTCATCAAGAAGATCGGGACACCCCATATCATCTTGGTATCAGATTCTCAGGTTTTATCGGTGAGCAAATTCCATCCCCTAGATTAGTTGTTTTTATTACCTATCCATAAAACGCCATACAAAAATATTAGGTTAGTTTGTGCCGGAGCTTAGATCAACACCAAATTGCTACTTGTTGTTGTCTTCTGTTGATTTGCGTTCCTATTTTCTGTTTTTAGTTTTTTCTAATTAGGGTTAGGGTTCATCTAGTTCTATTTCTTTTTTCATCTATATCAAAAATTTCCACAAATAAATATTGTGCTTGGATCTATCTCTTTTGGGAAAACATTACCTACATCTTGTTTTTACAAGTTGAGTTTGGTTTTCTCATAGAATTCTAGTTCCACGAAATTGTCACGGGTTGCTTTACTTCCCAAATTTTTCTACCCGAGAGAAGAGTTGCTCGAGTTGGGATTGATTCTACCGCGGCATGGTTTCTCTAAATTCCCTGTCGTGGATCTCCTTGCTCAAATCGGAATCCTATTTGTTGTCGTGCACGCCACCGTTTTTGCTTGATTCACTTCTGCACCTATCCCATCTCGGATTGCAATTCGATCGCTACCGGGCAGAAAATTCGATGTGTTTTGCTTCTGCGTGCACCTATTCCTAATCGAACTCGAGCTGCTGTCGGGCACCGTTTTGCTGCCGAGCTTTCCACAATCACACGCGCGTGCTTTGAGCTGTTGCTGCCGGGCACTGTTTTCCTGTTTTCGATGTCGCGCGTTGTTTTCTCTGCCGAGGTCGTTCACACCACACGCGCACACGCTGCCGGTCACCGTTTTCTGCGCGTTTTCTCTGTCGTACGGCACAGTTTCGGCCAAAATTCTGCCATGAGTTCTTTTAGCCATTTTTCTTTAGTTCTCTTTTGTTTTCATCTTGTTTTTCTCTAGGATTTCTATTGTGATCTTTGTGGGACTTAGCCACAGCCTATCTACGGCAACATATTAGGAACCTACCTGCAAGACTAGCTCTTTTGATTGCTCTTACAGGATGCTCATTTGATCATATTTCTGTCCATATTTCTGTTTTCACTTACATATTGCTCTTAGTTGATACTAAGGCCATTGAAAAGGTATAAAAAATAGAAAAGAGAAAAGTACAAAAAAGGGAAAAAAATAGAAAAAACAGCAAAAAGGCCGAGACATTACTGTTTTCACTAGTGGAGCTTGATACATATCATCTTGGTTGATTTTGTGGACATTACTTGAGAAATCTTGTGCCTGTTTTATAGAGATTTTGCTAGTGTATTTCTTGTTCTTGCAATCACTCTACCATATAATTGTTAGCCACATTTGTCTCCTAGAGTGTGTGTGTTTCCTTAGTGAAATTTTTTATCACATTAGACAGTAAATAGGAGTTGCTATTTTGGTGTTGTTAGGTATTCCCACCAAGGCCCACCATATACCCTGTTGTGTCTTGTGATACTTGATATCCTGGTTATTCTCTTCTCACACTTTGTACATCTAGTCATTGCTACTTGTTAGTAAGTAATTTCTATTCACTTTGGAACGGTAAGATACACCATTATTTGTTGTTTTTGAGTGAATTGAGAGAGAACCCCACTACCACCTATATTTGTTTTCTTTCACTAATACATTAATCAATGGAGTCTCCTAGTGATGATGTGCATGGAAGGAAGCCTGATGAGGTGCATCGCAAGAAGGTTGCGGATGATGTGGTGACATGGGATGAGTTCACCAAATTTCAAGATGTGGTTGCCAACAGAATTGAACAAAGAATTGATGCTTATGATGGCAAATTGAGAGAAGAATTACAGGACATGGATCTGAAATTGGAGAAAGATGCTACTCAAAAATATGTGGATGTTTTGCAAGAATCTATGACAAATTTGACTAGAAAAATTGCCAATTTGTCTACTATTGTGCAACAACAAAGAGCTCCCAATGCCAATGCTAATTTTGGTGTTGATTTGGATAATGGCCCAGGCAATGTACTTGGAGGTCGTGGAGGACTTGGTGCTAGGAGGGTACCAATGGCCGAAAACAATAGGGAGGATGATGGTTTGGGAAAACCAAAATTTTCTATTCCTACTCTCACATTTGACACTAAGGATGTTGAAGAATACTTTATGAGGGTGTCGAGACATCGTAGTGCGCCTCGCCGTCAAGCTTGGCACTCGCCAAAACTACCGCACCGAGACTCTCAACTTTGACGTCGCACACATCGCCCTCCCCTACAACACCATTCTCGGGTATCCAGCTCTGGAAAAATTCATGGTTGTGATGCACCACGCGTACAACCTCGCCAAGCTACCTGGGCCTACTAGCACCATCACCATCCACAGACAAGTGGAGGAGGCGACGCACTTAGTCGAACGAGCCTACAAGGAGGTGGCCATCTCCCACCCGGCCGATGAAGCCGACGTGGGACACCTCGATGAGGCTTCCAATAAGAGGCTACTCGCTTTGCACGAAGGAGCAGCCACCCAGAAGACCCCCAGAGCGCTGGAGGCTCGGGGGCTACCGCCCAGAAGACCCCCCCAGAGCGCTGGAGGCCTGGGGGCTGCCACTGCTCTCCATGCGAGCGTGCCTCTCTCTTAGGGAGGAGCGCTCACCACATGCTCGTTCCATGGCCCCCACAAGGCCATGGAGACGCACCCTCGAGGGGACCCCATGACGCCACGGTAAAAACGACGCTAGGACCTCTCTCCACGAGGGTCTCATGGAGCTCTCGTCAGACAGACCACAAGGCCGCAGGAGCTTCTACCCACACAAGTGGGAGCCTTGCTCCGGCAGGGCAATCTTTTGTTACTCGAGGGCGCCACAAGGCCACTACATCCTCGAGCTGTGCACCTGACCTCACGCGAGTCTCAGCCCCATGACGATGGGAGTCCCGTGTCCGTACGGGGCGTCAAGTGCTTCTTGGGGGCCCACAGGGTCATGACATCCCCAAGCGTTTTGTAAGAGAACATTGCCTCACCCTAGCAGTAAAATCTTGTTGCTTTCACAAAGCAATCTCCCCTTGCACGCCGACATGCCTGCATCTTGCATCCAACAAAACATCACGTGCATTCATCCACGCATGCATTCCTCCTCTCTCTAGAGAGGCGCGCAAAGGTCTTTTTCCTCTCAAAAGCATCCCGCGAGCGGGGGCTGGAACAGTGTATGTGAGCGAGTCGCTACCGCACACAAACACTTCGCCAAGTCCCTCGGCTTTTCTCCTCGCGAGATGCTCACGAAGGAATAACCAAGCGTGCACCTTTCCAGAGGCACAAACTGCAGGTAATGGTGGAAACCTCGCTGCAAGGAACGAGCAAGCAGCACACAAACTCCCGTACAAAGCTCAAAGAGGATCCTCCACAGGGAGCAGCTGGAGGATCACCACAAAGGACACAAACAGAACATCTCGAAGGACGCCACCACGGAAAATCTAAGTACCCTCGAAAGTAGAACAAAATATATGAGTACTATCGGACCCCGGACCCAGAGGTATACATACTGTTATGTCCTCCTAGTCATGGACCCACAAGGGCTTCAGGGTTAGCATCCCCGACCGCAACAAACAATGGAGGGCAGACCGGATTCATCAGCACGTAGGCCGGATCACCTCGGTCATACTACTCCTTGTGTCCATGCTAGTCATAACCAAGCGTCCAAGAGTCAGATGAAACTGAAGGAACGGGACCAAAGCTATTCAGAGCTGCTATGTGTCCAGGAAGTGCAACAAAAATCGAGGTTACTGGGGTTACCAAGACCCAGGACGAATCACATCGGCAGGCGTGCGCGGACATGGATCATCAGCTCCACAACCCCTCGATTGCGACAACTACGCAGGCATAGCCAAAACTGTATAACAATGAGCTCGAAACCAACAACCGGTCAAAGCAGCACTCTATACATGAAATTATATTAAACAAGGCTTACTAGAGTATAGCATTACACGCAGAGGCTACACGACCAACATAGGTCAGGTAACCTAACAATACACCAAACAGCGAAAGTAAAATATGTTGTTATACAACAAGACGGCAAAAGGATCAGAGTGCACAGTGACTTTTGAATCAATTATGTAAGATCTAAATTTATCACATGCAAATATTACCGCTAAAAATTCTTTTTCAGTTGTAGCATAATTTGTTTGAGCACCATCTAGTGTTTTACTAGCATAGTAAATAACATTCAGTTTCTTATCAACCCTTTGGCCTAAAACAGATCCAACTGCATAATCACTAGCATCACACATAATTTCAAAGGGCAAGTTCCAATCAGGAGGTTGAATAATAGGTGCAGTTATTAAGGCTTTCTTTAAAACATTAAAGGATTCTATGCAATCATCATTAAAAGAAAACGGAACATCCTTTTGCAAAATATTGGTTAGAGGCTTTGATATTTTAGAGAAATCTTTAATGAACCTACGATAAAAACCTGCATGACCGAGAAAACTTCTTATACCTTTGATGTCTCTTGGATATGGTAATTTCTCAATAGCTTCAATTTTTGCTGGGTCAACTTCTATTCCTCTTCCAGAAATACGATGCCCAAGAACAATTCCTATGTTACCATAAAGTGACACGTCTCCCAATTAAGAACAAGGTGTTGGTCTTCACAACGCTGCAAAACTTTGTTAAGGTTGAACAAGCAATTATCGAAAGAAGTACCATACACCGAAAAATCATCCATAAAGACTTCCACTATCTTTTCAATATAATCAGCAAATATAGCATTCATGAAAAGTAGCAGGCGCATTACATAAACCAAAAGGCATTCTCCTATAAGCAAATGTACCATATGGGCAAGTAAAAGTGGTCTTTTCCTGATCATCACTATGAACTGGAATTTGAGAGAAGCCTGAATACCCATCTAAATAACAAAAGTGAGAATGTTTAGATAATCTCTCTAGCATTTGATCAATAAAGGGCAATGGATAATGGTCCTTACGAGTTGCTTTATTTAATTTTCTATAATCAATGCACATTATATAACCAACAACAGTACGTTGAGCAACAAGTTCATCATCTTTATTAGGAACCACAGTAATTCCACCTTTCTTAGGAACACAATGAACAGGACTAACCCATTTACTATCAGCTATAGGATAAATAATACCAGCCTCTATGAGTCGAATTACCTCCTTTCTTACCACTTCCTTCATTTTTGGATGTAGACGGCGTTGGAAATCAACAACAGGTTTAGCATCTTTTTCCAAATTAATTTTATGCATACATAGAGCTGGACTTATGCCCTTAATTTTATGCATACATAGAGCTTTAATTCAAAACTAGGATCTCCTTTAGGAGGTTGGAGTACTCCTAGATTATCAGGTGGGATATGCAATTGTAATTGTGGAGGTTGCTGCCATAATATTTGTTCTAAAGCTTCTTTTTCTGCATCATTAAATGGCTCTTCCTGATTAAGCATATAACGTTCCACCACGTCTGATGAAGCTACAACTATATGAGAAATAGTTTCAATTATATCTTTAGATTTTGGTTCTTTCTTAGCAGGTTTATCAGCAAATTTAGAAAAATTAAATTCAAGTTTCTCTCCAGCACATTCAATAAACACCCTTTCTCTAGGCAAATCAATTTCAGCACCAACAGTATGTAAGAAAGGTCTACCAAATATAATAGGACAGAAAGAATCTTGTGGACAACCAAGCACAATAAAATCAGTAGGATATTTTATTTTCCTTACCAATACTTCAACATCTCTAACAATTCCAAAGGGACTAATATAATCTTTATTAGCAAGCCGAATGGTCATACCTGTTTCTTCCATAGTGATAGGATCAATATCAGGCTTAATTTCTTGATAGAGAGAATATGGAATGACACTAATGCTTGCTCCAATATCACATAAACCATGATAACAAGAAGTCCCAATAGAGCATGATATAATTGGCTTACCAACTTTGGATGAATTCCCTTTAATAACTTTGGTAGCATCTTCACATAAATAAACATCAACAAGATCTTCTTCATTTAATTGCTTAATAATAGAGACTTGGTTCTTGACTTCCACCTGTTCTTTAGGTTGAGAACATCTCTTTCTACTTTTGTCAGGAACAGCAATAAGCAAATTCTCTTTAACTTTTTCAGGATAGGGAGGGGGTTCAATATATTCTTCTATTACTACAGATGACACTGGTGTTTCTTTAATAAATTTAGGGACAACAATAGAAGATTTAACAGGTTCAACATAATAATCAAAGCCACTTTTAGGAATTCGAATGTGCTCAGCAAATTTCTTAGCTATTTCAATTGCAACATATGGATCAAGACTGAAATCTTTAATAACATTCTTGAACAAAATAGAACTAGAGAAACTTTCTACACATGAATATCCATAATGAAAATAAGCTTCATTACCTTTGTCTAGGTCCCAATATTCAGAGTTCTTAGAAATAATTTCCAATAAATTCCAAGCTTCTTCTGCAGTATTATTTGTAAAGCTTCCACCAGATGAACCATCCAAATATTGCTTTAGCATATCAGGTAGTCTCACATAAAAGTTTATCAATATAAGTTTATTTGTGAGATCATGACAAGGATTCTTACGAAGGAGGTCCTTAAGCCTTCCCCAAGCTTGAGTAATACTCTCTCCAAGGTGTGGCCAAAAATTAAATATAAAGCAACGGTTCTCATAAGCCTCTTTAGGAGTAAAATATTTAAGAAAGAAAACCTTCATAAAAGTATCCCAATTATGTGTAATTTCTTCATCCAGGGACATATACCATTTTCGAGCATCACCAGTTAAGGAATGGTACAATAACTTGCATTTTACCTCCTCCTCATAAATAGCCTTGAGCCTAATTAGCCCACATATATCCTCAATAGCCCGTATGTGATCACTTGCAGCCTTTGTTCCATCCCCTGCAAAATACTCATTCCTAACAGCTTTAACAAATTCAATGGGAATAATATAACCATCATCATGAGGTGCTTTTTCAACAACTTTAAGTTTAATAGCATAAGAACTCTCATATAAAGCAAGTTTCAGCGAAGCATCTCTCATAAAAGCCATAATAATAACAGGATGCAACAGCAAGTAAAATTCAGCTTTCAAGTTTCCTTACCAAACTTCTTACCAATAGCGCTACGCTCCCCGGCAACGGCGCCAGAAAAGTTTCTTGATGGCTCCCAAGTGCAGGAGATCAATTGTAGTACTTTTCGAATTAGAAAGGTTGTCGAACCCACGAGGAGCAGAAGGAACTGGTAAGTAGAATAGCAAAGGAATAATAAAAGCAACAGGTGTTTTTGTGTTTTAATTGTGTAGTGCAAGTAAAGTAAAATGCGGAAAGTAAATTGCAGCAAGTAGTAGGTCTCAATGAGAGACAAAGCCCAATCCTCTAATGCGCAAGACGACAAGCTCAAGTGTGTGTTTGTGTCTTATATGTGGAAAACGTTCCCGAGGGCTGCACGGATTTAGCTGGCATAGTGATTCATTGCATAACATGTTTGTATATCTTGTCTAGTTTTAATCTTCTTCGGACGGAGCCACAAATAGGAATAGCTAAATAAATTAACTATCACCCCTTATGATGGATCACGTGGCCAATTAAATGACAGCACGAGAATTATTAAGACATGATGTCCCACCATAGCCTTATGCTCTAAGGTCCCCGATACAAGTACCCTCATAATGCAATTCAACGACTCTGTCTCAAGTTCCTGTCACCTGTAGACATCATCATGTCACTACACTACGGTGTTCTCCTATGAGCCCATGTAGGTGAAGTGTTGTACAGTCGACGTTCGTACAACACCATCATAGAATCACATAAAAGATAAATACTAGACCAAATAACAACTCATCTCATGTAACAAATCATTGCCAATTCATCCTATGCCCTCAGGAACATGGGGAACTACTCACAACGTGCAAACATGATCATGTATGGTGACATATGTGGTACAACACAATCTGAAACAATGGATCCACCACCAAATAATGACAAGTACTCAATCCAAACATGCAACGGAGTACAATAACACGTATCTAGGGTGTAGCAATGATCAAACTATGAGGGGAACGGGGTGGATCACGGTGATGGTGATGGTGGAGATGCAGGTGCTGGTGAGGATGGTGATGGAGATTCCTCCTCCCACGCCAAGGAGGAGATGGGGATGATTTCCCCCTTCTCCGGAGCTCCGGAGCAGCAGGATCTGTCTCCCCCGCGGAGAGTTTCGCCGCCCTGGCGGCTCCGTCTCGTCTCGGGAAAATTAGGGTGTTCGTTTTCGGGGAAGACGGAGTCGTCAGCAAAAAGACCTCGGGGAGGAGGTGCTGTGGGCCCATTTGGGGGTCCCACACGCGGCCAGGGAATCTGGCCGCGTGGGCTACCCCCTTTTGGGCCTCCTGGCCCTCCTCCTTTGTGTCTTGTGCCCACGGCCTTTCTCCCGAAGAAAAACTGACAGGGTTTCTTTCCTTTCGCAATTTGGATACCTGTAGCTCCTGAAACATCAAAAAGATGAAAACAGGTGTTTTCTAACACCCAGAAATTAAATACCAAAAATAGGGACTTTGTAGGAAAGTCCCATAAAATCATCTAAAACATGCAAAACAATGACATGACATTGATAAAACATCCCAATAATGCCTATATGGAGGGTATAAATGATGATATAAAATGCACGTATCACTCCTCATGAAGATAAGGTTGGGCTTGTTGTATCATCAAATTGTTGCAATAAGACTTCCGACTTAGCGCATTAGCAACGACATTCGCTTTGTCGAGTTGATAGTTGAGACCCAAGTTAAAGTCCTTGATTACTTCCAACCATCTTCTCTGTCTGAGATTCAGATCCGGTTGGGTGAAAAGATATTTCAGACTCTGATGATCTTAGTATAACTCACAATGCTTACCAAGAAGATAATGACGCCATTTCTTGAGAGCATGGACCACGGCTGCTAGCTCAAGGTCATGAGTTGGATAGTTGCGCTCATGTGGTTTCAACTGACAAGAACCATAAGCCACCACGTGAACTTCTTGCATTAAGACACAACTAAGTCCTTGTTGTGAGGCATCACAGAAGATGACAAAGTCCTTGCTCGTATCAGGAAGAACAAGCACAGGAGCGGTAGTCAGTTTGGTTTTCAGAGTTTGGAAACTTTCCTCTGCCTTTTCTGACACCTCAAACTTTTTGCCTTTCTTAAGAAGTTCAGTCATAGGTTTGGCAATTTTGGAGAAGTTCTCGATGAAACGACGGTAATAACCTGGCATCCCGAGAAAACTCGGAACATCCTTGACGATTTAGGTGTTTCCCAATCCAGAATGGTTTGGACCTTGTCTGGAATGACAGCAACACCTTCAGCAGACACTACATGTCCGAGGTAGACGAGGTCTTTCAACCAGAACTCACATTTGGAGAACTTGGCATACAACTTGTGCTCACGGAGTTTGGACAACACCAAATGAAAGTGTTCAGCATGTTCATCTTCGGTTTTGGAATAGACCAGGATATCGTCAATATAGACCACGACAAACTTATGAAGATACTCCATGAATATCGAGTTCATAAGCCTCATGAAGGTAGCTCGAGCGTTGGTAAGACCAAAAGACGCGACGGTGTACTCGTAATGTAAAATCCCTGGTTTTTGGAAAGTGCAAAAATCACAAAAAATTGAAATTTTTTGTTTTCATGTTATGCAAGTCACCAAAAACCAAATGAGAAGCAAGAAACTAAAGGAAACAATACATATTTCAATGAAGTTGAAATTATCAATCCAATTATACCCCTATTCCATAAACCCTAAAACCCTCTCAAAATGAATTTTCATTAGATAAAGGAAACCATTTTATCTTTAGCAAACTTTATTACATAAAATGTTTTCAATTAAAATATTACTTTGAAAATTGTTTATGACAAAAAAAATCAAAGATTTATCACCCCTAATAAAGTTCTAAGCCCCAAAATTATTTGATGAGAATAAAATATTTTAATAATAACTTTTAGTTGTTATTCCAAGTTTTAAACATAATGGAGTGAAAATAGAATGCATTGCATTGAAATAACATAAAATAGGACATTGAAACCAATGTTATGATTTGTGGTTTTATTCCAAATTTTTGTTAAGCCACTTTTGTATTTATTTATTTTTCTATTTTAAAATGGCATTAATTGCTATTATTAAGTCACTCATATCTTAAAAATATAAAATATAAAATGATGTGAAATGACTTTGAAAACGTATATATGACATGTATAATGTCTCTGAAATTTTATCTACACAATAACATCAATTTACTATTTTCTAATTGTTAAAATGAGTTTAAGTACTATTAATGTTTTATTTATAACTGCAAAATATAAAAATTCAAATGTGATGAAAAGTTTACAAAAATGTTATAATATGAAATTATTGAATTTTAGAAATCAAATGCAATTGGTTTGAGGTTATTTGGAGTCATAAAACAAAAGTTATTAAAAACAGAAATAAAAGAAAAAAATCTAGATGACGTGATTGCTGACGTCACCATCGTCTCCCTCCTCTCGCCTGGAATCACGCCCGTGACAGGGGATTTCAAATCCCGTCGATTTCTCGCCATTAAGGCCATGAATGCCCCTCTCTCGGTTCCTATAAGTAGCCACCGAGCCCCTCCGCTTTTCCCCTCTTCTCTTTTCTCCAATCTCGCCCCCTAGTCACTGTTATTGCTCGTCGGAGTTGGAGTTATCCGCCGCCGTTCATCATCGATTTCGGCCACTGCATCCCATCTCCGCCACCCCTTCTCTGTATATTCACTCTCCCTCGTTCGTGCGAGTGTCCTAAAGCCCGAGTTCGACCTTTTCTTGCAGAGAATTGACGCCGCCATCGGCGTCTATACCCCGCCGCGGCCGTCGCACCACCATCTGCTCGGCTTCGACGCTCCAGGAAGCGAGGACACGCGCCGACCGTGCCATCTTCTTCGTCGGGTCGTTCCGAGCCGCGTCAAGCCCACCCCGAGCCCCAGGACTCACCGGAGCGCCGCCACGGCGTAGCAACAGCGTCTCCGGCCACCGCCTCGCCATTCCGACGAGAACCCTCCGGTAAGCCCCTCCCATCTCCCCTGGGCCGTTGGATCCCATCAATGGTTAAGATTAGATCTTAACCAAAGGGGTACGCCACCGTTAGATCTGGATCTAACGATCCAGATCCATCACTTAGCCACGTCAGCACATGCCACACCAGCGCCCTGTCAGCATAGCCCAGCCAATCAGATACTGCCGCGTGGCTAGCCTTCAATTCGAATATTTCTCCCGCTGGAATTAATTGGCAGTTTTACAGATTAGTCCCTGCACCTTAGATATATCATATCTTTTGATCCAAAAGCCCAAATTTAGCAAACTTGGACTTTTTGAAATCATCACAACATTTAGAAACTTTTGGCATTGTCCAAATTTAAAATTGACCATTTGAAATTTGTTCAAATTCAAATATGCTTGTTTGATGAATTTTGGCATGATTCAAATTTTACAAATCCAAAAATTGCAAATAAAATATATTTGGAAACCTTAGGATGTGTACCTTCACACCCTCTGTCCCAAAATAATTTTTGAACAAATTAAATTTGCATTTAGAATTAATTGATATAATTGAGTATTATTGACATATATTTAATTCTATAAATAATTAGATTATGGTTCCTTAACCAAAATTTCTCCATTTGGTAACATTGAACCATAGACATCAGTGCCTAAACATTTTAGACATTCCTGGACCATGACCATGTGTTTTGACCCAAAATCCATCATAGTAAATCACTAGTTGATCATGATTAGATTTTGTTTCTATTCTTTCTACAATTGTTTGGTGTGGCCATTTTTTTGAATCCAAGACCAAGTCCCTAGTATGTAAACCATATAAGAGACCAAGTAGTGAACCCCAAACAATAGTACCATAGTTTTCTAGTATGTAAACATGGTGGTTGTGGTACTCCTCCATGTCGATGATGCTCGGGGAGGAGTAGTCGGTGGAGAGCTCGATGTCGTGGTCGTAGTAGTGGTGGTGATCCACCATGTCATGCTCGTAGTAGTGGTCATCCACGATGTCGTGCTCGTAGTCGTCCACCACGCCGTGCTCATAGGAGTGGAGGTCCATGTCTAGCTCGTTGTAGTCGTAGTGGTCCATCATGGACTCATCATGATCATCATGGCCTCCAAAGTCTTCGCTCTCGCTATACATGGTTAGTGACAAGCGCAAGTGTATATATAGAGTGTGAGGACCTAAGAGCTCAACCCTCACCTTTTAGCAAATCTTGGAAACTAGTGGACCAAACCAAGAGAAACCGACAAAAAAAAGAATGAAGTGACTTGAGTTCGAAAGATTCCAAAAACACGCTCATGGGTGGATGGCAATGGGTTAGAAATGTGGCGAGAAAACGACAAATCCAAAGAGAAGTATGTTGTAAAACGTGGAGAAGAATCAAAGAAAAGTTAGCACGAAAACCAAACCTAGTGGAGGAAAATGATATGGTGGAAACAAAAAAAACACACACACAAATGATAAATGGGGTTAGTGCGGCCAATGGACGAGCGGAGACGAAATGTACCTATCGAAGACTAAGCTCAATGCCACACCAACGCAAGGAGGACGCTAGCTCGAACCGCAATTAACAAGAGGCAACAAGATTCACAATGTGGCAACCGGTCACTCTCTTCTCTCTCGCAACTCGAAGCTATGCGTTCCTACAAATGATAGCAATTGGCATCGATCTTTGCTTCTTTTGGCTCTTTTTGCTTCTTGCTCTTTCTCCTCTCTTTTTTTTTGATTTTTCGCTTTTTGATGATGAGGATGCGGAGATGATTCCCAAATGCCAATGCCTACTCGTAGCTATTCTCTCACAAGCGCAAAACTCGCACTCTCGGTGCCACAATGCGATGCCAAGCGATGTAAAAGAGCTAGTCCGAATAGGTAAGGTACACAAAGGAATGGGTTAGTTCAAGCGGAAGCAAGTTATACCTATGCGGTGGATGATCTCGGACTTGTGGCCGGTGGATGTCGATGTCGTGTGGATCCGATGATGTAGATGCGTAGGCGATGTCGATGGCGACGCGTAGGAACTTGCCTCACTCAAATCGGAGCAACGACGACAAAGAAAAACAAGATACAAAATCTGTCGAAGAATCGAAGAGCAGGAATTTTCTGTGATTTTTGCTCAAATTCGAAATTTCTCCCAAATCAAGAAAATTTTTGGACAAATTCAAGAAATGTGGCTGAATAGAAAGATGGGGAATGGTTTTTGGCAACAAATCTATGAAACAAAACCACGAAAAACTCAACGAATCAAGATATCGGTCGAAATCCCTTTCGGCTATTTTTGGTCAAATTTTCGAATTTATGGTGGATAGAAGAAAAATTGGTGGTAGGGGACGGGGTGGGGTGTCGGATTCGTGTCAATCTAGCTCTGGATACCAGATGATGAGGTGTTGACCTCTAAGTTGGCCCGATCTTCACGAATCGACAAGAACGAATGAAGAACGCACGAAGAACGCGATGAACACGATGAACACGAGAGGGGGAATCGAGGGGAAATCGAGGGCAAACGCGTGGAAACACAAAAGGGGGAAGATATCTCGTGAAGCCTACGAGGGATCGCAAACCCAAGTGAACAACACGCTAATTGAAACCGATTTCTCTCACCGGTCGGTCCACCGATCCAACAGAAGCCCAAAGGGGAAGGTTGGCAAGCACTACTAGAATCACAAGGTGAAAGAGTAGCTCCTTGGAGAGATCTTGATACGGTCCTAGATACACATCTAAGGAGTAGCCTCGTAAGAGGAGTCACCTCACAAGAGGGATACAAGGGCAAAGCCCGAAGTTCTCAAATCATCCCTAAACCCTAGATCTAGCCACCAGAGTCCCTTATATAGCCTAGGGGGGTAGGTGGGTGAAAATGGGGCCAAAACGGTGTATTTCCGCACAAAAACAGGGCATCCTGGCCTGGGAGGCCGGCCTGGCCGGCCTGAGGCCGGGGTGGGGGCGCACTCGGCCTGGTGCCCGGCCTGGTTCCCGGCCTGGGGCCAGGGTGGGAGGCCGGCCCCCTCGGGCTGGTGCCCGGCCTGGTGCCCGGCCTGGGGCCAGGGTGGGAGGCCGGCTCCCTCGGGCTGGTGCCCGGACTGGTGCCCGGCCTGGGGCCAGGGTGGGATGAGGAGGCCGGCCTGGGGCCAGGGTAGGCCGGCCTAGGGCCAGGCTAGCCCGGCCTGGGGCCAGGGTGAGGCCGGGAGCCCCCTTTTCCCTCCGTTCTTCCACCTCGGAGCTCCGATCTTGACGCCGTCTTCACCCACTTCCTTCCTAGCTTCATGTGCATCTTCTTGGATGTGTTCTTGAGCATCTTGGACACCTTCTTGGGTCTCCATGTGATGATCCCACCTATGCATGTAGAGGGGTATTTCATGAGGTAGAGCACCGTTCACCAAGTCACCGGAAACATACGGAGATAGGAGTGAGTTCACCTTGTGGTGTGTCGATGTTGTGCTTGGTTGAATACGGTGGGCTACATCACTTCTCCATTCCCCTATTCTTGCTTCAAGAATCCATCAAGTTAGCAAAATGGAAAACAAGACTCAACCACAAGAAGGAACTCCATCTTCAACTTGGTGGCAACATGAAGGGATACAAGGAAGATCATAGAGGAATTATCTTGAAGAAAAGAATTAGACTCCACAACTAGAAGCAACTCAAGGAAGTACAAGTGTATGAAGAAAATCAAGGAGAAGACATCTTCCTCTCTCTTCCTATCCTTTCTTTTTCTCTTTTTCAAATTGACTTAGTGGTAGATATGACCATCCACTTGGGCCAACTAGTGAGAAATCCATGAAGAATTCACCAAGACCAAGGGAAGAATCCATCCAAGGAACAAGACTACAATATAAGCATGAAGACGATCTTCAAAAAAACAAGCATGTGAAGACTTGGAGCCATCCACTCAAGTTGAAGAATAACAAGTTGTTTTTTGTCCAAACCTTGACCCCAGTAGAAAAGCCTAATACTTTATCTTGTTATCTCCATTGATATGAAGTTAGTTGAACCTAGACCCACCCTAAACCAAAATGGAAGGACTAACTTAGAGCGCTCAAATGTTTTGATGAAAACAACTAAGTGTTGCACTTTGTTATGTGTTATTTTAGTTGAAATAGTTATATAACCCTAGAGAACTCTTGGAACTTCCTCGACAAGTATGACCAATTGAGTTTGAATATTTCAAACCCAAGTCTTTACCAACTATAGTCCCTTTTGGTAGACCTTAATCTAATCACAATAGTTTCCTTAATAAACTAAATTATTGTGATAGACCTTAGCCTTACCTTGACCCCAATTAGCATAAACCCTTTTGACTAAAGTGTGTTGATTGTTATTCTTTGTTTACTTGTTGTTTGTGAAAGTTGTTTAT
The DNA here is from genome assembly GCA_028641055.1 of Alopecurus myosuroides. NCBI lineage: Eukaryota > Viridiplantae > Streptophyta > Magnoliopsida > Poales > Poaceae > Alopecurus > Alopecurus myosuroides. The sequence goes on from CM054061.1 coordinate 239,912,959, forward strand.
TGTTATTTGTTTGACTTGTCCAGAGTGTACAAAGAGAAACTATCTAGTGGTGAAGAGAGTGTACCTCTACACCAACTTTAACAAGGCAAGTGACACATCAGAAACTTCCTATTGTTTCCTATATGCATTAGAACTTTTGAGTAGTATGCATGATAGGAAAATCCTTGGTAAAATATTATGCTATGCTATTATCCCAAGTAGTGTGTAGCCATCCTTATTACCTTGATAGTGTAGCAGCATTAAAATTTGGTAGTTGATAGCTTAGCTATGCTTTTAGATGAAGTGATGTGATTGGAAGTATACATATGTTTTGACTGATTACCCTAAGGGGTTTATGAAATATTTTTGGTAGAGTACTAGATACTCACAAGTAAGTGTGGCATGGTAGGGGACCATTTACATGGTTGAACCTATGAAAATGTTCACATGAATAGCATGGTAGGGGATCACGTTATTGGTTGTACCTATGAAAATGCTTAATACATAGCATGGTAGGGGATCACATTAGTGGTTGTACCTATGAAAATGCTTATTACATAGCATGGTAGGGGATCACATTAGTGGTTGTACCTATGAAAATGCATATTACTCCAGCATGGTAGGGGATCACATTAGTGGTTGTACCTATGAAAATGCTTATTACTCCACATGGTAGGGGATCACGTTAGTGGTTGTACCTATGAAAATGCATATTACTCCAGCATGGTAGGTGATCACATTAGTGGCTGTACCTATGAAAATGCTTATTACTCCAGCATGGTAGGGGATCACATTAGTGGTTGTACCTATGAAAATGCTTATTACTCCATCATGGTAGGGGATCACATTAGTGGTTGTACCTATGAAAATGCATATTACTTCGGCATGGTAGGGGATCACATTAGTGGTTGTACCTATGAAAATTCTTATTACTCTAGCATGGTAGGGGATCACTTTGGTGGTTGTACCTATGAAAATGCTCTTATCTCTGGCATGGTAGGGGACCATTCACATGGTTGTACCTATGAATATGTCAATATTTCTGAAGAAGACTCTTGGTTCACAAATCTCTATCCAGAGATACCTCTTATGATCAAAAATTATGAAAAATATAGGAGGAAACTTGCTTTATGCAAACTTAGCCTAAACTCCACTCAGCCAAATAACAATGTAGTATTAGTCTTGCCATTTATATCCACCATAGTGTTACTTGCCAATACATTAAACTGTATTGACTCCCTTGTGGCTGCATATTCTATATTGCAGATGTTTTTGAAGACGAGTGAGGATTTCGTTTAGGATCTCGAGACTATCGCCAACATGTTTTGCATGTGGCACATGAAGAACATGGGCTCAATGTTATTCATGTTTTCCGCTGTATATCTTTGTTTTCTACTAGTCTTCTAAGACTATGCAAGTTGTAATACTATTTTGTAAGACTGGATCATGCGATGTAATAGAATTTGATGCATTTGCATGATATTTCATTTTGTACTGTGGTGCTAGCAATTGATCCAGGGACTAGCACAATAACACAGGTGTCCTTACATTATTTAAATGTGGGAACGCTACAAAATGGTATCAAAGCATTGTGTTGCCTGTAGAATTCGAGACCCCAAGTTTGGAAAAGACCCTAGGATTGAAAATTTTACTATGTTCAACTTCCTAGAACCAAAACAATCATCTTAATTCTTCTCATATCATCTCATCTATTTTTCACCTTCAAAATTTTCTAGATGACCTATCTCTTGAATACCCTCAAGGCAAGATTGTTGATGACAATACCATGAAGTGCAAGAAGTGTTTTAACCACATGAAGACCCACACTCAAGACAATTGACGAAACTTGGAGATATACCTAGACTTCACAACAATCAAGAACACCTGAAGGCATTGAGAGAAGAATATGAAGAAAACTCAAGAAGATATAGATGAGACCACCAATCTAGTTACTTGGTTAGAACAACGTCAACGTGTTAGTGTATTGTTCATACCAATGAGTGTGGTATGACAATATTAGTTTGTTTTCTAAAAACCATGTGGTTTGGTGTGGTGTTTGTGTTTCTATATGTTTGTTATGTGTTGATTGCAAGATGAGTTTCCTTGATCTGCTCTGTTTGGATTGGAACCTCCTTGGATATCTTTCTAACATCTGCCCATCCATCCTAAAACCCAACAGATACCTCCACGCCGTGACCCTGACATCAACAATGATGCACTAGAACATATGTTGACTGCTCAAGCTTAGCTTATGAAAGTGATGACTCAGTTTATTGTGATTGCCAACAATAACAACAACACAAACCCCCAAGTGGATAGACTTGCTAGATTCCTGAGACTTAAACCCTTTAAGTTCTCCACTTCGTCTGAGCCAATTGTGGTAGACGACTGGCTCCGGACTATTAACAAGGACTTAGTGACTTGTGAGTGCACTGATGCTGAGAAGGTGAGATTTGCTGCTCATTTGCTGGAAGGACCAGCAGCACTACGGTGGGAAACCTATCAGATTACCCATCCCTTGGAAGAAATGACATGGGATACCTTCAAGGAAGGATTTCTCAATGCTCACATCTCCTCTGGAGTAATGAAACTGAAGAAAGATGAGTTCTGAAGCCTGAAGCAAGGAGATGGAACACTAAAGGAATACATAGATGACTTCTGCTCCCTCTCAAGATACGCACCTGAGGATATTGAAACTGATGCCAAGAGGAAGGAGAAATTTCTCAACGGTCTGAGTGGTGAAATGAAGATACCATTGTAAGTAGCATATGCCCCAAACTATCAAACCTTGCTGGATCAAGCTATCACTCTTGACGACAATCTTAGGAAAGAAGAAAACAGGAAGAGGAAGCACAACCATAATAAGTTACCCTCAAGATCACACCAGAAACCACACCAGGCCCATGAGGATAGAAATAATTACAATATCGACAAGCATACCCACAATAACCATCAACATCATAATGGTTATGTACACAACCATCCTAATGGTTATATACACAACCTTGATGGACGAAATAGACAACATGGTCATAGCCGAAGCAGTCACATTGGTCATGGAGGTAACAAAGGGCATAGAAATGGAGAAAACAATGGCCTCAAAACCATTAGGAAGGACATCAACAAGGTAGGATGCTTCAAGTGTAAGAAGAAGGGACACTATGTTCGAGACTGCCCAGAGAAGAAAATTAGCGGTTCGAGCCAGCCATAAACCTTGGAGCCTTGTACTAGCCTCATCTCAAAAATAGATTGTCCTAGACTATGTTCTTACAGTAATAAAAAAAACTATGTGGTACGAGAAGTGTGTTATGAAACAATTGCAATATTTAAGTGGAATAGCTATGGCTATAGACGCTCCCCAACTACTAACAAGGAGTTGATATACAAGAATAAAATTATGATGGAGTGTGAGTCCATCTAAAGAATATAATAAACCCAGTAGCCAGTTGGGCAAGAGTTTTAGAATATCCACAAAAGTTTCTTTTAAGGGTGGTAGTCCACCCAGTTGTTTTGGAAACCCAGTTACCCAAACATATCTTCCTTTCTAGCCTTCCCAAATCTCGGTACGAGATTTGTTTTAAGGGTGGTAGTCTGTAACATCCCTGATTTTTGGAAAGTGCAAAAATCACTAAAAATTGAAACCTTTTGTTTTCATGTTATGCAAGTCACCAAAAACCAAATGAGAAGCAAGAAACAAAAGGAAACAATACATATTTCAATGAAGTTGAAATTACCAATCCAATTATACCCCTATTCATAAACCCTAAAACCCTCTCAAAATGAATTTTCATTAGATAAAGGAAACCATTTTATCTTTAGCAAATTTTATTACATAAAATGTTTTCAATTCAAATATTACTTTGAAAATTGTTTATGACAACAAAAATCAAAGATTTATCACCCCTAATAAAGTTCTAAGCCCCAAAATTATTTGATGAGAATAAAATATTTTAATAATAACTTTTAGTTGTTATTCCAAGTTTTAAACGTAATGGAGTGAAAATAGAATGCATTGCATTGAAATAACATAAAATAGGACATTGAAACCAATGTTATGATTTGTGGTTTTATTCCAAATTTTTGTTAAGCCACTTTTGTATTTATTTATTTTTCTATTTTAAAATGGCATTAATTGCTATTATTAAATCACTCATATCTTAAAAATATAAAATATAAAATGATGTGAAATGACTTTGAAAACGTATATATGACATGTACAATGTCTCTGAAATTTTATCTACACAATAACATCAATTTACTATTTTCTAATTGTTAAAATGAGTTTAAGTACTATTAATGTTTTATTTATAATTGCAAAATATAAAAATTCAAATGTGATGAAAAGTTTACAAAAATGTTATAATATGAAATTATTGAATTTTAGAAATCAAATGCAATTGGTTTGAGGTTATTTGGAGTCATAAAACAAAAGTTATTAAAAACAGAAATAAAAGAAAAAAAATCTAGATGACGTCATTGCTGACCGTCACCATCATCTCCCTCCTCTCGCCTGGAATCACGCCTGTGACAGGGGATTTCAAATCTCGTCCATTTATCGCCATTAAGGCCATGAATGCCCCTCTCTCGATTCCTATAAGTAGCCACCGAGCCCCTCCGCTTTCCCCTCTTCTCTTCTCTCCAATCTCGCCCCCTAGTCACTGTTATTGCTCGTCGGAGTTGGAGTTATCCGCCGCCGTTCATCGTCGATTTCGGCCACTGTATCCCATCTCCGCCACCCCTTCTCTGTATATTCACTCCCCCTCGTCCGTGCGAGTGTCCTAAAGCCCGAGTTCGACCTTTTCTTGCAGAGAATTGACGCCGCCATCGGCGTCTATGCCTCGCCGTGGTCGTGGCAACACCATCTGCTCGGCGCTGACGCTCCAGGAAGCGAGGACACGCGCCGACCGTGCCATCTTCTTCGCCGGGTCGTTCCGAGCCGCGTCAAGCCCACCCCGAGCCCCAGGACTCACCGGAGCGCCGCCACGGCGTAGCAACAACGTATCCGGCTACCGCCTCGCCATTTCCGGCGAGAACCCTCCGGTAAGCCCCTCCCATCTCCCCTGGGCCGTTGGATCCCATCAAGATTAGATCTTAACCGAAGGGGTACACCACCGTTAGATCTGGATCTAACGATCCAGATCCATCACTTAGCCACGTCAGCACATGCGACACCAGCGCCCAGTCAGCATAGCCCAGCCAATCAGATACTGCCGCGTGGCTAGCCTTCAATTCGAATATTTCTCCCGCTGGAATTAATTGGCAGTTTTACAGATTAGTCCCTGCACCTTAGATCTATCATATCTTTTGATCCAAAAGCCCAAATTTAGCAAACTTGGACTTTTTGAAATCATCACAACATTTAGAAACTTTTGGCACTGTCCAAATTTAAAATTGACCATTTAAAATTTGTTCAAATTCAAATATGCTTGTTTGATGAATTTTGGCATAATTCAAATTTTACAAATCCAAAAATTGCAAATAAAATACATTTGGAAACCTTAGGATGTGTAATTTCACACCCTCTGTCCCAAAATAATTTTTGAACAAATTAATTGTGCATTTAGAATTAATTGATATAATTGAGTATTATTGACATATATTTAATTCTATAAATAATTAGATTATGGTTCCTTAACTAAAATTTCTCCATTTGGTAACCTTGAACCATAGACATCAGTGCCTAAACATTTTGGACATCCCTGGACCATGACCATGTGTTTTGACCCAAAATCCATCATAGTAAATCACTAGTCGATCATGATTAGATTTTGTTTCTATTCTTTCTACAATTGTTTGCTGTGGCCATTTTTTTTGAATCCAAGACCAAGTCCCTAGTATGTAAACCATATAAGAGACCAAGTAGTGAACCCCAAACACTAGTACCATAGTTTTCTATCTACTTCTCCATTCCCCTATTCTTGCTTCAAGAATCCATCAAGTTAGCAAAATGGAAAACAAGACTCAACCACAAGAAGGAACTCCATCTTCAACTTGGTGGCAACATGAAGAGATACAAGGAAGATCATAGAGGAATTATATTGAAGAAAAGAATTAGACTCCACAACTAGAAGCAACTCAAGGAAGTACAAGTGTATGAAGAAAATCAAGGAGAAGACATCTTCCTCTCTCTTTGTATCCTTTCTTTTTCTCTCTTTTCAAATTGACTTAGTGGTAGATGTGACCATCCACTTGGGCCAACTAGTGAGAAATCCATGAAGAATTCACCAAGACCAAGGGAAGAATCCATCCAAGGAACAAGACTACAATATAAGCATGAAGATGATCTTCAAAAAAACAAGCATGTGAAGACTTGGAGCCATCCACTCAAGTTGAAGAATAACAAGTTGTTTTTTGTCCAAACCTTGACCCAATAGAAAAGCCTAATACTTTATCTTGTTATCTCCATTGATATGAAGTTAGTTGAACCTAGAACCACCCTAAACCAAAATGGAAGGACTAACTTAGAGCACTCAAATGTTTTGATGAAAACAACTAAGTGTTGCACTTTGTTATGTGTTATTTTAGTTGAAATAGTTATATAACCCTAGAGAACCCTTGGAACTTCCTCGACAAGTATGACCAATTGAGTTTGAATATTTCAAACCCAAGTCTTTACCAACTATAGTCCCTTTTGGTAGACCTTAACCTAATCACAATAGTTTCCTTAACAAACTAAATTATTGTGATAGACCTTAGCCTTACCTTGACCCCAATTAGCATAAACCCTTTTGGCTAAGTGTGTTGATTGTTATTCTTTGTTTACTTGTTGTTTGTGAAAGTTGGTTATTGTTATTTGTTTGACTTGTCCAGAGTGTACAAAGAGAAACTATCTAGTGGGGAAGAGAGTGTACATCTACACAAACTTTAACAAGGAAAGTGACACATCATAAACTTCCTATTATTTCCTATATGCATTAGAACTTTTGAGTAGTATGCATGATATGAAAATCCTTGGTAAAATATTATGCTATGCTATTATCCCAAGTAGTGTGTAGCCATCCTTATTACCTTGATAGTGTAGCAGCCTTAAAATTTGGTAGTTGATAGCTTAGCTATGCTTTTAGATGAAGTGATGTGATTGGAAGTATACCTTTGTTTTGACTGATTACCCTAAGGGGTTTATGAAATATTTTTGGTAGAGTACTAGATACTCACAAGTAAGTGTGGCATGGTAGGGGACCATTTACATGGTTGAACCTATGAAAATGTTCACATGAATAGCATGGTAGGGGATCACATTAGTGGTTGTACCTATGAAAATGCTTAATACATAGCATGGTAGGGGATCATATTAGTGGTTGTACCTATGAAAATGCTTATTACATAGCATGGTAGGGGATCACGTTAGTGGTTGTACCTATGAAAATGCATATTACTCCAGCATGGTAGGGGATCACATTAGTGGTTGTACCTATGAAAATGCTTATTACTCCAACATGGTAGGGGATCACATTATTGGTTGTACCTATGAAAATGCATATTACTCCAGCATGGTAGGGGATCACATTAGTGGTTGTACCTATGAAAATGCTTATTACTCCAGCATGGTAGGGGATCACATTAGTGGTTGTACCTATGAAAATGCTTATTACTCCAGCATGGTAGGGGATCACATTAGTGGTTGTACCTATGAAAATGCATATTACTCCGGCATGGTAGGGGATCACATTAGTGGTTGTACCTATGAAAATGCTTTTTACTCTAGCATGGTAGGGGATCACTTTGGTGGTTGTACCTATGAAAATGCTCTTATCTCTGGCATGGTAGGGGACCATTCACATGGTTGTACCTATGAATATGTCAATATTTCTGAAGACAAATTCCACACTTCAATCAGGTGGCATGCCAGGTAACTCTTCAGGTAACACATCAGGAAAATCACCGACTATACGTAACTCGTGAATTTCAGGAGGATAATCACCTTGCATGAAGTATAACTGCAGTTCAGGAGAAAGTTGTGTGCATGCTGATGGCGGAATGGTGAACTCTAACCAATACTCAATTGTGGAACTAGGAGGATGTTTCAAAGTGAGGGATTTTGTTGCACAATCCAGTATGGCTCCATATTTTGAGAGTCAATCCATGCCCAGTATGATATCAAGGTCAGTGGATTTTAGTGCAATGAAGGTTGCGGGGAATTGTAAATATCCCACATTTACCATGAGCTCTGGCGTAACCATGGTGGTTTGCTAGTTGCAACCAAGGGATTTTACCATCAACGGTGTTGACAACTTCTCAGAAGGTATCCCATGCATTTTAGCAAACCCTTCTGATATAAATGTATGCGATGCTCCAGAATCAAATAAGGCTAAAGCTAAAATTGAGTTGACATGAATCGTACCCATTAAGACGCTTGGATCTTCTTGAGCATCCTCAATAGTCACGTGGTTAAGAGAACCACGTCCAGCACCCGCGGGCTTCACCACTTTCTTGGGAGGAGGAGCTACACGTCCAGCACGATTCTGAGGGCACTCCCTTTAGAAGTGACCAGGCTGGCCACACTTGTAGCAGACATTGCTAGGTGGAGTGGCAACAGGAGGACTATAACCTTTTCCACCACCATAAGTTGATGTAGCAGATGGTGCAGGCGGACGAGGAACATATCCAGATGGCCTTGGTTGATACGGAGCCCCGGGCACAGTGTTGTATGGAATGAACACACGACGCTTCCTCTTAAGACCTGAAGGTGATTGATGGAGTGTAGACACACGCTCGTTGGGAGACCCCAAGCGCAAGGTGTGAAGAGTGCAGCAGCAAGTTTTCCCTCGGAAAAGAAACCAAGGTTGAATCGACCAGTAGGAGTAAGAAGCACTTCTGAAGGTTGATGCAGCTGAGATGGCAGGGCGCACTACCGGTGCAGCAGCAACATGGAACCTACACAACACAATCAATTCACTCTGTCCCAACGAAGCAGTGAGGTTGTCAATCTCACCGATTTTGCTGAACATAAAGAGGCTAAACGTATGGTGTGGAAAACAGTAGGAACAATATGAGAGCAGTATGAAAGCAATAGGTGTTTTATCAGTATGAGGAAAATGGGCCGGGGTCCACAGTTCACTAATGGTGTCTCTCCGTGAGAGATAGATAACATGTGTGGTGAACAAATTACAGCTGGGCAATTGACAGAAATGAAGGCTGCACCGTAGTGCATATGCAAGACATAAAGATTACTATGTGATTCATGCGGGCATTACAGCAAAATACATAGACCGTTATCAAACTACATCTACGAATAAAAATCCACCCTATGAATATCATCCAAACAAACGTTGGGTATTAAGTTGCAAGCAACAGATAATCGCAGTAAGCAAAGTGTGTAATGTAAACAATAACATCATCCTTAGACAAAGCATTATTGTTTTCTCCCTAATGGCAACAACACATCCTCCATTTGTCACGTTTCTGTCACTCGAGCACAGATGAAAAGGAGGCATGAACCCACTATCGAGCATAAATACTCCCTCTTGGAGTTACTAGCATCTACTTGGCCAGAGCATCTACTCAAAACGGAGAGCATGTAAGATCATAAATAACATGTGCATGAAGATAACATGATAGATTGATAATGAGAAGACATAGCATTCAACATTCATCAGATCCCATCAAACACAACATGTAGCATTACATAAAGATGATCTTCATCATGTTAGGCAGCTCACAAGATCTAAACATGAGGTACAAAGTGGAGAGAACAACCATCTAGATACTGCTATGGACCCGTAGTCCAGGGATGAACTACTCACGCATCACTTCGGAGGAGGGCATGGTGGTGTAGACCCCTCCGGTGATGATTTCCCCCTCCAGCAGGTTGCCGGGGAGAGCTCCAGAACCCTCCCGATCTCGGGATGACAGTGACGGCGGCCTAGGCTGTTTCTCGGGTAAAAGTGGGATATCTTTAGGGTTTACGTCTCGGGGGGGATATATAGGCGAAATGGCAGAGGCGTTAGAGGCTCAGCGGCCCCACACCACCCCCCGACGCGGCCAAGGGGGGGGCACCGCCCTATGGTGTGAGCCCCCTGAGGCTCCCTTCCGGGTGTCTTCGGGACTCCGTGGAACCTCCGGGATTTCTAAGACTTTCGGGCTTCAAATTTTCCAATTCCGAGAATATTTCCAGAACAACTTTTCTGAAACTAAAAACAGCAGAAAACAGGGAACTCGCTCTGTGGCATCTTGTCAATAGATTAGTCCGAAAAATCGATAAAATGATATAAAGTGTATAGAAAACATGTGGGACACAATAAGAAAACAACATGGAACATCAGAAATTAAGGATACATTTATGACGTATCAACATCCCCAAGCTTAGTTCCTACTCGTCCTCGAGTAGTTAAATGATAAAAACACAATAATTTTTTAGGTGACATGCTACCAACATAAACTTGATCATAAATAATGTAAAGGCATAAGTAAGCTGAGATCATAGAACTTCACAACAAGCATGATAAATAGAACTTTAATAATAAAGCATAGCAATCACTTTGCATCATGAGAAGTAACTCAAATAAAAGATCATGAATAACAATGCAAAGAAAGATATGTGTTTGTTTCAAGTATAGAGAAAGCATGTCAAAGTGATATTTCGCTAGTCCTTAAGAGTGGGGCAAAACATAAATGCCAGGACACCTTCAAAGTTCATGAGGCAGACTAGAACAAATAGTTAGAGAACTAGCAATAACACATCATGAATCAATTAATAATGTCTCTGGGACAAATGCACATAAAACTAAGAATGGCAAAAATGCTCTCTCAACTGTGCATAAAGTTAGAAGATGGAGACTCAACATAAAAGTAAAAGAAAGGCCCTTCACAGAGGGAAGCATGGATCACTCATGTGCTAGAGCTTTTTATTTTATTAAACAGAGGTATTGAAAACATTTTTAAGAGAGGTGTATGCTTATGTCAACGAATGGTAAACAAAAAATACACTACGTCACAAGCCAACTAGACTTCACAAGAGCGGCTCCCATAGAAGGACGCATCTAGGTAGAAGGTCATCCCCCTTTCTCTTTTGTTTACACAATTATGCTTTGATTGATAAATCGGGGGCAAAAATAGTGAAGATAATTTGTGTTATTAGTTTGGGGCTAGGCACCCCGCTGCCAGCTCTTCTATCATTGGATAAGCGTATGAAGCCACTAGTCCAGGGTGTGAAAGTCCAATCAACAAGTGAGATAAAGATTCTCTATTTGCGTCCTCATGAGCTAAATCAGGAGCACAAAACAAGAGTAATTTTGAAAGTTTTAAAGGTAACACATGAGCAATTTACTTTGGAGTGGCGGTTAAATACCACATGCAGGTAGGTATGGTGGACACAATGGGAAAAATTTGGTTTTAGGGAGTTGGATGCACGAGTAGAGCTCATACTCAGTACAGGTGGACGCTAGCAAAAGACTGGGAGCGACAAATCAAGAGAGTATAAGAGCCATAATCATGCATAGCAACATAAACATCATTAATAAAAGCATAAGTGGTACCATAGTTTCAAAAATTAAATGATCATAAAGGCTATTTGTGACTGGTTCATAGTCATAAACATGGTGTGATCATGCGCCAAGTCAACCAAATAAAACATCCAAAGGAGAACACCACAAATTTATGCTTCAATATGACAAGAACAACTCATGATTCTTTCAATGGAACATTAAACACTCTCAGATATTTGAGGCTAATCATGCTACTCAATAACCACAAGGCTTTAAAACTAAAATAACATCTAGCATGATATAAAAAAAGTTCTAGCCATAGTCTATTCAAGCTTCTACTTGCACCGTTAAAAATTCTACCTCAAGCACCAGTTTCTTTTCCCAACAAGCACCATACAAATCATGCTTTAAAAAAACTCTCTACATGCTACAGCAAGAAAACATGAGAGTACTCACATAACACTACTAAAAGTAACAACTATGAATAAGAGATGCAACAAAAACAAGAGCTAAACAGGAAATATTGCAGCAACTAGAAGAAAAACTAAGAATACTATCATAGCAAGTATTCAAACGAAAAAGCAGAGCGTGTATCTCTCCCAAACAAAGAATGAAAGGATCCAACTATTTTATTGCAGCAAGGAAAACAAAATAAAACAACAGAATACAAAAGAAAAACAAACAGACGCTCCAAGTAAACTTCATATGATGTGGCGGAATAAAAATATAGTTTCACGAGAAGTGACCTGATAGATAGTTGATGAAGAAGGGGATGCCCATGCCTTGGGCATCCTCAAGATTTTAGTCTTCTAAAAATATGCTTGGATGAACCACGGGGGCATCCCCAAGCTTTGACCTTGCACTCTTCTTGATCACATATATCACCTCTTCTCTTGACCCTTGAAAACTTCCTTTACACCACACTCAGGCAGTAATTCGCATTAGAGGGTTAGTGCAACAAATAAAAATCCATGGATTCTGTATAGCACAAGTGATATTGATACTTTTAAATATTAGCTACATCCACTGATGTTTCGCGAAGCAAAGAAACCCATTTGACATCGCAAAAGAGAATGCAAGAAAAATGGCAGAATCTGTCAAAACCAGAACTGTCTGTAAATATGTATTTTTTCGAGGCACTTACGTTGCTCATATCGAAAAAATTAAAGAACAAAAATTTGCATAATTATCTGAGGAATAAGCACAAAACATTTAAGATCATTCTGAGCTTCCAGGATTTTATACGATTTTTTACGGTGGACAGCAGAAATCGGTTTCCTGCGCAGAAATCCGAAAACCAACTCCAACACTCGTCAGAAACCTTACTTGGCACTACTAAAACATGAAAAGAAAGATACAAAGGAGTTTTTACAGGATTCTACAACCCCTTGACACAAAGAAAATAGAGAAAAACAAAGTAAAAATAAAACCATGGGTTATCTCCCAAGAAGTGCTTTTCTTTAATGCGTTTTAGCTAGGACCAGAAAAGTGGAGTCAAGTATTTTCAAGTGAAGAAGCATCCAAATTGTAACTTGTTCGAATGACGAAATCAAAAGGCAAATTCATTCTCTTTCTAGAAAAGTGTTCCATACCTTTCTTGAGTGGGAACTGAAATTTAATATTCCCCTCTTTCATTTCAATAACAGAACCAACAGTTCTAGGAAAAGGTCTTCCCAAAACAATTGGACAAGAAGCATTGCATTCAATATTCAAGACAATAGAATCAAAGGGGAAAGGAGTATTATTAACCATGATAAGAACATCATGAACTCTCCCCAAAGGTTTCTTTCTAACATTATCAATAAGGCGAATATCCAAATAACAAGGTTCTAATGGTGGTAAATCAAGAATTTCATACAGTTTCTTGGGCATAACAGGGATACTAGCACCAAGATCACATAGAGAATTGCAATAAAAATCATTCACTTTCATTTTATTAATAGGCTCCCAAGCACCATCTAGCTTACTAGGGATAGAGGCTTCGCATCTTAATACATCTTCTCTAATTTGCATGAGAGCATTTTCATAGCACTACTTGATGAGGACATCCCTAATACATTGCCAGTTAAACAAGATGAAGTGAGACTTTGACCTATGACAAGGTCAAGGACCAAGCTATTACAACAACAAGTGAATTCACTTCTTATTGATTATGATGTTTGTGATAGTGAGAACTTTATACTACCTAAGTCTATGTATTTATGTATGATCAGGTTTATTGATAACACAAAAATGATGGTGGAAAACAACCAAGAGGAGCTGGAAAACAACATGGAGATGCTGGAAAACAAGACTACAAGTGGTGAAAACAAGTGTACCATGGAGAAAACAAACATACAAGATGGTGAAAACAAGACTACCATGGTGAAAACAATTGTACAAGATGGTGAAAACAATCATGCAAGTGTGGACATCAATTATTAGCTTGTCATTCCACACTAAGAGAAAAGTAAAACAAGAGGAGGGCGCCCCATTGGATACCAATGCGCCATATAGAAATCCTAATCCAAGTAGGTATGGTTTGTATACCATATTTGGTCGAACCCCCTAATGTGGGGTTTGTATCCTTTCTTAGAGTCCTAGTAGGAGTCCTAGTCCAAGGGGGATTGGTGCTTGCGCAAGGGCCTTGTGGCCGCACCCCTCCACCTTTAAATAGCTACCACCTGCGTGTGGAAAGATTAGAAAAAGTTTAAACCAAAACAAATGAAACCCTAGCCTCTAGATTGTATTGCTGCTAAGCATTCATCTTGAAATTTACCATTGCAAAGATGTGTGATATCTTGTTATTCCATTGGGAATAGGGGGATATAGGACCACTTGTGATCTTTGATTACTTGTGCAAGAGTGTGTAGTTGAGAATATCCAAAGGGCTTGATTGTTGTTGCATTGGCAACAGGGGTCATCCAAGTGAGAGGTCTTAGTGTAGCACTAGTTACCACAAAATCCAGAAAATCCACAAAAAGAAAGAGAGAAGCCCGTTGAGAAGATTGGGCCACCCCATATCATCTTGGTATCAGATTCTCAGGTTTATTCGGTGAGCAAAGTTATCCCTAGTCTAGTTGTTTTTATTTCCTATCCAGAAAAATCCCCACAAAAATATTAGGTTTTAGTTTTGCCAGAGCCCTAGATCAACACCAAATTGCTGCTCTAATTGTTGTTTTTTGTTAATTTGCGTTCCTCTTTTTCTGTTTTTAGTTTTTCATCTATTAGGGTTAGGGTTCATCTAGTTCTTATTTTCTGTTTCTATAGCGAAAAATCCCACCAAAAAGAAGTGTGCTTTGATCTTGTTCTTCTCGGGAATTTTTAGACCTACAGCTTGTTTACAAGTCGATCTAGTTCCTTGAGTTCATAAGGTTGTGTTGCTGCTGTTTTCAATCCTAGCCAAATCGTATTCGATCTCCTAGTTGCTATCGGGTTCTGTCGTGGCACGCGTTTCATCCAAATCGTTGTCACGCCCTGCTGCCTTGTACCGCTCGGATTCCTCATTGTGACGGTTTCGCGCTTACCAAACCAGCCGCGGGTAACCAAAAATCCTTACCGCGCGCCCCCACTCCTACCCGCACTCGGAGTCCGACCCTGCCGCGGCACCAAAACGCGCAAAAGCGCTGCCGCCACTCCCATGCTCCTAGCCATGCTCGGATTCACGCGCGCGCTTACAAAACCATCACCACACGCCCACCCGCAACACACCACAGCACACCCCGCGCACACTCGCCCGTTACACACGCGCGCTGTCGTGAGTTCTCTACCGGGCACAGTTTTTGGCCTGTTTCGCTGCCGTAGAGCACAAAACATGTTGTTTCTCTGTCGTGCTCTAAAAACTCTGCCGTGAGCTCGTTTTGCCTCTATTTTTCGTAGTTTTCCTTTTGTTTTTCTCCTGTTTATCTATAGGTTCTTGTGCTGATATTTGTTTAGCCTTAGCCACAGCCATTCTACAGCAAAATTTAGGTACCACAACCCAAAGACTAGTTGTTTTATTGCTCTACAGGCTGCTCAATTGGATCAAACTTCTGTCCACTTTCTGTTATTCCATTACTTGTTGCTCCTAGTTGATTCAAAGGCCATTGAAAAAATCAAAAAATAGAGAAAAGAGAAAAAGTATAAAAGAAAAGAGAAAGAGAGAAAAAACAAAAAGAGGCCGAGACATACTATCACTAGTGGAAGCCTATCATCTTGGATATTTTTGTGGACATTTGAGCAATCTTGTGCCTGTTTCAATAGAGGATTTGCAAGTGTCTTTCTAGTGCTTGCAATATCTCTTCCATATAATTGCTAAGCCACATTTGTCTCCCAGTGTGAGTGTGTTCCTTTAGTATTTTTCATCACATTAGACAGTGCATTGGAGTTGTTATTTTGGTGTTGTTAGGATTCCCAACCAAGCCCCACCAAATACATGTTTGCATTGTGATACTTGATAGCCTGGTTATTCTCTTCTCACACTTAGCACATTATTCATTGCTCCTTGTTGGTAAGTCAATCCTATTCACTTTGGAACAGTAAGTGAAGCCATCTTTTCTTGGTTTTGAGTGAGTTGTGAGAGGCACCACAACCCATTGATTATTTTTGTTACTAAAAGATTAATCATGAGTTATTCTAGTGATGTTGATGTGCAGGCAAGGAAGAAACCTGATGAGGTGGTCAAGTGGAATGAATATGAAGCTTTGAGAGATACACTTTACAAAAGAATTACTGCTGAGGTTGATAGAAGTGATGATTCTTTGAGAGAGGAGTTGAGGAACATGGACCTCAAAATTGAAGCTACGGCCACACAAGAATCTCTTGATACTATGCAAGAAAATTTGACAAGACAAATTGCCAATTTAGCTATATTGGTTGAACAACTACAAAGACCTCAAGCTAATGCTCCTAATGATGATGGGAGAGGCAATGTTATTGGATGTCGTGGAGGTTATGCAAGGAGAGTTCCTTTGGAAAACAATAGAGAGGATGATGGCTTGGGAAAACCAAACTTCTCTATTCCTAGTCTTGCTTGTGATTCTAAGGATGTGGACGAATACTTGATGTGGGAGCTAATGACATTAGAAAATGAGCTTCATCTCCATCATTTGTAACCCTATGGATATTCCAGGAATTAAGGGGTGGCCCAATCTTCTCGATGAACTCACAGATAATTCGAACCAGATAACTAGTGTCTCACTGAAAACTCTCCTGGCTGATCCCTGATGCCAATGCAACAGTTTGCAACCCTATTATATCCTCCAAAATAATCTAGAAAATGAGCTAATGACATTAGAATATTTGTGATTCTGAGGATGTGGAAGTAATGTGCCAAGGAGCTTCATCATCATTAGAAAATGCCTCATTTCCTAGTCTTGTTTTAGCATCATCTCCACGGCCTCCAATAATATTGCCTCTCCCATCATCATTAGGAGCATTATCTTCAGTCCTATGACACCACAACAGATTGTGAATGAGTCTAGACAGAAAACTGAGGTGAATCTAGAGAAAGAGAGTGAGAGAGATGAGTAGAGTGAAAACACAAATTCTGTGGGTGAAAACAAACTTAGGCCGAGTGGTAAAAGTAAGGGAGTGAGCCTTTTGAAAATGTTAGCCACCAAAGAAGATTTGAGAGAGTTTAGAGAGGATCCTAGCTTAGTACCTATAGTGCTCATGCATAAGGGGCCATTTTAGTTTCTAATGGCATGACTCCTCTTTCTATTAGTGTTTCTAATGTTTTGCAGGAGTTTGATGATGTTTTTCCAGAAAAAGTACCCTGGGGGCTGCCACCATTGAGAGGGATTGAGCACCAAATTGATTTAATTCCTGGATCATCATTACCAAACCGAGCTCCCTATAGGACAAATCCCCAAGAAACAAAGGAAATTCAGAAACAAGTACAAGAGCTTCTTGATAAAGTTTATATTCGAATAAGCCTATCTCCTTGTGTTGTTCCTGTTATTTTAGTTCCTAAGAAAGATGGTACTTGGCACATGTGTTTAGATTGTAGAGAAATTAACAACATCACTATTCGTTATCGTCATCCTATACCACGTTTGGAGGACATGTTAGATGAATTAAGTGGTGCTTCTGTTTTCTCTAAAATTGATTTGCGTAGTGCTTATCATCAAATTAGGATGAAAGAGGGGGATGAGTGGAAAACAGCCTTTAAAACAAAATTTGGTCTATATGACTGGTTAGTAATGCCTTTTGGATTAACTAATGCACCTAGTACTTTCATGAGATTAACGAACCATGTTTTGAGAGATTTTATTGGCAAATTTGTGGTTGTTTACTTTGATGATATTCTCATATATAGCCACAATGAACATGAACACATTGATCATATTAGACAAGTTTTGCATGTGCTAAGAGAAAATAAATTGTATGGAAAGTTAGAGAAGTGCACGTTTTGCAAAGACGAGGTCATATTTCTTGGATATGTTGTTTCTAAACATGGGATTGAAGTGGATGAATCTAATATTGAAGCAATTAAAAATTGGCCAATTCCCATGAATGTGAGTCAAGTAAGAAGTTTTAATGGAAGAGCTGGATTTTATAGAAGATTTGTGAAAGATTTTAGTACTATTGCTTCCCCTTTGAATGATTTCACAAAGAAAGGTGTAAATTTCGAGTGGGGGGTTGATCAAGATATTGCTTTTGATACTTTGAAGAATAAGTTGATTTCGGCCCCATTATTAATGCTGCCAAATTTTAATAGACAATTTGAAATTGAATGTGATGCTAGTGGCATAGGTATTGGAGGTGTGATAATGCAAGATAAGAAGCCAATTACTTATTTTTCTGAGAAGTTACATGGATCTCAATTGAATTATTGTGTCTATGATAAAGAATTGTATGCATTTGTTAGAGTTCATGAAGTTTGGAAACATTATTTGTGGCCAAAAGAATTTATTATACATTCTGATCATGAGGCATTAAATTTTTTAAAGAGCCAATCCAATCTTAATAAGAGACGTGCTAAATGGGTAGAATTCATTGAATCTTTCCATACATTATTAAACATAAGAAAGGATTAGATAATGTGGTTGTTGATGCTTTTCTAGGAAAAACATGTTACTCACCAAATTAGATGTTCAAGTTTCGGGTTTGGAAGAACTAAAACCACTATATGCTGAAGATAAAGAATTGTCTACACCATATGCTAAATGTTCTAATGTGAAGGCTTGGGATAAGTATCATATACACGATGGATTTTTGTTTAGAGCTAACAAATTGTGTATTCCTGAGTGTTCTTTGCGTTTGATGTTATTGCAGGAATCTCATAGTGGTGGATTAATGGGACACTTTGGACGTGACAAAACATTACTTATGTTGGCTGAAATTTTTTATTGGGCACATATGAGAAGAGATGTTTATAGGTTTGTGCAAAGGTGCATCATTTGCAATAAGGCAAGTCAAAATTAAAGCCCCACGGTTTGTATACTCCTTTACCTGCACCAACTACACCATGGGAAGATATTAGTATGGATTTTGGGCTAGGTTTACCAAGGACTAAAAGGGGGTATGATTCTATATTTGTGGTAGTGGATAGATTCCCTATAATGTCACACTTTATTGCTTGCCACAAGAGCGACGATGCGTCGCATATTGCTAATCTGTTTTTCAGGGACATAGTGAGATTACATGGAGTACCAAGGACTATTATTTTTTATCGTGATGTCAAGTTTATGGGCTACTTTTGGAAGACACTATGGGGGAAACTTGGAACAAAGCTGCTGTTTTCAACAACATGTCACCCCCAAACTGATGGACAAACGGAGGTGGTTAATAGAACATTATCAACACTTTTGAGAACCATGATCAAGAAAAATCTGAGGGAGTGGGAGGAGTGTTTGCCACATGTGGAATTCGCATATAATAGAGCTGTGCACTCTACTACTCAGCTTTGCCCGTTTGAGGGGGTATATGGATTCAAACCCATTACACCACTTGATTTGTTACCACTTCCTATACAAGAGAGAACTAATATGGAGGCATCAAAGAGAGCTGATTTTGTGAAGAAGATACATGAGAATACTAAAGATGCCATAGAGAAGAAAGGGAAGTATGTGGCTGAAAGAGTAAACAAGAAGAGAAAGGAGGTTCTATTTCAAGAAGGAGATTTGGTATGGGTACACTTTCGAAAGGACATATTTCCTAAGCTCAGAAAGACCAAGTTATTGCCTCGAGGTGCTGGTGCCTACAAAGTGATTGCCAAGATCCATGACAATGCTTACAAGATAGATCTTCCAGTTGATCAGTTTGAGTGAGTAATTCCTTCAATGTTGCTGATTTGACACCATATCATGGAGATGACCTTGATGCGTCGAGGTCAACGCCTTTTCAAGAGGGGGCGGATGATGAGGATATCCCTAGTACATTCCACTTATCCAAGATGAAGTGAGACTTGGACCTATGACAAGGTCAAGGACCAAGCTATTACAACAACATGTGAATTCACTCCTTATTGATTATGATGTTTGTGATAGTGAGAACTTTATACTACCTAAGTCTATGCATTTGTGTATGATCAGGTTTATTGATAACACAAACATGATGGTGGAAAACAACCAAGAGGACCTGGAAAACAACATGGAGATGCTAGAAAAGAAGACTACAAGTGGTGAAAACAAGTGTACCATGGAGAAAACAAACATACAAGATGGTGAAAACAAGACTATCATGGTGAAAACAATTGTACAAGATGGTGAAAACAATCATGCAAGTGTGGAAAACACCTATTAGCTTGTTATTCCACACTAAGTGAGATGGAAAACAAGAGGAGGGCGCCCCATTGAATACCAATGCGCCATATAGAAATCCTACTCCAAGTAGGTATGGTTTGTATACCATAATTGGCTGAACTCCCTAATGTGGGTCAGTTTGTATCCTCTCTTTGAGTCCTAGTAGGAGTCCTAGTCCAAGGGGGATTGGTGCTTGGGAAAGGGCCTTGTGGCTGCACCCCTCCACCATTAAATAGATGCCACCTGCATGTGGAAGAGTAGATCCAGTTTAAACCAAAGAAAACCCTAGCCTCTAGATTGTATTGCTGCTAAGCATTCATCTTGAAGTTTACCATTGCAAAGTTGTGTGATATGTTGTTATTCCATTGGGAAAAGGGGGATACAGGACCACTTGTGATCTTTGATTACTTTGGCAAGAGTGTGTAGTTGAGAATATCCAAAGGGCTTGATTGTTGTTGCATTGGCAACAGTGGTCATCCAAGTGAGAGGTCTCAGTGTAGCACTAGTTACCACAAAATCCAGAAAATCCACAAAAAGAGAGAGAAGCTCATTGAGAAGATTGGGCCACCCCATATCACTAGCATTAGGACAACTAGCAGGCTTTTGTAAGAACTTAATCACTTCATTTATGTTGCAATCATCAAATTCAAGATCATTTCTATCAAACATAATAGGACCATTTTCTCCCATGTTTCTAAAACTTTCAACACTTTTATCAGGAGCATTTTTAGCAGTTTCAGGCAGTTTTGCATTTTTACTAGCAGAAGTGGGAGTGTTTCCAACACCAATTGCTTTACCATTGATAGTAGAAGGTTTTCTAGCATGAGAAGCTTCAGTTTTACTAGTGGTGGTAATGGTGCAAACATTAGCTATATTATTATTTCTAGCTATTTCATCTTCTCTTTCCCATCTAGCATGCAATTCAGCTAACATTCTAACATTATCTTCAATTCGAATTTGGATGGCATTCAAAGTTTTACTTTATTTAACATCATGAGGCATAACCTTTAGTTTCAGAAAATCAACATCAAGAGCAAGGCTATCAACTTTAGAAGCAAGAACATCAATTTTTCCAAATTTTTCCTCAATAGATTTATTGAAAGCAGTTTGTGTACTAATAAATTCTTAAGCATGTTCTCCAGATCAGAGGGTACACTTTTGTTTCTGTTATAGGAGTTACCATAAGAATTACTGTCGCACCCGGACTTCTAAAGGATACTCGCCGTTCCGTTGAACAGTAGTAGATTGGATTACGGGGCTTACCGGCACCCGCGTCCTCTTACGAGTAGGCCAACACACGTATGTGTGACAACCAACCCCTATCTGTTCAGCGTCGACGTAAACTATCCCATAGAAATCAGGATACTTCCATTGACGTACTTCAAACCATACACACATGGTACGCCAACGGCGTTTGAACAAGTGATATCACAACAGATCTCTACGACACAAAAGATTGAAATAAGTTGCAAATAGCTCTCATTAGAGCAGAGATAGCAAATACAATCATTCAGAGGACACATGTCCCAACATATCATCATTACATCACAGCGGAAGCATTCAACATGTCTGAGTACAGACAAGAACCAAATAGGCCTAAGAGGCCGGAAACGAACAGACGGAGCCCATCCACGAAGTCTCGGATCCTGCCCGGGTCCGCTATCTACTCGTCAGCAGTCTCGTCGTCATACTCCACGTAGTAGCCACCATGTAGATCCTCGGAAACGTAGGTCTGCGGAAACCACAGCCCCAAAGGGGTCAGTACATAAACGTACTGGCAAGCAAGACTCACAGTTCACCAAAGTGTAACCCGTCAACACCAAGCACAGATGCTTTGGGTTCAACGGAAGGAAGGGGATATAAAAGATGCTGCAACTGGCTGCTCTAAACAACTACAGAGTTACTACCACTTCCGGCTATCAGAAAGGAGATAAGATCGTGTATTGTGACCAACCTATCAACTAATTCCAAACAAACCCATCCTGGATCTCGCCCCTTATCCAAAGAAGCAATCCGAGGATAACTCACACAGTTGAATTAATGATGGTTCAGATTATTGTGTCAATAAGCCTATTACTAGTCAAGTTGTTAATCATTGGGTGTAAGGTTGTTAATCATTAGGTTTAAGTTGTCCTGAGTACTTGTTAGCCAGTACTTTCACCAAGTAATCCATAACCGCGGAAAACACGGCTTCTCGAGAAGATTATCCCTGCAGGGTTGCACCAATTTGGCCGTACACGCAAGAATAACCCGCCAGATGGGATGCCTCCCACCAAGCGGGGCACTCTACACAACTCAACTCTTCTTCGCATCAAGCCCAAAGAACCTTGGGCGCACGGCTAATCGAGACCAGAATAAAATGGACCCTCATAGCACTCTAAGACCGTGTCCCCCTATATGCCGACTACGAAAGTTCCACCCGGGTACCAAGGGCTCGCAAGATCATGCATGCAGCAAATGGAAAACCCGAACTAAATGAGGCGATTTGGACGAGATGCGAATCGAGTCAAATTGAGGGGGGCGCCCATACTCGCTTCCCACATGCGGGTAGTGCGCTCATCATGGATCAGTAGACAAGACCCTTTTCCTATTAGGGTCGACACTAGCAGGCCTCAAAACCACACAGGGCCTCCTGCCGGTGCCTTATCATCAAATTATTATTAACAATAACATTAGCATGATTGATTGATTAAACATCGAGCCCCCAGAACATAATGGAATATAGTAACAGAAAGTAACGGGTAACAGACTCGAGCAAAACAACCTAAGCATGCTAGTAAGACACGGGCACAAACAAAAGGTTATAGGTATGGAGGTGAGGCAATATCAGGGTTAAGGGATACATGTGATAGGTTCGTAACAGAAGCAACTAATCATAGGGCTAGCAGAATAGACAACGGAAAGTATCGGTAACCAATGTTGAAAGGAACACAGTGGTTCATGTGAGTGATAACTTGCCTGCAAACCCAGTAGCCTGGTACTGAGCTAAGATCCTTAGAAGGGGTGTCGTAAGTATCGTCGGTCTCAACGTCGTCGTTTATCCGAGAAGAAGCAAACAAACAACACAGAGAGAAACAATCAATAACATGGCATAATGCACAAACATGGGATGATGCATGGCAATTTAATTGATGCATAGAAATAAACTAGTTGACAAGATAGCAACATGATTAAATGGACCCATATGCAATTTGGATTGCACATGAAAAGCCCATCAATTATGGTTGAATTAATTGTTTCACAACTAATCAAATTGTGTAAGTGAATTAGCATGATGCATGGATGAGGAAAACAGCAAAATAACAACAATAGAAGCAATTGGAAATAAGGTTTAACAAGTTTAGAAATTCATTTATCAAGTTATGGAATTTTGGTTACTTAAAGGTGTCACTCAAGCATTTGTTGTTTTCACCAATTTTAATTGTTCAAAATAGATAACAAAGTTTATATTTGAAAAGAAAACAAGATTTTAGTTGGACTACATGTTTCACTTGTTGCAAAAGGATTTCAAATAAATTATTTATGAATTTAACAAGTTTAAGCAAGAATTAAATGAATTTAATTCAAACATGAACTTATTTGAATTTTTATTTGTTCAAAACATTGAGTGAAGTTCATATTTGAAAAGGTTATGCTTTTATGGTTTGGAAACATATTTTATATGTCCCAAAAGAATTTGTTTTGATCAAGTTATGAATTTAACAATATTAAATGATTTAAACAAGGTTTAAATCATTTAACCAATTTTAATTATTCAAAACAGGAAACAAATTTTATATTTGAAAAGGTGGTTTAATTTTGCATGGAAAACATATTTCATTTGTTGAAATTGGATTTAAAATGAGCAAGTTATTATTTTGGCAATTTTAAATGCAATAAATAAGAAACAGTTGTTTTCAGCAATTTAAATTATTCAAAACAGCAAACAAAATTTATATTTTGAAAGTACATGAAAAGTTGATTGGAAAACATATTTAGTTTGTGGAATTTGGAATTTTTATGCCCAAGTTATGATTTTTGCAAGTTTAAGTGAATTTAACAAGAATTCAAATATTTCACCAATTTAAAATATTCAAAACAGTAAACAAATTTTATATTTGGATAGATCATTTAATTTGGGACAGAAAACATATTTAAAAAGTTAAAATTGGAGCTTAGATGAATTAATTATGCAATTTACAATTTTAGGGTGCAATCTGCCATTTTAATTCACTAGTGACTTGGAAAATATTTTTACAGGGGCTAGAATAAAGATACAGGGACCTAGCTGTGAATCTGAGATGTTTCTGTGACCAAACAATTAAAAATAAAAAAGGTTGGGTTTTGGTGGGAGGGGGACTCGAACCCAGCATCTCTGGTTGCGCACACCGGTTCTGGAACCAGTAGGGTGGAGCTGCGGTTGTTGATAGAAGGGGACTCGGGGGGGGGGGAATAAGGTGCTGGTGCGGGTAGTTTTTCTCTGAATCTAAAAACTGTACGTATCTGAACCTGTACGCTGCTGTCGCTGCAACTCGACGGAGAGGCAACGATCGGAGATGGCGAGGGGGGTGAGCGGCCGTGGTGCTGTGGGGTGGCGTGGGGTGGCCGTGCGAGAGGAGGAGAGGGAGGGGAGCGAGGGAAGGAGAGGCGAGGGGAAGAGGAGCGGGAGGCGCACCTTGGGGCGGACAGGAGCAGGTCGGGCAGGGAGCAGCAGGGGCTTGGCCGGCGGCAAACCTCGACGCCGCGGCCGCCTCGCTGGGTCCCCGGGGCCGCCGAGGGGACGAGGAGAGAGAGGGTGGGCCGGCGTTTCCATTCCCGGCCTCACCCTGGCCGGGGAAGGACCCAAACGCCGGCGATCGCCGGGGCAAAAGGAGGCAATTTTCGGTTGAGTTCAGTACAGAGGGAAGAAGTACAGAGATGAGGGAGATGGAGGTGGAAGAAAGGAGGGGTGGAGGCGGTGAGAGGGAAGAAGGAGGAAGAGAAGATGGAGGGGAAAACCCTAGGGCAAGGCATTAGGTTTATAGGGGGAGGGGATGGTGGAGATCACCGTCTGTTCTTCTCTGATGCAACGTGGGGGTGCTGGATGTTCTTCCGTACGTGAGGTTGAAGAAAAGGGGGTGCTCGAAGGGGTATGGGCTGGGAGAAAAAAAATGGTTGGGCTGGGCCTCCTCTGCTGAGCTGTGTTGTTTTTATTTTTTTCTTTGTTCTAGTTATTTTTTTTGCAGGAATAGAAATAGGAAGAAAGGAAGGAGTTTTAGGGCAAAAATTTGATAATGCTTATTTAAGTGATAGCAACAAATTGCAAGTTTTTCTTTTTCAAAAGTCCAAAATTAAATTGCTATTATTGGTTTGATTCCAATTTGAATGCATTTGAGTTTAAGTGGGTTATTGAAAACAATAATTTAAATAGGGTGAACAAATGATTTTTATTTGGAAACAAATGATTAATAATTGTGTTACAATTTTTATAAGATCAACATGGTTGCTGTTTTGGACAATGTGATTTGGATTTGAATGTGAATTGATTCAAATGAGTTATTAAATAGAAATAACAAGTTAATGGTTCTATTTAAATAGAAACAACTAGTTGTTTTAATTGAAACTTTTATTTGGAAAAGATAACATAACAAGTATGAACAATTACTTGGATGTTGGTTTGGAGGTTCAAATGGAAAACAAATTGAATTTGAAAAGGGTTTGATATTAAATGAATTTTTGATGGAACAAAACAATAGTTTTGGAATCACACTTTAATGGAAACAATTGATTGTTTTATTTGAAATATGATTTTGGAAATTGTAACATCACAAGGATGAAACAAAAGGTTTAAAATTTGGTTTGAATTTCAAATAGAAACCAAAGGAAAACAAATGAAAACAGTTGGAAAACAAATGAAAAACAAGCAAAACAATTGCAATCAACATGATGCCATGATGCAAAACATAAAATAACAGAGAGCAAACATTCTAAAGGCTTATTTTTCATCCTTGGGATGTTACAATTACCAAAAGCATTGCTATTATTAGGAGGATACGCCTACAATTGTTGCTACTAAAATTATTCCTATAAGCATTAGTGTTGAAATTATTATTTTTAATGAAGTTCACATCAACATGCTCTTCTTGAGCAACCAAAGAGGCTAAAGGAACATTATTTGGATCAATAGGAGCATGGCCATTCACAAGCATAGACATGATAGCATCAAGTCTCTCATTCAAAGAGGAGGTTTCTTCAACAGAATTTAACTTCTTACCAGTTGTAGCTCTCTCAGTGTGCCACTCAGAATAATTTACCATCATATCAGCAAGAAGATTTGTTGCTAACCCCAAGGTCATGGACATAAAGGTTCCTCCAGCAGCTAAATCCAGAAGGTTTCTTGAAGAAAAATTCAGACCTGCATAAAAAGTTTGTATGATCATCCAAGTAGTCAGTCCATGAGTGGGACAATTCTTTACCAAAGATTTCATTCTTTCCCAAGCTTTAGCAACATGCTCATTATCAAGTTGCTTAAAATTCATGATGCTACTTCTTAAAGAAATAATCTTAGTAGGAGGATACTATTTTCTAATGAAACAATCTTTTCACTTAGTCCAAGAATCAATACTATTTCTAGGCAAAGATACCAACTATTCTTTAGCTCTTCCTCTCAAAGAGAAAGGAAACAATTTCAGTTTAATAATATCCCCACCAACTTCTTTATATTTTTGCATCTCACATAGTTCAACAAAATTATTAAGATGGGCAGCAGCATCATTAGTACTAACACCAGAAAATTGCTCTCTCATAACAAGGTTTAACAGGGCAGGTTTTATCTCATAAAAATCAGCAGTAGGAGCAAGTGGAGCAATAGGTGTGCTAATAAAATAATTCTTGTTGGTGCTAGTAAAGTCACACAACTTAGTGTTCTCAGGAGTAGTCATTTTAACAAGACTAAAAAATAGGATTAAAACTACAGCTAGTATAAGAACTAATTTTTGTGTGTTTTTGATAAAGAGAAGCAAACAAGAAAAAATAAAGTAAACTAACCAAAACAAAAACAAAGTAGAGAGATTGGAAGTGAGAGACTCCCCTTGTAGAAATTCTCTTCCTCCCCAGCAACAGCGCCAGAAAACTCGATGCGGCGTGTAGTTGACGCCCTCCTTGGTAAACCCCAAGAGAAAGGTTGTGAAGAGTGTAGCAGCAAGTTTTCTCTCAGAAAAGAAACCAATGTTGAATCGACTAGTAGGAGGACAAGCAATCTCTGAAGGTTGATGCAGCTGAGGTGGCAGAGCGCACTACCGGTTCAGCAACAACGTGGAACCTACACAACACAATCAAATCACTCTATCCCAACGAAGCAGTGAGGATGTCAATCTCACCGGTTTTGCTGAACACAAAGAGGTTAAATGTATGTTGTGGAAAACAGTAGGAACAGTATGAGAGCAGTATGAAAGCAGTAGGTGTTTTATCACTATGAGGAAAAAGGACCGGGGTCCACAGTTCACTAGTGGTGTCTCTCCGAGAAAGATAAATAACATGTGTGGTGAACAAATTATAGCTGGGCAATTGACAGAAATAAAGGATGCACCGTAGTGCATATGCAAGACATAAAGATTACTATGTGATTCATGCGGGCATTACAACAAGATACATATACCGTTATCCAACTGCATCTATGACTAAAAATCCACCCTTCGAATATCATCCGAACAAACGTTGGATATTAAGTTGCAAGCAACACATAATCGCGGTAAGAAAAGTGTGCAATGTAAACAATAACATCATCCTTAGACAAAGCATTGTTGTTTTCTCCCTAATGGCAACAACACATCCTCCATATGTCACGTTTCTGTCACTCCAACACAGATGGAAAGGAGGCATGAACCCACTATCGAGCATAAATACTCCCTCTTGGATTTACTAGCATCTACTTGGCCAGAGCATCTAATAACAACGGAGAACATTCAAGATCATAAATAACATATGCCTGAAGATAACATGATAGATTCATAATCAGAACACATAGCATTCAACATTCATCAGATCCCAGCAAACACAACATGTAGCATTACACAAATATGATCTTGATCATGTTAGGAAGCTCACAAGATCTAAACATGAGGTACAAAGTGGAGAGAACAACCATCTAGCTACTGCTATGGACCCGTAGTCCAGGGATGAACTACTCACGCATCACTTCGGAGGAGGGCATGGTGGTGTAGACCCTCCGGTGATGATTTCCCCCTCCGGCAGGGTGCCGGGAGAGCTCCAGATCCGTCCCGATCTCGGGATGACGGTGATGGCGGCCTCGGGTTTTTCTCGCGAAAAAGTGGGATATCTTTAGGGTTTACTTCTCGGGAGGAATATATAGGCGAAAGGGAAGAGGCGGTGGAGGCTCAGGGGCCGCACACCGCCCCCTGGCCTGGCGAAGGGGGGTGCACCACCCTATGGTGTGGGCACCCTGAGGCCCCCCCTCCGGGTCTCTTCGGGACTCCGTGGAACCTCCGGGATTTCTAAGACTTACGGGCTTCGAATTTTCCAATTCCGAGAATATTTCCAGAACAACTTTTCTGAAACTAAAAACATCAGAAAACAGGGAACTGGCTCTGTGGCATCTTGTCAATAGGTTAGTCCGGAAAATCGGTAAAAATGACGTAAAGTGTATAGCAGACATGTGGGAAACAATAAGAAAACAACATGGAACATCAGAAATTAAGGATTTGTTTATGACGTATCATACACCACACACCATCCTAGGCCTCTGTATGCGTCCACGAGGGGGAACATCACCTCCAACATCTGGAGACGCTACCAAAGGAGACACGAGGACAGATGGAAGCTCTATCTCAGAGGTTTGAACAAGACCACTCTTAACAAATGGCCTCACTCTATCTGTCACGTTCCTGAGACTACCTGCAAGGGTGTTGATTAGTGCACTAAGCTCACGCTCGCGACGAGCATAAGCAACAAGAAGATCAGCGGTGCATGTAAGTCTAGTATCTTCCTCCTGGGAGGAATCAGCAAAGGTATGGGTGAAACACCCATCAAGAGTAGCTGCAGAACCAGGACAATAACGAAAAGAGCTATTCTCATGGTCTAGATAGTGATGACGGAGCATATTGAGACAGTGTCGGGCAGCATCCTGCACAACCATCTCAACAGTGAAACCAAGGCCCTCAGCGTAGTGCATAGCAGGGTTGGTTGTACCATCTAACTGTGGAATACGGACAGCACAGAGGTACTGGGACTGATTAAAGTCATGTTACTGCTCGTATACCATGTACACATGGTACCAAGGGGATCATAGGTTTGCGGAGGCTAAGACAAGTAGATAGGAAAAACCTGGAACTCCAAGGAAATGAGTGTGTCGAACAACCTGTCCTGAGGTCATCTGAAACAAACACATTTGCAAAATGTCAAAAGACGTGAAGGAGTGATAGGGATTTTGAACTATAACAACCTCACACGAAGTACGAAGAAGAAAACACCCAACGATTTTTGCTCCTAATTTGGAAGGTAACAGGTGAGAAGCAACATATTTGAAATCAAATGAGATACGGTGACTCAGAGTTAGAGCGATACTAGGTAAGCAGTAAAAAGAATCCTAAGAAGGTTTTCACAACTCTTTTGTCATTTTGAAATAGTTTTCACAAAATCTAGACTCAACATCGACCAAAAGCAAGGGTTTCCTACAGGCAGTCCTGCTCTTTTACCAAGATTTGTCAGACCCCGGACCTAGAGATATACATACTGTTATGTGCTCCTACTCATGGACCCACAAGGGCTTCGGGGTTACCAGCCCCGGCCGCAACAAACATCGGCAGGCAGACCGGATTCATCGGCACGCAGGCCAGATCACATCGGTCCTACTACTCGTTGTGTCCATGCTAGTCATAACCAATTATGCATAACCAAGCGTCCACGAGTCAGATGAAACTGAAGGAACGGGACTAAAGCTATACACAGCTGGTATGTGTCCAGGAAGTGCAACAACAATCGAGGGTTACTCGGGTTACCAAGCCCCAGGCCGAATCACATTGGTAGGCGTGCTCGGACATGGATCATCGGCTCCACAACCCCTCGACTGCGACAACTCCGCATGCATAGCCAAGACAGTATAACAATGAGCTCGAAACCAACAACTGATCAAAGCAGCACTCTAGACATGAAATTGTATTAAACAAGGCTTACTAGAGTTTAGCATTACACGCAGAGGCTACACGAACAACATAGGTCAGGTAACCCAACAGTACACCAAACAACAAAAGCAAAATATGTTGCTATACAACAAGACTGCAAAAGGACTAAGAGTCCGAACATAAGAAACGTAGTCAAACCCATACTACAGATACCAGGCTGCCACCTGGGAACCCAGAACTACTCATCGACGTCGAGATAGAAACCTTCATCAGCTGCGTCACCGAAGTCTGTAACAAAACAACAACGAGGCAAGGTTGAGTACAAAAGGTACTCAACAAGACTTGGCTTCTATGTTATTTGCGTAAAGCCACTTTTTTTTCCGAAGTCGAGGAAGAAGAAGCGCGTCTAATAGAGCATTTTCTAAAACAAAGGAGAAAGTTACTCTAATACTGACGTCATCACCCCTCTCGACATAGTCAAGGAGGCATACTTCAATCGTTGTCAACAATTTTTAGTCATTCCGTTAAAGTTTTCTATGACCTCGTTTCTTTCACCAAGTCGTCCTTAACCATGGACACGGCTTTCCGAAAGATTTATTCCTGTAGGGTGGTACACTTTACCCAAACGTATCAATCGACTCTTAATGCCACGCGGTAACGCTCCTCTCTAAGAGCGCGGCAGAGGGTGGTTGACCACGGCCTTTACCTTGTTTAACCTTATCCATGAGTCAACCCAAATAGGGCCACCCCATAAACAGGGAGTTGGCCACCTCCTGATGGCACATGTTCTGTGAGTCGGGAGAAGGTCCATGTACGTCCATCACTGGTCCCGGTCACGCCCTAGTTTTCTCCAAAACATTTTACGACACACCCGCAAATGGAAATCTCAATCTACGTGACCCATGGAAGTGGCTAGACAAGTTAGTTAGTCGAGCACGGTCAGTTAGGCCCCACGTGTGGCTGCACGCTCAATCTTGGCTTCCGCGGCGAGACCTTAATTCCTAAAGTTGGCGAGTACGGAACGAACAACCACTTCCCAAGTGGCCTCCCGTGCAAGCCTTAGTCAATTCACATGCTCACCACTCATAAACATCTCAACATAAAAGATTATCAAAGTGACCCAATTCATCAACCGGATGAAGTAGATCATAATACTAAGCATGGCTAAGAATAGAACACACAAAGCTCTAGCGATATTCAAACAACCCTAGTCATACTAGGAGGGTAAACAGGTATGAAGGTGACATAAAGGGGATCATGCATTGGATAGGACAACTCTAACTAAGACCCAAAACTTAGTTGAATCATATGCATGAGTAACAAGTTTAAAGGGACTCAAAACATGGGCAAAGCCATGAGGTTGTGCTTGCCTTGCTCGTCGAAGGTGGAACCGAGGTTGCCGTAGAAGGCTGGATCAACCTCCGGATCACGGTCTACCGATAACGAACAAACACCGGAAAGAAGACAAGTATTCAATACATGGTAACCGTGCAATGCACAATGTGTATGCATGATCAAGATAATGCAATGGACGTAAGCCCTAGAAGGTAGAACAGATTGCTAGGGTTTTAAGTTGTAAAACGATGATCAACTGAGGGGAAATTCCTTACTTTAGAGGTGTGTCCAAAATAAATTGCTAAAATGACATGGAGAACCCCATAACAAGGTTGCATTTATCTTTCTGATCATTTTGGTATATTGCACTTAATTTTCTAAATTTATTAAAATTAAACCATTATTTTTATTATTTTAATGAATTTATTTCAAATTCAAATAGGGCCTCATTTTGAACTTTGCCAAACATGGTTGAAAATGATATAAACAAGTAGATTGCATTTTTTTGAACATTTTGAATATTTTTTATAATTTTTGGACTTACAGATTAAATTTTATTTAATTTAAAACATTTAATCATTTCCTGTAATTCTATTTAAAGTGGGGCCCACGTGTGAGTTCAAATTCTATTTATTTTATTTCTCCGAATATCCATGAGAAGACACGTACCCAGGTGATGTCGTGCTGACGTCACCCCCACGTCAGCCGATGGCCGGTCATGGGCGGCCATGGTCGCCGGCGGCGATTCCGGCCGAGCTGGTTCAAACGGGAGGGGTCATTCGACGGGTCTTGTCAAGGGCTACCTACTCGTGGTGGCGCCGCCCGGGAATGGTCAACGACGGCGAGCCGCTATGCACGGATAGCGGCGGCGCCCTCGGGTCTCGGGCGAAACAATGATTCCGGCCACGGGGAGGAGAAAGGAAAGCATGGGGACGGAGCTTAGCTCACCACGAGCTGGTCGACGGGGCCGGGAACGGCGATGCCGTGCAGCGAGGGCCGGCGGCCGGAGAGGAAGGAGGCAGCGAAATCGATGGCGTCTAGGCCATCTCGGCTCCTCCGCGTGCTCGTGGTGGAAGAGGGGACTGCGGCGGTTCTCTGGAGCTTCTCAACGGGACCGCGGGTGGAGTGAATCGATGGCGATGGCAGATCTCGGGCGAGCTAGGGAAGTTCTGAGAATTACCAGGAGGTCCCTCTGTGGCTGAAAACAGACAGTTTTTGAACTTTTGTGGGTCTTTTTGAAATGTAAAAATTACACAAAAATAACCTTTGGAAAGATCTTCAAAAAATTCCACATTTCCATCACTTGGTTTGTTCATTTTGGAGAACTTTTTAGAACAACTTTTTGGGTTGCCAAATTAAGTAATTTTTATCATTTCATTTGTTATTTTCAAATGCAAATTTTTAACCCACATTTTCATGCATGTATGCCATGTACACAACACCTCACTTCATATTACACAAAAGTACGGATGTTACAAGTACGATAGACAACAAAGTGTAGAGTTTATCCTTACAAGACATCTAAAATAGTTCACAGGCAAACGCCACAAATATGAAGGATCACTAAGCGGAAGGACCCTCAGTTCCAGCATCGGGAGCTGGGGCTTAATCAGCAGGAGGATCTGGCGTGAAGGCCTTACGAAAGCAGCAACGGCGTCCTTCACAAGGGCAGAGAAAGAGGCAGCACAATCGGGGGGGGGGGGGGGGGGGGGGACATCTGCCGCTAGGGTGCTCAGCTTGAAGTCTGGCTGAACCATCGAAAGCCGGGAGAACAAGTGTGTCGCCCCCTCCGATAGGAGCTGGCGGCACTCCGCATCAAGGATCGCGTCCATGCTCTGGGCGTCCTCCTACAGCGAGTCTAGCAGTCTGGCAACAAAATGAAGAGCACGCACGGCATCAAACCTGGCAGGCGGAGGACGCAGCTCGAGGTCCAGTCGTTCGCCCACCACCTGTGCCAATACGACGGCGCGCTGGAACACCCCCTCAAGTTGGCGTTGAAGCTCCAGCGCCGACGCGGCCAGCTCCACCCGCTCAGGTAAACATTACCTGGCGGAAACAGGCGCATAGGTTCTCCAGACGCTCGCTCTCCTTGGTGATGAGATGGGAGTACGCCTTCGCCCTGACTCGGAGCACCTCTACGACGTCTCTGGCGATATCGAGCAGGGGGGCTTTCGAGTAGAGCTCGGCGGGAGCTCCGATGTGAATGCGAGGGAACCAACGGTCCTCGGCCATCAGGTCGCGGAAGAAGTTGTCAGGAAGGAAGGATCCATCCGGCCCCTCGGGAGGGGTGTCTCGAAGGCACCTCTCAACCGCGTCGTTGAAATCCTGCCGTGACACGCCGCGGAAGGGGACATAGGAAGAACTCAGCACCCCCCACACACCATGGAGAAATAAAGCGTCGCGCTCGCTTCCCGATCTGTGGGGGTAGCCTCTCCTTCCCCAACTTTGACGGAGTTTGCCCCGTCCGTGTCGCTCGGGGGCTCTGATGTCGCCCCCGAGCCGGCAGCACCAGGAGCAGAAATTGGGGCGATGCCAGACTAGCCACGGGGTCGTTCTCGATCAGTACGTCCGGCTCAGGCCGCCGGACATCACTAGCAGAAGGATTATCGGGCGGCGCTCCAGCCGCTGCCTCGCCACCCAGCGAGGAAACAACGGGGCGTGTGATCTCCTCAGCCACCGCAGATCGCGAGGGAACCCACCTCTCTTCGGGAGCGACGGGTTGGGCCATCCCTCCTGAGGACTGGGGGCTAGGCGTCTCCGACACCCTCGCCTTCTTCGACGGGCTGCGACAAGAACGGAGTTAGCTCCGGCACCACTATAAGGAAAGAAGACCAACGCGACTTAGGACTTACTCTCCCCGGTACCCCCAAGCTCGTGGGAGGCATTTCCCGCCACGGGGACGTGGCCGCCTTGGCCTGCCGAAGAGCCCCTCGCGCCTGCATCGACCTCCGTGGGGTACGGTCCTTCCGCGTTTGCTACCGCGTCAGGGGTCGCAGAGTGCGCGGGAGGTGGAGAGGGAGTTCTCGAGTCCGCTGACGACTCGCTGCTTGCCTCCCGCGCCGGGGCAGATGTAACCTCTTCAAGAGGGCGCTTCTTCAACACACGCCCTGAGGCCGGCTCGGACGGAGTGGAGTCCTCTGTCTCAGCAGGCTCCACATCGCTCTCCGCAGGGATGTAAGGAAAGGGGTTATGTTTGCGGGACGTCTCTCCCTCGGCCAAGAGTCCCCACCTGTCGAAGCGGGGCATGGCCCCGACCAGCGCGTCGCGTCCCGCTTCCGGAAGACTGTAAATTGGTACTATAGAGGGAGTTGCGTCGGGCCGACCCAGCAAAGAGCAAGGTGGCTCCATGCTCATTGGTGGAGGAGGCCACCATCGGGCGCACCCACTCCAACGAAGATACCGCATGGATGCGGGACGGTTCCAAGATCGAGTGCAACCGTGATGGCGAAGGCTTCGCTGCAACGACCAGCTTGCCCTTCGCCGTGGAAGCAGCTTTCTTTCCGGCTATCTTGAAGGGAATATGCCCGAGAGGCAATAATAAAATGGTTATTATCTTATTCCTTGTTTATGATGAATGTTTATTTCTCATGCTAGAATTGTATTAACCGGAAACGTTGATAATGTGTGTTTAATAAACAAACAATGGTTCCTAGTAAAGCCTCTCTTTTAACTAGCTCGTTGATTAATAGATGATCAAGATTTCTTGATCATGAACATTGGATGTTGTTAATAACGGGATCATGTCATTAGAAGAATGATATGATGAACATATACCCAAAGTGAATATAGCAATGCGATCAAGTCATTAAGTTTACATTGTTATATCAAACATACGAAGTAACTTATTCCTTAGACCATGAGATCATGTCAATCACTGATACGGGAAGGGTGCTTTGATGTCATCAAACGTCACACCATAACAGGGTGACTATAAAGGTTCCGTTAGGTATTCGGAAAGTATTAGTTCAGGATCATGGATCAAGAGTGGGATTTGTCCATCCAAAATGACAGAGAGATATACTCTGGGCCCTCTCGGTGATATCACATCGACACCGCTTGCAAGCACGTGATATGATCACAAGGATGTTATATCATGGGAACGAGAAAAGAGTACTTTTCGGTAACGATATTGAACAAGGTATGGTTGATACCAATGATCGAATATCGGACAAGTAAAATATTGCGAGACAAAGGGAATAGTTCACGACGTTGTTGGTTCACACGATCACGAGAGTCATCGTTGAATATATAGGAGTCATCACGGATCTCCATATCCCACTGTTGATTATTGATCGGAGAGGAGTCTTGATCATGTCTATCTTATTTGCGAACCGTAGGGTGACACACTTAAGGTTCGATGACGCGTTTGAGAGGATACGGAATATCGAAGAATATTTTGGGCAGCACCGAAATTGTTTCGGGGAAAATTGAAATAGTTCAAGGGGTTTTTCGTCGAATGGTTCTTAATAGAATTAACAAATGATTCGAGGTGCTATATGAAAAAGTTTGTTAATAGAATTAACATATGCTGAAATAAAGAAATAAAAATGTTTTATTTATTTATTAAAGAAAAACTCTTGGATTTTCTAAGTGGAGTTTTAAGGGAAAATGAGTGGATGTGAGTGGGGCTTCCACTTACATGGAGAGGGAAGAGGTGGGGCACCACCATGGCTGGCCGCACCCCCTCCCCTATAAAAGGAGGGTGAGAGCTCCTCTTCTCACACACACTTGCCCACCTCATTTCCTCTCCACCCGCTGCTCCATTCCATGGTCTCCGGCTTGGCAAAGCCCTGACCGTGGGATTCTTCACCACCACCATGCCGTCGTGCTGCCGGAGTTCCGAGGGATCCTCTACTTCCGCGCCCCGCTGGATCGAGGGAACGGAGGTCGTCATCAACCATACGTGTGACCAATCACGGAGGCACCGCCGGATTGCGGTGCACATCTTCTCGCTATCGGGATCGGTGTGAGTACGACTACGCAAACAACGAGATTTGATCTCGTAACGCTTTGTGTCTTCGAGGGTATGTGTTCTCCTTAACCCTCTCTTTGTCCGTTGCACTTCATCTCCTAGATTAGATCTTGGCCTTTCGGGTGTCTCTCGCGTAGGAAATTTTTTGTTTTCTATGCAACAACCCCTTCACATCTGAGGAAGAAGATCTCGAAGGAGAAGGAGGGGTCTGGAGAAGAAGTGGTTCCCAGGCGGCAGAAGGAGAAGGGGGGAAGTGGAGCTTCGGCAAGTCCGCACCCTTTATGAGCGGGGCCCCCCACGTCGCAGGGAGTCGTTGCCTCGAGAAGGTCGTGGGTCGTGGACACGTGACGAAAGCTGGCTCGTAGCAGTTGGCCCCGCGTCTCCTCGCATCCTGCGGACATGTGTGCCCCGCGGGCCCGGGGGCTACTGTCGGGCCTCTGGATACTAGGGTACCCAGAGGCGATAGCTGCGGCCCAGCCCAACGCTTAGCCCCAAGGCCAAGAGTCCGATCCACACTCGGTGGGGCTTGCCTAGGCCCACCCACCAGGTGGGCCCAGCCCACTGTGGTTCTGCCCTGGAGAGGGGTTCTATTTCACCTCCACCCCCCTCCTTGGGTACCTCCCTTCGAGAGGAGGCAGCCCACGTGCCTCTGACGACCGCTTCTCTGAGCGGTGACGGAGACGTCGCAAAGCCTCTTTGTCCCCAGTTGCCGTTTTGGTGTATAAAGGCCAGAGGGACAACTGCGGCGTCCAAAGGGGTTCCCAAAGACTGCTTCTTTGGTGCAAGAAGACCAAGACCATGATACAATATGGAGGTGCCGTCACCGGGTTCCCCCACCGTGACGCCATGGATGGTGGAGCTGTCCCCCAGCGACCAGGACCGCGCCACGAGACGCTCCTCCCTTTGGCACCTTGTGGTAACCCTTTCCCGCCAAGTGAGCGGGAAGGAGGTCCAAACGCCAGTATAAGAGGGGCACCACCGGCCCTTGGACAAAGGGAGCTCGATTCGTCGTAGAGCCCAAGTAGTCTGTTCCGAGCACAAGCTCGCCTTTGTACTGTAACAAACGCGGCGCAATCCGTCAGACAAGCGGGAGTAGAGTTTTACACCCCACTGGTGGCCTGAACCTAGGTAAACTGTCTGTATCGCCATTGTTGTCGTGCTCAAACTTCCCTTTCGTAGCCTCCTCTTGAAGCGAAGGAAACGCGTTTAGCCCCCAGTGTTCGGACCTCTGAGAGCTATCCTATCCAGGACAGACTAGCTCTATCCGACAGTTTCTGTGCAGATGGGCATACAACATTTGCCTTTCAGCACCAGGATTGCCTCACACTGGCCGAGACGGCGCAACAGCTTGCTAACTGCGAGGCTAAGTTCAAAGATGAACTCCAGTCCGAGAAGGCCGAGGTAACTCGGCTAAAGGCTAAACTTGCCAAGATGAAGAAGCAAAAGGCCAAGTTGGAGGAGGCCAAGACTAAGCTGGCCAAAGCTGCTGCCGCCGAGAAGACCCGCCAGGAAAAGGAGATCCGGAAGTTCAAGGAGCAGAACACCGAGACAGAATCCCGGGCCAACTCTCTGCAGTCCGAGCTGGACAAGGTGAACGCCGAGACGGATAAGTGGCTGACAAAACTTGGCAAGCTGAACCTAGAGCTGAAAAGTAAGCACTCTTTTCTTCTCTGTCTCTTCTAGTTTTTGGATCTGGGCCATCGAGCTGATGCTGACTAACTCGGACAGCTTATCTCTCAGGAACCTTTCCCCTCTTGGAAAATGGCGCCGAGAAGGCCATCCAGAAGTCCTAGGAAAGAAGGGCCGAATCTGGGGAGACGAGGATGGTAGGTCCATGAGGCGGCACCTTATTGGTTGGAAATCGCGACAGAAAAACACGTCACGAATACGTTTCGACATGGAGATGTCGTGTTGGTCCACGTGCTGACTCATGATTCGCGACGTCTTATGACGAACTAAAACTTCGCAATGTCGGACAATGTTATAAATTCGTCGAGAATAAGCGTATACGTGGAACTTTATGAGGACCCCACGTGGCACCCTATAGTGCTTGAACCTGCAACGAGAAAATAAGCGTCGCACGTATTATGATGTCTTAAAATGGGAACAATGACGTCATATAAGGAGGTGACGGTATTTCCAATCGTGACGTTTTAAAAATGTCAAGACGATGATGACGGCAGCGGCGCCCGTAACGGGTAACGAAAAATACGATGCCACGTGTACACACGCTGTGACGAAAAAAAACATCGCTCCCTGTTGGGCCTTGTGATGGGCCGGAGAGTAGCTCGCGACGGTCGAATGGTCCGTCGCGGTCTTCAAAACGGTTTAGTGTTAACTTAATCGTCGCAGAATCGTCCGTGACAGTCGATCAAGCATATTCTCACTTCGTCGCGTAAACCGTCGCGGATTGCCTTTAGCGAAGGTTTGGAGCTCATCCGCAACGTTATTGCAATAACCCAGACCGCTCGGAATTTGGTAGTGATAACTAGTGCTACACTGAAAACTCTCCTAGGATAATCCATGTTGCTAGTGCAACAACAATCAATCTCTTTGGTATTCTCAACTACACACTTTTGCACACGCAATCAAAGACTACGAGTGGTCCTGTATCCCCTTATTTCTGGTGGAACAACAAGATATCACGCAACTTTGCAATGGTGATACGACACCTCCTATGTGTGCTATGTATATTCTTTTCCCTACTACCGATGCTATCAAGCGACGGTTATTGTTACTTTTCTTACCGCGCAAGGAGAAGATTAAAGGAGGCGTGACTATATTTGAAACAGTTTGGTGGAGCGTGGTGTTTGAAGGAGTCCGGACTTATAGGCGTGACAATATGACGCACCTACAACAGAGTCATTTTAATTTTAGTGTGTCATTTTATTTTCTGTTTAGAAAAAGTGAGGTGCGTATAAAGTTATTTTATTTTTCTAGTTGGTTTGTTTGTAAGTCAAGTTGAGTTGGCTAATATATAAAGCCAGGTGCGGCCATGTAATGGGGGAGTTAAAATTATTTGGGATTGAGAATACAGAAAAAGTCCCATGTCGGGGGACAACCAGATGGTTTTTTTTTGCTTGCTGGTTCGTGAGGATCTGTTGTGCGTGTCGTGGAGTAGATCAAATCTGCTTATCGACTGAAGTTATTTGTTGTTGTTCTTGGTTCGCCATGAAAGATTAGGCTAAAACCCTCTCGGATCACGTTGATCCGTATTATTTTGGTATCAGAGCCGCCGGGTTTATTATGGCGTATCCTTACTGAGAATTATCTGTTGCGGGAAGTATTGCTGTCGGAGGTGCTACGCCAAAGACACCGGCACTGTTCGTGTGTTCGAGTTGCTGAAGACTTGCTGCCGGGGCTTAGGCCGTGACGCCGGTGTTTGTTTCTGCTATGAAAATTGTTTGCTGCCGGAGGCGATTTGCCAAGACACCGGAGTTCCGTTTTGCTAGAGGCCTTATTTTCTGCTAAGAGAAGCTCCATTGCTGGCTGCTGTTTCGATCTGCTGTGTTTCCGCCGCCACCGACCGTTTATGCGTGGAAGTTGATGTGATAGGAAAGTCCCGATTATCTTGGTCGACAGGTGACGTGATTGGTTCAGATCTGATTGGCAAAGTAAAAGGAAAAAAATAGTGGGCAGGTCTGGATTGCCAGGATCGGACGGATTACTACTAGTACTAGTTAAATGCCCGTGCGTTGCCACGGAAACATAGAAAAATAGGTCTATATATGGATCAATTAATTGTTCTAATTTAGACAAAGGTGTGAAACGTAATGGTATGTGTTACTTATTCATACTAAAATTACCAACTATGTCCCCCTCTTCTTTCCTTCTTGGCAAATCGTTTAAACTTTAGCGGATCGAATAAACCCAACATACAGCAGGAGATGTTGGCTTATTAAATATCTTATATGTAAAAATTGAAATATGCGCACAGTGCAATGACTATGTCTCTCAATCTTCGACAACAACAAAAAAATTGTGACTTCACTAATCGTGAAGGAAAAAAACATGGTGTATACTGTAGAGATGATGCTAAAAAAATATCAGTAACCAGTAGCTTATCTTTTTCACATACAAAATCACATTGCACTGCCAAACTTCACCTCATTGTTCAGAAGCATGGGATCCGTCTTCTTACAAGGGATGCACAAAAAAGAACACAATCAGGTTAGAGTGAACTTACTTAAGCTACTAATGTTAAACATTCCATATCAGTGCATAGTTTTGAGCTTTCAATGAGATAGATCAGAATACTACTTCCATCACCTAGGTTTCGCCATCATGACTATCTTGACAGACAACACATCTAGCTGCGAAATGAGCAGAAAAATGGGGGATGGAAGAACCCCTTCACCATTTGCAGGTTCGGCTTCAGCAACACACTCATATCTACCCTTGTGCGCTCCAGCACCATGTCTAGCTTCGCAGCTAATCCAATCAGCAAACAGGCCCAAGAAATTCTTCAATCCCACCCTTAGAGAGGACCAACCCTTGAAAATTCAGAGGAGCACCACAGTACGACACTTTGTCTCCATGCCGATGTGCATCTACACGGCAATCAGCAGTGATATTTGCTTCTTGTTTCCAGTCCATGAACGTGACCGGCATGTTCGCCTTCGTGGCCTCTCACGGCCAGACATGAGCAAATCCAGGGCTAGGCACCCAGAGGGCCACTGCAGGTGCCGCCAACGGCGGCATGAGACCGATGATGATAAATACGCTACAACACATTTATGTGAGTTCAATTATGTTCTACAACAACAACAGACTTGAATCTCTAGTTTGTTCATTTACTGGAGATAAAAATGGCATCCTGCCTCCTCACATGAAGTAGCTTGCTACAAATTGAACTATTAACTCATTGAGAGCATTTGTTTTAAAAATCAATAAATAAAGAAAACAGAGAACGACTTCATGTAGCGAGAGAACTTCTAGATGAGGCAGCACACTTTATTTTATGGCACTATATGTATCTGAAAAGTATATAGCCGAAGTTTGATTACGTGAGTCTTTGCACAACATTGTTTCAACTCTCTAAATGGAGAATGAAATTCATATCTCTCTAAATATAAAAATATCTTAGTTGAGATACGTGAGATCCATGTTCTCCATCAAAGCTGGATGCAGAAGAAAAAGATTTTGCCATTCATGTCTGTCTCCTCAAATGACTTAATATAAGATAAAATTAATCTAGGAGTTATAATTGCTAAGTGAAAAAACAGAAATATGATTTGTCTTCTAGGGATAAAGAAACTAACAATAGTAATTGTACCGAAAAGGAAAAACAAAACAGAACAACATTCATGCGATTCTGTGATAGGATTATTTTCTAGCAATCATAAATAAGGACTAAGAATAATTGGATGATTGTAGAAGTCAATAGAAGATATGGAAATTAGTATGTAATAAAATTAGAACATAATACATGTTTTATCGGGCATTCAGCCTTATTGCACAACTATGCATTCCCAAAGACTCAGATGATCCTGAGCGAGCTCCACCCACGCTTCCTTCTCTACGCTCATCCACCCAGAGTCGATCTATTGTAACACCTACATTGTACAACCAGGATACGAGACAAAGATAGAGACAGATATATGATCCTCGCTGCTTTTGTCGTCGATCTCTCTCATTGTAAACGGCACACGTGTACTTGAACTACCTCAAATCATGCCCCCTGCGCTGCAACCTGCTCCCTCGGCTCTTTCACCACAAAGCCCGGGATATCATCAATCAACAGTTGCATGAAGGCACACTTTTAGCATCATTAGGATCAAATCAAGAGCACCATACTCAATAGGATAACGACAATTTTTCTT
The DNA here is from genome assembly GCA_028641055.1 of Alopecurus myosuroides. Classification (NCBI taxonomy): domain Eukaryota; kingdom Viridiplantae; phylum Streptophyta; class Magnoliopsida; order Poales; family Poaceae; genus Alopecurus; species Alopecurus myosuroides. The sequence continues at coordinate 239,955,292 of CM054061.1, forward strand.
AAACTATGTAGGATCATACAAAGCACTATCTAACTCCAGCATCTGCGTGCACCATGCACGGGGAAGGAGTGGATCAGAATAAAAGGAATAAATATTTACCTCGGGAGTGGATCATAATAAAAGAAAAAATATTTACCTAGCTAGAAGGTTTCAGGAGTAACACAATTCGACCAGATTGCCAAAGATGGTGCATGTTGACAACCAAATACGGATTGTATACTACTAAATAATGCATGTTGTCTTAATGGTTAAACTCCCTCCTAATTGTTGGGGAAGACAGAAGGAAAATAATTGTACTTTATTGTAGGGGGAGCCTATTACGATTAACACGTAAGCAAAAGATAAATCCATGACTATGTGTGCTCTACATTCAGTAAACCACTACTACACTACTTATCGAATGGCTGGTGCTTGCCCACCAGGAACACATGATCACCTTTCTAAGTATTTTTCAGGTACATAAGGCAGCCCCACATTAAAGATTAGAGTACTTTTGAAAACAACACACCAGTGTAACACAACACCATACCTTCAGAATCTCAAGCTTTTTCTTCAGCTTGGAGGTGGTGCTTGGTGCCGGGATGTCGAACCTGAAAAATGACGCAACAAATCATAAGCACCTCTCCATCCATGAACCTAATATATCTTTTCTAATTCGTGAGCGAAACTCTACTCACCAGCCCTTCCCGGTGATGCACGTCACTTTTGGTAGCTTGTTTGTAAACACATCGCTCTACTGCCCCCAGGGCTCTAGCAACAGCCCTTTCCTGGCCAGGGCATCCCGAGAGAGAGTAGTAGGCTGCCACTATCCGATTCCAGGCCTCTCTTCATCACCTATCGCACCAGAAAAAACCACATATTGATGTAAGGTAAACAAAAAAAAACTATAAAATTTGTATCAGCTTGGAAAAGCAAGATGATTTTATGAAAGACTAATAAATAACGAGGGAAGTGAAATTTTCCTACTGATACATTAGCAGGAACAAGAATATTTATAAGGCGACGGCAGATATAGCACAATTGCAAGGCTATAGAATAGCTATATAATTCCAAAAGGGATGATGTACTACACTTGGAACATGAACACTCCGCTTCTGCAAGAAAAGATCGATCATCACCATGAAACGAAATATTAGGATCAGCGCTAGCCAGCTGTTGATGTGTCATCTTAGTTGCACCGTGGCAGTTGTTCGAAAGTCAACCGTACCGTTGTTGGAAAGAATCGAAGCCGAGGACTCTACTACCCGGAACTCAATACGATTCAACCAAAGCCTTTGCTTTGCTAAAGATACCCGTTCCGATCTGTAGAACGACACAAACCAGTTAGCACAAAAATCAATTTAGGAACCTACAGCGAAGAAATCAGACCTGATATCGCCCAAGCGTTATTTGCGCCTGCTACCCCGTAGGTACGACGAATCTGCCGCCGGCTATGGCGCTAGGGCCGCCGTGGCCAGAGGCGGCGGCGCTGCAACACTGGAGAAAAGGAGACGGGAGGCGACCGTCAGGTGAGGAGGAAAAGGCTTGGGGAAAGAGCAAGTGGCGGATGAGTACTGCGAGGGGTCGCCGGCCAGCGGCGTCCGCAGGCCGCTGCGCGAGCAGGAGCGAAGGCCGCGTGCGTTGGGAGCTGGCGGCGGGTCGATGCAAGGGTCGTGTGGCTGGGTTAGATGTGTATCGGGGCTTCAGATCTGGACGGTTGATTTTTTTTATCACATCCCTACCAGCAGCCTACGAGCCATGTGGTTTTCTTATTGGGCCGGGCCTGACTGAGCGACGAGCGATCCGCGGAGCAAGCGAAGACCAGACGAAGCGAACGATGGGTTGGTCGTACCAAGTTAGGTCCAACTCTCATTTTTCCACGGTTAGAGATAGGAGAGAATTTAGGGCGGTGGCATATTCTTCATAATTATCTAGAAGTGGGATAGTTAGTTGTGCGGTGGCATTACTTCCGTAATTTCGTTGAAGTGTGACACCGCCGCCACAGCAACCTTAATAGTAAAGATCGTTTTGCTAGCTGGTGGTACGCGAAGCAAAAGGAGAGAAGATTCGTACAGTTGGGAATATAAATTACTTGTACGTGTAGGTTTGGACTTGGTTTGCTCTCACGTAACTATTCTGGAGTCTACAACCGTGGAGATCGGATTAGCTTGGATTGGTACGTGCAAGCAGGAGAGAAAAAAGGAAAGTGCACAACTGTACAGAAATAAAGGGAAGTACAGATTTATGGTTGCAATTCACACGATATTTTTGGCGAAATCACGTAAAGAGTCCTGGTCCTTTTTCTTCACCTTGTACGTAGAATTTTGGACCTGTTATTCTGTCGCGTGGATATCTTGGAGTGTACGTGTTCTCAAGCTAGAGGAAAATTACCGGAACACGCTGCTGTGCGCTGCGGTTTTGTGAGATTTTCTGCCGGATACGTATTGCTGTGTTGCTGCGGATACTATGGAGAAGAAGAATTTGCTATCATATGTGTTTCAGCGAGAGGAAGAAGGAGTAGTTGCAAATTTATTTCACTCTCGTGTGAAAGTTCAGGATAAGGCATTTGCGTTAACAATTGATCACCGGAGTTTCACCAACGTTGTTAGCCTCGAGATGGTGGAGAAGTTGGATTTGCCGAGGACACCACATCCGCGACCATATTTGCTATATTTCGGTAACCATGAGCTCGTCATCACACAACAAGCATCGGTACACTTTCAATTGGGTATGTTGTCTTATGCGGTGTGTTGCGACGTGATTCCAGTTCAGTTGGTTTCATGTCATTTGTTGTTGGGGAAACAATGGACCGATGAGCACGGAGTAATGATGTATCAATGTATTCCACCATAATATACCGTGCCTTTTGGTAAAAAGGTGTGTCATCTGAAAACCTCCCTCTTGGTTTGGATTACGAAGCCACCGGGCATGAGTGTCTCCCCAGTTTTCTTTTCACCCGCTAGATGTTCCTCCCGGTGAATCTTCATCGAAAAAATTTGCCCCCACAACCCCCAGTGCGGCGAATGCTAAGGAAACATTCGCATAGCACGATGAACCACAAAATGTGCTGCACCGCGTTTTGAGGGAGATGGTGGAGCTGAATATCATAAATGTAGAGAATCCCACGAAGGAATGGGTGAAGGGGGAAGTAAATACCTCATGCGATGTGCTCCACGAACGCGACGTGCTCGTTGACTCGGGGGCTCGGGACGTTTTCCTCCTTCCCGAGCTGACACACGCTCTTCGTGTCTTCTGGAAGAATCAATCCCTCGCTCTGCATCTGGGTAATGCTCTTCTTCGTCACGTTTGAGGAACACCATTCGCCGGTCTTCCTCTAGGAAGCCGATGAAGCGACAGCCTCGCTTCTGGTCGACGCTGCTGGCGCGGCACGCTTGCTCCTTCCGCCACCGGCCATGGAGATCTCCACACGGGACAAGGTGTGGGAAGGAGGCGCTGAGGAAGAAGACGGGGAATAGGCGAAGGAGAAAAGTAAATTCCCCCACATACCACATTTTATATTGCGGCCAAATCATTCCGGGTTGTTGATCTTCATCAAAGAAAGAAACGTGGCGGCGATCCCGACTACCATGCTCTGCATGAAGGTGAAATGCTCAGGTGCGGTTGCTCTGCACAATCTTTAAAGATGTCCGCGCGTGATTAACTGCGCACTAGGAGGGAAAACCGACGCATGACGGCTGATTTACGGTAAAAAAGCTGGCATGATGGGCCCACCATGTCTTGTCCCACTACGTCACGTCCCATCAGGAGTAGACGAGCGCATCATGACATCATCAAAATGCTAATACACGGAATCGCTTTCGTACAAGTCCAGAAGAAAAAGCTTGCTTCACTATTACAAACGCAATGGCACTCGCCGCTTTTCAAGACGATGGAACGAGACTCGCTAGTCCTCCGAAGCATAGTCGCGAGTGTACATCCACTCCAAGAAAAATCGCGACTCCGATGTACAAACACACCGCACATCATTCTCAAACCCCGGGTCATTTAGCCATCGCGGCACGCTTGGATGCCACATCTACGGATGCGAAGGTAGGACCCAAGAATCCGTCTTTTGGGCCCGAAATCGCCCTTATGCTGCGTTTACCGGTAATTTCCGTGCCAACGGCATGATGAAAAATCTTGGCGGACGTGCTAGGTACCCTTTTAAAGGTTAAGTTTGACTCGGTAAGTCCTCCGCGGCCCGAGTCGCAACGATCACCTATATGCAAACTGCTAATACATATTTATCGGCTCGATACTTGAGTTTTACTCACATGGGATTTACACATCCTTCAAAGGGCCCAAGCTTCTCAGCCGCAAGAATTCCAACGGGCTTTGAGTGTTTACTCGACTCTCTAGAGTCGAATAAACACTCGGGGGCTACTGACGAAGGGATACTTCCGAGTCCCCCTAACGGGCCTATATGGTGCAAAATATGCCTGGAAGCCGGGCACGTGGAGCTACCCCGATCTTCTAGAAGGCCCAACTACGGCCCACCCGCAAGACTTGCGGGTCAAGGATTAGAGGAAGCAACCGACGTTGGCTAGGGTTTGTAAACCTACCCGGATAAGGCTTCGGGACCTGGAATCCTATATAAAGGCTAGGAGAACCCCCGGGTAGGGCATCTATTCATTGTCTCCCACCGTAGGTGTTGCCTCTCTCGACTAGGGTAGCCGCCATTGTAAACACACATCAATATAAACTAGACAAGCAGGAGTAAGTGTTTTACCTCCTCGAGGGCCCTGAACCTAGGTAAATCGTGCCCCCTGTTAGCCGACGAGATCACCAGCGCCCAATTGTTTCCTACTCTCAAACCCCCAGTATGTCATCCGGGGGATATGTCGAGTCGGGTATTCGACAGGGAGTCCAACTCCTCCCCCTCTCAGTGTGGGACTAAAGGGAGAGAGGGGAGAGGAGGGGTGCAACCACCCATGGGCAACCGCATGGGCCTTGGCTGGCCCATGTGGGCTGGCCGCACCTCCCCTCCTTTTTTTTAATTTATTTAATATTAAATTATTTAACTAATTAATATATTAAAATAAATAAATATATTTAAATTAAATTATTATTTTTAATATCAAATCAAATAAAAAATATATGTGATATAATAATATTTAATTAATAAAAAATATTTAATTAATAATATTTACACATTATTTAAATTATATTTAATATATAAAATCAATTAATTCATAACTAATTAATTTATCTATAATTAAATATCAAATTTATTCCCGTGGCTACAGAAACCATTCCGGACCACCCCGAAACATTTTCGGTATCCCCTTTAATTTTCCCTGAAACAATTATGGCATCTCTTTTCTCTTCTGGTACATCCCGGTAATGCTCTTTCTCTATTCGGAACTATTCGGATCTTTCTCTGCCTACCTCTGAAGATTCCATAAACGATCCCTTACGTCGCCACCTTAAGTGTGTTACCCTATCGGTTTGGAACTACTGCAGACATGACCGAGACTCTTTCCAGATCAATGACCAATAGCAGGACCTCGATGTCCATAATGACCCATGTGCATCCATCGAATTAATCATCGTTGAACCTTAACATAGACTCATATTCCTTTCGTTCTTAGATACATGTCTTTTCCGATATTTTATCATTGACATCCCTATGCCATGTTCAATCTCGTTACCGACAAGATTCTTAAATCGTTCTCATGATCCTTCATCCCCGTGACTAAGTCACACGCTGCAGGCTATTGGATGAAGTCTCACCGAGTGGGCCCGAGTATCTCTCCATTATGTGTATTAATAAATCCCGTTGTTGACAACACGCCTCAACATATCTCTTTGGAACACTCAAGTACACCGTTATAATCACCTTATCACGGTGTGACGTTTGATGCACTCAAAGTAACCTCGAAGATAGCAATTAAATGAAGTCTCACGGTCTTGAGGATTAGGGTACTATGTTTCTAAGTATTGCCACTATGAACTTAGTAATATGATCGTGTCATAATACTTATGAACATGAAGGGTATGTTCATCATCTCATTCACCCAATGAAATGACCCCACTGTCTATAGACATAAATGTCACATGATCATGAAACCTACAATCATCAATAACCAAGTTGACTAGTTTATCATAGAGGCTAACTAGGAACTATGGCTATTGAATAACCTCTGGTTGTTTACATATCACACCTGTATTAACGCTTCCTATTAACACAGTTATAGCATGATATGAAACTATTATAAACTTAATGAGTTATGGCATAAATATCTAACTATTTATTTGCCTCTAGGGCATAACTCCTCCAGTTTCCCACTTGCACTAGATTACAAATAAACTAGCTGCATTTTACTAAATCGTATCGCACATATCATATAAGTGTTTATGATTCATGCTTGCTCATGGAAGAGGTTGTGTCTTCGGTCTGCACAACCCAGTACCATAAGTTCTTTGCAAAACAATGATGTCATTTGACTTGACAACATTATGTTATCACAATAATATACATTGGTAACTAACTAAGACTTATGTTCTCTTGGTGTTCCAAAATTCTTTTGGATCGTGCTTGTTTCATCTAGTACACCCAAAACAAACTTAGATGGTGACGAAGGGATGGATCCTAAGTCTGTCGGATGAGTCTACCCGGTCTCAGGCCCACGGCCCAAGCTCTAAAGGAGGAGTCATGGATTACTCTAGAAGGCCCAATTGGAGCCCACCCGCAAAGCCTTGCGGGTCAAGTTAGGAAACTTGTAACCGACTCTAGGTTAGGGTTTGAGTCCTCTACGGGTACGGTTTGAGACCTGGCCACCTATATAAGGCCAGGAGAACCACGGGAGAGGGACCAAGAGATACCGCACCACCAAGCCTCGAGATTGAGATCATACTCTCAACTTGAGCAACCACCATTGTAACCGATCTATTCGTTAATACAGATCGACAGAGGCAGGAGTAAGGGTTTTACCTCTACGAGGGCCCCGAACCTGGGTAAATCGTGCCTCCTATCTAGCCGACGATTGTCACCAGCGCCTACACGTTCTCCTAATCGAAACCCTATGGGTCCACCCGAGGGACTTGTTGAGATGCAGATTCGACAATAGGCGCCGTCAGTGGGAACGGCGGACGCTAGATCTCCGGCATCTTCGGCTTCATCGACAACCAACTCACGCTGGAACCCCAGGACTTCGACTTCAACCAATCCGATCCGAATCGGGTCGGTCATTGTCGCCCCTCACTCGCCGGAATCACGCCCGGTATATAGCGACTTGGAGAAGAGCATCACGCTAACGTTCGGAAGCTTCCAGTTCTACACCAACAAAGACGGAATTCTACACTTCCCCGAGAAAAATCGATCTCGAAGGATTCTACAGAGGAACCTTCTCGGGTCAAGAAAGCCTGCCTAACTGCGCCTAGGACTCGCGAGTCATATCTGGCTCGGTCTGCATGGCAGGGTCAGGAGCCCCACCCGAAGAAACTGAAAACAGTGCAAAAGAGCGCACTACCATCAGCGTCTCTCGAGCTGCCTGGAATCGGGCGAAGGAGGCCATCCGCACAAGCACGCCACTGGAACAAGGAGCTCCTCACGAGGACATGACCGCCTACCACTATCATCTAGTCAGAGAGGCCACTGCAATAAAGGAAGCTCGGATAGACCTAGCTGAGCGAAAGAAGCTAGCGGATGCGTCAAGCCAGCGTCGGGCCGCATTATCCATGACACCTTCTGTCGGGAATCGCCCCCCGAATAAAGGATACGTTTCAAAAACCGCGACCATGGACGGCGAGTCCTTGAGCGGAATCAGCAAATCAATCATGCGCGTCGACGAGGATGGAAACATCCATCCGCAAACTCCCGCAGCCGCGGTACTAGCCGCTGCCACCTACATGCAAATAAATCAACCAGGGAAAACGACCCCGTGCGGAACAATACAAGCAAGTGCAGAAAGGATTAGGCATGGTGGCCGCAAAACTCGCCTCCTACGATCGCAGGAAAGCAGCCGCACAGAAGGACAAAGAAGCACCCCGTGGACATAGGGGCACATCACCTGGCAAGGAAAAATCACCTCGTCGGGCACGAGGGAAAGAAGCTCGACGACGTGGAGATAGCCCGAGTGGCAGCGATAGCAGCCCGAGGGGTCGAGACCGTAGCTGCAGCCCGCGAAGAGGTCGAGATCGCAGCCCACGGAGGGATCGATATCGCAGCCCGCGGAGGGATCGAGATCACAGCCTGCGAAGAGATCGAGACAGCAGCCGCTCGCGACATCGCAGCAAGGAGCCGAGAGGAGACGTCAATCGCGACGAACCCGGGTACAACGCGCGATCGGACATCGCCCAGCTCAAGTTTGATAAAGGTCGGGCGGCCAGAAACCATGCGCGCTCCCCATCTACATCCTCCTCCGACGAAGTCTGCGGAGCCCTATGCTTTGCCCGCAGCATCCGCGAGGCGCCGCTACCCAAGATATTTAAGCTATCCACGGAAGTACAGAAATACGATGGTTCTCAAGAGCCCCAGGCCTGGTTGTCAGATTACCTCACGACAGTAAAATGCCAACGTGGGAACAAAAACACAGTTATGCAGTACCTCAACTTACACCTAGTCGGCGATGCCCGCAGCTGGCTCGAAGGAAGGCCGAAGGCATGCTACAGGTCTTGGGACGATCTAAACCTCGATTTCTGCAAAAATTTCCCGGCAACATACAAAAGACCGGCGACCATCGAGGAGCTACGAGCTTGCAAGCAGAAAAGCGGCGAGTCTACTCGCGAATATATTCAGCGATAGACCACAATAAGGAATACAGCGGGAAATATATCAGAAGAAGTCGCGGTTGAAGCATTCGCCAAAGGAGCACGTCGAACCTCTTTTAGGGAAGAACTGGGACGACTCGCACCGAAAACCATGGGAGAATTGATGGCCATAGCCGACAGATGGGCAAACGGCGAAGACGCAGTGTGCAATGAGAAAGACTCATCCCCAGCATGCGATGACGATCGCCATAGTCGAAAGAAAAGAAGAAAGAATTACGACCACGATGATCGAGAAGAATTTGTGGCAGCGGAGTTCACAAAAAATCGCGACAGCAGATATCGTGGAAAACGCGAGTGGAAGCCAAAGCCAGAAGACAAAACCCCCGAGGAGGACCTCGACGGTTACTGCACGCTACATCTATTTACAGATAAGCGCACCGGAAAAACTAAGGCAACACACCTTCTCAAGGATTGCCGAAAGTTCATTGATATCCACGAAGCCTTCTCGAAGAAAAATAGAGCGGCAATTAATCAAGGTTACCCGCAGCTTCCTGGAGGAGGAGCTCAAGGATTTCAACAGCCGCAAGCCCTGCCCCCGGCAGGAAACCAAAACACGGTGCTAGCTGCGCTACCAGCGCTACCCGTCCCAAACCAGGGAGCCAATGGATACCAGAACCGAGCGGGACTCTTAGGCATAATACAAAAGGTCTGTCCGTCACGCAGGGTTCAAAAAACAAACACGCGACAATTATGCATGGATGTGCAAACCCCACCTACGAGAACCGAGTACCTGAAGATGGCGGAACAACCAATAACTTTCTCCAAGGAAGACCACCCTCCGCGAGTCTATCGACCAGGACACGCCGCACTAGTCATACAGGCGCAAATTGGCAACTACGAGCTAGCTCGCGTGTTCATGGACGGAGGCAGCGGCATCAACATCATATACGCAGACACGCTCCGTTGCATGAACAAGAATTTGGATGGACTCGCGGAATCAGAGACATCCTTCCACGGGATAGTTCCAGGGAAAGCAATCCGTCCGCTCGGAACAATCAACCTTGAAGTGGTGCTACGCAACCGAAGTAATTACAGGCGAGAATTTCTTGATTTCGAAGTAGTCGATTGGCCCTCACAGTACCACGCCATTCTTGGTCGAACGGCGTTCGCCAGATTCATGGCAGTACCGCACTACGCATACTTGAAGCTTAAGTTGCCTGGAGAATATGGCACAATCACCATCGACGACGATTTCCAAAAGTCCAATAAATGCGGCATTGAATTCAACGAGATCGCCCAATCCTTCGGGATGCAAGAAGAACTGGAGGAGATAGCAAATACCACGGATCACTCCGTGATGCCTCTCACCAAGAAGAACGCTCCAGAGCTTGAGTTCAACACAAATAGCGGTACCTGTAAGCATCAAGTACACCCGACGGATTCTGCGAAGACGGCGATGGTGTCTACCACCCTCTCGCCAACATAGGAAGGCGCGCTCGTCGAGCTCCTCCGTGAGTACTGGGAAATTTTCGCCTGGCAGCCTTCAGATATGCCAGAGATACCCAGGGACTTCGCCGAGCACTCACTCGAAGTCTTCAAAGACGCCAAGCCTATCAAGCAGACCACCCGAAGGTTCTCAGAGCCCAAACAAAAAGCGCTCGGAGAAGAAGTAAACATACTACTCGCAGCAAAATTCATTCGCGAGATAAAAATTTCCACCTGGTTAGCAAACCCGGTGCTGGTCCCGAAGAAAAATACTAACATCCTTCACGTGTGCATCGACTACACGTCGTTGAATAAACACTGCCCCAAGGATAACTTTCCCCTGTCACGGATCGACCAGATCGTGGACTCTACAGCAGGTTGCCAACGCCTCTCCTTCTTGGACGCCTATTCAGACTATAATCAGATCAGGATGAAAAAGGAGGACGAAGAGAAGACGGCGTTTATAACACCCCACGGTGTTTACTGCTACACGACAATGCCCTTCGGGCTAAAGATCGCAGGCGCAACATATCAGCGCTGCATGCAAAAATGCCTCGCCAAGCTCATTGGCAAGAACGTACAAGTGTATGTTGACGACATCGTCATCAAGACTCGAGCGGAAGATACGCTTCTCGATGATATCAGAGAAACATTCGACGTGTTGAACGCATACCGAATCAAACTCAACCCGACCAAGTGTGTCTTTGGCGTCCCTGCAGGACAACTTCTCGGGTACCTGGTCTCCGCTCGAGGGATTGAAGCTAACCCGGAGAAAATCCAAGCAATCCTGACAATGAAGGAGCCAACTAATCTCCATGGTGTGCAGCAGCTCGCAGGACGACTAGCCGCCCTAAGCAGATTCATTGCGAGGCTAGGCGAGCAAGCATTACCTTTCTACAAGTTACTGAAGAAAACGGATAAGTTCGAGTGGACACCCGAAGCACAGAAAGCATTCGCGGACCTCAAGCGAGCATTGCAGAGCAGGCGCGTCCTGGCAACACCGCAGGAACGGGAGCCACTGTATCTGTATCTGGCTGCAACAAATCAAGTCATCAGCACAGTAATTGTAGTCGAGAGGCCGGAAGACGGCAAGGCGTTTGGCATCCAAAGGCCAATATATTATATCAGCGAGGTGCTTTCGCCTTGCAAACAGGGATATCCCCGTTACTAGAAGCTCGCGTACGGTGTGGTACTCACAGCCCGAAAGCTCAAACATTACTTCCAGGAACACACCGTCACGGTGGTAAATGACGCATCACTGGGTACTATCATGAATAACCCAATGGCATCCTGAAGAATTGCGAAGTGGAGTATCGAGCTCGGCGCCTGGGACATCATATACGCATGTCGCAAATCTATCAAATCACAAGTGCTCGTGGAGTTCCTAAGTGAGTGGACAGAACTACAAACGCCAGGCCCTCCAGAGTATACAAGCAACTGGATAATGTATTTCGATGGATCAAAGAGAAACGAAGGAGCCAGAGCCGGTGTAGTCCTGATATCCCCCAGAGGTGACAAGTTACAGTATGTCCTGCGATTGGACTTTCCACCCGACGACCCGGCGTCAAATAATGACGCGGAGTACGAGGGCCTCGTCCACGGCATGAAGATGGCGATTGCCTGCGGAGCAACCCGACTAATGATCTATGGAGATTCAAACCTCATAGTACAACAGACAATGAAAGAGTGCGACGCCATTGCAGAAAACATGGTTGCTTATCAATATATGTACAATCTACTCGAAGGAAGTTTCCAAGGGTGCGAACTAAAGCACATTGCGCGATACAGCAACGAAGAAGCAGATAAATTGGCAAACATGGGTTCTAAAAACACACCCATACCGCCTGGAATATACTTCGAAAGGATGATCAAGCGCTCAGTTAAAGTCAAAAAATCAGCAGAAGCAACCGCGACATTGGAGACGGAGGTCAGCCCACAAACTGCTATGATTGAGCTCACCCACAACATCTCAAGAAAAGTTTTTCTGGTCGAACCAGTCTGGACGCAGAAATACCTCGACTACTTGTCCAACAAACAGCTCCCAGCAGATATTCACGAGGCTAGACAGATAGTGCGACGCAGCAAAGCTTTTCGAGTACTCAACGGAGAACTATACAAGCAGAGCATATCAGGAATATTACAAAGATGCATAGCGCCCGAAGACGGCAAGGAACTACTACGAGATATACACCAAGGAGATTGCGGACACCATGCTAGGTGGAAGGCAATCGTGGGTAAAGCTTTTCGCGCAGGGTTCTACTGGCTCACAGCAGCCAGGGATGCAAAGGACCTAGTCGACAAATGCAACGCATGTCAAAGATTTGCGCCCAAGCCTCACGCCCCTGCCACTGAGCTTTACATGATCCCAATCGCCTGGCCCTTTGCACAATGGGGTCTAGACATGGTAGGACCACTGGAAAAATCAACACCCGGAGTTTACACGCACTTGCTAGTTGCAGTCGACAAATTTACAAAGTGGATTGAAGCCATGCCAGTCACCTCGGCCAGCGCTCAATGCGCCGTCAAATTCGTCGACTCCATCGTGTGCAGATTTGGGATACCACACAACATCATCACCGACAATGGAAGCAATTTTACAGCAAAGGAAACAGAGCAGTTCTGCAAGGAAAATGGAATCACCCTCAGTTTCTCCTCTGTGGCTCACCCGCAAACCAACGGTCAAGTCGAGCGATCCAACGGGTTGGTCTCAGCTGGAATAAAGAAACGGCTACTTGATCGTCTGCACCCAGCGGCAGGGTACTGGGCAGAGGAGTTACCCTCCGTACTATGGAGCCTCCGCACGACCCCGAACCGATCAACAAAATACACGCCATTTTTCATGGTATATGGAGCTGAAGCAGTCCTTCCCGAAGATGTCAAGTTCAGCGCCCCACGAGTTGTCGCTTACAGCGAAGAAACCTCTAACAGGGCACTCGCGGAAGACGTGGATGCACTCGATGAGATACGCGACATTGCACTCGCAAGATCCGCGGTATATCAACAGTCGCTGCGCAACTACCACAGCCACCGTATATGCCACAGAGCCTTCGTGGTAGGAGATTTGGTGCTGCGACCCAAGCAGAAGGAAGGACACAAGCTCGAGCCACCGTGGGAAGGACCCTTCATAATACACGAAGTTATCCCTGGTGGCGCTTATCGACTAAAGAACCCTGAAACCGGTGGCATCTACTCCAATCCGTGGAATGTTGCGCACCTCCGCAAATTCTATCCTTAGGATTATTCTACTCGTGGAAATAAGGGTATACTAGCCATACTGTAGCTCGAAGACAATACATGGCTTCTCAGTCATATTAATAAAATGCATGGTTTCTCAACCATAGTTTCTCAAGTCATTGATCTTTACACGCTAAATAACAGGTATACACCCCAAACACACGGGGGCTACGCCTAACTTAGCATCACTTACAAAAACAAGAGTACAAACAAGGTTGGCACCTTATAAAGTTTGAAGACAACTATACAGAATCAACAGGATACATACATCCTACAATTACATATGGGGGGAGCAGTTTCCTCGGCTAAAACCCGATTAACCTCACCAGAGGTCAGTCGAATAATCTCTTTTGCAGCAGGACGAACGACTGTATAATGGGATTTCATATCGACTGGAGCATTTGGGAGCTTGGCCACAGAGTTGAAATTGACCTCAGGATGCCATAATCGAACAAACGAGAGTGCTACTAAAGACCCGCAGATCAACTGTTGATGGACGCACTCCTGAATCTCGCCTACTCGACCGAAAGTTCTGAGTAGCTGGCTCAAATCTTCTGGACCCCTTTCCAAGGGATAAAAAGCGCCATTCAAAGCTATCAGGTCCTCGTGACAACTGTCAACCAGTATCTTCGCCTGGCTCACACGATACTTCAGAGTGGACAGAACAAAGCCTCGACTACGGTCAGACCAAAAGTTATTTTCATGTGGTTTAGAACTGCTGGCTTCGTGAAGAATATGGTTTTCCACCCAATGCTTTTCACACCGTTCGTCAGGCTGAACAACTGCAAAGAAAGCTACAAAGAGTCAAAGAAAGAATGAAGACACATAGTGCTAGGGGGCTGAAGTACTTACAAAGCATATCCTTGGCGACAGCTGCCAATTTATCCATCACAAACTGCTCACGTTCAACCGCAAGTCTCTGTTTGGACTTGGCTACGTCAGCCACTCCACGCAAAGCTTTTAGTTTGCGTTCACCATCCACGACACAGTCACGGAGGCCGGCAAAAGTACCAACAGCAGCAACAAGAGGATCTGCTTGTGCAGCAGATCCACTCGAAGACTCCGCGAGAGCGCCTGTTACCTGGAAGAAGATAAGAAAAGTTAAGGAATAATTCAAGACGCTCCATACGAGAAATAAACCACCTATTCGCCAGGTGCTCGGGGGCTACTCCCATCGGGAGGAACTCATGACAACCAATCGCAAGAAACATCTCAGATATCAAAAGAACATTTCGATTAAAGACAGAATACGGAAATACATCCCAAGGTTCATTACATCGGAAGAACAAACTACATAAAGTCTATCCTAAGGAACTACAGAAGTACTGCCACTCGCGGCAGATTTCCCCCTACGACTAGCACGGGCGATCAAGTCAGGTAACTTCCGGGCAAGGACTCCAGCCGGATCGCCGAAAGGACGAAGCGCTACCTTTCTGCCCGTAGTAGCATCGACGGGGAGGTTCGAGTATGCCTCGTCCAAGCCTACGACTCCGTGCGCCAGTGCAAACTGGATAGCAGTCTTCGCCCCGCACTCTAACTGAGCAACCGAGTAGGCCTGAAGGAGGTCGCCCTCCAGAAAAACCTTTAGGAGACCATCCAACGTAGGCGGAACCGCGACGCCGACAAGAAGACGCTCGTGGAGTTGCGTCAACACTCGAGTGGCATTGCCAATGAGGGAGCAAATCCCACTTGCATGCCTTCGAAGCTGAGCGCAAGAATCCGTCAAGGCGTCCACCCGTTGAACCCCGGGCAGCTCCAGCGCAATGCCAAGAAGATCTGCAAAAGAGAACTTTAATTCCAAAGAACATACTAGCCAGTCGAGAAACAACGAAGGATAAGTGCAACTTACCCGTGAAACTCTAGGCCAGAGGGCGAAGGAAGTCAACGAGATCGTTGTCCTGCTTGGTGCCAGCCTCCTCCAATTTCTTCAGGGCGTCCTGGGCATCAGCGAGCTTTCCCTCGAAGTCAGTCGACTGCTGCAAGAGGATTCAAGTTCCTTTCGAGCAGCTTCCAACTGAGCCTCCAGGGTGCCTACCCGAGTGACAGCATCCATCTTCTCGGCCTTCAGCACTTCAGCTTGAGCTACACAGCAATAAGTTTAAAACACAAAGGGATTCGCATGATCGGAAAGATTGAATAGAAGGAGTAGACCAACTTACCTCGGAGAAGCTGACCTTCCGAGATGAGTCGGTCGCGATCTGCCCGGAGGGTCACGCAATCTGTCTCAGCCGAAATAACGCGACGGCCAATAGCTGCGAGAGAGTCAAGAAGAGACTGCAAAAACATGAAGATGAAAAAGTCAGAGAGGAGAAGATTGAGCCTGTAGCCAATCGCAAGCGATTAACTACAGCATCGGGGGATACTCCCATCGGGAGCACTGCCGTGCACCCGATAAAAATCCTAAACGGACGAAGTACATGATGCAGAGGAAAATGACAAAATTTACCTGGCCTTGAGCAATGCAGAGAGGATCAACCGAGCTACCCGACACTTCTTTCGAAGTCGAGGCCCCAACTGCAAAGCTAGGGAGCCTATAGTCCGTAGCCGCAGCTGTGGGGGCTAGGCTCAGTGAATTCTGGACGGTCCCGGCAGTCGGGGTTTCACCCGCAACAGCGGCATCTTTCCTCTTCTCGAGAGGAAGGGAAGAGGAAAACCGGCCGGGGCTGATGGACTGGAGCCTATCATGAAGGAAAACAACAATGTCAGAAGGAACAAGAAGGAAACGTTCGATTAGAACGAAGAAGGAAAAACTTACTCGTCATCATCTTCATCGTCCAACATATCCACGTTCCAGGCGGTCTGGATCTTCGGTTGGGGAGCGGGAGGAGCGCGCACACTTAGTGGAGTCACAATGAGGGGCTCTTTGTCAGATCCCCCACCCAAGGAATTATCCTTGGAGATGGCTTCATCATCTCCCGCTCGACGATGTTTGCGGTGGCGGAGATCGCTACCCGATTCTTCCACGTCATCCGAAGAATCGTTCTCGGAGCTCGAGTCGGTGTCAGCAACGCTGGTGTCGACAGGAACATCCAGGTTGCTCGCCAACAGGTCCGAGGCCTCTTCACCGAAGACTGGCGGGTAGCAGGTGACCACCGCTAGACTCTACAAGAAGAAAACAAAAGAAGAAAAAGAAGAAGAAATTCAGTAGACAAACTTTCGAACAAAAGAAAGGACTAATACAGAAAAATATTTTGAACTTACTCCGGCTGGAGGAGGTCTCGAAGCTTCGAACAGGGCAACAGAGCAGTCGGGGAAGTCCTCGCCCACTTTCAGCTTGGTGATGGCCGCGATCTTCTTCTCGAATTCAGCATTCGAGAGTTCTTCTCGGCTCACGCGGCTGGGATCTTGGACGCCCTGATATTCCCACATGGTGGAGGGCCTCTCCTGCAGGGGTTGGATCCTGCGCTTGAGTAACGTACTCGCCAGATGCAAGCCGTTCAGCGCAACCCCCGCAGTTTGGTCGCGGAGTGCTGCAACCTGGGCGAGTAGCGGGGCGACGATGTGTCTTTCTTCGACTGAGAGCCTGTGCGCCCAAGACTTTTGCCGCTTCAAGACAGCGAACGGGTGGAATTCGTTAACTCCACCCGCGCTGTTATCGAAGACATAGAACCACTTCTTCCTCCACCCTTGCGCGGAGTCGATGAGTTGCATGTCGAAGTAGAGGGTGTCCGATTTCGCCTGGATTCCGAAGCCGCCGGTGCGCAGCGTCTCTCCGAGCTCGGTTTCCACCCGCGACCTCTCGCGGAAAGCACGCACCTTGAACAGGGCCTTCCAAAGGCCCCAGTGTGGGCGAATCCCGAGAAAGCACTCACAGAGCACAATGAAGCACGAAATGTGTTGCACCGCGTTCGGAGGTAGGTCGTGGAGATGTATGCCGTAGACATACAACAATGCCACGAAGAAGGGATGGAGGGGGAGTAAGAGCCCGCGCGAGACGTGATCCGCGAAGATCACGCGCTCGTTCGCGCGGGGATTAGGTACCTCTTCCTTTTTGCCGAGGCGAACTCGCTTCTCGGCGTCGGGAGGCAACAGTACCTCCCTCTGCATCTCCTTGATGCTCTTCTGCGTGGTGTTAGCAGAACGCCAGTCGCCAGAGCGCGGAGCGGGTGCCATGGGAACTTCTTCGGGCGCCTGCGAGGAGGAGGCCGCTGCACCACGTTTCTTGCCTCCTGCCATGGATGCTGGTGCGAAGGTCACACAGAGAGAGAGATGAGGGCGAGGAAGACAAAGACGGGAAGCGAATGATGGGAAATTTTCACCTTTCACCTAAGGACCGTATATATACACGGAGTCACCTAATCCTGGCGGCTCATCGAGCAACGTGGCACCCATCGCGGCTGCCACGCGTGAAGCTGAAACGAAAGGGCGGCGGAGGCTGTTTCGTGCCACGATCCTAACAGTAGATCGTGCGAAATTACTGCGCGCAGTTCGCGTAAAAACCGGAAACGACGTCTCGTTTCCGGTCAAAAAGCTGACAAGGTGGGCCAGCGCCTCTGCTCTCGCTCCGTCACGTCCCATCGGGAGGATAAAGTGCGCTATGACGTCATTGTGAACATCATCAGGCTCAAAATTCCTTCGAATAAAATCCCCAAACACGAAAATACTTCGTATGGGCAAATCAAGACGCGAAAACTCCTTCGCATAAAGCTCCAAACACGAAATAACTTCGTATGGGCAAACTGTGACGCGAAAATTCTCTCGCATAAAAGCCCCAGATACGAAATTTCCTTTCAAATGGGCACGACAAGATTTCCAAACACGAAAACTCTTTCGTATGGAAGGAAGACTACAAAGCACAAAAAACTTTGTGCGCAAAATCAAGGGAGAAATTTTCACTCGAAATATCCCTGGATAAAAACTTGCGAGTGCGTAGCTCCTACCACTCGATTATACGGTGTACACACATCAATCTCCTGGATCGTTCGGCCGACTAGGCACATCTGGATGTTGTATTTCTTTCGAATACGAAGGTAAGACCCAAAAGATCTCTCTTGAGGGCCTGGAATCGCACTCAAGCTGCGTTCTCCGGTAAATCCCGTGTCAACACCACGAAGAAAAATCCTAGCGGACGCGCTGGGTACCCTATTAGGTTAAGTTCGACTCGGTAAGACCTCTATGGCCCAGTCGCAATGATCACCTCACCGGATTCGAGTCGGAGGTCTTGAATCTGTCTAGGCCAGAACTGTATTTGCCCTAGATGCAATTAATTGGCCCTGAGCTTTTGGGAGAGCCAAGCAACTGAGCCACATCCTTCTGCGAAAACAGCCAAACACACAGGCATTTTTATTGTCTCGATTCTCGAGTACAAGAAATGCATCGCATACAGGATATACATCCTCTTCAAACGATTGAAGCCGCCAATCGAAAAGAAACCAAGATAAGTTCTGAGCGTCCACTCGGCGGATTCTCAGTCAAGTAAACGCTCGGGGGCTACTGACGAAGGGATGGATCCTAGGCCTGTCGGATGAGCCTACCCGGTCTCAGGCCCACGGCCCAAGCTCTAAAGGAGGCGTCATGGATTACTCTAGAAGGCCCAATTGGAGCCCACCCGCAAAGCCTTGCGGGTCAAGTTAGGAAACTTGTAACCGACTCTAGGTTAGGGTTTGAGTCCTCTCCGGGTACGGTTTGAGACCTGGCCACCTATATAAGGCCAGGAGAACCACAGGAGAGGGACCAAGCAATACCGCACCACCAAGCCTCGAGATCGAGATCATACTCTCGACTTGAGCAACCACCGTTGTAGCCGATCTATTCGTTAATACAGATCGACAGAGGTAGGAGTAAGGGTTTTACCTCTACGAGGGCCCCGAACCTGGGTAAATCGTGCCTCCTGTCTAGCCGACGATTGTCACCAACGCCTACACGTTTTCCTAATCGAAACCCTATGGGTTCACCCGAGGGACTTGTTGAGATGCAGATTCGACAGATGGAGAAAACACCTTTCTTTACCAATATATTATTTTCTTTGAGTATACAAATACTCTCATATTAATGCAGATTCTAATACCCGTTTTATTCTACATCATACTGATGTTTCCAACAGCCTTTTTCCTTTTGACCCCATTCCATTTTCAGTTTTTCAGTTGGAAGTTCAAAAACATCTAACATAACAATTGTTAGATTTACCACCTTACATTTACTTGAAAAAACGGTATTCTAAGTCTTTCCAAAAAACTAAAATATATGTATATACTCCTGAGTTTAATGCTTATTGAATTTTACCAAATTCATTTCAGTATTTATTCTTCATAAGAATATGGGTCACATTTCGTTGAGCATAGTCCTTCTTTCCAGCCAAGACATTATTTCTTGGTTTGCTACGGCTGGTTTTATAAATAGACTTCCAATAAAAACCATCTTTATTGGCTTGTTTTATTCCGAATCCTCAGAATTTAATATAAAACATCTCGACTCTAATGTTAATTAAATTTTACCATTTTCACATAATGATTTCTAATTATTCCAATGGTACTACCTATATGGATCAGATTCCCACTTAAATATGACATTCGCAATTTGATTAGTGATTTGGTAAGCCTTTCAGCTCCCACTCAAAAAGTCATATTGCTTAGACAAGCCTAACATCTCCCACTCAATTGCATGCAAGTCCTTTTCGATAATGTTAACCCTTAAAATTCCTTGATTGAAAATTGCAGTATACGATGTATCGGCACTTTTCTAATACAAAATCCATTAGACTTTAGGCATGTCTACATTCTTATGTAGCTAACACTTTAATTTTGTCCAAGACAATCTTTATGACAAAATCGGCTTTAAGTCTCAATTAACTCTTATAGAGAAGACCAAGTAATCTCCATTAATTTATTGAGATTTAAATAACAATTATTTAGCAATCTCAAATATAATTTAAATTCACAAAATTCATAACTCATAGTTATGTTTCGTATCTTAAATCAACAATTCCTCTTTATAGTTCGTAGGTGCATCATGAAAATAATCTGTGACATGACAGAAAATATTCTTGAAAACCACTTGAAAAACTTTCCCGTGAAATATGATTTACATCATTCATTTCTTTTACAATTTGTAGAGTTATTGTTTCTGAAATATTTCCATTGCGCTACTCTGACATATAAGGATACGGTCTCCACCTTATCCAAGCTTCTCTTCCAATAGCATTTCCAGTAAAAACATTTTTCACTAAACACCAATCAATAGCAATACACGTGCCATCATTGGTATTTTGTTATTGAAGAAATATCCATAAATAATTATGAATTCCACAAAGAACTATTCGTTCTTAGTTTCTCATTGTCATATAATTCCAGAAACCAACGATTATGCATTATACTCATGTTATCGTTTTCACGAATTCTAGAGGATTTCTTTCTAACGCGAGTGTTAACTAATCTCAACAACATACTATAAATATTACACATTTAGAAGATTATCCTAAGACCATACTTTATCACGATAAAGTGTCACTACAATGCATATTAATGTCAGCACATAAATGTGCATTACAATATGTTGAACGGATTCTCACACCAATATTTTGTGCTAAAATTAACTTAATTTGTGTCGTATTGATAAAATATCATAGACTCTAATTTTATCGTTAATATTATACCTTCCTTCGTTCCTAAAATTATTGATCTTATCAAATAACTTCAGTTTTAACTATTCATACATTCTAACACTTTAGAATTAATGAAGGTTTAATAACAATAATTGTCTTGTTGAGTTTTATGATCATTACATAATACTTCAACAATTCCTCTTTGTACATTGTACATTCAATGCTTAGAGTATTTTAATCATCTGTATTTACAGACTTTGGTTTGTATTCTATCAAAAGATCAAATCCGGTGATTTCTCACAAACCAACATGATCAAAATTATGTAGTTGTTTTGGAAACAATATCATTGTTAAACTTTGTATAATTTAGCACATAGAGACACATAGACATTCATCGATTTATTCTCAAGATCATAAGAATAAAATATGTGCAAAATGAAATGTGACCATAAGCAGAACTTTATTCATGGAAAAATAAAACAACTATTGTTCATTCATGAATAAATTATCTTGCAACACAAGATATCCTTATTACAAATCACTCTCATATCTATTACAAAAATTTATCCAGAACCACTAATCATAAATGCTGACTGTAGATGTAGAACGTGACGGTCATCACATGTATCAACTCGCCTCATCATCCGACATCACAACAACGGTCCTATTTTTCATAAAATAGAATAAGTATCAAATACTTGATATTGCAAAAAATGTTCGACAAGTATGTCAAATATACCTTCTGAATCGATGACTTTTCCCACTATGGGTTTCACCTTAGTTTCCAGTAGCTAGATCATAAAATCGTTGAAAGTCCATTGGTCAACTTCAGGAATGAAGATGTCCTTGATTTCTTTGTAACTTGGAGGGAGCGAACGCAACACCGCCTCTTATTCCAAAGCATCATCCATCCCCCATTCCATACTACTGTGTGGTACTCGTAAACATCGAGCATCCTCATCAGGTATGTCTCTAGACAAGTATTCTCTTCCATCATGGTTGAGATAAACTTATCCCAATAATCATAGTGAATCCTCTTGAGTTCATTAAAAAACTCAGATCTCAGCATTTCCATAATGTCGTATGGATCATAGGGCTTGAAACACTCTTTCAGCCTAGACTCCATAAGCTGGGTTATGAGGACCTAGACCTCTATGAACGCGTCTCGCGTTGATGATATTCATCATCTTCCTCCTGACTTGCAGTATGACCTGGTCTATCCTCTAAATGCCCCTCTAGTGTGTAGAGTATTTTGTTCTTCTTGAGATTTTTCTTTATTTGTTCGTACCAATCTTTGAAGTTGGACCCGTCAGGCTTAAGAAACGGGTGACTGAAAAGTTGGCTAACCTCGTAATCAACAAAAGGGTATCTCATCTACAAAAATATTTTGCAAAGAACTAGTAAGACTAAGTTTATAATATTTTGAGTTAAATTTATAAATAATTTTATAATCAGCATAACTCCCATTGAGAACAACATCCCTAACCCTTGTTCTAGTGATTACACGACCCCCATCCACTATGCCTCCCCTGATCTTCACCGCCATTGGCATAGCTTAGGTAGACACAACATGTCAATCGTATCGTACATATGATTTATGCTCGACCTTTCGGTCATCCGTGCTCCGAGGCCATGTTTGTACATGCTAGGCTCGCCAATCCAACCTTAATGTATCCGGTTGTGCACACATGGCTTACACCCGACGTATGCGAACGCAGAAGAAATCACCCAATCGTCACGGCCCACTTTTTTATGCAGACTTTCTTGTCGGTGCCACACTAAGGGAGAACACAATTTTGGTATTACATTTTAGGGATCATCTTATATATGGTTACCTTCGTTATATCTAATATAATATATAAGATGCACACAACACACACAAGCAAACATTAAATGCAAATAACAAGTGTGTGCGATATGATATGGTGCTTGATCTTCGCGCTTGATCTCCATCGAGCACTCCGGCATGATCTCCATCCTCCACCGGTACGGCGCCGAGTCCAGGACGCAATTATGAAGCTGTAGTTAGTGCAAAGTAATACAATCTTACCGTTATTACCATATCATATCACCAGCTCGTTGCAAAATAAAGTTAGACACCTCTACTTTATCTTTTGCAAATTTTGCGTGGTTGTAGGGATTTCGCAGAAGAACCGTTTCTACCTACGAACTTTTGACCACAACACAAGCATGCAGTCGTTTGTTACATATCCCTTTCTGGCCTTCCATTGTAAATGTCATGCCATCTATAGTAAGAGAAACTGACACCCTCAAGGATGCTTTATGTGGTACAAGCCACATGTCAGTCGCAACGCTGGTCTCGCGTAAGAGTTCGCGTAAAGTTGGCAGAGGACCGATGTCATCAAACAATGCCAATGGCATAATCAAATACATCCGATGAGGTAAAAACTATACGATCTATGCCCACACAATCAACATGTGTTCTAACCGTACCAACAGAACTACGCATAGATCGGCTCTAATACCACTGAAGGGTTTCGCAGCAGAATTTCAAAAAATTTACTACTAGCGAACACCAAATCTAGCCAGGATCTATCTATTAGTAATGCGGCAACGGTTAATGTGGGGTTCCGGTGACATACCCTTGTAGACTAATACGCGGGGATTACACCCCCGCACAGGCGTTGCTGATGAAGACGACGTAGCTGACCTCAAGGTCGTGACGAACTTGACGAGTTCTCGGCAGTCTTCCGGTGCAACAATGAAGTGTAGCGCCCCAATTGTTGCGCCTCATAGGTATCGCACATGTACAATGTATGACGACGGTTCCCGGTCTCTGGCCTAGCAGAGGTTGCGAAATTAGATCTCCTGGATCAGAGTTTCTGCAGCACGACGACGTACTAGAGTAGAGAGAAATCTCCTACGCACAACCCAAACTTTGGGGCCACGAAGTGCGGGAGAGAGAGAGAGAGAGAGAAAACTAGACAGAGACGGTTCTTCCGTTTTATTAACTAGAAGGATAGCCCGCGTTGCTGCGGGGACTGCTCTAGAAACTATATCGTAAACAACATTTTATAACATGCATTGTACATTATGGTTTCTATGTGAATATGCGGAATTCAATTGATCATAGTGTGTGTGTGTGTGTGTATATATATATATATATAGGGAAAATGGTTTCTACTCCCGGGTGTAGCTACACCCACGTCTCATATACTGCCGTACGGAGGTATGTGTCATACTTTTCCGGTCCAAGTATGTTCATATACTATATTTAAGATACTTCAAAACAAGTTTCGTGAAAATTATAAAATTGAGTATGTAGTTTGCACTATATATTCAAAATACCGGTATATATGTACATATAAAAGGAGTATGTAGAAAAATTACACATAATACGTAAAAAGTAGTATATATACTGCCGAAATAGTAATATATACTGCATACTACCTGTACATACTCTCCGGTATGATAGATACTACATACATCATACTAAACACATGTGGGTGTAGCTACACCCGGGAGTAGCCTGAATTTGTCCTATATATATATATATATGTGTGTGTGTGTGTGTGTGTGTAGTTTGCATGTAGTGATTAACAATTATTATTGGAGATGAAATGCGCATTTTATTGGCTAGAAGAATAGATGATGTGGATAGCTTGCATGTTGAGAAATAAAATAATTAATGCATGTTAGTGGGGTTTTTATTTATAAGAAGTATAGATTGGCTAAATTCCCAATTTATTGAATTATTAAAAAGCTTCCCTTACCTCTCATTATATAGGTGGAGAGGGGAGTCCAACTCCTCCCCCTCCCAATGTGGGACGAAAGGGAGAGAGGGGGAGGAGGGATGCGACCACCCATGGGCAGCTTCATAGTCCTTGGCCGGCCCATGTGGGATGGCCGCACCTCCCCTCCTTTTATTTATTTTTTTATTTAATATTAAAGTAATTAATTAATCAATATATTTAAATAAATATATACTTATATTAAATATATTTTTTAGTAATAAATCAAATAAAAAATATATGTGAATATATTTAATTCATAATTAAATATATTTACACATTATTTAAATTATATTTAATATTTAATTTAATATATAAAATCAATTAATTCAGAATTAATTAGTTTATATATAATTAAATATCAAATTAATTGTCGTGGCTGCGGAAACCATTCCGGACCACCCCGAAACACTTCCAGTATCCCCTTTGATTTTCTCCGAAACAATTCTGTCGTCTCTTTTCTCTTCCGGTACATTCCAGTAATACTCTTTCTCTCTTCGGAACTATTCTGATCTTTCTCTACCTCCATATGATGATTCCATAAACGATCCCTTGCGTCGGCCCCTTAAGTGTGTTACCCTATCAGTTCGGGACTACTCCAAACATGACCGGGACTCTTCTCTGATCAACAATCAATAGCGTGACCTGGATATCCATAATGACCCATGCGCATCCATCGAATTAATCATCGTTGAACCTTAACATAGACTCCTATTTCTTTCGTTCTCAGATACATGTCTTGTCCGAGATTTGATCGTTGACATCCCTATGCCATGTTGAATCTGGTTACCGACAAGATTCTTAACTCATTCTCATGATCCTTCATCCCCGTGACTAAGTCACATGTTGCAGCCTGTTGGATGAAGTCTCACCGAGTGGGCCCGAATATCTCTCCATTACGTGGATGAATGAATCCCGTTGTTGACAACACGCCTCAATATGTCTCTTTGGAATACCCAAGTACACCTTTATAATCACCATGTCATGGTGTCACGTTTGATGCACTCAAAGTAACCTTGAAGATAGAAATTAAATGAAGTCTCACGGTCTTGAGGATTAGGGTACTATGTTTCTAAGTACTGCCACTGTAAACTTCGTAATACGCTGTATATGAAGGGTATGTTCATCATCTCATTCACCCAATGAAATGACCCCACTGTCTATAGACATAAATGTCACATGATCGTGAAACCTACGATCATCAATAACCCAGTGGACTAGTTTATCATAGAGGCTAACTAGAAACTTTGGTTATTGAATAACCTCTAGTTGTTTACATATCACACTTGTATTAACGTTTTCTATTAACACAGTTATAGCATGTTATGAAACTATTACAAACTTAATAAGTTATGGCATAAATATATACCTATTTATTTGCCTCTAGGGCATAAATCCTTTAGTGTTGTGTTCTTCGTGTTCTCCCTTTGTTCTCCACCTTCCCCTTCGTGTTCGTCCCAAATCTGTGAACATCCGGCCAACCCCACCGGTTCCCATCAAGGGGCCACCACACGGAGATCCGTGCGGCGGTCGTCCAGGCCGCCCGACTGGGCAGGGTGTCTGTGGTGATGTGGGCCTACAACGGAGTGGGGGAGGCTCAGTCCCCTGCCGCGAGGCCGTGCGACATGATGTGTCCTATGGATCTCGTTTTGTTGTATCGGCAGTGGCTTCGAGCCCGATGGCTCCACTTACATAGTGCTCCTAGTGATGGTGACTTGTCCGCCCAATCTGAGGATGCGGCTCCGACGGGATTGTCCTTTTCGACGGCTCGTTCTTGGCACGTGGGGGGAGGGCTGGGGGAGTTCCCCTCCAGCTCTGTGGATTCAAGGTCAGGTGTCGGTTGGCAGCTTTGCTGGTTGGTGGGTTGTTTGATCTTGGCCGGTTCCGCCTGAATTTGGCTAGTCGGCTTCTGCTAGGGATGATGAAGGTTGCTCCTGGGCGATGGTGGTGTCGTCGCCGCTATGCAGGTATGTGAGATAGTAGGCTTGCGGGCTAGTGTTTTTTCTAGCTGCGTGTGGGTGCGGAGGCCGGTTGCTCTGGGCTAATGCCTGACAGCGTGGCTCCTGTGGGTGTGGCTTATCCTCCTGGGGTTTGTAATGGAGCTCTTCGACTTTTTCCATCCTCGGACCATGTCTTCGGGTGAAAACCAAGATCCTGTTGTGCAAGGTTGGGCGACGTCGTCGATCTCTCATCGCTTTCCCTCTTGAGGGTGTCGTCTTGAAGACTTTGGTCTCGGCGCGCTTTCTTAGGGCTAGATTTACACGGCATCGGGGTTGACACGCGGTCCTGTGAGTTCCGTTTGGTGGCTTGCACGGCAGGATTTTGGCACTTGGCTTTGTTCCGGCGATGGTTCTTCGTGTTGGTCTTCCTTAGTTGTGAAGTTGGATCTATGCTGCGGCGTTCGTGCGGCAACGATGACCTGCTTGGGATGGTCCGGTTGTGAAGATCTTCCTCGGTGCGGGTCTTGCATATCTCCGTTTCGGAGCTCTTCATCGGAATCAGAGTTGCCAGCTTCCTACGCGAAAGGTTGAGTGTATGGCAAGGGTCGATGTGTGCCTCACGAGGTCGTTGCGGTGAGACTCCTGAGGTGGTCGTTCCTCTGTGAAGTCGGGGTCGCTTGCTCGAGGAGTAGTGATGACGATGCCACGGGTTTGCAACCTCGACGATAGTCCTCGTTTTAGCTGTGTATGTGTAGTTTGTGTTGGTATCTGGATTGATTGTGTACCCTCGAGGCAGTCGTGTTACATGTCAGGGTGTTTGTATCTGTTTTATTTTGGTTTCCCGCTAATTAATAGGTCAATTCTCTCCTTTTTAAATAAAACGAGGCAATATTGCCCCATTTTGTTAAAAAAAAAAATCTTTGTCCACCCTTGAGCTGATACGTTTGTTTGTGTTGTGGCTAAAAATTGACTTGTATTTCGTCTGCATATGACGCGTACCTGTCCAGAATTATCTGCTCAGAACTGTGACAGTGCTGCAGTACTGTATTATTAGAATGTCTTGTCAAAAGGGGTGATGTTTCTGATTATCTGATGTAATGGCCTCTGAATAGTCTTTGTGTACAGTTTGTTCAACAGGTAGTTTCTTCTTGTAATGAAAAACGGTGTGGAAGGGATCTGATAAATATGCAAAAACTGTCTGTGGGTGCAATGCACCTTAACAATCATGAACAGAGGAATTTCATTGGACTTATCAAATATATAAACAAACAGTCTGGAAAGTTTATTACTCAGGTGTTTGCAGTACGTAACCTGCTGTTTGCCCCCAACGAATCAAATCTTGAGTAGTTAACTAGTAGACGGCGAAGTCCGATCACAGACAATTTAATCTCACTTGATATCTTCCCAACCAAAATACGTAACTGAAGTGACATTTATTTCAATATGGCAGATATATGAATCCACCATGCAATGCACAATGAACCAGACTGCAGCTATTTGTCAAGTAACTAACTCATCCATACAGTTACACATTTTCTTCTTTCCTGTCACTCTCCACAATCCACAATTCCACGCGGAAAGGAAAAATGAGGTATGATTCTCTTATGACTCTTTCATCTGATCGGCCTATACTGTACTGTACAACTCCAATGACAAGCTTTTGCTTGCAACAGCATGGCTAATGCTATCTAGACTGGATCTGGGGCTCTCAATCAAGCCATGCATTTGCAAACTACCAGATCCAAATATGGCGACAAAATCATAATTACTGCTTATTCACAGTTGGTGTATGACAACCCTTGGGGTAGAGACGCACACTTCACCGGTATAAAGATATTTCATAAGGTACATGGTTGCTCCCTGTTTCCTGATGTGAAGGGGTTACTAGCCTTTGCAACGTCTTCAGGTAGCTCGTTAATTGGACGAAAGAAGGACGCAAGTTGGGGTCCCTGCGAAATGAAAATGGAGATAGAGAAATCATATAATATTGCATGTAATAAACATTAAAAACGGCTTACATTCATGCTAAAATAACTGACTTCTGCCAGCAATCGCGTATGATCGATGCAACTATAGGATCAACTTCATTTGGAATATCAAGCCGTTGGTCCTGGAAGCCAACTGCGCCCACAACCTGCATTTGGTTCATCCCATGCCAAGGCTTTCTTAGGGTTGCTAGCTCCCACAAGATGACACCAAAGCTGTAAATATCACACCTGGAAAACTTTCAAGAATGAGTGATTACACATGTGTTGTTTGTAGTGTGACAAGAGAAATAATAGGTACTGTAGATATGAACTGAACTGTGCACAGAATCACAGAGATCGAACTCGTATAAAAATAATTTCCGTCCATACAGGTACTTTACAATTGATTTTTTTTTCCAGTCATATAGTTTTGCACTCTGGAGCACGATGTATCACGAACATCGGATCATGTGCAGAATCATCCAAAGGCATGACATGTTCAGTGCACCTTGGCCAACTGGCTAGAGCTCTTGCGGTTTAGACGTAGAGCGAGAACTGGGAGCATTGACGGAGCTTCGTTAGGGCCAAACCGGGCCATGGCCCGCCCAGCTTTTTTGCGAAAAATGTTTTGACTACTATGCAACCAAGGCCCAGCCCATTACCACACACTGGCCTGCCCGTTCATTGCATCTCTTCCTTGTCTTGCTCGCTCAACTCTGCCAGTTCTCGTGTAAAAAAACGCTGCCATGGCGCTTGGGTCTTGCGATTTGGACATAAAAATTGAAGAATAAGAGGAGAATGAGGGGGAATCGGTGAAGCAGGAGCTGAGGAGCGTCACCAGAGAGAGCAGCACCGCGCCTCTGCCCGCAGCCACGGGATCCCAGCCCGGGCCTGACTGCAGTCCGCACGGCCACGACGCACCGGCCGGAGGTGCAGCAGCCGTCAAGCGATGTTGCGGCCAAATGATTCCTTACCCCTAATTCTTGGTTAGCGCTTATAAATTTGATACGCCAAATTCTTGGTTAGCACTTATAAGTTTGATACCAGACTGTTTTACTTAATTTGTTCTTCAATTTTGGAACCAAATGGAACCAAAAAAAAAAACGAGTAATGACTAATTTATACTGAAGTGGCATGGTTCAGAAGAAACTTTTTGTGCTTTATTTTAGTCTGGCCCGCCCATTGATTTTTTTCAGGCTCCGCCACTGACTGGGAACAGGTGATCTCACAATTGATTTTTCAAATTTTCAGGGCCTCCCAGTGGCATGACATTATGACATGATATGGCCAATGTAACAAGGAACAAAGGATGGAGCAAATAAATCTAAGAACACTTCATGGTACATGTAATTAAACTTAGATTGCAAAACATCACATCCAACTTGGCAATAGCCTCATAATCCATGGTACCTAAATTATAATTAATGGAGCAGAGAGATAAAGACATGCAGAGTTGTAAAACTGGGGACATATGGTGTGGAGCTACAAATAGCATGTTCCAGAAAGACGACAAAGTACTTGCATGACAGATCGCAGGTGCAAACATTGATCACCCATTGACCAGCAAAGGCTCTACATATTACATAAAAAAAATCTACTAAGACTAGCTTCTTTCATGATAAAAAAGCACTCATGGAGAAGCCACACCTTTGTCTGAGGAGAGCATAATTGGGAGCCATCCGAATGACACAAAAGAGGCTTATCCTATAAGTCAGGTGCTAGAGTCTCGATCTAATCTAATGCTAGGAACGTAAAAAGAAAGTAAATAAGGAAATAACTCTTTGCTTACGTTATTCAATCCACGGCCAGGCATTATATAGCTGGCTCGCCTATCAACTTGAGGTACAAGGAAACAACTAATAATTTCTAAGAGATATAATCAAATCACAACTTCCTAAAGTAATGTAACTACTGCAGGTTGGGCCTAGGCTTGTAGGTCTGGCCCAACATAACATCAGGTCTATCTTAGGACAGAACAACCCTCTCTCTTTAAATTTTACTCCCTCCAATCCGAATAATGTGTCGTAAGAAAACAAGCGGGTACATACACTTGATTGTATAGCTGGTGACATATTTTCCGGATCGGAGGGAGTACCTTAAACGTATTTAGGAGAAACTGGAATTTAATCTAGACTAAACTTGATTAATGCATATTAAAGCTGACAAATAAGAGCATTTGCAAATGATACTCGAAAATCACTTACTTCTCATTCGATTGTTCATTCCGCAAAACCTCTGGTGCCATCCACTCAGGCTGGTATAAGAAGGAAAACCACAAATTTTAATAGATGGTCAATTTATGTTCCTGTAACAACAAAAATACAAGTCATTGCACAATTTGCCTGTTAGGTACTTACAGTCCCAGCAGTGGATTTTGATGACAAAAATGTACTGTGCTTCAAACGTGAAAGTCCAAAATCACAGACCTGTGGGTATGTATTTTGTTAGCCAACAGTAACAGCTATCCCAAAACAGTAAATGAATAAGAGTTCATGCTATGGTTCCTGAAACCAGGTCAGGTAGATACCTTAACAGTCCAATTATCGTCAACCAACAAGTTTGGTGATTTTAGATCCCGATGAACAATTGTTGGTACACTTGTATGAAGACAATTCATGCCTCTCGCCTACAGAGAGAATATAATCATAATATGGAAATACACATGAAAATAAGCATGAAAAGTATAATATTCAAGTTTTAGTATTACCACATCAAGGGCCATTTTAATCCTGCGCTTCTCATCGATTTGGCAATTAGGACGATGAATAATCTTATATAAGCTTCCCCTGAACGAAATAACAGTTTCAATAATTGTCAATGTTGAAAGAGGGACAGTTTGATCCGTCACAGACCAAAAAAATTGAAGTGCCTAATGGAATCGTGATAATAGGTTCAACTTGAACTGTTTGTTTCACAATACTTGACACAAGATCTCTATCAAAATTCTCAGTACATTACTAATCTCTACCCTAAATTTTCCAAAATGGCCCTAACAAACCTACCAATGCCCCATACTTAACTACATTGTGTTACGTGCTCGAGATACTGCTTGAGGCCTTAAGGGCCCTTCCGTCCACTTCAACGTGAAAAAAATACTACTTAAATATGAAAGCATTAGCCAAAAGCTTCATGTATCATTGAAGTGTGGTAGTGCATAACACAACTTTTTTTATGAAAATTTAAGTACATTTATATAGCTCATGGTATGATGTAAAATTGCAAAGTAGTACTCTCTTTGTTAACTAATGCAAAAGAATTTTTTGGAGTTCCATTGATAGATGTTGGGCCTGCTCTGCAACTGCGAATGTAGACATAACGATATTTTTCTCACCATACATTTATCTTCTCTCCTCTGCATTTATTTATCACCACACACACACAAGGTCTTCTCTCTGACTAGTCATTTTCTCTCATAAATTTCTCAATTTATCAGCTCTGTGAATCAAACATGTCTTTAATCAACAGACACTACAAACAGTCATGTAAAGCTAGTCGCCAATAGTGCTATCATATTTATTACATGTATCACATTCAGTATTGTCTCGTTTAAAATTTGCACCAGTACCCACTATAACTGATACACTGTTGTACTGACAGAACAAATTGACCACACAAGTTATGTCCTAGCTCATACATAAAACACAACTTTCTATACCTTGGAAGATATTCTGATACAATAGATAAGTGTGGAGGCCGTGTTACCGCACCCATAAAAAGAACAATATTTGGATGACGGAGCCGACGCATAATCCTCACCTGTTAAAAGAAAATATGACAGGATTAGCAAAGGTTTAGGCAACAGTGAGCTGGAATGACAGTAGAACTTCAATTTTAGGAAAAAAAATGGGTACAAAAGCATCATATTTAACCTACTTCACAACGAAATTCATCCAAAGCATCACCATAAAACTCTTGATCCAAGAACTTCTTTACAGCTACTTCCTGGATATTAAAAAATCAACTGTTTACCATAATGATAAGCAGTCCCAATCAGATAAAATAGCAAGCAGGGACCATGATTTGAAATGGTATCTCTATGTGTCAGTTATGAGTTCACAGTGCATATAAATGAGGTTGATGCCCTAAGCTCAAAATAAGCTTCCAATAAAGTTAAACGAGAAAACTACTTACAGTTCCATTCCAATCAGCATGGTATACTTCTCCATATGAACCTAAAATTGCAAGAAGGCTCATTTAGTCACCATATAATATAGCATACAAACAAAATGGTTCATATCGCACAACAGATAAAAGGATTATACATGCTTATGTTGACAGTGAATTTAGAGTATATTTGAGTACAATGATGCTATGTGCAAATTTCTTTTCTTTACAATTTGTATGGCAAGGGACCCTGCAACCTTTTGACTCAGTAAGTAAAAAAAAATACTAGAGGATAGACCAAACACTATTTACATACCTAGGCCAATCCTTTCATCGATTACAAGATCTTCCCAGAGGATTTCACATTCAGACACTTCATCCAACACCATGTCAACTGTGTTTGATCTAACATGGGATAGAGAAACACATTCTGTGTTCTGCCTTTGTGTGTCCATGAATCTGTCAAGAGGGGGCTTTCTTGGATCAGGATGTAACCTTTTGTGGTCATGACTGCCACAGTTTTCCTTGTGCTCCTCGCCTTTAGGAGCAGATCCTTGCGCATTGTTAGGAGGTTGGCCGTCAAATCTGATGGGGCATTTTTCCAGATCATTGTGAGGGTCCTTTTCTGCAACCTTCCCAATTCCAGATGTAGAAGATGCATTCAGAGAAGAGTTACCAAGCATCTTGCCATAATGAAGAGCAGGTCGAGCATGTGATCTGTCAAGGCGCTCTCTGGTCAATGCTTTGGCCATAGCTGAGGTACCAATCATCCTATTGTCATAATTACGAGCAGGTGCTGCGTACACCTTATCGTTTAGCTCACCAACATTAGAATTGTAATGCTTTGCAGTTGACAACGCTAACTGAGATGACGATGCAACATTGTCACTGGCATTTCTCCGGGGAACTGACACATCAGCGATATTGTATTGCTTGTTGATGGAAATGTCATTACAGGCAGACCAGTTTTTCATCACCAATGGCTGTTGAGACCTTCCAGATGCTGCTGGGACTACATTTTCTCTACGCCTTTGGAATTCATTGTTTCTACTATTGTTTAGTCCTTTGAATGCCAACGAACTTTTCCCAGATTCGGTAGCATTGAAAGGATCAAACTCCGCAAATAATTTTCGGGGCTCTTCAGTTTCATCGGATTCCGGAACCAACAGCAAATTGTCTTTCTGCTTTGAAGGCGCACCAGCAAAAGTTGACATTTGACCTAATTGAGTCTGAGGGGCCAAGGGCCCAGGTTCACTAGCACTACTTCCAGCAGTCATTGTATTCTCGCAGCCTGATTGGTTATCTGATATTCGACTACTATTGGCAAACATATGCCCTTGGTTGTGTTTATGCTCAGACTGTAATGCAACTGGGTTGTCTACAATGTTACTTTCTGACTCTGCCACCTGAGTCTGACCCAATATTTGACTAGAGTTGAATGAAGTGCCCTTTGAGTTAAAAATATCTGCTGGAATAAGAGTCCCTGGAGCAGCCATAACATCAACCAAAAACTCCCTACAGATAAAATTGAAATATAGACAACAAATCAGCAGAAGAGACTGGAAAATAAAATAAAGCTTAATGTTTACAAAAAAGAGTGAACTGTTCATGCATTATTTTGACACTGAATATCTAGTTCTATGAGCTATTTAAAAATTCATGATTAAATATGTAAATACCTTCTGGTTTCCATCTTTATTATGTTAATTGCGTCATCTTCAACACCAGTGTAGTGACTCCCCTTAACAAGCTTACATGGGATACCAACACTATCAGCAAGAATCTGCATGAGCGCATAAATGTAAGACACGAGAGAGTATGCTCCATGATCATATGCTAAATGTCAAACCATGTGGAAGGGAGTTCACAATTATGCAAAGAAATCATATGTTACTTCCCCAGGTTTGGCTATCTAATGTCCAAATCATTTATAGGTAAACTAAAATCTCTTCATAATTATGCTTCAAACCATCGATATTATTCCAAACTTATTTACTGAAGAAACTACAAAAAAAGTCAAATGCAGCATAGGTATAAACAAGCACAAATGTATCATTTAGGTCCCTAATCTTGCACAGTTTATATAGGCCCTTGAGCTTGCGGTATATTGCATATCTAGGTCACTAAAATTGTATAAGTGTGCCCATGATCAAGAACTGAATTGATAGCAAACAATTGATTACATGGCAATGGCACATCGACACTGTAAGCTGACATTTCAGTAAATAATACCAATTAATAGTAATCCCAATTATTATCTTATCTTCAATCAAACTAAATAGGAGTCGGACGTTTGATGACCGACTTTGTTATCTGGGGAGAGCACTACAAGAGGAGGGGCCACCAGTAGGTGCTCCCAGGTCTAGGTCACACCAAGCAAAGGGCACGGCTGCACCTTCTTGACCCTCAAGTCTTGGGCCACGGCTGCACCTTCTTGTCCCTCAAGTTAGGACTTTATTCCAAAGATGGAGTTTGTATTCCTTATTTTGTGGGTGTCTCCATCTATACAAGGAGATCCCCAGCTATTGAATAAACAAGACGAGAAGTTGCCCTAATTTCTCACGTCTCCTCTCCCTCCTCTAACCTAGAGGCACCATCTCCCACCTTAATACATGTAATCCACGGGCTGTGACAGACTTATACTAGTTTAGGGATCTAAATGCATGACCAGAAAGTTAAGGGGCCCGAAAGTTGCATGATCCAAGAGTTACTCTTGCAAGTAGGAGCATACGGTGCACTTCCCTCTAAATAAAGGTAGACACTGTAGTCATTCATGGTACAGTCTCGCACTCTTACTGGCAGACTAAATAAGTTCTTCAAAGGAAGAACATGGTAAAGCGTGAGGAAAATAAACTGCTCATAAGATTCAAAGATACCAAAAACTCCAACATAATGGCCAATATCCTAACTAAATTTCTTATTAATAAAGTATATAATGCTAAATATCCGGTTCAGCTTGTTTATTGGATAAACATATGTACTTTTGTTAAACTTTCATCACATTGTAGCCAGGCAGAAAATGGAGAATTAGTCGCTCCCACTCCATAAATCTCTGGGAAAAGCAACGGATTACAAGGAGAGAGAGAGAGAGAGAGAGACCTTGAAAAGTAAGGCACGATGGCGTGACAAGCCTATCTCTATGCTGCCAATATGCAGAAGGCTTGTCTGATGTGATGTTCTCTGCTCAATGCTTTTGCTCAACCACCTAGTAATCATATCATTTGCATCTATCACTGGACCACCCATATGGTCTGCAACAACTTCAGCTATCCGTCGCACCAATACTGTAATGTCCGGACAGCCCAACAAGCAGCACTGCGCTACTTCCTTCATCTCCTGTAAGGCATTATCAAATTTATGGTCGACAACAATTACTTCATATCCAAGATCCCCAATGCTACTCTGAATCTCTGCCAGATATGGTATCTTTCCCTGCCCTGACGATTCCACAGAGAGGCCAAATATGTCGTAGAATCCATCAATTACTTTCTCATTGTAATCAAGAAAGTTATAGTCCTAAAAACAATACGAACTAAAGTTAGGAATGGATAGATCAACACATGCAGAAATCAGAGTTGAACAATACCCAGTCGGTGAGTATCCTATGAACATTTAGTTGGCAATGAAGGTAACCTTGTTGTAAGATAAAAAAAAAAAGTATTGCCTAGCTGTTTGCAAAAATTATTCTATAGAGGTGAGCCACTATACTTCACTTCTTTCTATATGTTAATATCATTTTGGCTTAAACAAAACAATTTTCTGATAGGTCGATAAAAAATGAGTCCAACTCTAATTCAAGTCAAAGGCATGGCAAGTGAGAGAGTTCAACACATAAAAATTACCTAAGTGAAGGACACAAGAGACTATTAACCAATTTACTCAAGCAAGCAGGGAAAAATTGTTATGCCTGCTGGTTTGCCTCTAGTGCATGTTTATGTCATTACAAGCATGGTGCGTTTGTCTCTCGCTATGTGTGCATTCATGTAATCATTGTGCAACTGCAAGTTTCTGCTCAAATGAATGTCGTGATTCAAGCCAAGCTGCTATCTAACTTTCTACTGTATATATTTTTTTAAGAAGAAGTCCTCTATACTAAATTTTCTGCTTCATATGCGAGAATTTCTCTATGAAAGTGTTACAAGTGTGATATAACTGAACTCTACCTTTTAATCCTTAATGATCTAATCAAACCTGAAGCCTTGTTATGCGTCCACAAGACAATATGCCCAATACGGAATAACATAAAGCATTTCTAACCTCAGAGCACACCAATGATTCTATCCATCAGAGACGATACTCAATATTTAACAGGATTTGGATAGTCTAACCCTGTAGCGGCGGGAGAGCGACTCCGCGGTGTCTCCCCCATCACGATCGCGTGTGGCAACCGGGTCGCCCCTCCCGAGGCTCATCAACTTCGCCTTCCTGATCTGCTCCCCGTCGGGATCCCCCACGCCATCGCCTCCTGAGGCCGACGCCGATAGCGCCAACGCCAGCTGCATCTGATACTCCTCCTCCTGCAAAATGAACTCGTCCCCTGCCGCCTCTGTCGCCGCCACGTGGGGCGAAGGAGATGTCGCCGCAGCAGGCGCCGATGACCCTGACGGAGGCGGCGACTGCTGCTGCTGCTGCCCTGAAGCTGCGGCCGAATTTGACGGCCCAGCGGGCTCGTTCGATCGTTGTGACCACTTGGTCACGAACGGGATCTTCATGACGCTCGCCGCGAGCTCTAGGATTCGTGTTTTGAAAACTTTCCTCTCGCTCTCTTCTCTCTCCTAATTGTTTCGAGTTGGCGATGTGATCGGGATGCGAGATGGGCTGAAATGGAGAAGACGCGGAAAGGGAGGGGTGTTCAAGGAAAGTGGTGAGGGTTACTCTGTGCTAAAGTAGACAGACAACGGCGGCCTCGGGTGGAATTTTTTTTTCGGCGGCCTCGGGTGGAATTAAGCATTAAATAAGTGATTAGAGCATTCGCACGCCCACCCAGACCCGAGTAATGCTACGGACCACGCTTAGCTCGTCTGATTGTCTCGTACTAGACGGAACCGCGCGCTCCGCTGCGCCGTCGTTTGACCCGTTCGTGCACGAAGTGGTCGGCGTGATCTTGCGCGTGGTGGGCAACTGGCTTGAATACGTGGCGTGTCCTTGGTGTCTCTCTGGCCCGCGTGTCGCCCGCTGGGCGCGCGCATGCCTGTTTGTCCTGTGGTGTGTGGAGGCTCGCGCTGCATCGAGCCATCGTATATATGCTGGTGTTCTCGGTTAGTCCGTTATTATCGTCTCTGTGTCCCTTCTTTTCCTTGCTCTGCAACCGGCAAGCTAAGGCACGTTCATGGAAGCTGCACTGGGCGGTCCGGGAGCCGACATGGGTGGAGGCGAGGTGGTCGCAATGCCTGCTCCTGGGGTCGCCGCTGTTGAAGGCGCGGGCATGCTGGTTGGCGAAGACGGCGCGGCCGGCGCGTTCGGGGGAGCCGATCTGGGGCCTGGCGCGTTGGACGGGGCTGTTGCAGGCGGGCTCCCGGCGGCTGTGGCGGCCGCAGGCGTCTATGGTTGGCATTCTGTTATTTGTTCTGTATGCGTTTTCTATGCTGGGGATGGTACTCTCTGTTTTTGGGTGTGCTCTGCCTGTGTTTGGCTGCTGATGTGATTTCTTAACTGTGTAGGCGAGAGGCTTGTGGCACGCGTCTCACGCTGCGTTGTTCTTGGGGAGGTCCTGTTGAGGGCGCGTGGGTCGGCGGCGACGTACCGGACAGAACGGGTGGACGGCGGTTTCGTCTCCTCCGTGGAGAGCCGTATCTTTAGGGGATGCCACCCTACGTGCTTCCGTGTGATGCGTTGTAGGGGTCGTCGATGTGGTAGCATCTCGCAGGCGGAGGAAGATGTGGCCGGCCGTTTCATTCAGCTTCTGAGGCGCAGGCGGGGCGTCGTGGTGGACGATGTGAACTGGACACGCGTGAACCGCATGCGCCGGCAGTGCGTGTTGCTGAGGGGTGCATTGGGCTCTTCGGAAGCCGATAGGCATCAGGCCATGCTTGAGAAGGAGCAAGCCGTCGCGCAGAAGGATGTGGCCTTGGCGGAGAAGCAGCTGGCCGTTGAGAGGTCGGTGGTTTTTGAACATGGCTGGGAGGCTGCCATTGAGAACCTCTGCTCTGTTCGCCGCATGTGTGAGTCCATCTGCGCTGCGGGTGCTAGCAGGGTGGGTTCTGACGATGGAAGCGCGGACGGAGCTTACCTGATGGACAGGCTATCTCAGCTCTCTGCTAGCATTGAGGAGATGGCCTATGCTGGTTATCTTAGCTTGGCGGCGGCGCAGGGCCATGGGGCTGCGTGATACATGCTTTGTTCTGGAATGTGTGGCATGGGCGGTTGGTCTGCTTGTTCGCAGGCTCTCTGGCGTGTGGTGTGTTTGTGTTTGCTGGCGGTTACTATCGTAGTGTCCTCCTGATGGCGTGTGTCACAGGCATGTTTTAGTATGGTTTGCTAGCTTCTGTCCAGGAGTAGGTTCTGAAGTGGGGCTGCTGTGTGGGTTCCAGGGGTTCAAGATGTTGTCTTTCTGTATAGTGGTCTCTGTTATGTCAGCCTGTTCGATATTTTGTAAAGTCTGGACGTGTATGTTTCGCTTATCTGTTTGTGGTTCTGTCCGCCTATCTAGTGCCTGTGTGTGTAAAGGTGAACGCGTGTTTATAAGGTCGCTTTCCACTGGATATGTTCATTGTCTAGTCTGGCGCTGGGAAGGGTGGCATCTTTTTGGCGGATTTTACTTTTATTTCGACGGCATTCTCATTGTAGCCTAACTGGAAAGGAACAGGCATAAAAAGGAAATAAAAAGGGGTTTGCTAGGTGGAAGTTTTCGTTCTGTGTTGGGTGGGCATCAATCGCATGGTCTGTATTTGGGTAAGCGAGTAGGGAAAACCTGAGTGATGCAGGTTTGCAGGCAAGTGGGAGCGAAGTGGACCAGATTTTATAGCGAGCCTTTTTACATTATAGTTTGGCAGGCTGGTGAGCCCTGAACGCCGCATCCAAGCTCTAGGAACCGTGGACACGGTGGCGAGCTTTTTTGTTTACATTGTAGCAAGTAGGCAGAGGCAAGAACAGGCCAAGAGAAATCTTGGACACGCCGTTTACAAAATTTGATCCTGCCATTCTACAACTACTGCTGTATTCTAGGGCTATAGCTACGTTTATAGGCCATACAATAGATGGACAGACGCTAATTTTTTCTGAGCACCTGCTACTCTTCATCGTTGCTCTCATCATCGGAGGAGAGGATGATGATGAACTCTCTTTTCGGCTGTGGAAGGCGTGGGCTAAGCGCCATCACCATGTCTGCGTTTCCGTGGCGAGCTTGCAGTGCTTCATCCGCTCTGACCTCGGGCTTGTTTGTGTCGCTCGCACACATGTCGCCGGCGCGGTCGTCTTCAGCCTCCACTGCTTCGTCGGCTGGCACTTCAGGCTCTGGCTCGTCGCTGGGAAACACGTTGTCGGCGCTGCTGTCCTCGGTCTTCTCGTCGGCGAAGCGGCTGTTTCCTGCAGGAGAAAACAGTGGTGGCGAAAAAGTTGGCTGGTAGGGGCGGCCGCCGTGCGACGGGGGCGGCGCCATAGCTAGGGGTACGTGTTCGTCGAAAGGGAGAGCCGTGAGTACGTGGGTGATTGTTCCGTTGGCGTACATGGGGATGGGTGTGGCCGGGCGACCCATGGAAGGCGACGGCGAGCTAGAAAGCAATGAACTGAGGCGAGGCCGGAGGCTGTAATGTCTGGTTCTACCGGCCCCCGGTGATTTATTGGCCCCTGGTCACTGTGTGAGCGGTGAGGTGGGCGCCATGCATATCCTGCTTACGGCGCGTGTCCGGTAGAGGTGCCCATACGCAAACATGTGGCGTCCTGGCTGGCGAGCTGGTTCGCTCTACTGGCCACTACGGCATGGCGACATGTGGAGAGCAGTGTAGGCACGTGTTGTTTTTGAGCAGCAAGCTGAAGCCTCGTGCTTTGACAGGAATGTATTCAGGGAGGGACTCGCTCAGCAAACCTGTCATTAACAGCCCTGTAGCTTGCTGCTAACCGTTCTGCTAGCCCGAGTGAGCCCCCCCCCCCTCTCCCCCCCGGCTAGCCGCTGGTGGCGTTCGATCTTAGGTCGGAGGAAACGGATCGGGCCTGAAAATGGCTGAACACTGGGGAGCTGATGATCTTTTCGATCTGTGGGAGTCTGAGCTGGAGGAAGACGGCGCGCGGGTTGACATCTTGCCTCCATGTCGGCCTCCTCCAATCCGTAAGCACCTAGCTTCCTGTTTAATTTTCAGCAGGCTAGATTTCTCTCTTTGCTTAGGCGTGTTGTGGATAGCGGATGATGGAAAATATAGAGATATCTGCGGCTGAACCTACGAGTAGTAAGAGCATCTGGTTCTGCTAGCTGCAGAGATGGCTCTCTATTTGCCCTGTAGGGAAATCTAGGTATTCGACCGGCAAGAACAACCCGTGTCGCAGGTCTATGGCAGATTGTTTCGGTTTATAGATTCTTAGACCCTACCTGTTTGAAGACCGAAAATCTAGTCTTGATACGACAATGCAGGTGTCTTTATAAGTTGTTTAGATGGATTAGACAAACATGTGTCTAGTCTGCCATGTTTTGTATGAAAAATGGCTGTAGGGTGTGCTGCAAATATAGGGATGAGAGCAGATCAGAGGCCAAGCACACACTGTCTAGGATTTCACATAGACAAAATCCAGAAGTTAGGCTCTGAGTGGAAACATTTCTTTAGGTATTGATGTAGTGTACATGTTTTTGATATCGTTTCTAAATTTGTTGACTGTGTTCTCAAACCGCCATAAATATCTAGAGCAATATAAGCTGGAAATGGCAGGCATTACTAACACATCATTAGCATAATCAAATATTTGCTCTTTTCACAATGCCATACGGTTAACTGAACCTGAATTTGTCGTAAAATTCAGACAATTACTTCTCAGGGTACCCTGTATCTAGGTGAATGGCTGCCTAAAAGTTATCGAGCTAATATATCCTAAACGCCGGTGCATTTAACATTAAATTATCGAGGAGAGATAAATCTAAAAGTTAACAGGGAGATTTATACCTTGTAAAATGCTTCTGTGCTCGTCCGCGATTTTTTCCTAACCCACTACTCACTCCCCTCTAGTTTGTTTTGTTATTTTCCACAGATGTTCCACCCCTTTCTTCGAATTCTCCCTTGTCTTGACTTTAGTCAACGCATCTCGGGGAAAGATCTATTTCCCTTGTGTGAGCATACCTTCTTTAGCATAAATCCCTGGTCCATGACCTGATGACCCTCCTATGCTAGAGCTCTGTAAAAAACAAGAAGCAAATCGAGGAGAGCATGTTTCATAATTTTTTGAAACGCGTCTAATATGTGCTATCGGCAGTAATTTGATTCCACTGAATTCTTAGCACGATAGATTCAATATGGCACCTGATGTAGCGCAATAAATAATGTAGCGGCAGTGTAACAAATAGCAAGTAGTAGCAGTGGGATTGGTAAAAAAAGCACATAAGTTCTCTGCTCTCTAAGAAGGCTGCACAGCTATGCATATCTATCTTTCTTGTTTATGTCTAGATGTAAACCCCTTTTTTTTCTGTGTAAAATTTTCTCCAGAGGATATTCCAGTCATGGAGATTTCTTTCAGAGCCATGCTGAAGGAGGTGACACAAGGCCTGCCAGCTTTGGAGCCTATCTATGATACCCGTTACCGGTACCGTGGCTATTTTAGTGCTGTGACAGTGTATGTCCCTGATCGTGCCATCCCTGTTAAACTAAACGAAGAGTATAGCTCAAGTATCTATGAATTTAGAAGTTCGGTTAAGGCTGAAGAAAAAGCAGCGTATGCAATGATCAGAAAGCTGGAAAAGAACTATGGCTTTGAAGTGAGAGATCTTAATTGGTGGGAAAAGCATCGCTTCAATGTTGATAGATTTAACAGCGGCACTGGCTGGCGTCACTTGGACGAAGAGAACAGAATGCTGAAGGAGAAGGTTGCGGCACTTACGGGTGGCTGGCGTCGTACACTGGAAGGGGCCGATCAGGCATGCGATGTGGTTTCGTCGGCGCTATCAACTGTCGTCGAGTCTGCCCTTTCAGGGCCTTCTGATTTTCCTGTTCCAGCTTCAGCAGTAGTCTCTGATGTTGCAGATGCGGAGGAAGCGGTGAACAGGGCTGTCATCGAAGGTATCAGGGAGTTTCAGGAAGTTGCTGGCAATTATTAGGACGTACTTGTGTCATCTTATCTGACCTGTAAAACGTGTGTGTGTGGCTTCGTGCCGTCACTGATGAAGGGCTATTGTGCTGTGTCTGTTTTATCTGTTGTATGACTTGAGATAAATTTGTTAGGCGTTCTTTCTTTTGCTCTTTGTTCTCCGTAGATGCCGATCCTTCAGCACCGATGAATCGATCGTTATATGCCTGTGGTGTACAGCATGAAAGGAAATTTCTATCGCATGTCTCGAAACAGGAGCACAAGTTTTAACATCGGAAACTAAGTTTTCTGTTCGAGTGCTTGTATCAGCATCGCCCTGTATCAGGTCTATATTTTTAAATGTGAGCTCTCTCACCGGGCAGAGGATGTCGTTAAGGAAAGTGTGCAAATTGGTGTGAAGCTATGCCGCCTTAGCGTGGGGAAATGTAAAGCAAGCTTACCCCTGGAGCTAGCAACATGGTGCTCGTCTTTAGCATGCTTGCTGACAGGTGTATCTATCCTCCTGCACTTAATAAAAAGCATTGTTTCTTCCACCTGGCGACTGATGAGCTTGCGGCTTCCACTTGGCAGAGAGCTCTTCCAGATGGCAAAGATCGGTTTTCACTTGGTAGAGAACTCTTCCAGTTGGCAAAGATCTGTGGGGGCTATAGGCATGCTGGTGCTGTGATCTACACGTCTTTGCTGGGTGGCATCCTTTTGCTGACAGAGCTTGCCAAGTGGTAGACCGAGTTGTACACGTGCTTCATCATCCTGTTAGCAACTCTGCATATATATAGGGCTTTGGCTTGCATGCGAATGTATTCATCCTTTTCTTCTCGTAGCTTTTCGGTTAGAAGTCCATCAATGGAGCCTGCCGGTGGTAGTGGACTAAGGAGAGGTCAGTGCAGATACATTTGCTCGCTATGCTGATTCTCTAGCTTCTTCTAGAGGACGCCGTCGTAAGGCAGCTGTTTTCTGTTCTGTAGGCGAACCCCAGGACAGGAGGCCACTGGCGTCTATCCGGCTTGGTCGGATGCTAGAGACCCGCGATGCCATTGCCGTGTACCAGCTGGAGGAGGTGAACGGGGGGTTCGTTTGCACTGTTCGCACCTCTCTCCCGGTGCCGTGCCATCCCGGGTGCCGCACTCAGGTTGTC
Source organism: Alopecurus myosuroides (assembly GCA_028641055.1). Taxonomy (NCBI): domain Eukaryota; kingdom Viridiplantae; phylum Streptophyta; class Magnoliopsida; order Poales; family Poaceae; genus Alopecurus; species Alopecurus myosuroides. The sequence continues at coordinate 239,999,361 of CM054061.1, forward strand.
CGTAGTAGCCGCTGGAGCAACGATGCCAACGACGCAAAGGAGGATGCAGCGGATCGGCTGCTGCAAGAGATCCGTAGATTTCGCCCTGCAGGTGCTGGCGGTGACAGTGCTGACTGGCTAGGTGCAGCACGCCGTCAGCCGACCGGCACAGGGAGGTCTTTCCGCGCTGCAGGTGGAGCAGAGGTATCTTCATTACAGCACAAACATCATGTACTTTGTTAACAACTGTAATCTAACGATTTTTCTCAGGGGGGCGAGCGGGTGACTGATCCTGCTGAACAAATCATCAATGGCTGGGCATCTGGGCTCGAACGTTTCACGTATACCGCCAGGCGTACCGATCTGTGAAAGACACGCTGGGCATACCTGTCAGACCGAAGCAAGACAGCTAAGCCTGTCATCAATAAAGCATATCCTAGTGTACCACCTTGGTGTGTTACAGGTGGACAACAGCTATCTCGCCGTGTTCAGCTTCTAGTTCCCATGTATCCATGTATGTGCTGCTCTGTACTCAGACAGGACTTACTCTGTTGTGTTTAGTTTCTAGCCACAAGTGTATCGTCTCCCGGATACAGGGCCGCCGAACTCTGTTTCTGTCTTGTAAACCCTCAGGTTTGTAAGTTTTTTACCCTGCTGTCTTGTAGCCGTGCCGGTGCGATGAATCTCGGATAGTTGTGCTACAAGTAAGGACCTCCCTGCTCTTTAGCATGATGTTTTTAACAGCATGGTTTATAGCTATTGTTTGCTCTGTGAAGCATGGCTTCTTTACTGCATCATCCATAGATAACCGGAGTTGAGACAAACATCAAGGTCTCACGCATTTGTACATTAACACAAAACCTACAGGATGTCTTAAACTAAACGATAGACTGGAAAGACAAACTAAGGAATGACGTTATCCTAAGATGAAAGCAGTAGGCAGGCCCAAAATAAAAGCTGCTTGCGTCCAGCGATCAGAAAGGTTGCAGCTTAGTTCCAGCATCAAACAACGGTGACCGACAAGAGAAGACACCACACCTGAACACCGTGGCAAACTTTCCATAACATCATGTCTGTAGCTTGGTGGATCTGTAAAATCGATGAAAAAGAAAATATTAGGCTAATACGTTTTTTCTTATACGTATGCCCCTGTTCTGACCGCGAGGACACATGCCTGAACCGGGAGCGGATAAGATAATCTTTGCAAGGGTGTGAACCGAGCAATAACATACTGTACCTCTCAGTCAATTTCATCCAGGCCAGTTTCTTCGCCTTGCCTAAGTTTACCAAGCTCCTTGGCAAGTTTTTCTATCCGAGCAGCAGGACTGCCTTCGTGTGCCGGCCCTGCTGTTTTAGACGGAGACAACACATCTTTAAAATCAGTAATAATGCAAGAAAGACGCTGCATCATCCTGTCGAGTGAAGCAACAGCAGTACGCTCTCTCTCTCGCGCCCAGTGAGCCATCAGTGTCGCTCCTCCAGCTATACGATAGAGCTCAGCAAAATGTTGCCTAACTCCATCGTAGAGACGATAGTTGATGTCATCTACATCATACCCTGTCTCTTGCATGATCTGCTTTATAATCTTTTTTCCCAGGTCTTCCCAAGCATCCACGCCTGGCAAACACGGGTCACTATATATCTTCCTAACCGTTAGCCTGAAGGGGCTCTCTTTTGCAGGCAAGTCATATTCAAGCCAAGCCACTGATCTGCCTGATTCAAGCGTCTCGAGACCTTCACTATATATATTGAGCCCCAGTTGCCTGACCATGTCACGCGCAAACACCATGCGTGACAACCGTATGGCCTACAGAGAAATAAGAAACAAAAGAAATTCAGGAACATCGAGAGTGCAAAACACAAAACAACCCCAAAAGAAGACATGAATATTAGATTCTAAAAACATCGTCTCATGTTCTTTGCTACAGGCACATAACCGATATTTAGAAACCAAACCATGTAGGGCCACGAAAGGTCGAGGGGCATCCTGCTAAAAATACTGGAGACTATCTACCAGCATGGATGATCCTCTGAAAGATAAAAATTAGACGTGTGGGTAGTGCATGCTATATCCTCGAGAAAAGGAGGCTCTTGTGGCAGTGCATGGCTTGTCTGAAAACCCTGCTGCTGTATATGGATACAGGCAACCAAGGAAACGTAAACCATTCTATCGGCACATGAACGGCCACCTCTATCTCGTGTTAACCTGCTTATATCACTGCTAGGAAGCTAGGCAGTGTGTATGTAGCTAATCTGTCGGGTAGGAAAAAACCGCGCATAAACATGAGGGACCCAACAACTGGCACGGACACGGTTACAGCCTCGATCTACAATGGATGGGCATAAGGAACAAACATTGCAGGCTAAAATCTTGTGTTTTATGAGAATGCAGCATCAAAAAATATGGCAACGAAGATGTGCAGCTTTCTCAAGTCCTAACAGATATGGAAACGCATATCATCGGGGTAATAAGAAAAATGTAAACCGAAATAAGGCTTCTATGAAAGCTTACTAAGGCACGGAGAAAACAGAGTTCTTATCCCAGCCAACCTGAACATTACCTTGCAAAGGCAAAAGTCTGAATAAAGCATACGTGGCCACGACATGGGCGAACAGATCACCGTGAAAGGATGAAATAAAAGCATGCAAGGTAGCAGCTCCGTGTAAGCAAGGCTATCTCATAGAGTAGCACATAGCGATGACACAGTGTAACAAGAGCATATCTAACAGGGACTGACCGGCCTGTTATCGAAACTGTTGCCGCCATTAAGGCCTGTGCGCCAGGTGATCACTGGATGCCGTCCAACACTCCCTCTGGTGAAAGCTCTTAACGGCATGATCACAGGAGCGTGCTGGAAAGAAAAAAATAAAAAGTATCTGTAGTCATCCACCTGAAGGCTGTATGTTACAAAAAACTGAGAAGGGCAGAACACAAGGATGAAAGGCATGGGCGGTGAACAGGAAGTAGGCCAAGGAAGCAGAGAGGAAGCGAGGAACAGCAGCTTACCTCCTCTATGCCGTCAAGGTCGTCCATGTTTCTCTCCGTTGAGAGAAAACTGGCCGATCTTTTGGCAGGCCAGGTGTGGGAGAGCTCTATATATACCAGGATGGTGTTCTGCCTCGAGCACAACGGGATGGACCAGCTGCACGCCACGTTGCTGCAGCCCACGTACCCCATCGGTCGGGCCCACATGTTGGCAAAAGACAGCGGGACCCACGTAGCTTGCTACGTGACACGTTGGCCTGGCAGCATTCCTTGCATGTAGACCCTGGCCAGGCAAAAAAATGTTAGCTGAAAGAGGCTCCGCAACCGCTATGTGTAAGCTGAAAATGGCGTTTTCTGCTGTTTGTGATCCATCGTGTAGAGAGCGTCTAAGAGGCGACGAGCGAGCTGCGGCCCTGACAAACAGGCACAGAGCGTCATACAAAGCGGCAAAGCAGGGACATTCTAGCATTACCGCTTACAGCGACATGAACTGACCATAGTTTCCGCCGGCTGGCTGATCGAAAGCATGTACAGTACGTCAGCAGAGACTGATAGAGTCTATAGAAGTTCGACAGGCCAAAGATAACCCTTAGTCACGCACGGCAAAGGGTGACACAGAAGGTAAAGCAGGGAAGGTATGTTTTTCTGCACTCTCAGAACGACCAAAGTAAATTCTTAGGTTCGCCTGATTACATACTGCAGGACTACATGTAGACAAAAATCACAACAAAGCTTTGAAGCGTGACATCGACATCTTGACATCCCAGCAGAAACATCCTTGCAAGTCGTCCGTTACTTGGCGGACTGCTGCTGAAAACAGGGCACGCGGTAAGTATGGTAATGACAGGCCCCAAGAACCACTAAGGAGGAGGAAAAATCAGAGAGAAGCAGACCTTTTTGGGAGACTTCCCACCGTGGTCACCAAACAGCTGCCTCTTGGCGGCATTTCCGCTGGCAAAACAAACATAAGTTTAAAGCTAACTGCTGTGGCGGGTTGCTGGTAAGCAAGAAGGACCGACTGCTGAAGAAAGCTAACCCTTTCTTGGTCTTCTGCGTCGATTGTAGTTCCGCCCCGCGTGTTGGCTCGACCTCGCTCTCTACATCCTCAGCGAGGGGTGCCTTCTCGGGGGTTTCCTGAAGCAAGGCGTTAACTGTAAGAACAGAAGAAAGCAGCAACAAGCAAATCAGGCCACGAGCAGGAACCTTTTCGGAAGCAGGCGGCGGCGTAGCCAAAGAGCCACCGTCGTCGACAGCAGGAATAGACGCCTGCCCTTCTTCAGCAACAGACCCTGAGAAACACCAAACAGGGGTTCAGGCAGGCAGAAAAAAAAGAAGAGAGCAGGACGGGTATAGAAAAGAACCGCTTGCAGAGCAACCCTCGCCGGGCACATTGGCTGAACCAGTCGGAGGCCCAGCTGCCTTCCCAAGAGCAACCAGTGCGGCCTGATGATCAACAAAGACTGTGCTCCCCTCTGGATAGAATTTGAGGACCTGGAAACAGATATCCATGGTCCGGAAAGAATACCGCGAGACAGCCACATCAACAACATAGCATTTTCCAATGATGGCAGATATCTCGGATGGCAGCGTAGAAACAAGGGTGTAGTTTTCAGCGAGCAAAACATCTGCATCCTTGCCGATGAGATCTCGAGCTATATCACCAAAGAAAGCCATGTTTACAGAAGCTCCATCTGCAGCCGCTACAATCGGTAAACGGTACCTTGGCTCAAAAAAGAGAGAGAATATAAGTAAAGCAACAGCAGGCCGTTTGAAGGGCAGAAGAAAGGATTCCATAAGCCTACCAACCTTGGGCTAGCGCTCTTTCCGCCACATCTCTCATTAGTGCACCTATACATTGGGCCTTCTTCCACCGCCCTCCAAGTGCAGTCGTCACATGAAAGAAACCACCATCCCTGATTTGGCTGTAAGCCATCGATCATGACCTTGGCCCTAAACTTTTTACCCTGCAAAAGGACATCAGTGCAAGAGGCATAAGACAGAGACAAAAGAGCAGAAGACAGCAAGGATAACGCGCCAACACGAGGAAGCATAAGATAGAAGCAAAAGAGGAGAAGAAAGCAAGCATACTGTGGCAACATGAGGATTCATCCCTGCTAGCTCAGCCACAGTGGCGATATCGATCTGATCGGACTGGAAACGGCGGCCTCTCTCCGCCATGAGCTCTATCGGATAAGAAGATCCAACAAGCCTGCACCATCCAACGACGAGAAAAGCGAAAACAAGGTTACCAGCCGTGGAGACGACATCATACGAATATACGAAAACTCCGAAGCCGCAGCGGAACCAGCCATAAACAGATGAGTAAGAATCTATAAACAGACCTGTCGCGCAGCGCGACAACTTCAGGGACCTCACCGTTCAGGCAGACCTGAGACCCAAAGCTGGCAGAGAGCTCAAGCATGGCTGTAAAAAAAGGGTAATGGGAAGGTAAACATATAGCTATGAAAACTGCGGCACATAAGTAGGTAGAAGGGAAATACATACAGTTCTGCCTTCTGTAAGTACAGCCCATGATTAAAGCAACCACAGGCTCTCTAGAACTGAGATCTATCCATGTCTGAGGGTCAACAGCTTCAGCATTCTGGCTCCATAGAGCGACTGTTGCTGTTTCGCTGCCAGACAAAAGCAAAACATGTAAGGCCAAAAACTTGAGAGAGCAGAGAACAGCACAGTCACGGCGCCTAGCAAACAGAGAATAAACAAAATATACCGGGTATCAGTAAGGCGGAGAGTTCGCTTGAAAGTAGGCCGTCCTTTTACATCGATGCTCACAATCTCAGAAATGCCGGTTACTATACCTATCACATCTATATCGTAGGCAAAAAAGAAGAGGTCAGGCTAAACAAACTACCTCAAAAACAGGAAGATTCAAGAGACAGCAGACATAAAAGCAGGAGTAAAAAAAACAAAAGGAGCAGACAGAGAACCAAAAAACACCTGCGAGATAAGTTCGGTCAGCCACGTTCGTGAGCAGGCTTTGGAAAGATTTTATCTTGTAAGCGTACCGGGGCAAACTCTCAGGTACAGGCTGTATTTCAGTTATCTCTGTCCACTTTGTGAGCCAGCCTTCAAAGTGGTTATCGACAGCACGGTAACTGTCCCTTGCCTCCTTCACCTCTAGGTAATGTAGATAGTAAGCATGCCCTTCAAGCAATCTTCCATTAAATTTTTCAAGATGAGGCTTAGCTACTGAAACCTGCATCGCAGCACCCTACAAAGCATGTAAATAACCAAGGCTTAGATGGCACCGTATGAGGACAAAAAAGAAGCAAAAGCTCTACAGCAAGAAATGTCCAGCATGGGCAACAGCACGAAGCAAGGAGCTGGGCGCTAGCAGCCCCATTTTTTCGACAGCGGACAAGGCATAACATGATTCAAAAGAGAAAAAACTATACAACAGAAAAACATAGGTTTTGTAATGTCCGTTGCTTGGCTTATCGACGACACAGCTATTTATAATCAGCAACAAACAGTTAAGCTGAACTGTGTATGCACCTTTGGCAGGCTGCAGGCTATCGACGCATTTTGTATTCTGGGCCAGCAGGAGCTCTATGTAGGCCGTAAAAGAACTAACCTGTATTGGTTGCCCAATGGACCACCGTAAATTCTTAGGCTAAACCATCTTGGACACATGCTTCCCTCGAAATTGTTTAAGGAATATGATGGCCTTGAAAGAGGCAGACACATTGACACATCGGTATAGCTCTAAGCAGTAGGGTTATCTCACAGCAGGCCGAGGCGGTACATTTTAGCTTCTGCTATAGAAGCCGCTGCCATACAGTGGTTAACATATTTAGCAACAATTCTATCCCCGAATAACATAAGCGAACTCTAGGTTCTAGGCTGTCCCACGTAAAGTGTTTCCCCTTCAAGAAACAACCTCAAACACTTGGATGGCTGCACCAGATGCCTAAGATAAGTTCTACCCACCCTGTAATTACGCACGTACACAGCCAGTCATGCTCGAAAACGAAAACAGTGCTACAGATAGTACTGAGATAGGCAAACAGCTAGAACTAAAAGCGAGAGCAGCAGTACAGCTAATGCAGAGCTAGGCAGCGACCTGAAACTGAAAAGTACCAGTTATCTTAGCTCATACAGACAGAGCCTAGGCAGGGATCTGATGGCAAGGGAACTATAATCCCCATAGTTGTGTGAGGGGGCTATTAGGCTCGGCCTCTACTCGGACAGGCGTGCTCAGTGGATACTCCCCCTATATAGCCCTCTAGAACGGTAACACTGAATCAAGGGAAAGCGATATTCTTTAATTAGTTCTGATGCAAGGGGATCAGCGGATAAACCATATCAAGCCAAGGAAAAACCTGGGGAAAAAATCTCTGTAATCTAGATAGAAGGTATCTGCTATAATTCTATCATGCTGTAATCGAGGCGAGCCCTTTATTAAAAAATGCGTTTCGACTTCTTGAAAGAGTGTTTACTCGGTAGCCAGAAATTCTAACAACTGTGCTGCGGCCGTTTCTCTTTTACATTTCGACAGCCCAAATCTCTGTCAGGACCGTTCATATCAGAAAAGCCTACCAAGTGATTCAACTTGTAGATGCAATAATAGAATACTACGATCATAGGATTTATAGACCTCGCAGTCAGACTTAATAGTGTTCTTATACTAAGTAAACCTATAATAACTACTCTAACAATTGACAGCGCTAAGCATAGTGTATCTAAGCATAATGTATGTATTAACTACCGCAATAATCAGTATTAGTAAAATTCATCTAAGCAAAAGCAGAGAGCCAAGTGATAAAGTGTAGATGGCTGTCTAAGAGGCAAATATTAAAATTCTATTAACATGGAAAACGAGATTCTATGATATCTGATGTGGGAAACAGAACTTAAATAAAAACGGTTACGCCACAAAGATATTAACCAACAGCAAGCTGACACAATCGGCAAAAATCTAATAATACTTATAAATTGTCTACATGGATTAAGCAAACCTGTGGCTAGGCTGACATGTACTCTACCAAAAATGGTCGCACAGTGTAATACAGATATAGGAATAACAGAAGGTCAGCGGCCAAGCACACGCTCTTCGGAATTTTACATAGACAACGGCCGTGATTTCAATTCTCGGTAGCAACTTCCGGTCAGGTCTTGCTGTGTTATACTCATACATGCACGCGGTGCCTTCTTTTAGTTCCCTGAGCACATCGTTAAATTACCAAAACTATCTAGAGCAATAGATATTCCAAATATCAACTGTAAGAAGTATTAAATGGATACTACTGACAAATCACTACCAAAAGTAAACATATCTTCTTTCCTAAATGTAGCACGGGTAAGCAGACCTGATCCTTTTTAGCATAGGTCATCTAACAACTTCTTAGGGAACCACATGCATATTTAGGTGTTTAAAATGCCAGCTAACAAAACATAAAGACCCACCATCCACGTAGACAAAAGTAAACAAGAGAGCCTAGCACACCAAACTATCACAGGAGAGACGGAAAAAAGAGGCATTCTCCTCCTACAGTGGCTGCACACTGCAGAGGCTCATCTGTAAGGCATGAGTAAGCATACAGAATGCTAACATGCAAGAAAACAGTGTCCCTAAAACGACAGGCACACACCTTTTCGTCCACCATAACAAACTGTAAACGCAGAAGCTCGTTGTTTTTTTTTGCATCCCGATGTTCCCAGAGGCGCGCAATTCTCACGCGCACACGCCAAGACTGCGTATTCGAGTTCACATCCCGAAGCAGTGAATACGCCATCTACATTAATGAAAAGCAGAAACGTGAGTAGAAACTCAAAAGGGCATAGAAAACCAAAGACATGTTACACCCAACAGCGCTATGAAGGCCCAGCAAAGGCAACAAACAGCAGAAGTCATACACGGAGCCGTCCTGATCCAGACCCAAGAGGACAGCAGCATATAGAAAGCGGTGACATAAAAAAAATAGAGCCCACATAGACTGAAAAAGACAGCGAACATGGCGGAAAGGCACAAACGGAGTAACAAAAGCAAATCTTTTATACATGCCCTGAAGCAAAAACAACAACAAAACAGGCCGACAGAGGAAGGAGAAACAAAGCTAACAGCACTCAGCCATAAAAGGAAGTCCACCGCCGGCAAGAGCATGGGACAGCATCTTTGCACCAAACTACTGACCAACTGCAGCGAACACTTCTCTGTACACTATATTCCTGGTTTGGCACCCACACGAACCATCCTCTTCCGCTATGAGGATTTTGAGTCCACCGGGAGATGTAACACGAGACACAGCCACATAAAGCTGCCCATGAGTAAACACCGGACTCTGCAAGTAAAGACCAACTTTTTTTAACGTCTGCCCCTGACTCTTGTTAATGGTTATAGCATAGCAAACTCTGACAGGAAACTGGCGACGCTGCAGAACAAATGGCCATTCCGGATTACTGGCATTAAGAACTATCCTCGGAATGCATACAGACTGACCAACAGCAAGCCCAGTCATGACGGTTGCTTCGAACACATGGTCTCCAAGCCTTGAAACAAGAAGCCTTGTACCATTACATAAACCCAGAGCCTGATTGAGATTCCTTAGAAGGATAACAGGCATGCCGACCCTAAGAACCAGAGTATGATCAGGATAATTGGGCTGCACTATGGCATTGAGAATATCCTCGGTGTAAAGCACATCAACATTTGGAACTTGCTCTGAGCCTGGAGCCACCCTGTCCGCACTAAGATATTCACGACCTTCAGAGCCAACTCTAGCAGCAACTCGATCATTAACTGCATCAACCACAATATTCGTGGGACAGACAATAGCCCTCGCTGCTAGGTACTCCAGATTACTATAGAAAGCAGAAAAGTTATCATAGATGGTATCAATCAACGCATCAATTCTGTCACCATCTGTCTGAATCAAGAACCTATCAGGGACAGTGATCCAGGTCGCCTCAAATTCCTCCCCTCTCTGTCAGCAGGAAGCGTGCCATCTCCAATAGCCAAGACCCATCTAGAAAAGCTTGATAGCTCAGCCTTCTCGGCATCAGACACACCGGGTGCAGTAAGGCGCATGTTATCAACAAGAGACAAAACACTGACATGGCGCCACAAAGGAGAGGAACAGAGAGCAGCCTCCACGATCTCAGCACGTGAAGCCCCAGGAATGACAGGCAAAATCTGACGGAAATCACCACCCATGACAAAAGGAACACCACCAAACGGCACATCAGCTTTATGAGGCTGATCTTCACATAACAAATCACGCAGGCTCCTATCAAGGGCTTCAATACATCTCCTATGGGACATTGGTGCCTCATCCCATAAAATCAAGGCCGTCTGCTTAATCAGATCAGCCAGATCGGTCCCACGCTTGATAGTACACAACGACCTGTCATGTATATCGATAGGTATCTTGAAGCGGGAATGCGCCGTTCGCCCGCCGGGAAGCAAAAGAGCAGCCACGCCTGAAGAAGCAACAGCCAGCACAATCATCCCCTCGGACCTCAATTTTGCAATAACAGTTCTCCAAAGAAACGTCTTGCCAGTACCACCATGACCTGACACAAAAATAACATCCTGTCTCTTCCGCTCGACCAATTCCATGACACTATCATATATAACGCCTTGCCTTACATTCAGCCTCAGATGCAGAGCCCTCCACTCCACAGCCAGCTCCTCACGGTCATAAGATGTCTCCTCAAAAATCAACCTGTTGCCCTCGCCTGAACCCATCGATGAGACAGCCTCAAGGCAGATTATAAGAAGAAATTGATCCTCCATTATTGGCAAACAGGCGAGCAAGCTCTTTCAGAACAAAAGACCTCTGCAGGTAGTCAGGCATGCTATAAAGCTCGTTCCGCAATGCACGCCTCCGAGTATACACAATATCATCAACCAAATACCTCCAGTACCTGTCAAACAATTTCCCTGCGTCCCCAACCTGACAGAACATAAGGACAGTAACAAACAGGTTCCGAAGCTGTGATGCGGAAGCCCACACGACAGTCTCGTCAAACACCCTGGCCCACTCACTATCATCTCCAAGCAAGCCCTTTGCCTGGCAAGCCTCGCGGAAGGTTGCATAGAGCACGCCCGCATGTGTGCGGAGATCCTCGAAACTCTGTGCACCGCGGACAGCCATAAGAAGCATTCTCATATAGAAAAACTCCCCTGTCGATGGATCCACATGGCGAATTCTGCCCAACATATAACCACGGCGTCTCCTGGTCCATTTCTTCGTATCATCATGCCAGGTATACTTTATTGGAAACTGGCAGTATGTAAGACTTCTACACTCGGGATGGGCGCGGTTCATAGCAAACCATTCTGTCAAGGTACTCCTCCTGTAGTTACTGTTCTGAACAATGTCGGCCAAATCTGCATCCTCCGAATATGTAACTCTGTTCATACCAGGCAAATGGATCTCAAGGCGCTGCACTGTAGGCGCGCGGACATGTATGTCAAAAGAATAGAGCCTCCAAAAAGCCTCGCACGCAGACAAATACCGACAACTAATATATTCAGCAACTTCGTCCACTCCTTGAGGCTCCTGGTTCTCAGATGACTGTGCACCAGGCTGCGGGGCTCCTTCGGCTTCCTGATCGGCTGAAGGCTGTCCAAGAGGCCGCAAAGCAATGTTAGCACGATCAGGCCCCTTGGTAATGTACTTAAACAGGTACTTGACCAGATTTGTCTTGTTGCACCACTCAACATTAATATGGGCCTGGTACCGCTTAAGCAAACGGACATTATGCGGCACAACCCACCTATTGTCCAAGGCATGGCCACCCTTTATAACAACACGTCCATCCGGACGCCTTCTATACACAGGATACCCAGACTGATCAATAGAGCTTTCTTCTGAGTAAGACTTGGGATACCTCTTTGAACAAACACCATCATTAGTACACCCACAGCGAGGATCCAGTTGCCCACAAGGACCATGCACCATAAACTCATCCACCAAGACATATGCCAGAGGATCAACGAGGACATCCGGTAGCTCTGCAGAGACCACACTGTCAAGCAACACCGCTGAAACCTCCCTAGGCAAATCCTCTGTGCGCCGATCTGAACTGTCTGCAAGCAAATCATCTTGAGCGGCAGGACGGCGACCTAGCCAGACCAGTATATGTGCATGCGGCAGACCCCTTTTCTGGAACTCCACAGTATACAAAGCTGCGTAAAAAACAAACAAAGCAAATAGTCAGCACAGGCAACACCCGAGCAGGCAGAAGACAACAAAAATCCACGCACCTACCTCCCCGGACTGAACCAAAGGCCTCTCCACTCCTAATCTCAGCAAATAAACGGTCAAGCTTCATCTTAAAAACCCTCGAAACAATATCTGGCCTATCTGCTGGCTTCTGCCCAGGCTCAAATCTAAGAGCATCAGCGACCTCCGGCCACTTAGGATTACATGTGAAAGTAACAAACAAATCAGGAGCACCGTAAGAACGACAAATAGCCATAGCATCCTGATAATTCTGGGCCATGTAACGGCGAGAACCAACAAAACCAGAAGGAAGCAAAACTTTAACACCAACACTTTTACCGCTATTAGAGCCCTGACCAACAGCATCAGAAATTCCCTAGAAGGTTTCGCTCCTCAACTTATCCTGATTAGCAAGAATAAAAGCAAGCCTAGAAGACTCAATACAGGCATAAGCATCGACACAAGCCTGCTGAGAGAGACGACCACAGCACAAAAAAGGGTTCGTCTCACCGCTCCTATAATGGCAATGGTAAGCGTAGTACTCCAGCATGCTAACCTCAGACCTGCCATCAGAAAAATCGCCATCACCGGCTACGTACGGCATACCCACATAAAAACCCTTGTCACCAAAAGGGAAAAGAAGAGGGTACTGTAAAGCCATCAGAGCAGGATGCAAAGGTGAAATACGCTTCAACGGCCCCTCAGTAGGCTCGACAACAATATCGAATTTGCACCTCTCAGCAGACATATCGCCCACAATAAGTGCAGCCAACTCAGGAGCAGTAGGAGGGCTATAAACTTTTGGATCAGCCGAATCCGATCCAACAATCCTAATAGAAAAAGGTTCACCAGCAAGCTCCCGTCGATCCCGGGAAACCTGAATCATTCTAAACTGCTTAACCAGCTCATTACATTCATTCAGCATGGCGACCAGAGCAGCAACTACCTCAGGATCAGGACCGCGGCCACCATCTCCTTCAGCCCTATATACGGACATCCGATGGGAAACCTCGTTGGCAGTATCATATATATAAAGCTGAAGAAACTTTGGAGACCTATCTGGAGGCGGAACCAGCGATCCGATCCGGTGACAAGGAAGGCCATTCACCCTAAACACATAAGGGCCACGACCGGTATTAAGGCTGTCATCGACCTTCACTCCAAGAGAGCAGAAAGCAAACATGCTATTGTAAGACCTAATCAAACGCATAAATTCCTTAGACTCGGAGCGTCCACTAAAACCAATCAGCCGATCAAGAGGAGGAGGCCACGCAGACCGCCTTCGCAGATCAACCTTGCCACCCTTACAACACCTATTACAGAACATCCTTCTATGAGTGAAAACACTGAGATGAGTAGCCTGCTCGTCCCACCAATAGAAGGCTCCACAGTATGTACAGACATACTCTGGACCAGCCAAATATAGGCAGCCACGATAACAAGCTGCAGGAAAGAAACAAACACAGAAGCAGCATAAAACACAGAGACCAGAGAACCAACAGGAAAAAAAGAGAACAAATCAAACACATCGACAAACCTTTCAGGGAAGCAATGTCTTCCTTAGACATACCCGAAAGACGACCATCCAAGACAACTGGAGATTTTACACCTAAAAGACAGAAAACAAAAAAGAGAAAGAACAAATAAGAAATAAGAAGAAAATCAACAGAGAAACCCGAGCATGTACAAGCAATCCCAAGAGCAAGCGCATCACCGAAAAGGCCAGGCCTTCTCCGTAACCGGCGTCTCCTACGGTTTTCACGCGTCCACGTAGAAGGCAGGCAAGGGAAGAAACCATCCCCTGCAACAGCACACAAAGAAACAAACTAAAAAAGAAAGAAACGCATGCAGACAAAAGACAACAAGCGAAGAACAAACGCTCATACCAACACGACGAGGCGGAACCGAAGACAAAACAGAAGCCCCTGCACGCGTCGAAAGCAAAGGGGACACATCCGGTCGGCCCTGCGTAGGCATAGGCGCGGAACGCGCTGCCACACGGCGACCACCGCCGGCAGCACCCCCGGCTAGGACAAACAGAGCCGGCGTGAGAAAACAACAGCGCAACAAAAACAAGGAAGAGAGGAAAAATGGCAACACGCACCACGTCGTTTCCTCCCAGAGGTGGACGGCCCAGCAGGCACATCACTCATGGAGGAACAATGTCAGAACACAATGGAAAACAGAGGAGGAAATCCGCCCAACTCCGTTAGAGAAGCAGCAGGCTGAAAGGACAACCGAAAACCCAGACAAACGCGCTAGCAAGCAGACCTCAAATCAAGAAATAGAGGACAAGGAAAAGGCCATCACCAGGCCGGAAATGCAGAGCGCGCCAGAGCCCTCTCGCCCTGCACCGCCCAAGCGCCCCAGCCAGCGACCTGCAGACAAGGAAAAAAACAAAGCACGGTGAGAAACTGCATCTAGCAGAGGCAGCACAAACGAAGGCCGGCGAAACGGCAGATGAGGAGACCGGCAGAAACAAGAACGAGCCACACAGCCAGCCGGAGAGCCCCTCACGACAAGCAGGCCGAAGACAGCAGCAAGAATAAGACCCACCCCACAAACAAATCACGAAGGGGAAACGAGAGCAACCGGGAGGAGGACGCACCCAGACGCGAAGGCCGGCAGCAGGCGAGGCAGCGAAGAGGAGCACCGGGCGAGGACGGAGACAGCAAGGAAGAGAGGCGGCGAAGAGCAGAAGGGGCCGGCGGCAAACAGATCCAGACGGAGAAAACGAGAAAGGCGCCCTACACAGGGGAAAGTAAGCACCGACAACCCTTCTCTCTCGGGCACACGCGTTCCAAAACGCGCACGGGCGCATAAAGACAGAACGCCCGCCGACAAGCGGGGCCAGAGAGCGACAAGGGCCACCAAACATACGCCACGAAGTACGCAGCAAAAGACACGAACGCGGACAAGCAGACACGCATGCAGCGGAGAAAACAAGTGCGGCAGCGGGCCAACACGGGCCCACAGCGCAGAGACCGCGGGGCGTCCAAATCGCTGAGAGAGCTCGCTCGTCACCAGGCTTAAAGCCTTAGAGGAATTTGTTGGGTTGTAAAGTTTGAGGTTGGGAGAGGATCTCTCGAAATAGGCTTTCGCCCCGTTTTATAAATAAAACAACCGACCAACCACAAGGATTTACAAAATACAGCCCAACGGAAAGAAAAACCACACACAACACACACACGCGCTAGAGAAGGGGCGAGGGGTGGTGTGGGTAGAGAGGCCACCCCGACCTAGAGAGGCGGCTCAGGGCGGCGCCGAAGCGGAGAGGCGACAAGAAGTCTGTCGATGGGGTCATCCAGCCGCGCCCTGTCCCGCTGGCTACACAACGGGTGTCACTGCTGCAGGAAGACCAAGAATTTGAAAACTGAGTCAGAAGCCCGCTCAAGAAAATCTTCTCAATCACCATCTTATTACGGGTCGTCCACAACGACCACGCCATCGCCGCAAACACCAGCCAGAAGAGTCGACTGCCTCCTCCTGCATGGTGTGCCCGGGTTTCCAGGAACTCAGCAAGGTCCGAGGCCAGCCATGCCGACCCCAAGGCCTCTCGCACAAAGTTCCACAAAAACCGGGCAACGGGACACACAAAGAATGTGTGCGTACTCGATTCAGGGGTCCTGCAGAGTGGGCATAAGCCATCTCCGGATCCCCGGCGTTTGGCCACCTCAACCCCAGAGGGTAGCCTATCCCGTAACAACTGCCAGACGAACATCTTAATCTTCAGTGGAAGTGGGGCCTTCCGAAGGGGGGAGGCCCACGACCTCGTGGGCTGAGCAAACAGGGAGCGATAGGCCGACTTAACCGTAAAAGACCTAGACGAGTCCAATGACCACGACACCTGGTCAGGGCCCCCCGGCACAGTAGTAGGAAGTGCGCCCAGCAACTCCGTCCACTCCCTGCCTCGGCCTGTCCAAAGGTGCGACGAAACGCAATATCCCAAGCCCCCTGCCTAAATGTCGTCGCCACCACTAAGGATGGGTCTGCGCAAATCGCAAAGAGTCTCGGGAACTCCCAGCGAAGTGGCCTCGCTCGAAGCCACGGGTCAAGCCAGAAGATAATGCCTCGTCCATCCCCTAGAGCAAACCGAGTCCC
Organism: Alopecurus myosuroides; assembly: GCA_028641055.1. Classification (NCBI taxonomy): domain Eukaryota; kingdom Viridiplantae; phylum Streptophyta; class Magnoliopsida; order Poales; family Poaceae; genus Alopecurus; species Alopecurus myosuroides. The sequence goes on from CM054061.1 coordinate 240,015,618, forward strand.
TTTCCTAATGTCCTGCTTAAGAGACTGGATAGACCTCCAGAAGAGGGATCCCTCCTGTCTCTCACAGGCGAGGAGAGGGTGCCCCTGTAAGTATTTAGCTTTAAAGAGCTAGAGCCAAAGACCCCCCTGATGACTCCCAAGTGCAGCAGATCAATTGTAGTACCTTTCGATAAGTATTTGACTGTCGAACCCACGAGGAGCTGAAGGTAAGCTATCTATTCTCTAAAGCCCTATAACCCTCTTATATGGCTGTTTATGCAAAGCAATAAGTTTGACTAAAAGGAACTAACTAATTAAAAGCAAATGACGTGGAGTGTGGTTTGTCTAGTAACTAGTGAAGCAAATTTAAAATGCAAGTTTCTAAGCAAGTTTCACAAGTAGCAAACAGAAAATATCTCAAGTATCTCAAGGGAACAAGTGTTCTAGCAATAGGTGTTTCGTTCATGTGGTTGTCACAATTAGTGAAGCACATGTTTGTCTTAGTTGTTTCTCCTAGGAAGGAGCCATGAATAGGTATAGTCAAGTAAATGATCTACAACCCCTTATGATGGATCATGTGGCCAAGTAAATGACTGCACAAGATTAATTAAGACATAAAGTCCCACCATAGCCTTACGTTCTAAGGTCCCCTATATATATCCCCCAATAACTTAACTTTGTGGCTCGGTCTCAGGTTACTGTCACTCCCAAGTCACCACCACTCCATTATGCTACCGGTGATCACCTTACATGCATTCCCCAACATATGCGTGCACTCATATATTGTGCATAAAGACAATCATAGAAGATAACAAACTTGTATGCAACCAATCAACGAACTATTTCACCATTGCCAAGAACAATTCACTACTCAAACATAGACGGGGAGACACAATACATCAAGGGAATATAGTATTGCATCATACATCGTGTTTGCCAAGAGATTACAGTGGAGAGATGGAGCTGATCTTGCTATAGATGTTGATGATGAACACGCCGGAGGGGGGTGGAGCCCTCCGAGGGTGATCCCGGTGGCGTTTCCCCCCTCCGATCTTCTCCGGCGGCAACCTTCTGTCTCTCTGTTTCGTGGTTTCGTCTCTCGGCGCCGCCTCCTCCTCGAAAAGGCCAGGGGACCCTTTATATACTCGTTTTTAGGTCACGAGACACTCGGGAGAAGAAAGATCGACGGCATCGGAGCCACGGGGGAAAAAAGGGGGCCTCTCACGCGGCCAATGAATCTGGCCGCGTGGAGGGTCCTCTTTGCCACCTGGTTGGCCTTTTGGCCCATGGTCTTTGTCTCGAAAATTCTGAACCGTGCTCTTTGGCCTTGCCCTTTTTGGAGTCCCGAAGCTCCCGGAAAGTCTAAAACACTAAAAAGTACGTTTTCTGGAAAAAGAGGGTTAGAACCAAAAGAAGGGGGATTGTTTAGAAAATCCCCCAAATCATTATAAAACATGAATATAAGTTGCTAATATATAGGAAAAACAAGTAATAACATGCAAAGTTCATGTATGCATTTTAAATGCATCAACATCTCCAAGCTTAACCCATGCTCGTCCTCGAGTATGAAGGTGATAAAACTAACATGGACTTTGCATATTGAAACAATCATGGGATATCAAGGAGGATTATTCATGCTACATATAATCAAATGATTAATACTAGAAATGAGTAGCAATATACAATTCATGTTGTAAGAAATATCAAATATGCAAGCAAAGATGCTTCATGAAAGTTCACAAAGTGTATAATGAAATAAAAGCACTATGGACCAAATGCATACACAAAATGAAAAATAAAATCCTATATTGGTCAAAGAATAGCATAATGGAAAATAGAAAATATGGTGGACACTTTGGAGAAAATTGAGTAGAGGTAAAACATGATCAAGTCTTATTTAGCCTCTAAATTATTCAACTAAAATTACTAATTGAAATGTGGTATCCATTGATCTAGGACTCTCATTGACCCTTTATCACTAGCATCTTAAATGGTGAATGTTGAAGTAATGTGAATGACAAGGTGGTTGAAAGCCTCATGCCCTGTGAGTGTGAAAACCTACTCCATGATTACTCAACTTAAGATTTCTAATAAGCTTTGTACAATCATAATAAGTATTAATAACATCATAGAGAACCGCAAAGAGGTACCTCTTGCCCCATGACATGGAAACAAGCCCATGTCACAATGACAAGACAAACAAACGGAGTAGACTCATCATCCTTTTTATTTTTATTCACTATTATGCATAACTTCTTATTTTATTGTAGGATGTGTTGTAGAGTCACTCAAGCTGTAAGTAAATTTTCACCATGATAAATCATGGCTTGGGTTAGCGGCCCAATGCGTTTCTCTAGTCATATAGATACTTACTCATCAAAACTTACTATTCCTCTATTTCATTTTGGCATGGCAGGAGTCCAAAAACAAAAATACATGATATCAACCAAATGTAAATTTTTGTGCAATGTTGAAAGCTTTCCGGTGATACACGTTTATAGCTAGCTCCCAACCACACACTTGTCAAACAAGTTTTTACTTGTTGGAATTTTTAAATTTTTGGCTAGCAAGAGGGAGATAGTTGACCAGCTACTATGAATGCATATGTCCATAGAACTACTCATTTCATGACAAACTAAATAAACCAGCAATTAACATCAAGGACATCAATAAGAGATAGCTCAAGACAACATTATTGCAAATTTCTACACATAAAAAGCCTATAAATCATGCAAACATATGTAGCTCTCCAAATCAACCATGGCATCCCTATTCCAAGTCATAATACTAGCATCCAATACATTCCAACCACAAACTCCAGTAGCTCAATCTCATATAAAATGATGGGTGTGGTCTTATCAAAACAAAAATAAAAACAAAAACTAGACGCTTCAAGTCTCTACGATAAATGCTTTGCTTAGAAAAACAGAAAGTAGACGTGTGCTAACCAAAAGAGTGTAGCTCCAGTGGGGTGTTCATCACATCCCCAAGCTTATGTCTTTTACCATTCTTGGATGTCTTGAGGCGCAGCTCCTCTATTCCCTGTGAAAAAACTTCACAAAACATGTTTCTCCCATTCTTTTTCTGTGGGGTGAGATTAGTAAGGACAAACAAATCACATGCTTGCTGTGCAAAATTACAAATCAAATGATCCAGTAGATAGACAATAAGGTTCATTATGTTGTATGTTCACTCTCTTGCTTGAAAGAATCATGTAAATTCGATTCCCAAACCCAAAGAGTGCATAAAACAAAAGAAGGCAGAATCTGTTCAGAAAAGCAACAGCAGCAAAACGAACGTTTTTACCTAAGCTAGACTCGTCAAAAAATTAAGCCAAATTTTGTGTTTACAGAGGACGAAAAGTTGCAGAACATATTAAAAAATTAGCTCAATCCGACATACCAATAAAAAACGTAAAATCATACGGTGAGAAGACTCGTGCTGAAACAGAAATTTCATGCACTAGGATAGCAACTTATAAGTCCAAATGGGTTTGACTTGACTCTTTATTGAAAACTCCAGAATTAAAACAAAAAAAAATCTAATCTCTTGAGACAGCAAGAAGACACTAGGAAAATGCAAACAAAAACAACGGGTTGCCTCCCGTAAAGTGCCTTCTTTATAGCCATATAGCTAGGCTTTACTTATTTAACATCATGATGGTTGGAGTGAGGTGGCTCGGCATCCCCAAGCTTGGATTCTTGTACTTATTTGATACATGTAGGGTGAGCCCAGGGGTACATCCCCAAGCTTGATTGGTTGTCCCTCTTGATCTTTGTTCATCTCACTCAACTCTTCCTCCTGAAAAATTCTTCTTACACAAATCTCAACATAAAACTTGATTAGAGGGGTTAGTGCCTCCATAAATAAAATCCACATAGGTACAACAAAGACACATCATGAGTTGATTCTAAATATTAACTACTGTTACTACAGTTTTGCATTGGTCCTTGATCAAAAGAACCACACAAAACACAAGTAATGAGAGCAATGCAAAATAAAGACATAATCTGCCAAAAACTGAACAGCCCGTAAAGAGTGAATTTTTAGAGGCACTTAAGTTGCTCAAATCAGAAAACTTAAAACTAATGAAATATGTAGTGATAACTCAATATTCCTGTTGGAAATTACCAGGTCGAAATTCCACTTCTGTGATTTTAAACATTTTTCGCAGTGAAGTTCAGGAATCTGTTTTCTTGACAGCTAATTACTATTGTTTAATCCTATGTCTCATATAAGATTATTCTTGCCATTTAAGATGAGAAATAAGACAGAAATGTGATGTTACAGTAGTGAACTAATATTTTTATTGTTTTTATCTTTGGAAAAACTTTTAATGATAGAGACTTTGCAATGGTTTCATTAGCATGAACAACACATGTTCAAGGTCGACCCCAACTTCTCCATTACTCATCCTTCTCATTTACTTTCCCAAAATTTTTTATGAAATGAAAATCTTAAACTAAATGATACATAACAGTAGGTAAAGGCATTTTATATGTTGTAAAGACATAAATGTGTGCTCAAACCGAATAGGAAATTAAAGCATAAGGAACACACCAAAAAAATATTAAACAATTTATTTTTAAGTCTAACCCATTTCCTATGCATTGGCATTTTGTAATGAAACAAATAAAAGAAGCACATAATAGCAAGCATAGAAAGGTAGATCAAGTGCAACTTCAATACTTTCAGCATAAAGAGGGGAAACTTAATATTGTTAAAATATGTGTAACCATGTTTCCCTCTCTCATAATAATTTTTAGTAGCATCATGAATAGATTCAACAATATGAATATCACATAAAACATTCTTATCATGAGCCACATGCATAAAAGAATCACTACTCTCCACATAAGTAAAATCCTCATTAGTGATAGTGGGAGTTAAACATTCATAATTTTCATTGCAATCATCATATATAGGAGGCATAGCATCATCAAAGTGAATTTTCTCCTCCAAGCTTGGGGAACTAGAAATTTCATGCTCATCAAAACCAACTTCCCCAAGCTTAAAACTTTCCATAAAATCAGCAAGTATATCATTTCTATCCTCAATAGTAGGGGGACTAAAAATATCATATTCATCAAGACAAACTTCCCCAAGCTCAAGGTTTTCCTTAGCAATAAAGGTGTTCAAAGAATTAGTACTACCACAAATATGATTGTTGTGCAAATAATTTTTCAATTTCTCCTCAAACACTTCATGTCCTAATTCAAGGTAGATATTATACAGTTCTAAAATTGTTTGGTTGTTTTCCATTTTATAATTTTTTTGTGTTTTAGGTTTATATGTTAGTATGCAATGCAAACAAGAATAAAAGCTTAGCACAACGCTCCCCGGCAACGGCGCCAGAAAAGTGCTTGATGACTCCCAAGTGCAGGAGATCAATTGTAGTACCTTTCGATAAGTATTTGAGTGTCGAACCCACGAGGAGCTAAAGGTAAGCTATCTATTCTCTAAAGCCCTATAACCCTCTTATATGGCTGTTTATGCAAAGCAATAAGTTTGACTAAAAGGAACTAACTAATTAAAAGCAAGTGACGTGGAGTGTGGTTTGTCTAGTAACTAGTGAAGCAAGTTTAAAATGCAAGTTTCTAAGCAAGTTTAACAAGTAGCAAGCAGCAAATATCTCAAGTATCTCAAGGCAGCAAGTGTTCTAGCAATAGGTGTTTCGTTCATGTGGTTGTCACAATTAGTGAAGCACATGTTTTAGTCTTAGTTGTTTCTTCTAGGAAGGAGCCATGAATAGGTATAGTCAAGTAAATGATCTAAAACCCCTTATGATGGATCATGTGTCCAAGTAAATGACTGCACAAGATTGATTAAGACATAAAGTCCCACCATAGCCTTACGTTCTAAGGTCCCCTATATATATCCCCAATAACTTAACTTTGTGGCTCGGTCTCAGGTTACTGTCACTCCCAAGTCACCACCACTCCATTATGCTACCGGTGATCACCTTACATGCATTCCCCAACATATGCGTGCACACATATATTGTACATAAAGACAATCATAGAAGATAACAAACTTGTATGGAACCAATCAACGAACTATTTCACCATTGCCAAGAACAATTCACTACTCAAACATAGATGGGGAGACACAATACATCAAGGGAATATAGTATTGCATCATACATCGTGTTTGCCAAGAGATTACAGTGGAGAGATGGAGCTGATCTTGCTGTAGATGTTGATGATGAACACGCTGGAGGGGGGTGGAGCCCTCCGGGGGTGATCCTGGCGGCGTTTCCCCCCTCCGATCTTCTCCGGCGGCAGCCTTCTGTCTCTCTGTTTCGTGGTTTCGTCTCTCGGTGCCGCCTCCTCCTCGAAAAGTCCAGGGGACCCTTTATATAGTCGTTTTTAGGTCACGAGACACTCGGGAGAAGAAAGATCGACGGCATCGGAGCGACGGGGGCAAAAAGGGGGCCTCTCACGCGACCAAGGAATCTGGCCACGTGGAGGGTCCTTTTTTCCACCTGGTTGGCCTTTTGGCCCTCTACTTTGTCCCATGGTCTTCGTCTCGAAAATTCTGAACCGTGCTCTTTGGCCTTGCCCTTTTTGGAGTCCCGAAGCTCCCGGAAAGTCTGAAACACTAAAAAGTACGTTTTCTGGAAAAACAGGGTTAGAACCAAAAGAAGGGGGATTGTTTAGAAAATCCCCCAAATCATTATAAAACATGAATATAAGTTGCTAATATGTAGGAAAAACAAGTAATAACATGCAAAGTTCATGTATGCATTTTACATGCATCACCCCCTCATCCCGCAGGATGCGCCAGACCCATTTTAGGAGAAGCGCCACATTCATTTTACGGGACGCCACTATACCTATGCCCCCCAAATCCTTGGGGGCACAGACGTCGGCCCACTTAACCATGTGGTATTTCTTACGCCCGTTACCATCCTGCCAAAAGAAACGGGAGAGCTCCTTATCAAAGGCCGTGCGCACTCCTTCCGGAAGGGAGTATAATCCCATCATATATGATGGGATACTCGAAAGACAGGAACCAATAAGCACAGACTTACTCCCCTTGGAGGTGAAGCGCCCGCACCATGGTTCCGCCTTCCGCCTAACCTTCCCATCAGGGGCTATAGGTCCCTAATGAGGATTCTAGAGTCGCTCAACGGGAACCCAGATATGTAACCGGGAAGGCAGACAACTTGCAATTAAGGTTGTCCGTTATCCGCTGTTGCTCCTCCGAGGGATAGCCAAGGACCAAAATTAATCTTGAGGCCGGACATAGCCTCAAAACATAAGAGGAGGAACTTGAGGTTGACAATATCCAACCATGAGCCCTCCACCATAATCATGGTATCATCCGCGTATTGTAAGTGGGTGACCCCCCCCCCCACCCGAGATGAGGTGGCCCACCACACCGGAGATGTGGCCGGCTACCTTAGCCTTATCTAGGATAGCCGTCAGGGCGTCCACCGCAAGGTCAAAGAGGATGGGCGATATAGGATCCCCATGCCTCACCCCACAAGAAGGCCCAAAGTAGGGACCAATGTCCCCATTAATGTTAATCGCAGTGTTGCCACTCATGACGAGTTGCATAACCCACGATATGAACCGGTCGTCAAAACCCCTCCGTTGTAGGACCTGACGGAGAAACGACCAGTCCAGGCGATCATAGGCTTTCTGAAAGTCTAATTTAAGGAACACGCCTTTATGATGGAGCACCTTCACCTCGTGGACTATCTCGTGTAGGGCTAGAATCCCATCGTGGATGACCCGTCCCTTAAGGAATGCGAACTGGAAGGGGTGTGTCAGGCGCTCAGCCACCGGGGCTAGGCGCCTTGCACACACCTTAGAGAAGATCCTCTGGATAACATTTATCACCGTGATGGGTCTAAACTGTCGAATGTCCATCTCCCCTGACGAAGACATAGATCTTGGACCCTGCGGGTAAGGACACCCCCTCTCAGGCCCAATGTCAAGGCCCAAGAAGAGGCACCCTAGGAAGACTCCAGAAGGCCCACCAGAAGCCCACCCGCACTAAACTTGCGGGTTAAGTTAGGTAGTTTTGTAACCGACCTAGCTAGGGTTTGAATCCTCTCCGGGTAGGACTCGAGACCTGGCCATCTATATAAGGCCAGGAGAGCCCTCAAGGAGAGGACCAAGTAATACCGCACGACCAAAAAGCCTCGGAACTCGAGATCTACTCTCGATTCGAGCAACCTGTAACCGATCTAATCATCCAATACAGATCGACAAGAGGCATGAGTAAGGGTTTTACCTCTACGAGGGCCCCGAACCTGGGTAAATCTCGCCCCCTGTCTAGCCGACGATCTCACCAGCGCTCATGAGTTATCCTAATCGAAACCCGATAGGGTCACCTAAGGGACTTGTCGAGTCAGGGATTCGACAATTGGCGCCGTCTGTGGGAAACGCGGGCGCTGGATCACCGGCATCTTCGGCTTCATCGACATCCAACTCCCGTTGGAAACCAACGGCTACGGCTCCGAACAATCCTATACGGATCGGATCTGTCGTGGTCACGCCTCACTCGCCGGAATCTCGCCCGACGTTCGAGGAACTGGAGAAGAGCGTCACCCTGACGTTCGGGAGCTTCAACTTCATGGCGAACCGAGACGGGATCCTCCACTTCACGGATGAATCTGAAACCAAATCTGGAACCGTCAACTCGCGCTTTCCTACGGGGAAAAGCGGCGAGTCCATCCGCTACAACGCAGTCGACTACCACACCCTCTCGACAGAGGAACCCTCTCGGGTACGGAAAGATTTCCGATCTGCGCCTAGGACGCACGGACCACAACTGGCCCAAGTCTGCATGGCAGGGTCGGAACAGCCCTCGGAAACTGAATATAGCGCAACCGAGCGCGATATAATCGGCGTTTCGCGGGAAGCCTGGAAAAGAGCCAAGGAATCCATGCGAAAGAGCCAGCCACCTGCGGCGGAAGCCACGCATGAAGACCTAACCGCCTACCACTATCACCTAGTGAGGGCGGCCTCAAACATCAAGGATGCCCGAGCAGATCTAGCCCGTCGCAGGAGAGCGGCGGATGAATCAAGCCTACGTCGAGCCGAGCTATCCCATGCACCTTCAGTCGGTACCCGACCTGGGGGGAAGGGACCCGCAGCGTCGACGAGGGACCACGAATCTATGGCTGGAACCAACAGGTCTACCACGTCTTCTTTCATGAGGGTCGACGACGATGGCAACGTCTACCCGCAAACCCCAGCCGCCGCGATCCTAGCCGCAGCAACCTACATGCAGATGAACCAGCCGACGGATAGCGATCCCCGGGTGGAACAATACAAGCATATTCGCAAAGGTCTAGGGTTGGCGGCCGCGAGGCTCGCTTCTCACGATCGCAAAGAACAATTGGAGAAAGAGCGACCGGAGAAGGATAAGGACAAAGAAACGCCCCGCAGGCACAAAAGCTCTTCCCCAAGAAAAGACAAGTCGCCACGTCGTGGCCGAGGGAAAGAAGCCCGCCGCCGTGATGACAGTCGAAGCAGCGGCGACGACAGCTCGAGAGAAAAAAGCTCGCGACACCGCGGCAGCCGTTCACGCAAACGAAGCAAGGAACCGCGAAAGAACGCCGATCGCGATCAACCCGGACGGGACGCGCGATCGGACATCGCGCAAAACAAAGTGGATAGAGCAAGGGCGTCAAGGTATCGCGACCGATCATCATCCGGCTCTTCGGACGACGAAACCTGCGGCGCACTATGTTTCGCCCGTAGTATCCGCGAGGCGCCCCTACTGATGAAGGTGTTGACCTCTAAGTTGGCCCGATCTTCACGAATCGACAAGAACGAACGAAGAACGAACGAAGAACGCGATGAACACGATGAACACGAGAGGGGGAATCGAGGGAAATCGAGGGCAAACGCGTGGAAACACAAAAGGGGGAAGATAACTCGTGAAGCCTACGAGGGATCGCAAACCCAAGTCAACAACACGCTAAATGAAACCGTTTCTCTTACCGGCCGGTCCACCGATCCAACAGAAGCCGCAAGGGGAAGGTTGGCAAGCGCTACTAGAATCACTATGTGAGAGAGTAGCTCCTTGGAGAGATCTTGATACAATCCTAGATGAACATCATCAACATAGGAGTAGCCTCGTAAGAGGAGTCACCTCAAAAGAGGGATACAAGGGCAAAGCCCTAAACTCTCGAAAACAATGCTCAAAACTATTCCTATCCCTAGATCTAGCCACCGGAGTCCTTTATATAGTCGGGGTCGAAACGGGGGTCGAAACGGTGCCAAAACGGTCCATTTCCGTGCATTCCGGGGCCACCCCGGCCTGGGAGCCGGCCTGGCCGGCCTGGAACCCGGCCTGGGGCCAGGGTGGGGCGCAGAGGCCTGGTGCCCGGCCTGGGGCCCGGCCTGGGGCCAGGGTGGGAGGCCGGCCCCCTCGGGCTGGTGCCCGGCCTGGGTCCCGGCCTGGGGCCAGGGTGGGATGAGGAGGCCGGCCTGGGGCCAGGGTAGGCCGGCCTGGGGCCCGGCCTGGGGCCCGGCCTGGGGCCAGGGTGAGGCCGGGAGCCTCCTTTTCCCTCCGTTCTTCCTCCTCGGAACTCCGATCTTGACGCCGTCTTCACCCACGTTCTTCCTAGCTTCATGCGCACCTTCTTGGATGTGTTCTTGAGCATCTTGGGCACCATCTTGGGTCTCCATGTGGTGATCCCACCTATGCATGTAGAGGGGTATTTCATGAGGTAGAGCACCGTTCACCAAGTCACCGGAAACGTACGGAGATAGGAGTGAGTTCACCTTGTGGTGTGTCGATGTTGTGCTTGGTTGAATACGGTGGGCTACATCATCTCCCCCCCCTTGAAGAAGAGTCGTCCTCGACTCTCGTTCCATCCATATGTGAGCGGGAGAAGGAATCTTGACGACGAAGATGTCGTTGAAGTTGAGCCGCTTGTCGAAGTCCATGTGACGATAGGCTCGTAGTGGGGGCGGTCCAAAGGTGATGAAGATCATGAAATGGCCCCCCGTGGATGGTTGAGGAAGATCTTGCGAAGCGGTGTAGTCGTTGAAGTTGAGCCTCTTATCGAAGATCATGCCAAGGTATGCTCGTGGAGGGTGTAGTCCAAAGACGATGACGATCTTGACATGATCCTCCATGGGTGGATGAGGATGAGCTTGCAGAAGCGGTAGAGTGTAGTCGTGGCGATCATTGTCGTTGACGCGCTTGTCGAACTCCAAGTGCATCTCGACGAAGGGGATGTAGACGTGGTAGTCATTGTCGTTGACGCGCTTGTCGAACTCCAAGTACATCTTGACGTAGGGGATGTAGATGGAGAAGTCGTTGATGTCGAAGTGCTTGTGACGCGCCGTGTAGATCTTGACTTGAGGAGTGTGGATGGAGGATGCTTTGTCGTAGAAGCTCTTGTCAATCTCCATGTGGATCATGATGAGCGGAAAGTGCTCCTTCCAACCCTTGAAGTCGGTGTCGATGTGCACGCGATGTGGAGAGCCTTGTATGTGGAGAAGGCGAGGATGTCGAGGATGCTTGATAGGGTCACCAAATCTCTGCAAAATAGACAACAAAGATGGAGAGAAAGTTGGTAAGCCGTTAGTGTCGATAAGCACACATGGGATTTTGCTCTCAACTCTCATCTCACTTTTGGTGGCTAACAAGGCGAGGCCTCTACGAACACTCATGCTTTTTCCACTCAATATGGGCTTGTGGCTCTCACTCACGTGAAGGTGGATCTCTCTCTCACCACTCATCTCACTAGAAGCTTGAGAGGGGACACTAGGAGGCTCCAAAGTCTTGGCACGAGAGGTGTGCGGGTTTGTCGAAGACGTTGCATTGCTTGGAGTCGGTAGTGTCATAGCATGTGGCGAGGAGGACTCGATCAACTCATCTCTTGGGTTGAGCTCCAATTGAGGAAAGGGTGGCTTTCTTGGAGGAGGAGGTAGGGTCATGGCTCGTGTCGAAGGAAGCTCCATCAAGTGGTAATGTAAGCCATGCCTTGTAGCATCCTCAAATGGTCGATGATGATGATGATGATGAAGATATCCTTGGCTAGAATGGTGGCTTGAGCATTGCCTTGTGGAGGTTGGCATGAGATGCTTTGAAGTCAAGGGGAGTGTGTCACCCAATTCGTCGTTACCTCCATCAATGATAGATGGGCCATTGACGCCGGCTCTAGAGAGGTTGCATCGTTGGTCCTTATCTTGAGGATAAGCTTGAAGAACTCGTGTCAACACTCGCGATGAGTTCGCGGCCTCATTGCAATAGACGCTTTCGTCACCATTGGTCGGCATGTCCAAGGAATGGAGAGCTAGTTGGTGCAAGGCATAGTATTGGCCTTCACTCATGTATGCATGGTCACCATTTTGGTTGGCAACCAAGATCATCTCATTGGTAGCATTGGAAGCTCTCTTGTGGATGGTCGGAGTTGGCACTTGTGTCATTGGAGACAAAGAAGAAGAATGCCTTAGAGATGATGGCAAGGGATGAGCCTCTTTGACAATGTCACATGCATCAACGTCTTCATCATAGAGTGGTAGAGGGGTTTCCTCATGCATATGGTGATGTAGATCTTGTGTCATGGGAGGAATAGCTTCACACTCTTGATGTTGGTGTTGCGCTTGTGGCGATGATGGAAGCTCATGCTCTTGATCATGAAGGTCATTGTTCATCCTCATAGAATGTCGCACATGGAAGTTGTGGTTGCTTGTTGGTGGAGAAGTATCTCTCGCCTCTTGCCTTGACGAGGTAGTGGTATCATAGTGTCCATGGCGAGGATGTTCTTGATCCTTGTCGAAGGCGGGGTGCGAGTAGAAAGCACAATCTTGGTGAAGATGCGGTGGAGGCTCCCATTCCTCATATGGATGGTGACGCTCATGGTCCTTGCACCTTGTAACATTGAGGCAAACGGCGCTCAAGTTATTGTCTTCATGGCCTAGGTGATGTGGTGCTTCATCCAATATGGGATAAGAAGCATGATGGATAGCATCTCCATTGGACGCACCATCTTGGTCGCCGCCTTGGCAATCCCACATTATGTGACCATGGCCCTTGCAAATGGGGCATAAGAGGTCTTCATCTTGAAGGAGAGGGGAAAGTAGGCTCATAGCATCCTTGCCTAGTGGTGGTCGAAGTGGGCGCTCATAGGGGTCCTCATCAAAGATGGGAAGTGAAGTAGCATGTTGAGCAATCCCACTTGATTGTTGTCGATGGTGGCGCTCAATGGGGTCTTCCTCGAAGATGGGGAAAAACAAGCCATAGGGAGCATTCGCACTCGCTTGATGTTGAGAAGGGCTCTCATTTGGGTCTTCATCAAAGATGGGCGGTGGAAGCTCATGTGGGTCATCCTCATTGGTTTGGTGATGGCGATCATGATGGAGAGGATGGCGCCGATGGTCATTGTGGTGGAGTCGAGGGAGGCATTCATTAGAAGCCATGTCGAAGGCACCTTCTTGAGAATGGCCTTGGTCTTGATGGTCATTGTGGTGGTGACACACATTTTGCCTTGGAAGCCTTGAATGTGGGCGAGCACCATCCATGAATCCATTTAGACCAATGTCATGAGTCGAGCGTGGAGAAGGTGGATGATGAAGAATATCCGGTCGTAGAGGGTGATCTTGAAGAGGGTCACCACGGCCTTGTCGGTGTCGAGGTCGAGGTAGTGGTGATGGCGAGCGATGCTCAAACCAATGTCGTCTCGGAGCTTGTGGTGGAAGATGCGATGAGGTGGATGTACCACTCTCTTCCATATGGCGATGGTGATCATGGCGACGGTCTTGGTGATGAGCGTGGTGATGAGAGCGGGAAGCTTGTCGATGACAAAGCTTGCGGTGTTCCCGCACCTCATGTGTGGGATGACTCCGAAAGTCATTCGGATGCCTTGGCTTCTTGGCCTTCTCTCTTGATGGGGCCTCGGTGATGTCCTTCTTGTGGCGCCGTCTTGATGTTGAGGATCTTGACGTGGCCAACTTGTCGGATTTCTTGTTGTTGCGCCATCTTGAGGTTGAAGGTACTTGTCTTGTGTTGGCCTTGGCATTCTCCTTGAAGCTCCGTGGTGGTGAGCATGAACCATCGGAGTTTCTTGTCAACCGAAGCTTGGCGAGGAAGTTCTTGTAGGTGAGCTCGCCCATGTCGGAGTCATAGTCGGTGTAGCACTCCGCCATGCTCGAGGATGCGTTGTCGTTGTAGTAGGACTCCAACTCGTCAACCAAGCTTGCGGTATCCTCGTTGTAGTCGTGGTTCATGTCGTTGTAGCTCATGGAGTCGGAGTCGTCGTGGATGTTGTGGTGGTGCTCCTCCATGTCGATGATGGTTGGGGAGGAGTAGTCGGTGTAGAGCTCGACGTCGTGGTCGTAGTAGTGGTGGTGATCCACCATGTCATGCTCGTAGTAGTGGTCATCCACGATGTCGGGCTCGGAGTAGTGGTCGTCCACAACGTCATGCTCGTAGGAGTGGAGGTCCATGTCTTGCTCGTTGTAGTCGTCGTGGTCCATCAAGGACTCATCATAGTCGTCATGGCCTCCAAATGATCCGCTCTCGCTATACATGGTTAGTCACAAGCGCAAATGTATATATAGAGTGTGAGGACCTAAGAGCTCAACCTCACCTTTTAGCAAATGTTGGAAACTAGTGGACCAAGCCAAGAGAAACCGATAACCAAAAGAATGAAGTGACTTGAGTTCGAAAGATCCCAAAACACGCCCCAAAACACACACGGCTTATTGGTGGATGGCAAATGGGTTAGAAATGTGGCGAGGAAAACGACAAATCAAAAGAAAAGTATGTTGTAAAACGTGGAGAAGAATCAAAGAAAAGTTAGCACGAAAACCAAACCTAGTGGAGGAAAATGCTATGGTGGAAACGAAAAACACACACACACAAGTGATAAATGGGGTTAGTGCGGCCAATGGACGAGCGGAGACGAAATGTACCTATCGAAGACTAAGCTCAATGCCACACCAACGCAAGGAGGACGCTAGCTCGAACCGCAATTAAGTAGAGGCAACAAGATTCGCAATGTGGCAACCGGTCACTCTCTTCTCTCTCGCAACTCGAAGCTAGGCGTTCCTACAAATGATAGCAATTGGCATCGATCTTTGCTTCTTTTGGCTCTTTTTGCTTCTTGCTCTTTCTCCTCTCTTTTTTTTTTTTTTGATTTTTGATGGATGATGATGCGGAGATGATTCCCAAATGCCAATGCCTACTCGTAGCTAGTCTCTCACAAGCGCAAAACTCGCACTCTCGGTGCCACAATGCGATGCCAAGCGGTGTAAAAGAGCTAGTCCAAGTAGGTAAGGTACACAAAGGAAAGGGTTAGTTCAAGCGGAAGCAAGTTATACCTATGCGGTGGATGAACTCGGACTTGCGGCCGGTGGATGTCGATGTCGTGTGGATCCGATGATGTAGATGCGTAGGCGATGTCGATGGCGACGCGTAGGAACTTGCCTCACTCAAATCGGAGCAACGACGACAAAGAAAAACAAGATACAAAATCTGTCCAAGAATCGAAGAGCAGGATTTTTCTGTGATTTTTGCTCAAATTCGAAATTTCTCCCAAATCAAGAAAATTTTTGGACAAATTCAAGAATTGTGGCTGAATAGGAAGATGGGGAATGGTTTTTGGCAACAAATCTATGAAACAAAACCACGAAAAACTCAACGAATCAAGAGATCGGTCGAAATCCCTTTCGGCTATTTTTGGTCAAATTTTCGAATTTATGGTGGATAGAAGAAAAATTGGTGGTAGGGGAGGGGGTGGGGTGTCGGATTCGTGTCAATCTAGCTCTGGATACCAGATGATGAAGGTGTTGACCTCTAAGTTGGCCCGATCTTCACGAATCGACAAGAACGAACGAAGAACGAACGAAGAACGCGATGAACACGATGAACACGAGAGGGGGAATCGAGGGAAATCGAGGGCAAACGCGTGGAAACACAAAAGGGGGAAGATAACTCGTGAAGCCTACGAGGGATCGCAAACCCAAGTCAACAACACGCTAAATGAAACCGTTTCTCTTACCGGCCGGTCCACCGATCCAACAGAAGCCGCAAGGGGAAGGTTGGCAAGCGCTACTAGAATCACTATGTGAGAGAGTAGCTCCTTGGAGAGATCTTGATACAATCCTAGATGAACATCATCAACATAGGAGTAGCCTCGTAAGAGGAGTCACCTCAAAAGAGGGATACAAGGGCAAAGCCCTAAACTCTCGAAAACAATGCTCAAAACTATTCCTATCCCTAGATCTAGCCACCGGAGTCCTTTATATAGTCGGGGTCGAAACGGGGGTCGAAACGGTGCCAAAACGGTCCATTTCCGTGCATTCCGGGGCCACCCCGGCCTGGGAGCCGGCCTGGCCGGCCTGGAACCCGGCCTGGGGCCAGGGTGGGGCGCAGAGGCCTGGTGCCCGGCCTGGGGCCCGGCCTGGGGCCAGGGTGGGAGGCCGGCCCCCTCGGGCTGGTGCCCGGCCTGGGTCCCGGCCTGGGGCCAGGGTGGGATGAGGAGGCCGGCCTGGGGCCAGGGTAGGCCGGCCTGGGGCCCGGCCTGGGGCCCGGCCTGGGGCCAGGGTGAGGCCGGGAGCCTCCTTTTCCCTCCGTTCTTCCTCCTCGGAACTCCGATCTTGACGCCGTCTTCACCCACGTTCTTCCTAGCTTCATGCGCACCTTCTTGGATGTGTTCTTGAGCATCTTGGGCACCATCTTGGGTCTCCATGTGGTGATCCCACCTATGCATGTAGAGGGGTATTTCATGAGGTAGAGCACCGTTCACCAAGTCACCGGAAACGTACGGAGATAGGAGTGAGTTCACCTTGTGGTGTGTCGATGTTGTGCTTGGTTGAATACGGTGGGCTACATCACCTACCCAAGCGATTCAAGCTCAGCACGGAAGTGACGAAGTACGACGGCTCACTCGAGCCCTCTCAATGGTTGAGCGACTACCTCACGGCAGTGAAATGCCAACGTGGTAACAAGAACACGGCTATGCAATACCTCAATTTGCACCTAGCCGGAGCAGCCCGCAGCTGGCTGGAGAGGAGACCACGATCTTGCTACGCATCATGGGATGACTTACACCGTGATTTCTGCAAGAACTTCCAGTCGACCTACAAGAGGCCGGCTACAATCGAAGAACTACGAGCCTGCAAACAGAAAAGCGGTGAATCCACCCGAGAATACATCCAGCGGTGGAACACGCTCAGGAACACCGCAGGGACAATCTCTGAAGAAGTGGCGATTGAGGCCTTCGCCAAAGGAGCAAGAAGAACCGCGTTTCGAGAAGAGCTCGGCAGAGCCGCGCCCAAAACCATCGGGGAGCTCATGGTCATAGCCGAAAAATGGGCCAATGGAGAAGACGCAGTACGCAACGAAAGAGGATCGTCACCTGCACACGAGGACGACCGCCACGGACGAAGGAAGAGAAGAAAATATTACGACCACGAGGATAGAGAAGAACTAGTGGCAGCAGAATTCACGCGAAGTCGCGACCCCGGTCGTCGCGGAAGTCGCGAGTGGAAACCAAAGGCAGAAGAAAAATCACCCGAGGAAGACCTCGATGCGTACTGCTCGCTACATCTGTTCACAGACAAGCGCACGGGCAAGACTAAGGCAACGCACCTTCTCAAGGATTGCCGAAAGTTCATCGAAATCTCGGACGCGCTCGCCAAGAAAAGATTTGCTTCCACCCAAAACTATCCACCACTGCCAGGAGGGGGACAACAATTCCAGCTACCACCGCCTCCACCTCCACCGACCAACCCAAACATGGCGCTCGCCGCATTGCCAGCGCCACCACAACAAAACGCGGGAGCAAATACATACCCGACTCCGCATGGACAACTCCTCGGGATGATACAGAAGGTATGCCCCTCTCGCAGAGCTCAAAAGACTAACTCGAGACAAATATGCATGGCAGTGCAGACGCCACCAACAAAGCCCGAGTACCTGAAGATGGCCGACCAGCCAATCACGTTCTCGAAAGAAGACCACCCGCCACGAGTCTATCGGCCGGGACACGCCGCCCTCGTCATTCAAGCTCAAATTGGCAATTATGACCTGGCCCGCGTATTCATGGACGGTGGCAGTGGCATCAACATCATCTACGCGGATACACTCCGTCGAATGAACAAAAATCTGGACGGCCTAACGGAATCAGAAACATCCTTCCACGGGATAGTTCCGGGCAAGGCAATCCGTCCACTCGGAACAATCAACCTAGAAGTTGTACTAGGCTCCCCACGCAACTACAGAAGGGAATTCCTGGACTTCGAAGTCGTCGACTGGCCCTCACAGTACCACGCCATTCTTGGTCGAACAGCGTTCGCCAGATTTATGGCCGTGCCACATTACGCATACTTGAAGCTCAAGCTACCTGGCGAATACGGTGTGATCACCATCGACGGAGACTTCCAGAAATCGGACAAGTGCGACATAGAATTTAATGAGATCGCAAAATCTTTCGGGATGCAAGAAGAACTTCAAGAGCTAGCAAAAACAACGGACCACTCCGTTATGCCCCTCACGAAGAAAAACGCACCCGAACTGGAATTCAGCGCCAACAGCGACACTCGCAAGCACCAAGTGCACCCGACAGACTCCGCGAAGACGGCGATGGTTTCCACAACCCTCTCGCCAGCATAGGAAGGCGCGCTCGTCAAACTCCTTCGTGAGTACTGGGAGATTTTCGCCTGGCAGCCCTCAGATATGCCAGGAATACCCAGGGAGTTTGCCGAGCACTCACTCGAAGTCTTTCCTGACGCCAAACCCATCAAACAGACGACTCGACGATTTTCAGAACCTAAGCAGAAAGCGCTTGGAGAAGAAGTAAACAGATTGCTAGCCGCAAACTTCATCAGGGAGATCAAAATATCCACCTGGTTAGCAAACCCGGTGTTGGTCCCCAAGAAAAACACGGATACCCTTCGGGTGTGCATCGACTACACGTCGCTAAATAAACACTGCCCCAAGGACAACTTTCCTCTACCACGAATCGACCAGATCGTGGACTCTACGGCAGGTTGCCAGCGTCTCTCCTTCCTAGACGCCTATTCAGGATATAATCAAATCCGAATGAAAAAGGAAGACGAGGAGAAGACGGCTTTCATCACACCACACGGTGTATACTGCTACACGACAATGCCCTTCGGGCTGAAGAACGCAAGCGCAACATATCAGCGCTGCATGCAAAGATGCCTCGCCAATCTCATTGGCAAAAACGTACAAGTGTACGTCGACGACATCGTCATCAAAACTCGAGTGGAGGACACACTCCTCGAGGACATCAGAGAAACATTCGACGCCCTTAACGCATATCGGATCAAGCTCAGTCCGACCAAATGCGTTTTCGGTGTCCCCGCAGGCAAACTTCTCGGGTACCTGGTATCCGCCAGAGGCATTGAAGCCAACCCGGAGAAAATACAAGCCATATTGACTATGAAGGAGCCAACCAATCTACGCGGAGTACAGCAGCTCGCAGGACGACTAGCAGCCCTGAGCAGATTCATCGCACGATTGGGAGAGCAGGCATTACCCTTCTACAAATTACTGAAGAAGACGGACAAATTCGAATGGACACCCGAAGCTAAAAAAGCGTTCGCAGATCTGAAGCGGTCCTTGCAAAGCAGGCGCATCCTTGCGACACCGCAAGAAAGGGAGCCACTTTTCCTATACTTAGCCGCTACAAACCAGGTCATCAGCACAGCGATCGTAGTCGAAAGACCTGAAGACGGCAAAGCATACGGAGTTCAAAGACCAATATATTACATCAGCGAAGTACTTTCGCCATGCAAACAACACTACCCTCACTATCAGAAGCTCGCATACGGGGTTGTTCTCACAGCTCGAAAGCTCAAACATTATTTCCAAGAACACGCCATCACAGTGGTTAATGATGCGTCACTCGGGACAATCATGAACAACCCTATGGCATCCGGAAGAATAGCAAAGTGGAGCATCGAGCTGGGCGCCTGGGACATCACCTATGCTGGACGCAACGCAGTCAAATCCCAAGTTCTCGTGGAATTCATCAGCGAATGGACAGAACTACAAACACCCGGGCCACCCGAGTATATGAGCAATTGGATAATGTACTTCGATGGATCCAAGAGAAACGAAGGACCAGGAGCAGGAATCGTCCTCATCTCACCTAGAGGAGACAAACTGCAGTACGTCTTGCGACTGGATTTTCCACCCGATGACCCAGCATCGAACAATGACGCAGAATATGAAGCACTATTGCACGGGATGAAGATGGCAATCGCCTGTGGAGCTACCCGATTAATGATCTACGGCGATTCCAACCTCATAGTGCAGCAAACGATGAAAGAATGTGACGCCATTGCTGAAAACATGGTTGCATATCGCGACATGTATAACCTACTCGAAGGAAGCTTTAAAGGGTGCGAGCTAAAACACATTGCAAGATCTAGCAACGAAGAAGCAGACAGACTGGCCAACATGGGTTCCACGAACACACCCATACCGCCAGGGATATATTTCGAGCGGATGATTAAGAGATCGGTCAAACTGAAGAAAGCCGCAGAAACACCCGCAGCAATGGAAACAGAGGTCAACCCGCAAATCGCGCTGCTCGAGCTTACTCATAACATATCACGGCAGGTTTTTCTGGTCGAACCAGTCTGGACGCAGAAATATCTCGACTACCTGCTAAACAAACAGCTCCCGGCCGATCCACGTGAGGCTCGACAGCTAATCAGGCGTAGCAAATCCTTTCGGGTGGTTAACGGAGAATTATACAAACAAAGCATCTCGGGAATACTTCAGCGTTGCATCGCACCCGAAGACGGCAAGGAATTACTCCGGGACATACATCAGGGTGATTGCAGACATCATGCTAGCTGGAAAGCGATATTGGGAAAAGCCTTTCGAGCAGGATTCTACTGGCTAACAGCAGCCACCGATGCAAAAAACCTGGTCGATAAATGCGACGCCTGCCAGCGATTCGCACCAAAGCCGCACGCACCCGCCACGGAGTTGCACATGATACCCATCGCCTGGCCCTTTGCACAGTGGGGGCTAGACATGGTTGGACCATTACGCAGATCCACACCCGGTGGATATACACACCTGCTGGTCGCAGTCGACAAATTCACAAAATGGATAGAGGCAAGACCAGTAACTTCGGCTAGCGCCCAATGCGCGGTAGAGTTCCTCGATTCCATCATATGCAGATTTGGTGTGCCACACGACATCATTACAGATAACGGCACAAACTTTACGGCAAAGGAAACACATCAGTTCTGCGAGGAGAAAGGCATCAATTTCAAATTTGCTTCGGTCGCCCACCCGCAAACGAACGGACAAGTCGAAAGATCCAACGGCTTAGTTTCGGCTGGGATCAAGAAACGACTACTCGACCGTCTGCACCCCGCAGCAGAGCATTGGGAAGATGAGCTACCCTCCGTACTCTGGAGCCTCCGGACAACCCCAAACAGGTCTACAAAATACACACCATTTTTTATGGTATACGGGGCGGAAGCAGTCCTTCCCGAGGAAGTTCGATTCAGCGCCCCACGGGTTGTGGCCTACAGCGAAGAAACTTCCAACAAAGCACTTGCAAAAGATATGGATGCACTCGACGAAATGCGGGACATCGCACTCGCAAGATCCGCAGTTTATCAACAATCACTACGCAACTATCACAGTCGCCGCATACGCCACAGGTCATTCGTGGTAGGTGACTTAGTGTTGCGGCTCAAGCAGAAGGAAGGACACAAACTCGAACCGCCTTGGGAAGGACCCTTCATCGTACACGAAGTTATCCCAGGAGGAGCCTACAGGCTCAAGAATCCAGAGACCGGAGGAATTTATTCCAATCCATGGAATATTGCACAACTCCGCAAATTCTACCCCTAGGTTTACTTGTTTCTACAACAATAAAGCTATACTAGCCAATTTTGTAGCTCGAATACATGACTTCTCAGTCATTGCAATAAAAATACATGATTTCCTCATCATATTTACCCGAAGCTTCTTGTTTACTGCATGCTAAAAGTCACAGGTACACACCCCATCGCACACACGGGGGCTACACCTAAAAACTTAGCATCTCAAAGAAATATCATCAAATACAAGGTTACACACCTTACAACAATTTTTACAAACTATAAACAGTTTACAGGATATTCACATCCGACAATCAGTCAAAACGCTGAGCATTCTCAGTCGCTAAGACCCTATCTACCTCTTCAGAGGTCATTCGGATAATCTTCTCGGCTGCAGGGCGTACAGCATCATAAAACGGTGTGATGTCTTCGATTGCATAATCTGGGCGCCGAGCTACGGAGTTCAAATCTATCTCAGGATGCCATATTCGGACAAAAGAGAGAGCCACAACCGCGCCGCACGTCATCTGTTTGCGTACGCACGTGCGAATCTCCCCTTCCCGACTAAACAACCTGAGTAGATAGCTCCAGTCTTCGGGACCCCTTTCGAGTGGATAAAAACCTGCATTCATCGCGATCAAGACCTCGTGAAAAGAACCCACGAGAATTCTCGCCTGCAGAACTCGGAATTTCAAGGTGGCCATCACAAACCCTCGACTGCGATCAGACCAGAAGTTATTCGCATGAGGTTTCGGGCTGTTAGCTTCTTGGTGAATGTGGTTTTCCACCCACTGCTTTTCCTCCCTGACATCCGGTCTAACAACTGAAGAGCAGACGCACTTAGTCAGCTGAAGAATACAAAGGAGGAAAAATGCACGGGGGCTGCACCACTTACATAGCAACTCCCTCGCGACTGAAGATAGTTCGTCCATCAGAAATTGTTCGCGCTCAGCCGCCAATTTCTGTTTGGATATCGCCACATCAGCCACCCCGCGCAGAGCTTTCAGCCTACGCTCACCCTCCTGAACCTTATCACGGAGGCCAGCAAAAGTGCCCACGGCGGCCACAAGTGGATTTACTGGATTACCACGTCCACCAGAAGTTTCCGCGGCAAACACAGTAGCCTGGAAGAAGTACAAGGAAAGAAGTGATATGCCCTACTCGAGTTGTTTCTAGTCGCACATCTGACTAAACACGCTTGGGAACTACTCCCATCGGGAGACAAGGCACAAACGAAAAGAATAAAAATTCCAAAGGATAAATGCTTCGATCAAGGACAACAAAGGTACGGGAATACATCCCAAGGTTCATTACATTCAAGGAAGGAAAAAAAAACTACGAGGCTACATTGGTGCTCCCACTAGCGCCAGTCGACCCTCCCTTCTTCCGAGCAAAAATCTCAGAAAGCTTCCGAGCAAGAATGGCGGCTTGCTCGCCAAAACGGGAGAGCCGTACGTTTTTGCCCGTGGAAGGATCGACTGGAATGGACGAGTAAGCCTCCTCCAACCCTTTGACTCCGTGCGCCAGAGCAAATTGGATCGCAGTCTTCGCGCCAGCCTCTGATTGAGCGACTGCGAAGGCATCCAGAAGACCGTCTTCCGAAAAAGCCTTCAGCAGATCATCTAGCGCAGCCGTAGGAGTGCCGCTAGCAACGATGCGACCATGCACTTGCACCAATGCCTGGGAGGCATCGTTAATCAGAGAGAGAATTCCATCGGAATGTCTCTTGAGTTGTGCAAGTGTGTCGGTTAGCACGTCCACCCGTTGGAGCCCAGGGATCTCTAGAGGGACGTCCAAAAGACCTGTGAACAAAGAAGACCGAACTTAGCAAAGTTCAGTGGAATAAAATATCAGAAGTCGCAAAATGCACTTACCCGCAAAACGTTCCGCGAGGGGATGGAGGAACTCGACAATATTATTGTCGGCTTTACTGCCAGCTTCAACTTGCTCCTTCAGGGCCTTCCGCGCATCCGCAAGCTGTCGATTAAAATCTTCTGATTGCATGCGGGAAGCCTCCAGCTCTTGTCGAACGGCCGTCAGGTCAACCTCCCGAGCAGTTAGCTGCTCAGAAAGTTTGACCCTTTCGGATTCCGAAAATTCAAGTTGAGCTGCGAAAAGATGTTATCAGAAATCAAGAATTCACAGGACAGTGAAGACAAAGACATAATAGAACTTACCCTTGAGGAGGTCGTTTTCAGTTTGAAGTCGGCTACGGTCCGTTCGAAGGGACTCGCAATCCGATTCAGCGAGAACGACGTGGCGACCAATCGCCGCAAGAGAATCAACGAGCGACTGCAAAAAGCACGAAGACGGAAGAGTTAAATGGATTAAATTTGAGTCTGTACCCGATTATTTACAATCGACTACAGCCTCGGGGGCTACTCCCATCGGGAGCACTGCCGTGCACCCGATAAAAACACAGAGATAAAGAAGAAAGGAACTAGACTCAGAGCCTGTAGCCGATCGCTTGCAATCGACTACAGTCTCGGGGGCTACTCCCATCGGGAGCACTGTCGTGCACCCGATAGAAAATTTGAAGACGTAAGATGACGTTTACCTGGCCAGAAGCGCGAAAGAGCGGATCCGCGGAGCTGTCCGTCACTTCCTTAGAAGCTGAAGTCCTGACGGCAAAGCTGGGGGCTCCACGCTCCACAGTCGCAGCTTCAGGAGCCGCTCTGGGAGAGTTTTGGACGGTGCCCGCGGTGGGAGTTTCACCCGCATCCTTGGCCTTATTTCTCTTCTCGGGAGGAACGGCAGCGGCGTACCTGCGAGGACTGATCATCTGTAGACTGCACCAAAAGATAGAAACAATAGATATTGAAGCACAGAAAATGTTCGACCAAGATTAAGGAAAAAACACTTACTCGTCATCCTCGTCGTCATCCAGCAAGTCCGCGTTCCAAGCGGGCGTCATCACTGGGAACGAAGGCGAAGGAGCAAGGGAGCGAAGTGGAGTCGCACGGATAGGAGCTTGACTGGGCGATGCTTCCAAGGATTTGTCCTTGGAAGTAGCTTCGTCCTCATCTACCCGACAACGTTTCGTCGGAGCGCCATTCGAGTCCGCAACGTCATCCGAAGAATCGTGCTCTGAACTCGAAGAGGCATTGGCGACGCTGGTGTCAATCGCGCCGTCTTGATGGCTCGACACTTGCTCTGAGGCGGCTTCCCCCGTGGTTGGCGGGTAGCAGTCCGCCATGGCTAGGCTCTGCAAATGCAAGAAGAAGACAAGGAAAATCTTATCGACTAGGACTCTGAACGGAGAAAAAAGGAACAACACAAAGACGAAAGAAGAGAAAGAAACTAACCTCGGCTGGGGGAGGATTTGAGGCGGCGAAGGCTTGAACAGAGCAATCGGGGAATTTCTCTCCCACCTTCAGTCGGGTGATACCCGCGATTTTCTTCTCGAATTCTACATTCGAAAGTTCCTCGCGGCTTACTCGACTGGGATCCTCTGAGCCCTGATACTCCCACATGGCGGAGGGCCTTTGTTGGAGTGGCTGGATCCTGCGCTTCAAAAAGATGCTCGCCAGATGCATCCCGTTGAGCACAACTCCCGCGGTCTGGTCCCGAAGAGCAGCTACTCTCGCGAGTAAAGGCGCAACAGTCTGGGTCTCTTCGGTTGACATCTTGTGCCCCCAAGACTTTCGCCTGGTCAAAACAGCGAACGGGTGGAACTCTACAATCCCACCCGAGCTGTTGTCGACGACGTAGAACCACCTTTTCCGCCAGCTTTGGGCGGAGTCGACGAAATGCATGTTGAAGTAGCTGCCTTCTTGTCGAGCTTGGATCCCGAAGCCGCCGGTGCGAAGCGGTTCGCCAAGCTCGGACTCCACCCGCGACTTTTCGCGGAAGATCCAGACCTTGAAGAGCGCCTTCCACAGCGCCCAGTGCGGGCGAATGCCGAGATAGCATTCGCAGAACATGATGAAGCATGTAATGTGCTGCACCGCGTTCGGGGGGAGATCGTGAAGCTGTATGCCATAGACACACAGCAACCCGAGGAAGAAGGGATGAAGGGGAAAAGAAAGGCCCCGAGTCACGTGGTCCACAAAGACCACGCGCTCGTTCGACTGAGGATTGGGTACCTCTTCTTTTTTCCCGAGGCGGACTCGCTTCTCCGTCTCCGCCGGCAGCAACCCCTCCCGCTGCATCTCCTTGATGCATTTTGCGGTGGTGTTGGGAGAACGCCAGTCGCCGGCGCGGGGCGCGGGTTGCGCGGAAGGTTCGCCGGATGCAGAACCGGCAGCACCACGCTTCTTTCCGCCAGCCATTGTTTGCAGCGAGAGCTCGAGCGCGGGGAAGACGAAGATGGGCGCGAGGAAGAAGATGAAGACAGAGACCTGGGAAAGTTTTACCGCAGCGCTAACACCCGTATTTATACACGGGGCAAGGCAATCTCAGCCGTATGATGCGCTACGTGGCACCTATCACGGCCGCCACGCGTAAGGATGAAACGAAGCGGCGGCCTGCGCTGTTTCGTGCCACGATCTTAACAGAAGATCGTGCGCATTTACTGCGCGTCTCGCGTAAAAACCGGGAACGACGTCTCGTTTCCCTGTCAAAAAGCTGACAAGGTGGGCCATTTTCTGCTGCCACTCCGTCACGTCCCATCGGGAGAAGAGGAGTGCGCCATGACGTTATGGCATTCGTCATTCGAAACCAAATTCTTTTCGATTGGAAGTTCAAACGCGAAATTATCTTCGTATGAATAGCAATTCCTTCGGATAAAAGCAACTCTTCCATGAACAGTTCATAAAGCAAGACCTCTTCGAACAAGAGAAAAATACCCTATGCACGAAAACTCTTTCGTATGGGCACAGCATCCCGAGCATGAAAACTCTTTCATACGGGCTTAGTTTTTTTCCGACGCGAAATTTCTTTCGTATGGAGCTCAAATAACTCAAATCGGGTAGGAAAAACCTGCTTCTCCTATACATGATAATTCTACATCATAAGAACCTGGATTGTTCAGCCGACTAGGCACATCTGGATGCCGTATTCTTCGAATACGAAGGTAAGACCCAGAAAGATCTCTCTTTTGGGCCTGGAATCGCACTCGAAAGCTGCGTCCTCCGGCATAGTTCCGTGTCAACAACACGAAGAAAAATCCTAGCGGACGCACCGGGTATCCTCATAGGTTAAGTTCGACTCGATAAGTCCACAACGGCCCAGTCGCAACAATCACCTCATCGGGTTCGAGTCGGAGGTCTCGAATCTGTGTAGGCCAGGAATGTTTTTGCCCTAGTCGCAATTAATTGGCCCTGATCTCTCGGGAGAGCCAAGCTACTGTGCCACATCCTTCTGCAATAAAAGCCGCAAAAACAGGCACCTATGCTGCTCGATACTCGAGCGTTATAACTTACAATGCAGGGGACACACCCTTCGAAGACAACAACTGTCGAGCTGAACTTCCAAGAGGAGATCAAAAAAGGTCTGACCGTCTACCCGACTGGAAATAAATCCCAGTCGAGCACACGCTCGGGGGCTACTGACGAAGACATAGATCTTGGACCCTGCGGGTAAGGACACCCCCTCTCAGGCCCAATGTCAAGGCCCAAGAAGAGGCGCCCTAGGAAGACTCCAGAAGGCCCACCAGAAGCCCACCCGCACTAAACTTGCGGGTTAAGTTAGGTAGTTTTGTAACCGACCTAGCTAGGGTTTGAATCCTCTCCGGGTAGGACTCGAGACCTGGCCATCTATATAAGGCCAGGAGAGCCCTCAAGGAGAGGACCAAGTAATACCGCACGACCAAAAAGCCTCGGAACTCGAGATCTACTCTCGATTCGAGCAACCTGTAACCGATCTAATCATCCAATACAGATCGACAAGAGGCAGGAGTAAGGGTTTTACCTCTACGAGGGCCCCGAACCTGGGTAAATCTCGCCCCCTGTCTAGCCGACGATCTCACCAGCGCTCATGAGTTATCCTAATCGAAACCCGATAGGGTCACCTAAGGGACTTGTCGAGTCAGGGATTCGACATCCCCATGAATCTTGGGGATCAGATTTATTACGCCATAGTTGAGGCGTGCCATAACCAGGGTCCCAATATAAAACTCCTGGAACATCGGCATGACGACCGCCTTGATAGTCTCCCAGAACTTCTGAAAGAAGGACACCGGGAGACCATCCAGCCCAAGAGCAGAGCCCGTACGCATGTCCATGACCGCCTCTCGGACCTCCTCGGGGAGCAAAGGGAGCAGCAGCCGCTTATTCTCCATGGAGGAAACCAGAGCCCCCTGGAGCCACAGGTGGGTCGACAACGTCACCTCAGACCGCGGGGTAGATGAGAATAACCCCTTATAGAAGGAGTAAATATGGTCGGAAATGTCCTCGTCCGCCTCCAACAAGAGGTCATCTGCCCACAAAAGTGGGATAGAGCATCTCCGCCTAGGCCCATTAGCGATGGCGTGAAAGTAGGCATTATTGGAGTCCCCTTTTAGGATCCAGTTATGCCGACTACGCTGACGCCAGAACACCTCCTCCCCTTTGTAGACCTCCATAAGGGAGGTCTCTAGGGTGTACCTCTGAGCCCACCCATCTGCACTCAGTCCCCCTGCATCCGTGGAAGCGTGCCAGCGATTTCGGCCTCGTCGTGCCTCATCGATAGCCACACCGTGCTCCTGGTGAGCTGCTGCACCTCTAGGTGCCTTCTGTTTCGAAATTCGTTCATACATGTGTGGAGCCGCTGTGTGCCGCCGTTCTCCGCCGTGCCGGTGCACGCTGGAGGGTCCCCCGTGAGCATTTGGTCATTCCGGTACCACCTTTCGATTCATGGAGTTGTAGTACTCTAGCTAATAGGGGCAGTTAATTCCCCTAATTCGAAACCAGTCCATGCATTTGGATCAATCCGAGAGCATCCCCTCCATTGCTGATGCAGAGATGACGTCATCGTGACGTCGGGAAGCTGTTTTCTTTTTATTTTATTTTACTTTTTATTTAAATCAGATATGACAGCTGGGCCCCACCTGTCAATTTAAATAAAAGCAGAAGATGAATAAAATTGATAATTCAATAAATATTAAAATAGTTATCAGAAAAAATATAAAAATATATGGAAATGTTTAGAAAAATATAATCTAAATGTTTATCAACTTAAAAAAAAATATAATAAAGTTTAAAATTAAATATTTTCTTTAATTAAATTAAATCATTTAAAATTGAGAAGAAAAACAAATAATTCATAAAATCAGAAAATACAAGTTATATGCCAAAATGCTCCAAATGACAAATGCAACTCATCTATGATGTTTTCAAAGTCATTTGACCAAGTTTTCATGTGTGTAATATTTTGCCTAGTCATTTAATTCATTCAAAATTAAGAAATTAATAACTTATTCAAATCTTTTCAGAAACGTTCAAATAATATACCAAATGAAAGATAAGAACATTTTCAAACTCATTATGTCAATAACAACTTATTTTATTTAACTGATGAATTCCCTTTTTAGAAGTATAAGGGAAGTCTATAGGAATCCAATATAACGAGGACTAATCAACACCACACTAACTTCTTTAATATTGAACCCAAATAAATTTGCATTTCCTAATCCTTTTGACAAACATTATTGGATTACAAGTTGATAGAGATGATTGTAGTATGTACTCACCTTGAGTTAAATTCTTTGGTCTTAGCCCCACACTTTTCAATAGTGAAAAACAACATGTATTGTTATTTCCTTAAAGTTGTTTTCAATATGATATTACCTTGTGTTATTGTCTTGTTACCTAACCAAGTAATAAACACTTCCACCTAAACATGGTAACAATTTTTTGCACATAAAAGTGAAACACATGTAAGTCTAAAAGAACTAATAACCACATCACCACAAGTAATGAAACAATTCACCTAAAACCTATGTGATCTGAGTATCATATCAATCATAGCTTACACATGTAAGCTGGGGTATTTTCCAGGGTATTTCACGATGCATCTCATTACTATGCATGTATCATCTTGCCAGTGTTTTCTGTAGTCCTTACCGGGACTACTTTGCTATCTTTTAGATGTCGGGATTTTCTGCGCGACCTCGAACCCCGAAGACCTGGATTATTATTGTTATTTCAATCTCAGGCAAGTTCATCGCTTGCTCATATCCTTTGCAGTATTTCATAACGAACTATTTGCAAAAACCCTATCGCAATACCACCTATTACCAAAAGAATGCATGATCCTATTTTTATAATAATATGACTAATTGAATGACTACCCGAGTGGTAGTGTTTTGTGTGGTGGGCGGATGGAACCATGGTAAGATGAATAGGTCAAAGGAAGGTTCCATCTGTATGGGAACGTATTACCTAGGAATTAACCACAAATGATGTCAGGATTCTTGCACCGTAAATACCGCGTTGACCATGGGTCTTGTATGGGGCGAGTAAGTCAGCTATGATCTTCTCTCGTACGCATGTCAACGGGCTGCCAGAGACGTACGTTGTAGGTCTTGCGAGACTACATGCACATGGGTGGGATACCTTAATTCCCGTGGACTCTGGGGTGTATGAGTGTTTGCCAGGGGCGCCTAGATATCCATCACGAGGGGTGGAATCAGGGGTTCAACCTGCTGGCAGAAATGGGTGAGAATGCGTTGTGCGGAGAAGAACGGTTTGGCTTAGACCAACAACCGGGACCCACACCTGAGTGGGAGTGGACAGGAATGTACACCTGGCTGTGAAACATGGTCTTGGTCGCCCATGGGTAAAGTAACGCACCTCCGTAGAGTGTAAAAGTATGTGGCATGTTACCCCCTGTTCCGGGAAGGAGCTGCGAACGCCGCAGGAAAGGCAACTCCATGAAGTTCTAGTCCTGTTAAAATCTGGCGGGCATAGTTTTCAGAACTAAAAGCAACCTCTTGAGGAAAGATTTACAAAACCTTGCATTAGCTTATGACTCTTTCAAGTCTAAAGCTGTAGTTAGTACATCAAACTGCCCACTATATATCATGAACTTGCTGAGTAACGCTCGTTACTCATTCGTTCCCGTTTGACCCCCTGCTTAGAGTTGAAGCCTATGGAAGTCGTCATCGTGAAGCCATCGCTACCTCATGAAGCTAGGTGGAGTGATCTACTACTTAGTCGGTAATGCATCGTCATCAACAACGCTGGTGGAGGAAAACCTATCAAGGTGTAGATGGAGTCCATTCATGGATTTAGTTTCGTAGATGCCATAGATTAGGGCTGACATCAACCGTAGTAGATTAGGTTCTTAGCCAGAGTCATTCTCCAGCTTGGAACTTCGAATTGCTTCTTTTGATGTTTCATTTGCATGAGATCTTCTTTGATTCATCAAAGAGATTCTCAAGATTTTGTAATGAGGTTTGTATCCTATTGCTTTGCTTGGACCTCCTGTGTTTCTGTTGTACCACTCTGAGGGATGTAATATTCACGGATAAGTCCTTCTGTGAGTATTATGTCAACGACTTGCGCACTACACATGCAGTGGTGTGATGGGTGACCACATATGGTATCAGAGCGAAGCGACCTTAGGTTTAAAACCTTTTAGGAGATCTGTAGGTTGGTAAAGAACTATAGGAAGCCATCTTATCTAAACCACATTTCCTACAACTACGATGATCATCCACTTGAGAATGATACAATCATACTTGTATAGAATTTTCTTACTCAACTCGAGTAAATCTACTTATCTATTTTCTGTATACCTAGGTATGAATAGTTAGAAGTCTAGCATGTATCAGTTTTATTGAGAAACGGAGTTTTGAGATAGTCAAAGATGATTAAGATACAATGATGATTACCCCATTCGATGAATCTATATGATGGAGTAGAACATGGTATAAAATAGTTATAGGAGTCAACAACAAGGAATGATTGAGAATCATGAAGAGTCGTTAGAACATGGTAACCATGTGATAAATACCATATCCTTAGTTATCAAGTCTAGAGGTGAATCATTATAATATAGTATAAAGATAGGAGAAGGCATAAGCATTGATGGAAGCTACATTACTACTTCTACAATGTGATCAACAACATGAAGGATCAACATATGCCATGAGAAGTTTATTGTAATCAAGATGAAGGACTTTAGTTGTCATGGTACTTAGTCCTATATGGAAACAAGTTAAACAACAACTACTATAGGATCATTTTGTTTTGGTTTATTCCATTACAGTAAGGCATGCAATTGGAGTAATTACCAAGTCAAAGAGTGGTTGTGTAGAATAGGATTACAAGGTACTATATACCTACTTGTAGTGTATAGCATTTAAGAGACCTGGTAGTTGAGATGTTTTACTCTAAGTATGTAACGCCCGGGGTTTCCCCTATAGCATTGCTGTTGTTTTCTTTGCATAACATCGCATCATGCATCCTCGTGATTTTTTTTTAAAAAAACTTGCTAAAAGTGTGCAATTCAACAACCTTGTTTTCTGGAATTAAATTGCATCAAAAACAAATTTTTTAAGTGCCCAAAACCACAATTGAAAGGAATAACAACACGCAGGAAAAAAAAAGAAAAAAAAAACGTTTTGGGGGGGGGTGGCAGCCGGACCAGGCCAGCCCACTAGGCCCAGCCGCCCCCCCACCAAACCGAACCCTAATTCTCTCTTTTCCCTCGCAACTTGCCCCCCGCCGTTTACACTATTTGCAAACGGGTCCCTCCACCAACGAAAAAAAAAGAATGAACCGCACGGGAGGGGATCGACCCAACTCCCGCACGCAGCGCTCGATCCCCTTCCCTCTGCTCGCTGCCCTTCCGTCGCCCCGCTCCTCTCGCTCGAACGCCTCCCTCCGATCTCTGCTCACTGCCGCCGGCCGCTCCTCTCCGCCTTCCCTCTCCCCGTCCCTCGCCTCCTCGTCACCGGCCCCGCCACCGGCGTCTCCTCCCTGCCGCAGCCACGGATGGCCGGCGCCCGCCGCCGTCGCCTCCCTCCTCTCCGGCCGCCCCCCTTCCGTGGCGCCCCGTCTCCTCCCTGCCTCCACGCGCGCGGGCGCCGCCCCCTTCTCCCGTGGCCGTCGCCGGCCGGCCGCTGCCCTCTACACACGCCAAGCCCCGCCGTCGCTGCTACCACTACTCCCTATGCTTGACCACCCCTGTTTCTCGTTCCGCCAGCGAGCAGGGCGCACTCGGCAACGCCTCCATGCTCATCCCCGTCCAGCTCGTCGTCTCGGTCTGTCTTGATGGTCACGCGAGCAGAGCACCGGCGCCGCCCCTTCTAGCTGCTCTCCCTCGAGCTCGTCTCAGTCGTGGATGCCTCCTGGTCCTCCTCCATCGACGGCCGCGCGACCGCGGCTCTCCACCGTCTCGAGCTCATGACCGACGGGTTCGTCGAGTACGGCAGCTCTCGAGCCGTGCTTGTCGTGGACGTTGACCTTCCCATGTTACTCGAGTTCTCCAAGTCCAGCTCGTGCGTGTGATCACCGCTGCTCGCCTGTGTGCGCTCCCGAGGTGTATCTATCTGTGTGTGCCGTGCAACTTTGTCATGTTCTGCTACCGACCCAAGTACTCCATCGCCAACGCACGAACCATCGACAAGATCTTCCGCCGTGAATGAGTAACACGATTGTGCCAAGACCTACACCAACCAGTACCTCATCGCCAAGAACTTCTCCGACAAACTGTATCGTGAACGTCTACCCCGTCACCGCTCGATCATGTCCGTTTTGCGTTGGCCGCCTTCGTGCGCGCCCGAAGACCGGGACCGTCACAATCACCTCCGACCCCGAAGACGATGCGGTCGCGGCTCGCCCACGACTACCTCGACTCCGAACGTTGAACGACTACTTCGACGACGATGACCGCGTGATTCGAGAACGACTACTTCCTCTACGGCGTGAACGACTACCTCCATGACGATGACCCTGGAACGACTACTTCCTCGACGTCGGCTACTTCCCCTACGTCGATTACTTCCACTACCATGTCTACTTCCCCTGCTACGACGACTTCGTCTGCTTCCTCTTCTTCGTCTACTTCCTCCACGTCCTGAAGACACCGGCGTTGCCCCGAAGATCTCCTCTTTCCGGCGTTGACCCCGGCGACCCTCTTTCCAACGTGCGAACCCAAACCCCTATACCTATGCCCTATTTTCTATAACATATCAACTATAATTAAAATGTCATCTCATTCATGTGTTGCATTGCATTTTTGTGGGTACATAAATAACTCGAACCTCCTAAATTAAATGTTGGGCTTCCGGCTCAATTTAAATTGATTTAATTGCATAAATCATAACTAATTCATTTTAACTCCAAATTTGAAAAGTAAAATATGTTTTCCAATCAAAATTCTCTAAACTTTGCAAATATCAACTTTGTTTTCTGTTTTGAATAATTTAAATTGCTGAAAACAAATATTTCTTAATTAATGCATTAAAATTGCTAATTTGATAACTTGCTCATTTTTAATTCCAAATCCAACAAATAAAATATGTTTTCATACCAGAAAAATGCACTTAATCTGTTCATGCCATCCATGTTCATGTTTGCACCTTGCATGTTGCATTTGTAGTAGTGTTATGTATGTTCACCCAATAAATAAATATGGAATGTGTTGGGGTATTTAATTCAATTGTTGCCCCATTCCATTTAAATTGCCTAACTCATCTACTTTATTGTTTGCCATGCTAAATAACAATTAAATTGATGGTTAGCTAAACAACTAGAACCAATTCCTATTTCTCCGGACTCCGGTTCCGATTAAATTGCTTAAGTTGTTTCCCCTGTTGCATCTTGCCATGTCATGCATATAAAATAGGATCATGCTGGATCTTTGCCGTAGAAGTAATTGTTGCATCCGGTGTTTCTGTTAGTTCGTTGCTTCTTCCCGGATAGGACGTTGAGATGATGTGAGCAACGACAAGTTCTGCTACCTTGCGGGATCTCAGGCAAGTATACTCACTTGCTGCCAAATGGCTGCCTTTCATCACTTGTTACCGATACTTTCCGTTGTTCTTTTCTGCTAGCCTTAGTAGTAGTTGTTTCTGTTACGAACCTATCACATGAATCCTTTAACCCTGATATTGCCTCACCTCCATACATATAACCTTTTGCTTGTTGCCCGTGTCTTACTAGCATGCTTAGGGTTGTTTTGCTCGAGTCTGTTACCCGTTACTTTCTGTTACTATTTCCATTATGTTCTGGGGGCTCGATGTTTAATCAATCAATCATGCTACTGTTATTATCAATAATAAATTTGATGATAAGGCACCGGCAGGAGGCCCTTGTGGTTTTGAGGCCTGCTAGTGTCGACCCTAATAGGAAAAGGGTCTTGTCTACTGATCCATGATGAGCGCACTACCCGCATGTGGGAAGCGAGTATGGGCGCCCCCCTCAATTTGACTCGATTCGCATCTCGTCCAAATCTCCTCATTTAGTTCGGGTTTTCCATTTGCTGCATGCATGATCTTGCGAGCCCTTGGTACCCGGGTGGAACTTTTGTAGTCGGCATATAGGGGGACACGGTCTTAGAGTGCTATGAGGGTCCCTTTTCTTCGGGGCTCGATTAGCCGTGCGCCCAAGGTTCTTTGGGCTTGATGCGAAGAAGGGTTGAGTTGTGTAGAGTACCTCGCTTGGTGGGGTGATCTCCCATCTGGCGGGTTATTCTTGCGTGTACGGCTAAATTGGTGCAACCCCTGCAGGGATAATCTTCTCGAGAAGCCGTGTTTTCCGCGGTTATGGATTACTTGGTGAAAGTACTGGCTAACAAGTACTCAGGACAACTTAAACATAATGATCAACCATGTTACACCCAATGATTAACAACTTGACTAGTAATAGGCTTATTGACACAATAATCTGAACCATCATTAATTCAATTGTGTGAGTTATCCTCGGATTGCTTCTTTGGATAAGGGGCGAGATCCAGGATGGGTTTGTTTGAAGTTATCTTTCAGTTGGTTACAATACTCGATCTTATCCTCTTTCTGTTAGCCGGAAGTTGTAGTATCTCTCTGTAGTTGGTTAGTGCAGCCTGCTGTCGCTTATTTGCAATAACCCCTTCCTTTCCGTTGATGCCAAAGTATTTGTATCTTGTGATGACTGGCTACGCTGGTATCTTGTGAGTATGGTTTATCCACTTGCCAGTACTTAACCATACTGACCCACGAATCTTTTTCGTGGCTGCATATTCAATATTGCAGTCAACAGGTTTGAAGTCTGACGACGTTAGCTTGGGAATCCCTCCGGCTTGGCCTGGGCAGGGATTGGACGCTCTCGGTTATCTTCAGGACTCTTAGTCCAATTTGGATCTTGTCCGTAGCCGGACGCTATGTTGTTTCTTCCGCTGTTATTTGGATCTTTGTATTGTATCAGTTGTATCCCTGGCTCGTCTGAGTCATCTTGTATCTATCTGTTTCTGTTGTAATTGTGGAATATTCGTGAACTATTGTAATGTTATCACAAGTGGCAACCTGGAATCGGTTATTATGTGGATTTTGGCGGGAATGCTGAAATCTGCATAGTGCCCGATCTCGGGGCGTCACAAATGGTATCAGAGCCTTGGTTCCGATTCCCGATATTGTTTCGATACGAATGGTTATCGAAGCAACGGGTCCGCAAAGCCTGTAGGATAACCTAGCTAACGGTCGTTGTTTCTAGAGTGTCAAAAAAACTATTTCTGCTAAACTATTTTGGAAAAACATCTCAATAGGATTCTTGTTTTCTCCTTATCTCTATTCTATTTCCCCTCCCATCTTATTTGTTTTGGAGTCTCCCCCTTGTCTATCTTTCAAAGTGTTAGGATCCTACGTGGGTGGACGTTTTCTGAGCCCTTAACCTAATAGGTTCGATCATCGGAAGGTTCCTGGTGGGAAGAACATCGTCGTCACTCCGAGCAAGAATCCCTTGTTAGTGGTGTCGAGGAGATCAACTGGAAGCATGAAGAATCGTTAGTCGAACTTCTTTCCCCTCCCGGGTTAGCAGGTGGATTGCGAGGGCGCAATCCCTTGTTAGTGGTGTCGTCTGTAACGCTCGGGGTTTCCCCTATAGCATCGCTGTTGTTTTCTTTGCATAACATCGCATCATGCATCCTCGTGAATTTTTTTTTAAAAAAAACTTGCTAAAAGTGTGCAATTCAATAACCTTGTTTTCTGGAATTAAATTGCGTCAAAAACAAATTTTTTAAGTGCCCAAAACCACAATTGAAAGGAATAACAACACACAGGAAAAAAAAAGGAAAAAAAAACGTTTTGGGGGGGTGGCAGCCGGACCAGGCCAGCCCACTAGGCCCAGCCGACCCCCCCCACCAAACCGAACCCTAATTCTCTCTTTTCCCTCGCAACTTGCCCCCCGCCGTTTACACTATTTGCAAACGGGTCCCTCCACCAACGAAAAAAAAGAATGAACCGCACGGGAGGGGATCGACCCAACTCCCGCACGCAGCGCTCGATCCCCTTCCCTCTGCTCGCTGCCCTTCCGTCGCCCCGCTCCTCTCGCTCGAACGCCTCCCTCCGATCTCTGCTCACTGCCGCCGGCCGCTCCTCTCCGCCTTCCCTCTCCCCGTCCCGCCTCCTCGTCACCGGCCCCGCCACCGGCGTCTCCTCCCTGCCGCAGCCACGGATGGCCGGCGCCCGCCGCCGTCGCCTCCCTCCTCTCCGGCCACGGCCCCGAGCTCCGGCCGCCCCCCTTCCGTGGCGCCCCGTCTCCTCCCTGCCTCCACGCGCGCGGGCGCCGTCCCCTTCTCCCGTGGCCGTCGCTGGCCGGCCGCTGCCCTCTACACACGCCAAGCCCCGCCGTCGCTGCTACCACTACTCCCTATGCTCGACCACCCCTGTTTCTCGTTCCGCCAGCGAGCAGGGCGCACTCGGCAACGCCTCCATGCTCATCCCCGTCCAGCTCGTCGTCTCGGTCTGTCTTGATGGTCACGCGAGCAGAGCACCGGCGCCGCCCCTTCTAGCTGCTCTCCCTCGAGCTCGTCTCAGTCGTGGATGCCTCCTGGTCCTCCTCCATCGACGGCCAAGCGACCGCTGCTCTCCACCGTCTCGAGCTCATGACCGACGGGTTCGTCGAGTACGGCAGCTCTCGAGCCGTGCTTGTCGTGCATGTTGACCTTCCCATGTTACTCGAGTTCTCCAAGTCCAGCTCGTGCGTGTGATCACCGCTGCTCGCCTGTGTGCGCTCCCGAGGTGTATCTATCTGTGTGTGCCGTGCAACTTTGTCATGTTCTGCTACCGACCCAAGTACTCCATCGCCAACGCACGAACCATCGACAAGATCTTCTGCCGTGAATGAGTAACACGATTGTGCCAAGACCTACACCAACCAGTACCTCATCGCCAAGAACTTCTCCGACAAACTGTATCGTGAACGTCTACCTCGTCACCGCTCGATCATGTCCGTTTTGCGTTGGCCGCCTTCGTGCGCGCCCGAAGACCGGGACCGTCACAATCACCTCCGACCCCGAAGACGATGCGGTCGCGGCTCGCCCACGACTACCTCGACTCCGAACGTTGAACGACTACTTCGACGACGATGACCGCGTGATTCGAGAACGACTACTTCCTCTGCGGCGTGAACGACTACCTCCATGACGATGACCCTGGAACGACTACTTCCTCGACGTCGGCTACTTCCCCTACGTCGATTACTTCCACTACCATGTCTACTTCCCCTGCTACGACGACTTCGTCTACTTCCTCTTCTTCGTCTACTTCCTCCACGTCCTGAAGACACCGGCGTTGCCCCGAAGATCTCCTCTTTCCGGCGTTGACCCCGGCGACCCTCTTTCCAACGTGCGAACCCAAACCCCTATACCTATGCCCTATTTTCTATAACATATCAACTATAATTAAAATGTCATCTCATTCATGTGTTGCATTGCATTTTTGTGGGTACATAAATAACTCGAACCTCCTAAATTAAATGTTGGGCTTCCGGCTCAATTTAAATAGATTTAATTGCATAAATCATAACTAATTCATTTTAACTCCAAATTTGAAAAGTAAAATATGTTTTCCAATCAAAATTCTCTAAACTTTGCAAATATCAACTTTGTTTTCTGTTTTGAATAATTTAAATTGCTGAAAACAACTATTTCTTAATTAATGCATTAAAATTGCTAATTTGATAACTTGCTCATTTTTAATTCCAAATCCAACAAATAAAATATGTTTTCATACCAGAAAAATGCACTTAATCTGTTCATGCCATCCATGTTCATGTTTGCACCTTGCATGTTGCATTTGTAGTAGTGTTATGTATGTTCACCTAATAAATAAATATGGAATGTGTTGGGGTATTTAATTCAATTGTTGCCCCATTCCATTTAAATTGCCTAACTCATCTACTTTATTGTTTGCCATGCTAAATAACAATTAAATTGATGGTTAGCTAAACAACTCGAACCAATTCCTATTTCTCCGGACTCCGGTTCCGATTAAATTGCTTAAGTTGTTTCCCCTGTTGCATCTTGCCATGTCATGCATATAAAATAGGATCATGCTGGATCTTTGCCGTAGAAGTAATTGTTGCATCCGGTGTTTCTGTTAGTTCGTTGCTTCTTCCCGGATAGGACATTGAGATGATGTGAGCAACGACAAGTTCTGCTACCTTGCGGGATCTCAGGCAAGTATACTCACTTGCTGCCAAATGGCTGCCT
Organism: Alopecurus myosuroides; assembly: GCA_028641055.1. NCBI lineage: Eukaryota > Viridiplantae > Streptophyta > Magnoliopsida > Poales > Poaceae > Alopecurus > Alopecurus myosuroides. The sequence continues at coordinate 240,054,947 of CM054061.1, forward strand.
TTCATCACTTGTTACCGATACTTTCCGTTGTTCTTTTCTGCTAGCCTTAGTAGTAGTTGTTTCTGTTACGAACCTATCACATGAATCCTTTAACCCTGATATTGCCTCACCTCCATACCTATAACCTTTTGCTTGTTGCCCGTGTCTTACTAGCATGCTTAGGGTTGTTTTGCTCGAGTCTGTTACCCGTTACTTTCTGTTACTATTTCCATTATGTTCTGGGGGCTCGATGTTTAATCAATCAATCATGCTACTGTTATTATCAATAATAAATTTGATGATAAGGCACCGGCAGGAGGCCCTTGTGGTTTTGAGGCCTGCTAGTGTCGACCCTAATAGGAAAAGGGTCTTGTCTACTGATCCATGATGAGCGCACTACCCGCATGTGGGAAGCGAGTATGGGCGCCCCCCTCAATTTGACTCGATTCGCATCTCGTCCAAATCGCCTCATTTAGTTCGGGTTTTCCATTTGCTGCATGCATGATCTTGCGAGCCCTTGGTACCCGGGTGGAACTTTTGTAGTCGGCATATATGGGGACACGGTCTTAGAGTGCTATGAGGGTCCCTTTTCTTCGGGGCTCGATTAGCCGTGCGCCCAAGGTTCTTTGGGCTTGATGCGAAGAAGGGTTGAGTTGTGTAGAGTACCTCGCTTGGTGGGGTGATCTCCCATCTGGCGGGTTATTCTTGCGTGTACGGCTAAATTGGTGCAACCCTGCAGGGATAATCTTCTCGAGAAGCCGTGTTTTCTGCGGTTATGGATTACTTGGTGAAAGTACTGGCTAACAAGTACTCAGGACAACTTAAACATAATGATCAACCATGTTACACCCAATGATTAACAACTTGACTAGTAATAGGCTTATTGACACAATAATCTGAACCATCATTAATTCAACTGTGTGAGTTATCCTCGGATTGCTTCTTTGGATAAGGGGCGAGATCCAGGATGGGTTTGTTTGAAGTTATCTTTCAGTTGGTTACAATACTCGATCTTATCCTCTTTCTGTTAGCCGGAAGTTGTAGTATCTCTCTGTAGTTGGTTAGTGCAGCCTGCTGTCGCTTATTTGCAATAACCCCTTCCTTTCCGTTGATCCCAAAGTATTTGTATCTTGTGATGACTGGCTACGCCGGTATCTTGTGAGTATGGTTTATCCACTTGCCAATACTTAGCCGTACTGACCCACGAATCTTTTTCGTGGCTGCATATTCAATATTGCAGTCAACAGGTTTGAAGTCTGACGACGTTAGCTTGGGAATCCCTCCGGCTTGGCCTGGGCAGGGATTGGACGCTCTCGGTTATCTTCAGGACTCTTAGTCCAATTTGGATCTTGTCCGTAGCCGGACGCTATGTTGTTTCTTCCACTGTTATTTGGATCTTTGTATTGTATCAGTTGTATCCCTGGCTCGTCTGAGTCATCTTGTATCTATCTGTTTCTGTTGTAATTGTGGAATATTCGTGAACTATTGTAATGTTATCACAAGTGGCAACCTGGAATCGGTTATTATGTGGATTTTGGCGGGAATGCTGAAATCTGCATAGTGCCCGATCTCGGGGCGTCACAAAGTACTTCTATTCCACAGGCTTTTGATGCATGAGTGATAAATGCATTTGGGATTTATTGGATTTATTTGGATCTTTGATTCACTAGATCTATGCATGAAGTTGGAACTTGATGTGCAAATGCATGTGCAAACACTGAGTTTTTTTCTTAATGTTACTACTCTAGAGGGTATAGGATTAGAATGAGAGCGGTCTGAGTTATCAGCAGATGGAAGCATCTACCAAAGCTCTGGAAGTCCTTGAAGTCAAGAAGGCAGAGATCAATAAAGCCACGATGGGAATGGACCACATTCCACATTTTGCTTGGATTTGGTGTCATATTTCATCAACACATGGAGATATACCACAAGTGATGCTCAGAAAATCACATGAGTAGTTGTATCCTAGAAGGAAACATGTAGAAGTTCGATAAATAAACTTATAGAGTCGTCCCGTAGGAGTCCAAAACCGAAAGATGTAGAAGGACCATAGGAAGGAACCACTGGAATGGGTTGTAGTCATCTGTAAGGAATAGTTAAAACTCGAAGATATTTTCACTAAACAGATGAGTCTAAATCAATGTATATTATGTTGTACAAGCTTCTTTGAGCAGTATTTCTCTTGAGACCACTAGATTCAACCAAATGGAAATCTAACCATAGACGGTATCCAGTATACCGAAAGAATCTTATTGGTTATTCATCACCTGGTGGATAGACCAAATGTTCTTCAGAAAGTTGTGAGAGGTAGGAAACCATACCTATTCATCAAAGAACGAAACTTAGTATCCACTATGTGGTGGAAATACCACGTGTTCTTCGTGAGACCATTAGGAAGGTATAATAACAAACAAAGTTTTCATAATAACAAGCATAGTATTAGATTAGCATGCAAGACAGTGGAAGGTGAACAATCAAGACAAGAGGCTACACATGCCAAGATCAACACAAGAAAACAACTATGAAGATTCAACGGTCTACAGAAGTTCTCTCTACCTATCTTTGTGTGAGAGTGGTTGAATTTCGGGACGAAGTTCTTGTTAAGGGGGAGATACTGTAACATCCTAGTGTTTGGGAGGTTATAAGGATCTAAATATAATATGTGCATTTACAAAGCATGCATCTAAAAATACAGGAAATTTTGGCGCGAAAGTTTAAACAAAGCAAAGTGATCCATGTTTCACTTGACATGAAGAATTAGGTTTAGATCACCTGGTGAAGAGTACATCTGGAGTGATCTTTATAACATAGTACCTCTACAAACCAAAAAATCTGATTACACAAACCATAATTGGTTGTGACCAACACAAACTCTCAACAACCTTAACCACAAGTCTTTAAGTGACTTGGGATAATTCACTAGGTATCTAGCACTCAAAGAGGGGTGAGTATCCAAATCACATAGTTGATGATCACACTTCCACAAGATAGTAATGCACAAGTGAACCAACACATCAGTAGAGATATTATATCTTCTAATCATGAACTCTTTAAGTTATCAAACAATCACACAACATCTTTCTAAACTATCTAATAATTATTAAGTGAACCTCCACAAGTAAATAACAAAATTTACAAACAAGTGTTAACTCAAAGCCACAAGTGGGAAATGACATAATAATTGTATTAACATATTTATCGAATATGTACATATCTCATCAATCATAAAAGTAGTACCTAAAAGAAGAATTAAATCTTCTTAAACTACTGTTAAACCTTGATCACTACCTATGATCTTTCCAAACCTCTATGTCCGCATCATGATTACAAATGAAGAATATAAAATAACAACATGACACCCTGAGTAATCAACTAACAACTCTGACTTAAGCCATTAAACTTTACTAACCTTCATAGGCTTATTGTCTCATTCATCTTATACAAGTGAGTATATGAAATCTCAACACATGAATGAACCATTTGATCAACTTACTATTAAGTCATAATTCCATAAGCATACCACACTTCTATTCAAATCAGCCTTCAACAAATAAAGTATCTCTGGATACGAGTATTGAGTAACAACAAATTATAACCTCTAGTAGAGGAATTGAACTGAAAGCTAAGTAAAACCAGTCATGTATGAAACAAGCACATATCTTATGGGAAACCAAATGAGAAGCATATGGAAAGAGAATAAAATCCTGAACTAAATCTTAATCTAGATCTTGTTATTCTGGCTAGACCATTATATCTTATTTCCAATCTTCTCTAAATCATTCTGCAAGAGAAGCACCCATGAGAAAGGACGAACTACCACAGGAAGATCTTCAAGAAGATTATTTAGAGTGTTCTAGAAGTGCTACTCTAATCTGCTATAAGAGTATTTGGAAACTCTTATATCTTGATATGATCTTATTAACTCTCTTGAAATAGTGTGATATTCTAATGTTAGTGTTATATAGAAGTAGTTTGGTAACAAGACTAATTACCTTGTTAACAGATCACTTTTGTATACCAACAATTGAGTGTCATACAGAAACAAACAGAAGGTTGAATAACCTAGTACATCTCAGCCAATTGTATATGATTAGTAATTTGCAGGCAAGTCTGATCCACTTGTTAACAAATTCTTCTTATATGAATATGGCAACTTGATGTCATAAAACAAACTTACATACTTTTATAATCATCTAAGTAAAATCTTTGCTTGGAACTACTAGTTGTTTTCACCACAAGGGTGATATAGTTGAAGATGGAATCCAATAGTTGATCTTGCTTGCAAGTGACAAAGGCAGTACCTAAAGACTAGCAGCAACTAGAGACAATGATAATGCAAGCAATAGAAGACCACAAGAAGTAACACTACCTCAGTAAGGGAGCATACGAATTTATCCGGTGAAACATTAGGTGATATTAGAGAAACTATAACCCATATGCCTTGTCAAGACTCATGAGAGATGAGGAACACACAATAATTTCTTAGATCAAGCAATGATCTAATAAGGAATGATAACAAACCATTGCATCTAAATGACTTATGTTATGTGAGGTAAATGGAAACAATCAAACTACCTTGTTTTCCAGATCCTTTTCGTACACAATACTAACAGATAACAACAAAGATTCATCTGCACATAACCATGTAAATGATTACATCTTCTAAAACAAACATGGGATAATATAAATATTGGAACCTATGTGGAAAACAAGCAAATAGATTCTAAAGCCATTCATGTTCTCCATTTGCTCAAGTGCTAAAAACAGCAACATGGCTTACACATGATATAAGAAAATGTCCACCAGGCTTGATAAGAGACCCAAAGATGAAAATAACAAAGCCACACATAGGAAAACAAATCCATTCATTACCTAACACCATTTGGTTTGATATGGAATAAAATTCCCTATTGGGTGATTTTCATTACGCTGTATAGAAACATTACCTAGTAGTGATATCAAATTATTTTCTATAAAGAATTGTATCCAATATGATCCACTTATAACACACCACTTGGGAACCTTATGTGTGTTGTGTGAATGTTATATTCATGCCTAAAATAAATTTTAAGACATTTAATAAATTTAATAGAGTGAAAACAATAGAATCACTTAATCTAGCACCCTAAGTATAAAATTTAAATCTTGCTCCAAATTGAAAAAGGAAAACATGGTGCGATTAGAAATTTGATAAGGAATTCAAAACTGATTTTTATTAATTTTTATGTTCACAAATAGGCCCTGAAAACAAAGGTTTTCTTCTCAGTTTTAAGCCCAGAAGGACCTTTCTGCAAATTCCAAAAACTTGTAGGGGGTTATGTGAAAGTATTCCATCTTCAACCTTGTGACAGAAGGACTGGTGCGTGTCGACACGGGAATCGTCCCCGTGCCACCTCCTGTGTGCCTCCTTGCCCTCGGTGATAAGACTAGAGAGACGTCCTCGTCGAGCTCTACCTCCCCATACCCATCTTGCTCTCTCTCTCTCTCTCTCTCTCTCTCTCTCTCTCTCTCTCTCTTTCTCTCTCTCGGAGCTGTGAGAAAACCGAAACCCTAACCCTAGTTCATCAGCCGCCGCACGCCGTTGTTGACTCCGGTCATCTCCGGCGCAATTGGTGGTACTGAAAGATGCACCATGGACACATATACTCCCTCGAGCACGCACAGAAGATGGGAGGGCCGGGAGCAGCCGGAATCGGCCGTTCCCTTTCTTCTCTGCCGCCGACCGCCGTGGAAGTGTGCCAGCGATTTCGACCTTGTCGTGCCTCATCGATAGCCACACCGTGCTCCTGGTGAGCTGCTGCACCTCTTGGTGCCTTCTGTTTTGAAATTCGTTCATAAATTCGTGGAGCCGCCGTGTCCCGCCGTTCTCCGCCGCGCCGATGCACACCGGAGGGTCCCCAGTGACCATTTGGTCATTCCGGTACCACCTTTCGATTTGTGGAGTTGTACTCTAGCTAATAGGAGCAGTTAATTCCCCTAATTCGAAACCAATCCATGAATTTGGATCAATCCGAGAGCATCCCCTCCATTGCTAATGCAGAGATGATGTCAGCAGGACGTCGGGAAGCTGTTTTCTTTTTATTTTATTTTATTTTTTATTTAAATCAAATATGATAGGTGGGCCCCACCTGTCAATTTAAATAAAAGCAGAAAATGAATAAAATTGATAATTCAATAACTATTAAAATAATTATCAGAAAAATATAAAAAATACGGAAATTTAGAAAAATATAATCTAAGTGTTTATCAACTTAATTTTTTTAATAAAGTTTAAAATTAAATATTTTCTTTAATTAAATTAAATCATTTAAAATGGAGAAAAATAATAAATAATTCATAAAATCAGAAAAATACAAGTTATATGGCAAAATGCTCCAAATGACAAATGCAACTCATCTATGATGTTTTCAAAATCATTTGACCAAGTTTTCCTGTGTGTAATATTTTGCCTAGTCATTTAATTCATTCAAAATTAAGAAATTAATAACTTATTCAAATCTTTTCAGAAACTTTCAAATAATATACCAAATGAAAGATAACAACATTTTCAAACTCATTATGTCAATAACAACTTATTTTATTTAACCTATGAATTCCCTTTTTAGAAGTATAAGGGAAGTCTATAGGAATCCAATATAACGAGGACTAATCAACACCACACTAACTTCATTAATATTGAACCCAAATAAATTTGCATTTCCTAATCCTTTTGACAAACACTATTGGATTACAAGCTGATAGAGATGATTGTAGTATGTACTCACCTTGAGTTAAATTCTATGGTCTTAGCCCCACACTTTTCAGTAGTGAAAAACAACATGTGTTGTTATTTCCTTAAAGTTGTTTTCAATATGATATTACCTTGTGTTATTGTGTTGTTACTTAACCAAGTAATAAACACTTCCACCTAAACATGGTAACAATTGTTTGCTAAGTAAAAGTAAAACACATGTAAGTCTAAAAGAACTAATAACCACATCACCACAAGTAATGATACAATTCACCTAAAACCTATGTGATCTGAGTATCATATCAATCATAGCTTACACATGTAAGCTGGTGTATTTTCTAGGGTATTTCGTGATGCATTTCATTACTATGCATGTATCATCTTGCTAGTGTTTTCTGTAGTCCTTACCGGGACTACTTTGCTACCTTTCATATGTTGGGATTTTCTACGCGACCTCGAACCTCGAAGACCTGGATTATTATTGTTATTTCAATCTCATACAAGTTCATCACTTGCTCATATCCTTTGCAGTATTTCATAACGAACTATTTGCAAAAAAACCTATTATAATACCACCTATTCCCAAAAGAATGCATGATCCTATTTTTTATAATAATATGACTAATTGAATGACTACCCGAGTGGTAGTGTTTTGTGTGGTGGGCGGATGGAACCATGGTAAGATGAATAGGTCAAAGGAAGGTTCCATTTGCATGGAAGGTATTACCTAGGAATTAACCATAAATGCCGTCAGGATTCTTGCGCCGTAAATACCTCGTTGACCATGGGTGTTGTATGGGGCGCGTAAGTCAGCTGTGATCTTCTCTCGTTCGCATGTCAACGGGCTGCCAGAGACGTACCCTGTAGGTCTTGCGAGACTACATGCACATGGGTGGGATCCCTTAATTCTCACGGACTTTGGGGTCTATGAGTGTCTGCTAGGGGCTCCTAGATATCCATCGTGAGGGGTGGAATCAGGGGTTCAACCTGCTGGCAGAAATGGGTGGGAATGCGTTGTGCGGAGAAGCACGGTTTGGCTTGGACCAACAACCGGGCTCCACACCTGAGTGGGAGTGGACAGGAATGTACACCTGGTTGTGCAACATGGTCTTGGTCGCCCATGGGTAAAGTAACACACCTCTGTAGAGTGTAAGAGGATGTGGCATGTTACCCCCTGTTCCGGGAAGGAGCTGCGAACAACGCAGGAAAGGCAACTCCATGAAGTTCTAGTCCTGTCAAGATCTAGCGGGCATAGTTTTCAGAACTAAAAGCAACCTCTTGAAGAAAGATTTACAAATCCTTGCATTAGCCTATGACTCTTTCAAGTCTAAAGTTGTAGTTAGTACATCAAACTACCCACTATATATCATGAACTTGCTGAGTAACGCTCGTTACTCATTTGTTCCCGTTTGACCCCCTGCTTAGAGTTGAAGCCTATGGAAGTCGTCATCGTGAAGCCATCGCTACCTCATGAAGCTGGGTGGAGTGATCTACTACTTAGTCGGTAATGCATCGTCATCAACAACGCTGGTGGAGGAGAACCTATCAAGGTGTAGATGGAGTCCATTCATGGATTTAGTTTCGTAGAAGCCATAGATTAGGGCTGACATCAGCCGTAGTAGATTAGGTTCTGAGCTAGAGTCATTCTCCAGCTTGGAACTTTGAATTGCTTCTTTTGATGTTTCATTTGCATGAGATCTTCTTTGATTGATCAAATAGATTCTCAAGATTTTGTAATGAGGTTTGTATCCTATAGCTTTGCTTGGACCTGTTGTGTTTCTGTTGTACCACTCTGAGGGATGTAATATTCACGGATAAGTCGTTCTGTGAGTATTATGTCATCGACTTACGCACTACACATGAAGTGGTGTGTTGGGTCACCATACAAGATTTGTCCGGTAAAAAAGGAATTAATAAGATTTCTATGGATTTAATAATTGTTCTCATCAAGCACCTACTTCCCGATTGGATAAAACCTTGGTCTGAGGGGAAAAAGCTGAAAGAACATTTCCTAATCCCTCTAGTTTTGTGTGTTTGTTAACAACATAAGTGATATATCGTCGTGTGCTGCATGTTTAAGGTACACTTATTACCCGCACAAAGCGGTGTCAACTTTATGGTGAAGGAGAAAAAGATCGTGGTCAGTTTCCCCTTCATACTAAGGTTTTTATATGTATCCGGATTCATTCCTGAAATTCCAGAATGATTCTGAATTTGTTGTGAAAACCTCTATTAGCATCCGGATTAATTTTGGGCAATCTCGGGCTGTAGAAGTCATTCTGGATCCATTCTGGAATGACTGTGAAACCTCTGTTAGTATCCATAATGGCGCGGAATATTCTAGCTAGCCGGAATAGTTCCGAAAATTCCGAATTGATTCCGAATTGTTCGCGAGAAGCAGAAAACAGCTAGTTTTGGAGAGGACCTATAAATAGAAGACCCCTTCTTCTGCAAAGGGTTAGCTCGTCCAACATTCAAGTCCCCATTAATTGAGCTCACCAAAATCTAGATTTCTCTCATCACCTCCACCCAAACTCATTGATTCTTGGAGGAGTGAAGGAGAAGGCCCGGATCTACATCTTCACCAAGTCGTTCTTCATTTCACCCTCCTTTGCTTGAGGGATTCAATTCTAGGGTTTGCTTGTGGAAAACCTAGACTCCATTGTTGCTCACTTGTTGATTGTAGCAAGATTGTTGGTGTTCTTGGGAGCCCCAATTCGGTTGTGGGTGTGTGCCTCAAGCTTATTGTAAAGGAACCGATTTCTGCCTCCAAGGGAATCAATAGTGGAAGGTGAACTTTTCCTTTGTGGCGAAGTTCCTCGGAGAATAGGGTGAGGTCTTTGTGGCCTTGAGTAGGCCTTCGTGGAAAAACTCACACCCATCCAACGATACGTACTCCCCTCAAAAGGAGGAACTCCGGAATACATCCTTGTCTCCGCGTGCTTCCGTTATCGGTTACCTCTATCCTTTACCTTTACCTTGTGTTTGTATCTTGCTCAGTGTTGCTCTTGTCTTATAGGTAAATTCACCGTAGTTGCATATCTAGAGAGTTTACCTTTGTGTCAAGCCTAAATCGAAAAAGAATTAAATTTTGGAATTATAACCTATTCACCCCCTCTAGGTGCCCATACTATCCATTCAATTGGTATCATAGCCTCGGCTCTTATTTTGGGCTTAACCGCCTAAGAGTTTAGTATGGCCATCGAAGGGGAAACCACCGAGCCCGCGAGACCGTCCACCACGAATGATCTCAAGGAAATGCAAGCTTCCTTGACCTCATCCATGGATGAAAAAATGATGAAATTGCGTGATTTGATGACGCAACTCTTGAAAGCCAAGGGCCCGACATCCGCATATTCGATTCCTTTGGAAGGATTTCCGGATGATAAGAATGCTGAGGATGAGGGTGAAGAATCTAAAAGTGATTCTCCATCCTCTAAGAAAACTTCATCTTCTAAGGGAAAGGATGAAAAGAAAGATTACCACAATGTCCCCATACGGTACTCTACCGATCCTCCTATCCCACATCCTCATATAAACAATAGAGGCAACTGATACCCGATGACGTACTTACCTGCGTCAAAATAATATGGGTTAGGTTGAGAATCCAAGTGCAGAGTGTATAGTATAGGAAATATTGTTTTCCCCACGAGGGATGACTCGAGGGTTTATATCGAACTCTCAAGGAACCAGTAGTGAAAGATTTATCTTCTTATCCTTCTCTTGAAAACCTACAAAACAAAGTAAATTGTTTTGTGCCTTCAACCTCACCAAGTGGTTGTCAAGCACAAGGTGTGAGTATGATATGAAAAGATAATAAATGCAAAACAATAAATAAATATGCAATGATGATAAATAAATATGCAAGGATGGTGGAAGCAATGATGGATGATATTTTTGGGTTTTGTATTGTGAATGCAAGATGTAAAGGTGTTTTGTATTTTCAGATTCTTAAATGGCATAAAATAGAAAATGCTTAAAAGTTGTTGGAAAGGCATTTCTTATGATTAAAAATGGACCGGGGTTCATGGTTTCACAAATGAACTCTCTCTTTAATAAAGTGGTAGATATTGGAACACTAGAATTGACGTATTAGATTGCAACAAAAAGGTTTCATGACAAGTTACTAATTATATGGGCATCACGTCCTAACATAGAGATCTTTTGTTTATTAATCTCTCTTATACTCTAGTAAGATGGGAATTAAATCGAGTCATCCTAGAATTAAGATAAATTATAATATAGCATTAAGTTCTATGACATGAAGTTAAAATAAGAACATCCTAGATCTAGTCATGGAGAAGTGGAAAGGTCACCCCCACATCTCTGGTAGCAAGGTATTTTTCTTTATCCCTAGTGAGGCAACAAAGTAAGGTAAAGTACCCAAGTGGATCGCGGAACTTCTGTCACTTTCACCGCACTAGCCACCCCCCATTACTGCATCTAATGCACATGTTCCCCCTCACACGCTCTCATACACAAGTCTGATCAAAACAAGTAAACAAGAACGGGTACATAATATGCATCTACTTTCATAACTGAAATAAAACTATTGCAACCTTAAACATATATTAACTCATAAAAAGATCCACCACAAAGGTATTACATAGATGACCATAATCATGTTCAGCAGCTCATACGGTGCTAATTAGTGAAGCTCAAAAATAGGAGAGATACATAAGTTACTTCCACAATCCCATAGTCCAGGGGTGGACTACTCCTTATTCATCATGGAGACGGAGGAGAAGTCGTTGGAGAAGATGGAGACCGCGCCGGTAGCGCCCCGTCGGAGTTTTCCCCCTCCAATCTGCAGCTCCAGGTCTCTGTTTCGTGGTTTTGTGTTTCTGCAGCGCTCTCTTCCGACAGCCGCCGGAGGACTATTTTTGTCGTTTTTAGGTCAAGACGAAGGCACGAAGACAAAAACAGACGACATCAGAGCAACGGGGGGGGGGGGGGGGGGAGAGGTGTGCTCATGCGGCTAGGGAATCTGACCGCGTGGGATCCCCCAAAATCCCCATTAGGCTTCCTTTCGTGCGCTTCCTTGGCTCGTACGCTTTGTTCCTTCCGAAAAATGATCCATGCCAAATATTAGGTCATTTGGACATCGTTTGGGTCCCTGAAACATCAAAATATAGAAAATAGAGTTTTCTGCCAGTGCAGGGTTAATTCCAGAAAAATAGGGAAACCGTGAAATATTCCCAAAATCAATAAAAAAATGATATAACCCTTATATGATGCAAATATGATTGAAATATAAGTAATACAATGCAAAGTTCATGTATGCATTTTACATGCATCAACATCCCCAAGGTTAACCTATACTCGTCCACGAGTACGACGGTGATAAAACTGGCATGGATTTTGCTTTTTAATACTTTAAATGGATATCAAAGATGATTACTATTGCTACAAAGAGTCAGATGATTCATTCTCAAAGGAGTATTAATATACAAGATAGATTATGAAGTGATATCAAATATTCAATGTAAGGATGTTCAATGATAATTCACAAAGTGTAACATAGAAGAAAGTACTATGGACAAAATGTATGCATAATGAAAAGTAAAAACATCCTATAATGGTCATAGAGTGTTCTTGTAAATCTGAATATAAAAGGTGGACACTTTGGAAAGATAGATAAATAAGTAGACGTAAAACATGAATAAATTTCATCTAGCTTCCAAATGCTTCAACTTAAGTTAATGTTTGCAATGTGGTATCCATTGATGTGGAGCTCTTATTACCCCTATCATAGAATCTTGAATGGTTAAGTTGAGAGTGAAAGCAAATATGAGTAGTCACTACCAAATTCCGCACGATCAGGGACGTTTTGAGCGCGACATTTCGATAACGTCGCGTGTTTCCGTAGCGGATGGCTGAAAAGTGGATTTTGCTCTCGACATTTTGGTTTGGTCTGTTACAGACTGGTTGAGAGCGACTTTTCGCTAATTTTACGTCGCCAATTTTTGTTTCCAGCCCAGTAGCCCACTTAGAGCCCAGTTGCCTTCGACGAAACTGGCCTGGTCACATAGAAGGTCGCGAATTTTCGTCGCACGACACATCCTGTCCTATTTGACTACTTTGACCGGCTACGACCGATCAGTTGGTACCTGGACCCCACTTGTCATCCACGGTAAAGTTCGAAGAAACATAGGGAGACTAACGTTTCTTGCAAAAATAAGCATGCACATAATCTTAAAAATCATCACAATTAACATTAAAGTGAACAAGCCGTTTCTAAAAACAAATCACAAGTCAAGGATAGACACCAGACCTAGCGTCCTAGCCTAGAGTGCGCCTCCGCCAGTGCCGCCGCGTCTTCATTCTGCATCGAATGGCGAGCCTCGCTTGCCGGAGCTCTTCTGCCGTGAAACTCTCTAGGGACGCTAAAATCCCCGCCTGCATGTGGGGCCACTACGGGGCCTCGTTGTGGAACTCGACGGCGAGATCCTCCTCCCCTTCTTCCTCCTCGACATCGGAAGGTGCGATGGGTGGAGCCGGAGGTGGTAGTGCACGGAACGAGTTGGCCTGAAGCACCTCGCGACTGTACGCCTCGCGGGCACGCGCACGCTCTACGCCTTGCAAGCTGCACCGGGGAAAGTACCGGTGGATCTGCTACTGGCGGCCCTCCTCGCGGTGGCCATACATGGTACCGGTGGATCTGCGCACAACGCAGTTTGGGAGTAGAGAGGTGTGGGGACAGTTTGGGAGTGGAGAGGAGAGCGTTCTGCGCCCGCCTAGTGAGCCGCTGCATTATCTTATAGGCTCCGCTGTATTATCCATAGTTTGGGAGTAGAGAGGAGAGCTGGCCGGGGTATCCCACGTGGCGAGAGTGTCAACCAAATTACCGAATAGGAGATCTAAATCATAACATGCACTCCGAAAGGGAAATGAATTGACATGGTTTTACATTTGCAACAATGGATACCCTTGTACTAATACTAATCTACTGCCTCCACGCTCTCTTCGATGTTTGTTCCGTGCCATTATCATCATCATCGTCGTCGAAGAAGAAGGAGGAGGATTCTGTTTACACAAGATGCACTCCGAAGTATAGGAGATTTATAATAACTAAAATTAGCATCACAAAAGGTTCAACAACAGGTCCACGGGTTAACGAAAACCTTTTTCATGCTAACATGGACTCTGAATCCACATCCACATGTTCACATCATCCACCAGATATTTTTCTATGTCAGCATGCATTCCGAAGCCACATCCAGATGTTCACAACATCCACCAGAACTTTCCGAACCCGCATCCACAAAAACACTAGTAAAGAAGCATCATACATGTTTAGCACATCTACAAAAAAGAAGCAGATATACTTCCATACATACAAATATGTGTGACAAAACTGCCTCATATGTACAAATGACACAAGTACAAAGATGATAAACCACTAGACCCGGTGGCATAAACAACCTACTAGGTCCTTTTAAAGGCTACTAGGTCTAGAGGAGTCTACCTCTGCATTTTAACATTGCACAGTTTAATCATTGGCACTTTGATCAAACACAAATATGGCACTCTTTTTGCTATGGTACGCCAACTGTTGGAGACATTGCTGCATATTAATCATCTGTAGAGAACCAAGCCTAGATAGGAGCCTCATAGTAAAGAAGCACACACAAATCAATGAAATCATCGAACACTTGCCAAGGAATATGCAGAACCAATATGACTCATGTATTACAGACAAAATCATAATTGGCGCCTCATAGTAAAGAAGTACACACAAATCAATGAAATAATCGAGCACTTACCATGGAAGATGCAGAACAAATGTAGTTGTACACAACACTAGGTATGTGCCGATCATATCATCAAGAAAATGTGCAAAGTTTAATCATCGACACAAAGAATAGAGAATGAACATAAAATAAGCAAGCCTCATACATACATTGCAAAGAAAGTGCAAAGGGTCAAACTCCACAGGAGAGTAATCCTTCGCATTTTAGCATTGCACAGTTTAACAATCGGCACATCCAACAAAACATAGAAATGAATAACAGCTAGACTCATTGACAAGCATTGCAGGTTGGTGTCCTTCGCACTCTCCAACAGGGTGTCTTTTCCCCTCTGGAGCATGTCACACTTCTCTTTGGTTACTTTCAGAGTTTTCTTCGCACTCTTCGGCTCAGAATCAAGCTTCGTAACCAAGCCTTGCATGATCTTATAGCTTCTATTTTGTTCCCGTAACTCCAACTTGAGTGCTAGCATTTTTGAAGCTTTCATCGCCCTGTCCAGCCCGTCCTTGCAACAAACAAAACAAATTAGCCTCTCAGCGCTGGCATCATCAACCAACTTGCAACCTTGATAGACACGATGGTTCAATTGTCTCCACTGGCTGCTGCACCAATTTCTGAATTTCAGTACGCGACATGCTGCACAAGTCACAACCTGCACTGTGGTCCTATAGCCAAATACGAAAAGAATAAAAATAAAAGAAGTGGCGACGAAGGCGATATGAGATAGATAAATCTTAAGAGAATATTTGGCTACATGACTAATTTATATGCTCTTTACCTCGGCTATCTGAATAACAGGGGGCTTTGCGAGCTCCGATGCCTTGTTTAGGTCAATCTCCATTTTGGTGGGGGAAACAATCTCTGAGGGACCTATAACGGTAGAGTGAGCTAGATCCATGGCCAGTGGTAACTTAAAACATCAACGGGGACCTACATCCGCCGGCATTTAACCTACATCCGCCGGTATCAAACCTAGATCCGCCGGCATCTAACCTACATCGCATCGTTTGGTTGAGGACGGGGGAAGGGAGGGAATCAGGGATTACCAGTTGGTCGTTGAGAACGATGCCGAGGACAGGGGGAGGGCAAAGCCGTGGCAGCCGCCGTTGGGGCGGGATGGCAAAGTGGAGGCTTTCTGTGGAGGCCGCTTCAGTGGAGGAGTAGCCGAGTGGGAGAGGAGAGCGGTGGTGGAGATTTGGCGCGCAGATGCTAGCGGGTGGGACCCTAAGTGAGGTTGCTTCAGTGGAGGTTTGGCGCGTGGCTGTTAACGGTCATAATTAGGCGCATAGATGTTTGGAGTTTTTTTTTGAACTGAGGGTTTAGATGTTAATGTCCAAATGGCTAGAGATGCCATTTCTGGCATGCTGGCTAATAAATTGAACCGTTTTAAAAGGAAAATCTTTGCTAATTCAACAAGGATTGTATTCTTTATGTATTTAATAATTTTAGACTAATTAATTTCAAAATTACATATTACTCTAATGTAATTTATTCTTGTTCTTCGGATTGAAAATAAAAAATAAAAAAGAACCAAGAGGAAAGGAGTTTTATAATCTGATCGCATTTTTATTCTACTTCTTCGCATTATTATTGATAGGGACATAATAGAGGTCCATGAGGATTATTCATGCTTGAGTTGGAAAGAAATATTAAGTCTCACTGATGATTATTTTAAGGTGAATTCTTTCCTATTATTAATTATTGTTTGTGATTATAAGAATGTTATACTACCTAAGCTATGTTATTATTTATTAGAAGGGTTATTGTTAACATAAACATGGATGGAGGATGATCTCAAGAGGAGCTGGAAAACAATATGTGGCTGATGGAAAACAAGCTTACAATTGGTGAAAACAATCAAGCCATGGTGAAAACATTTGTTGCAAGGTTCAAAACAAGGGGATGGTGCCTCCATTAGGTTAAATGCGCCATGATCAAGTCCTAATTATATTAGGCATGGCTTGTATGCCATATTGGGCCGAATTCCCCTAAGTGGGTCGGTATGTATCTATGTGTGGGTCCAAGTAGGAGTCCTATTCGAGTGGGGGAAGGTTTGCTTGCGCAAGGCACCTTGTGGCCGCACCCCTCCCTCTCTTATACCCCCACCTGCGTGTGGAATAGGTAGACCAAGTTTAAGATAAACCCTAGATTTTCTAGATTGAACCATGTTCATCTGAAAGTTATATCCACCTTGTTGGTGGTGTTACTCAAGTCAAAGTTGCGTGATATCTTTTTATTCCATCTGGGAATAGGGGGATACAGGACCACTCGTGATCTTTGATTACGCGTGCAAGAGTGTGTAGTTGAGAATATCCAAAGGGATTGGTTGTTGTTGCATTGGCAACAAGGGTCATCCAAGTGAGAGGTCTGAGTGTAGCACTAGTTATCACAAAATCCAGAAAATACAAAAAGAGTGAGAGAGAGTTCGTCGAGAAGATCGGGCCACCCCATATCATATGATATCATATTTCCAGGTTGCCTCAGTGAGCAAATTTATCCATAGTCTAGTTGTTTTTATTTCCTATACAGAAAAAGCCACACAAAATTTTTAGGTCTAGTTGTTGCCATAGCCTTAGATCACTATTGTCAAGTGTCTAGTTGCTGTCTTGTGTTTGATTTTGTGTTTCTTTTTCTCCTTTTGTGTCTTGTTTAGTTCGGTCTAGGTTTAGGATTCTTGAGTTTTCGGGTTTTGCCTTTGGTGTCCACCGAAATCCCCTCAAATTTTCCATCCGATTGGTGGTTTGTTCTTGATTTTCGAGTTGGCATTGAGTTCCTGCCGTGGCAGTAAAACTTGCCAAATCGCTGCCGTGAACTGCCACTAGTCGCTATCCAATCTGCCCTAAAACGTGCTGTCAAAGTTCCAATCCGAGTGGGAGGTGTAAGTTGTTTTCGAGTTGGTTTTGGTTTTCCCTGCCGTGGCACAGATTCGATCCAATTCCATGCCGTGGTCCTGGTTGCAATCGGAGTTCCTACCGCACTCGTAATCCATCCATCGCTCGCTTACCATACCCCCTCGCGCGCCCGTTCCACGCTTAACATCCGCAACCACCGTGCGCTGCCGCGACAGCTGTTCTCGCTAAAACGCTGCCGCGCCCCTCGATCCCTGCCGCACGCCACACAGCTGCCGCGCGCCCATCCGCCCCGCACCACAACAGCAAAACCCACCCGCGCGCGCCTGTTTTTTCTTACCACGCTGATCACAGTGCGCTGCCGCGGTACGAAAACAAGCAATTTCTCTGCCGTGGTTCCAAAATCCTGTCGTGGGCAATTCCATTAGAATAGATAGTTTTCGGTTTTGTTTTTCTTTTCCAATTTCTTTAGGGTTTCAAGTCTGAACTTTGTGAGCCTTAGCCAGAGCCTTTCTACAGCAATAAGTAGGTACCATACCCATCAAGAATAGCTATCTTTTGCTCGTTTTCAGGCTGCTCTATATCACATATTTGTGTCACATTGTTCATTGTAGTGTTATCACTTGATAGTATTGCTCCTTGTGTTGTTATTTGGCCAGTAAAAAGTATAAAAAAAGAGAAAAGAGAAAAAGAGAAAAACAGAATTGAGAAAAGCAAAAAGGCCTTGAGTTACATTGATATATTTGTGGAGCTGTTTTCATCATTGCTATATTGACACACCTTTGAGCAATCTTGTGCCGGAATATTATTTGAGCTTGGCTAGTGTCTTTCCAGTGCATTGCAAAATTTCCTACACATATTTGCATTGCCACATTTGTCTCCATACTTGGTGTGTGTTTCCCTAGGTGTTATTTTCTCATCACAAGCAGCAAATAGGACTTGTTTTTGGTGTTGTTAGGAATCCCAAGCCGAGCTCCACCATATACCCTGTTTGTCTTTGTGATACTATCATATCCTGGATATTCTCTTCTCACACTTGGTACACTTTTCATTGGTCCTTGTGGTAAGTTGATCCTTTTCTCTCTTGGAACATTAAGTGAAGCCATCTTTTCTTGGTTTTGAGTGAGTTGTGAGAGAACACCACATCCATTGATTTTTGTTTTCACTAACATAATGGGTGTTTCTAGTGTTGTTGAGTATGTGCAGGTTACTAAGGGAACTAAAGAAGTGATTCAATATATGCAAGCACAAGTCTCCTATATGTCCACAATGGTTCATAACATGCATCAAAGCTTCCTAGCTAAGGGTGTTTTAGTTGATGAGGAGCACTATACAAAACTGAAGCAATTAAGACAAGGAGAAAAGTCAGTGGATGCATATTACATAGAGATGCTTTCATTGCTACAATTATCTCGGGTTCTAGAAGATGAACAAAGTACAATGCAAAGATTTTATGCAGGGTTACTATTTTCAATTAGACTCCAAGTGAGGCGTGTTGAATAACATAGCAAGGAAAATAGAAAAGAGGATGGCCGAAGAGGTTCCTATGGCTCCAAGAAGAAGAATTTTTCCACCAATCCAAAAGCCAAGCATTACAACTACTAATGAAATAATATCTATTCCTAGTGTTGTTTCTTCTCATGTGCAGACTTTTGAAGAAAGGGAGCCCATAGTAACATCATCACCACCACCATGGGAGGAGCATGTCATTGTTCCTAGTGTTGTTTCTTGTGATTTGCAGGTTACTTTTGAAGAAAGGGAGCCACAACAAGTAGAACCTGCATCACAACTTGAGGTAGATGAATTGGTACCTAATAATTCTGAGGAGGTTGCTATTGATAAAGGTGCTGATTTCGTGTTACCCCTCTCAAGTATTGAATTATGTGATCCCACTAAATTGCTAGTTGATTCTTGTGAGTTAACAAGCATAGATAGTCCACCTACATGTGATAATGTGCTAATTTCGAAATTTAATCATGTGGTGTTGATTTCACATAAAGAAGTACTTGCTAAAATACCACCTAATGATATTGTGGATTACATCATGTTAAATGAATCAATTAGTGTGCAGAGTGCTATGAAAAAGGTTGCTGAAATTTCATATGTAAATTCTAGCAATTGTGTTTCTTCTTTCACTTTTAACTTGATTGGTGATTATAACATGAGTGAAATTTTTATGGTGGATCACATATGCATAACTTGTGATAAAGTGGCCGAATTAAACAATGTATTGCCTTGGGTAGATAGGTTACAATTTTCTACATATGATCATGATTTTACACATATGTTTGGTTTGCCACAATACTTGTCACATACATGTGCTAATAAATTGCTCTTCACTTATATTTGCAAATTAAGTTGCAATTTTCATGATGAAAATAATAAGCATGTTACCACCTTTGAGTGTACTAATAAACATAAATTTGATCATAGATCTTCTGTGACAACACTTGAATTGATACTAAACAATAAAAATATATACACATATGATTCTCCTTTTGATCATGATTTATTGAGCTTCACTTATATTTGCAATTGTGATTGCTATTTTATGGTGTGCTATGAAAATTATGTGATGTTTTCAAGCAAAATTCGTGGTCCTTTGTCTTGGGCACAATTTTATGATATGATAACAACTAATGCACCTCATTATAGATATATGTATTGTGCATACACGTTGTTCTTTTAGTTTATTCCACTTTCAGCATACAACAAGCCGAGGACGTCTTGTCTTGAAGAAAGGGAGGATGATAGGGACATAATAGAGGTCCATGAGGATTATTCATGCTTGATTTGGAAAGAAATATTAAGTCTCACTGATGATTATTTTAAGGTGAATTCTTTCCTATTATTAATTATTGTTTGTGATTATAAGAATGTTATACTACCTAAGCTATGTTATTATTTATTAGCAGGGTTATTGTTAACACAAACATGGATGGAGGATGATCTCAAGACGAGCTGGAAAACAATATGTGGCTGATGGAAAACAAGCTTACAATTGGTGAAAACAATCAAGCCATGGCGAAAACATTTGTTGCAAGGTTCAAAACAAGGGGATGGTGCCTCCATTAGGTTAAATGCGCCATGATCAAGTCCTAATTATATTAGGCATGGCTTGTATGCCATATTGGGCCGAATTCCCCTAAGTGGGTCGGTTTGTATCTATGTGTGAGTCCAAGTAGGAGTCCTATTCGAGTGGGGGAAGGTTTGCTTGCA
The DNA here is from genome assembly GCA_028641055.1 of Alopecurus myosuroides. Lineage (NCBI taxonomy): Eukaryota > Viridiplantae > Streptophyta > Magnoliopsida > Poales > Poaceae > Alopecurus > Alopecurus myosuroides. The sequence goes on from CM054061.1 coordinate 240,075,475, forward strand.
CAAGGCACCTTGTGGCCGCACCCCTCCCTCTCTTATACCCCCACCTGCGTGTGGAATAGGTAGACCACGTTTAAGATAAACCCTAGATTTTCTAGATTGAACCATGTTCATTTGAAAGTTATATCCACCTTGTTGGTGGTGTTACTCAAGTCAAAGTTGTGTGATATCTTGTTATTCCATCTGGGAATAGGGGGATACATGACCACTCGTGATCTTTGATTACGCGTGCAAGAGTGTGTAGTTGAGAATATCCAAAGGGATTGGTTGTTGTTGCATTGGCAACAAGGGTCATCCAAGTGAGAGGTCTCAGTGTAGCACTAGTTATCACAAAATCCAGAAAATACAAAAAGAGTGAGAGAGAGTTCATCGAGAAGATCGGGCCACCCCATATCAATTATTTATTTTAGTTAGCAAATAATTGCAAACTAAGAAAGTGCCTAGTGCTGGGGAGGGGCTGATTCATTTCCACACACAAAAATTCGAGTCTTGTTACTCGCATTTGTGATGTTGCACCAACTATTGGCTTATTGGGCATGATACAGTAGTAAATGGATGTGACAATTCATTGATCAATCAGATCAATGAGTTATCGCATCCACTTATTACTAACTCATATCTAATAAGTTTTTTGGCATCCTCAAAATAAGATTGGGTTAAGAAACATACTAATATAATATAGATACCATATACTACCTAATTTTTTGTTATACTAATTGGGTTCTTACAAACCAACATGATAGAGGTTCTTAATAGAAGCTCTTACTACGCGCACACCAGACGACACTACTAATTATGTTCTTACAATACCAAAAGTAAGAGATAACACAAACACAACATGCAAGATGCAACAATGAGCCCTAGCAGCAACTACATCACTGCCGCTTCCAAGCCTTCTTGGCCTTCTTTTCCTAGTTGGAGTTCGGCCAACAAGGAGGGTGCGCGAGACCTAAGCGTATATCCCGCGCAAGAAGCTTCTTCAGCAACACGTCGTAGGCAGCGTGCTTGGCCTTAACATGGGGCGCACGATTCTCAGAGCCATTGTCCACACTGACGACATGTCGGATCATGCTGTTGCGATTGTTGGCTATGATTCTGACACAGAAAGGGCAGAACAAGTTACCGTCACGATGGTACCAAATGGTGCCCGCCTGCAGCGCCCTCAGGACATGTCTGCTCTTCGCATCCCTAGAGTCCTTATCCGAGTCGACATCCAGATCTTCTTCCTGCAAATTTGCAATAAAACAAAAGTTAGCAACATAGTCTTGTTGGCAAAAAATGTCATAAAATCACGTTAATTCACGATGTAGTTAGCATAAAGTCAAGCATAAAATATAATTGCACCTAATTTACTATTAGTTACTACATTCTCAAAAAGGATATAATAATAGCACTAGTAAACTGAAACACACATATCAATACTTATTTTCAAAAGATTATATCAGCAAAATTTAAAGAATCATAACTGTGGCGCACACATATCAATTTCACAAATAATATGTCCAAACCAGAAATAAATTAATATACCTAAGCAGATCACAAAGAACATACAAAATTAGTTCTTCATTTATTTGCATACACTTCATCAAGTAAATTATTTAGCAGATGCGCCCTAAAGAGGACATCAATGTTGAGAAAAATGTGTCGAATTTTATACATATCACAGTTTCCACTATATTTGGTGAACTAATGCACAAAAACAAATAATAGCACATCAAAAATTCATTGGTGATCTAAGATAACATGCAACAGATTAATATTTTAATCAGAACATTTTATTATGCCTTACCAGATGACAAATACCATACAAGAATCGTGCTTTAATTATGTGTATAAACTGGATCAAGTAATTGATTTAGCAAATAATCCTAACTAGGACACTAGTTTAAATGAAACTAGATAATACCCCGCGCGTTGCTACGGGACACATTGCTAGAAATTTATATTCATATTCACAAATTAATCCTCCCAAAAGTTAGCAAACTAATTAAATTAAATATTTGTTGATTCAGAAGGATATTATTTGAGTTTGTTGTCGGTACAATGAAGTTCAATAATTCTCCAAGGATGAATGATGAAAAATAAAGAATAATGGGTACAATCGATGCCAACATATAATAATAATTGATATACATATCATATATGAAAGAGGAAAGCATATACTTTTGTTAAATAACAAAGGATGAAAATAATCCAAATCAAAATACCAGAAAGGGTATGGTGGGTAGGAGCAGCATAATAGGGGATGATGAACTTATTTATTTTCTTGCAACCATGCTGACTTGATCGATCAAGGAGTCCGACTAACTCGAGAATTGAATTTTAGATGTCATGTGTTGTTTCAGTAATATAAAGAACCAGAGAGTACGCATGTGATGCAAAGCCCCAATTCCATCGTCCAGTCGCTCTCAGGACTGGAGTACGTGTACCTCCTACCTCATCTTTCAAAGTAGCTACAAAGAGGATCACAAAGAAGTGTAGTTTAAAATGAAGAAAGAGACATGTAAATATATATAGATAAGAATGTTAGAGAATTGTGAGACTTGCCTACAGTGAAAAGAAAACATGAATTCAATCCTCTAGTTGCTTTGTTGTAGTCCGATTTGAGTAGAGCTATGAGACATGGTGCAATTCGCTTTAGGTGGAGCTGGAGCAGCCAACTTCTGCTAGCAAACAGAGAAGAAACAAGGTTCCGACCAATTTCAACAATTGGAATGAAGTAACATCAATCTAAGGCGAGGGTTGTTTGAATTCTGCATACAAACTGTGATATCAATTCTGACCACATGTTGCCAATCTGATCTGAAGGCGAGAGTAAATTATCCATCTTGTAAATTTGTTCAACAATATAGGCTATCAAACCCATGTGAACCCTGCATTTTTTTTAAAGAAAATAAGTTACCTGCAATGGATGATAGCATCAGGTTCCTCAAGTGCTTTAGTAATGTTGTTGATAAAATACAAAAAGCAAAACATATTCAGAATAGCCTCTCACATCAGAAATCTCCTTGTTTGAAGCAACCCCCTTATGTAGATTTCGCTCCTCGTTGAAACAGAAAATGATGCCAAGAAACCTTCGATGCTGCCTTTCCTGATCACCATGCCAAATTGCCAATTCTTCAAATGAGATACCAGTGCGGGAGTTATCTGATGACACGGTTTATGAGGTTGAGAAGATGATCGATGAAGTGGCGATGATAAAAATGCTGCTGAATGGAGCGGAGAGGACACAACGTGCATTTATTTTCCAAAGGGAAGACAAAGAGACATAATACTGCACGTCAAATATGGACGGCGGGGAGAGGAAAATAGTGTGCCGCTGAGTTCAAGCAGAAGAGGAACCGCAACGATCAGTCTCTGCAGTATTGATGGAGAAGACAAAACAATAATGGGCCTCTTCTTTAGCTGTGGTGAGACTAATGGGCTATATGTGGGCTTACCGGTGATGGTGGGAGGAGCAGAAACGCTTGGAATGGCTCCAAAAGTAAAGAATGGAGTGTATCGACATTGGACGCACATAAATAAGCATTTTTTTTCCAAGCGTGGAGTTGACAAATTTACTTAGTTGCATGGATGGATGACATGGACCAATTAGGAGCTTGCTCAGGTGGACAGCTTGCATGTTGAGAGAAATGGAGTTAGTGGGTTGCTCCTATTTAGATATTATAGATTATAGATATAGATGACCCTAACACTAGAAAACTAACGAGTCAAACTTTAAATGAAATGCTATCCAAATTGGTATTGAAACAATAATGTAGAATCAAATCATCTACAATTAATTATTGTGCATGGGGGTACAATATGTGATTTTGCAACAAATTAATAATGTGTCAAGAGTGTCTGCGAGGCAAAAATAACTACACAAATTGAAAATGCATCCAAAAAACCTAGAATCCCTAACTCACATGCATGCTCACATGCATAAAAAAACTAGAATCCATAAGAACAGATGCAACTACAAACCTTTGAACTCCGAATACAAAAAATCCGCGAACCCCTAAGTACAGATGCAACTACAAATCTCTGAATCCCGAACTTGCGTGTACAAAAAACCCTCGAACCCCTACGTATAGATGCAATTACAAATCTTTTAATCCCGAATACAAAAAAAAACCTCGAACCCCTAAGTACAGATGTAACTGCAAACACCAGAAGCCCAAACTTGCATATACAAAAAACGTTGAAGCCGAAAGTACACATGCACCTACAAACACTAGAAGCCCAAACTTGCATACGCAAACCTTGGATCTTTGAAAATAAACTAAGCCGTCCCAAAGATAGATACCTCAGGGTACTCGTTGTTGATGACCTCGTCGAACGCCGGGGGATCCCCGTAGGGATCTCCCAGATCCGCCAGGAGAGGGAAACCTGCAGGCGCCTCCACCGCGGCAGGAGCAGGTGGTGCACTCGAACCACCATGGCCGGCCGACGAACCTGCGGCAGCGGCTTCAGTGGCCGCGACGACATTCTGCGGCTGTGTTAGATCACGCGAAGAACTGGAACCGCCATGACCGGCTCCTACGACGACGACAACGGAAGGGACGACAACATCCTTCTTCTGATTCGAACCTTCCATTTCGCGGAACCGCCTCGCGGTTGTGCACTTGGCAGTTGGGAAGGAAGGATGGTTGGAAGGTGATGCGGCCGGGGCGGAGTGGGGTTTTTTGCTAGAAAGTTGGGGAGAATGGATGGGGAGAGAGAGGCTAAGCACTCGGATCTTATATACTGAGTGTCGTTTCGACTGGTCGTGCTGACGTGTGCGCATGCATAGTGGACACGCGCCGGATGATTTCGTCAACATAGAGTGATGTGACATTTTGTCACGGGCAAGTGGGGCCCGGGACTCTACGGGGCCACCAATCAGTGACTCAAATTCACCACAAAGCTCACCGCACCAAGTCAGCGAATCTCAAAGGCTCTATCGTACGTGTACGTGTAGAAAAGCGCACACCGTTTTATACGTGTATGCATACAAAACGATATGGTACGTCTTTTCTCGCGAAACGTGGTAGCAATCTTTGCCAAGTTCACTCCAAATAATAGGGAGTTTAGAATAGTACGTGCCAACACAACTATCATGTGTATGCAGCTACGCTGAAGAACATGTGTGTACATGCCAACACACCTCTGCATTTACACACCTTCGTCATGTCCCTCCCGGCCTAATAAAAGGCCGCGCGTCCCCCGTCCCCACACAACCGCCCCCACTCTCCCACTCACACTGCGTCCCCACTCTCCCCGCCGACGCTAGAACCCTAGCGCCCCTGCCGCTCTTTCCGCCGTCGCGATGACTCGCTAGTGGCTAGGCGGGAAGAACAACCACGAGGCTGGGTCCTCGCGCCGCCACGCCCCAGCCCGCGCATACTTCAGGGCCCACACCGTTCTAGGCCCCCCATTCCCCGCTGGAGAATCTCCCGCGGCGCCACAGCCGTCGCGCTACGCCCGGGAGACTGCGCATCGGCAGCCTCGTGTGCCTCCCGGTGAAGGAGGAAGAGGACGGCGACGTCCACGAAGAGGTTGCCAAGTGGAGGGCCTAGGCACGTCCCTCCACAACTCCACCATGGAGGCCAGGGATCGCCAGGAGGAGGAGGAGCGCGAGGCTGCAGCCGCGCTGGAGGCCGTGGCTGCGGTGGAGGCCATGGCAGCAGCGGAGGCGGCCCTGACTCGAGCGGCCGACATGCGGGAGGCCTGGCAGGCCCAGCTAGCGGCACTAAAAGCGGAGGAGGCCAGGCAGGTGGCCCGGGAGGAGGAGGAGGAGGAGGAGGAAGGGGCGGAGGCGCTGTGCCGCTGCCCTAGGTGGTTTCAGCCCCTGGTCGGGATGTCCTGGGAGTGGACAGGGCCGCCGCTAGAGCTGCCGGAGGCGCCATCAGCCCCCGCCCAGCCGTCTACGCCGCGTCGTCCCTCTGGCCTGTCGGGCCACCTCTTCAGCGAGCCTGACTACATCCTCGATGAGGATAAGTAGCTCCGGCGAGCGGTGGCCGCCCTAGCTAGGGTTTTCGTTTTTTTGTATTTTATTGTAAAAACCGGCCATTTGTGGCCCCACCTCCTGAAGTACGCAGCCCCGTAGGGCAATACTCATTTTTTTGTGTCCCCCTGCCGGACCGCTTCTCAAACGGACATATGCGCCTCTTCCGCACGTCTAGCATTAACGCGGTGACGAACATGTGTGTATGTGCCAACATGCCTCTCCGTTTGATGGAGTGGACAAGCTCTTCGTGAAGGTCTTCGCGCGTTGCGGTGAGCGCGAGGAGTGATGCGTAGAAAGTGGGAGCAGCGACAGAGGCGGCGATGGCGGTGAGGAGGACGATGACGACGAGGAGGACGAGGAAGACTCCTCGGGCATCAAGGTGGAGGACGGCGAGTCTGACTCGGCCGGGGTTTGAGTGCCTTCATCTAGACTGAAAGCTTGACCATCCTGGCCAGTAGCTTTCCCTCCTCTTTTGTGTCCTCGGAATTCTCCTCGGCAACCTTCTCCTTGGCCACCCATTTCTCGTATCTGTGGTGAGACAGGCTCCCGCGGCCTGCCACCACACCTTCCTCCTCTGTAGACACGGAGAGGGAGTAGCTCTCTCCGAACTTTTGTGTCCTTTTTTGTCTCGGTATCAGATCTGCAACGTGTTTGTGTGCTGAGATGTATCTCATGGATGGAATATAAAACTTGAAAAGGCATGTTTTCTTTCCTTCCAAACATTTTTTGTGTTAGTGGATTTCTCTGAATGTCTTCTGAAAAAGGCGTCTATAGGTGAAAAGTGGAGGAGTTGTGGGACTTGGCTTTTTGGACGTAGCCTCGTGGCCCTTGGTGAGGGGGACACCGGTCTGTAGGTGGTCCTTCGAGATGCCCCGTGTTGATCCCTTGTGGAGGTATTATGCGCTCCTCGGGGAGGACTTCGTTTTTTGCCTCGTGAGGGAGGCGGTTCTTCCTGTAGGGAACATAAATGCGTGTTTGTTGTTTCTTTCGTGGATATCTCACAAGGAAGTCAGCGCCAAGGACTTTGGTGAGGTGTCGTGCATGGTAGCGACCCATTTAGACAGAGCTCTGCCACTTGTATTTAATATGATTGGGTCTCACCCGTGCAGGGGTACAGATTCAGCCCCCGCTCGTGAGGTGTCCTCGAGAGGAAATAACAAGCGCGCACTTCCTGGAGAGAAAAAACGCTTGTCGAGGTGACAAGTGCAGTTAGACGAAATGGCTTGGGTTTTACTGCTAGGGTGAGCCTTTCCATTACAAAACGCTTGGGGATGTCACGACCTTGTGGTCCCCCAAGAGGCACTTGACATCACCGTGCGGACATGGGACTCCCATCGTCATGGGGCTGATACTCGCGCGAGTTCAGGCGCATAGCTCGAGGATGTAGTGGCCTTGTGGCGCCCTCGATAAACAAAAGTTTGCCCCGCCGGGACGGGCCTCCCACTTGTGTGGGTAGAATCTCTCGCGGCCATGTGGGAACGGCTATTGAGAAGCTCCATGAGACCATCACGGAAAGAGGTCGTGGCGTTGTTTTTACCATGGCGTCACAGGTAGAACTTCCGTAGGTGTTGGATGTTCCACGGGTTGGGCACAGGCGTGCCATCTTCTGTCTCATGGCGTGCCTCTCCTGGGCGCGTGATGTGCACTACCCGAAGTGGCCCCTCCCACATGGGAGAGATCTTGCGCAAGCCTTCCCCGGAGAGGATTCTTCTTAGGACCAGGTCGCCCACCTCCTATGTGTGTGGACTGATGTTGTTGCTGTGGTAGCGATGCAGCCCTTGCTGGTACCGCGTCGCCGCTTGCCTCCTCGAGGAGCAGCAGGTGTTCAGCGTGGAGCTCTCCCTGCTTGTACTCGCTGAAGGAAAGGGCTCGAGGAGACCCATGCTTGAGCTCCGTGGGAAGGACAAGTTCAGCTCCGTAGACGAGGGAAAATGGTGTTTCCTCCGTGGGCTTGGTTGCAGTGGTGCGGATGGACCAGAGCACCGATATGAGCTCGTCGATCCTATATTTTTCCCATGGGTCTCGAGTGTGTTGAAGCTCCTCATCTTGAGGCCCTTGAGGACCTCGGTGTTGGCACGCTCTGCTTGGCCGTTGCTGCGTGGGTGGGAGACGGAGGCGTAGTAGATCTTCGTGCCAAGGTTGGCACATGAGGACTTGAAAAGACGCTGGTGAATTGTGCGTCGTTGTCGGTGATGATGCGTTTGGGAGCGCTAAAGCGGCACACCAACCCCTTGATGATCATAACTACCGACCTCGCCGGGATGTCCCGGGCTAGTTCCACCTCCGCCCACTTGGTGAATTTGTCTATGGCGGTGTAGAGGTAGCGATAGCCCTTCGAGCGCACATGGAAATGGCCCTAGGATGTCCAACCCCCAGACCGTGAACGTGCATGAGAGAGGGATGGTCTGCAGTCCTTGCGCGGGTTGGTGTGCTTGCTTTGCGTGGAACAGGCATGCTTCACAGGTCTTGACGAGCTAGGTTGCATCCTTGAGGGTGGTGGGCACTAGAAGCCGTAGCGGAAGGCCTTGCCAACGAGCGGGCGCGATGAAGAGTGGTGGCCGCCGTCACCTTGATGTATGTCCTTCAGGAGGTCCATATCGTCGTCTGGGGTGACACAAAGCAGCGCCACCCCATTGGGGCGCCTACGGTACATCTTGTAGTCGATGACGTAGTACATCTTGGCTTGGCAGGAGACGCGCTCGGCCTCTGCTTCATCTTCCGGGAGGCCCCCCTTCCGGATGTAGTCGATGAGGCTCTTGTTCCAGCATGCTTCCTCAACGGTGAAGGCCAGCACAAGGCGTCATCCTGGAGGAATGCCGCAGTCTGGTACGCCCTGGGTGGGAGCTGGTGGTAGCTCCTCCTCGAGGTGCTGGTGCCCTAGGATCTCGTCGTCGTCGACGGATGGTATGATGGATGGCTTTTCGAGCCTCTCTTCAAACATGCCTGGGGCCTGTGCGCACTTCTTTGATGCTCTGTTGATGATGTCGTCTGCTTCTTTGTTGTCCGCCCGAGGGATTTGTTGCAGCTCCATGCGGAGGAAGTTCTTTTCGAACTTGCAAACTTTTTCGAGGTACAGGGCCATGTCCTTCTCAGATCTCTACACTTGGCCGTGTATCTCTTGTTGGAGAAGTTCACTAGAAGCTGTGGGTCTCCCTTGATGGTGAGGCGCCTGATGCCAAGGGCGATGGGGGCCCTGATGCCGACGAGGAGGCCCTCGTATTCGAAGATGTTGTTGGAGACCTTGGACCTGCGGCCGAAGTGGAGCTGTACATCGTAGTAGAGCTTGTAGCCTATCGGTGACGTGAGTACGACACCAGCCCCCGAGACTTTGGAGGAGAAGGCGATGTCGAAGTGCATGGTCCACATCCTTGGGGCCAGCTTGCCTGGTACGACAATTTCCTCCTCAGAGTTCTCTTCTGGTGGTGGGTTGGTCCCTTCTGCATTGAACTTCGCCAGAGCTCGACCGCCCATTCCGCAACACGTTTTGTGGCGTTGGAGTTGTGCAAGATTTTCTCTAGAGGGAAAGCAGATACCACCGAGATGGGGTGTCTGATACGTCATAAACGTATCCATAATTTCTGATGTTCCATGTTGTTTTCATACTATATGATACATGTTTCCCATACACTTTATGATATTTTTATCAATTTTCTGGAACTAATCTATTGACAAAGATGCCACAGAGTCAGTTCCTGTTTTCTGTTGTTTTTAGTTTTAGAAAAGTTGTTCTGGATTTTTTTGAAGCTTTTCTACTGTAGGGGAAACCCCCCACAACGCACTTTATTTCTCAGAGTAAAAAATTACCAAGTTACATAAGGGATAAGATGATTATCCCAAAAAAGTAATTAAGGTAAAGATTGTAACCAAGAAAAAATCGAGTTATGTACATCATGTTTCACCCTAGCCATAAGCCAAGTGACCTCAGTAGTGAAAATTCTTTTCCATCCGCTAAAACTTGGTCTCTCATCCTTGAAGATTCTATCATTTCTCTATTTCCAAATTGCCTAGCAAGCCAGAATAACAATTTCATAGAAGCATGGTCGAGTGAAGGAATTTTTAGCAGCTTTGAGAATTTCATCTGTATGACCATTTGACCATTCAATTTGTAAGTATGTCCAAACTCTCCTGCTGAAATTGCAATTGAAGAACAAATGTTGCCAGTCCTGTAGAACTCTAGTTAGGCAAAGCACACAAAAATTGTCATTTACCACATTCCAATTCCTTGTGATGATCATGTCTTTAGTGTTAATTCTATCATGCAAGATGAGCCAAGAAAAAACCTTATGTTTTGATCTACATTTACTTTTCCAAATCCTGATTGATGGGGAATGATCATCCCATTGTATGAAATACTCCTTGTAGACCCATTTTGGTGAGAAGATTGATTTGTTAGTTTTAGCAGTCCAAAAGTCTTTTGAAATAGTCAGATTGATAGGTCCTAACTCAAAGATCAAAAGATTGAGTTCCTGATAGGCTATTGAGGACAGTGGCTAATGAAAATTTCTTAAAACTGAATCTTGCTCTAGAAATTCCGCAACAGAAATTAGCTTATCTTTGGTAAAAGAAAATAATCTCGGGAAAGTTGTGTCAAGAGCAGTATTTTTCCAAATGTCAGACCACAACAAGGTGTTGCAACCATTTCTAATATTACTCTTCATTAGACCTCTGTAAATTGAGGAAAATTGCATCACATCCTTCCACCAGAAAGATCCACATTGGATTACATCATCTGGTACCACCCCATTGTAGTATGAATTGTAGATCAAATTCACCCAGGGAATGTCCTCATTATTATAAAGTTTGGGTCGGAATTTCAATAGGAGAGCTTTGTTCTGAGCTTGAAGATTAATAATACAAAGACCTCCCTTATTTTTTGGTTTACAAACCATATCCCATGCAGCCAAAGAGTTTACCCTATGTTTGTCATTGTCCTTTCTCCATAGGCAATGTCTTATGGATCTATCAATGACTTTAATTACTCCTTGTGGAATTTCTAAAGTGAGCATATAATAAGTTGGTAATGAGGAGACCACAGAATTAACCAAGACAAGACTGTCTCCGTAAGAAAGAAAGCAGGTGGATGCAGTGAGTCTTCTTTCAACCCTATCGATCAAAGGTCGCATGTCTTTTATTGTGGGTTTTGTTGTTCCCATTGGCAAGCCCAGATAGGTAAAAAGGAATTGCTGTAATTGATATTCAAATATTTCTGCTAAATGAGAGGCTTCCTCAGGGGAGATATTGATAGGTAGCATAGAAGATTTATGAAAACTGATTTTCAATCCAGTAAAGGCTGCATATTTCTGCAATAAGTCTTTGAAATAAATAATCTGACTCTCCTCTGCTGGTAAAATTATCAAAGTATCATCAGCATATTGAACAATTGGATAATCTCCTTCAACCTCAATTGGTTTTTGTAAAAAACCCTCCCTACATGCCAAATTGACCATGCTCTGTAATAGATCTCCTTGCATAACATACAGAAGTGGTGAGAGTGGGTGTCCTTGCCTCACACCTCTCTTGCAATAAAAAGTTTTCCAGGAACACCATTTAGTAAAATAGCTGATGTCCATGTGGAAAGTATATCCCTGACCCATAGGTTCCATAATTTTGGAAAACCTTTTTTGCTTAGGACCTTGAGAATTGCTGAGTGCTCAATTGAATCAAAAGCCTTTTCAAAATCAATCCTGATAACAACAATTTTCTTCTTAGAACTCTTACACTGGTGTAGGAATTCAAAACACGATGCTAAACAGTCCTGGATGCATGTATGTTTAATAAAACCATATTGGTTACTATGAATGCACCTTGTGATTGCCTTCTGTAATCTGTTTGCAAGGATCTTGGTAAGGAATTTGAGACTGGTATTTGTCGGTGAGTTGGGTCTGAAAGCATTGACTGTCTCAGGAACAAGTTTTCTTTTGGAATAAGAGTTATGTAAGAACCATTAATACTCTTCAAATTGTTTTTCCTCTCATAGAAATCATTACATAGATCCACAAAATCCTTTCTCACAATTTGCCAGCAAGTCTTCAAGAATAAACCATAGAAACCATCAGGTTCAGGGGCCTTGTCAATTTTCATGTGTTTGACTATATCCTCAATTTCATCAATATGGAAAGGTAAGACAACATTTTCCAAACCTTCCACATAATGAATACAATTTAGTACCTCATCAGTACCCAAAGTTGGATAGGAAGTGCCCATTCTTTCCTTGTAGCATTTTAACAAAGCAACCGCTTTATGTTGATGATCAAACAGAGAGATATCATTCTCATCTTTCAGTTCAGTAATTATGTTATGCATGTACCTTTCAGTTGCTTTAGCATGGAAAATTTTAATGTTCTCCCCTCCTAATTGAATCCACCTAATTGTACATATCTTTTTCTAGTATTGAGCCTGGGATTTGATTAGTTTTGAGAGGTGGGATTTGACAATTGTCCTGAAATTTGATTCTGGTCTGCTCAAAACTCTCTCATCCTCTAATTGGTTAAAAAATATAATAACTTTGTTTCAATTCTCAATGAGATTTTTTTCTGAGAAATATTTTTACCACATCTCTTCAGACTATATCTTACATCCTTTATTTTAGCATTTTAACCAATGGTGGTTGAAATGGAGACCACACATGGGATGTGGTCAGAAATTGGTTTTGCAAGTGGAAGTACAATAGTATTTGGGAATTTAATAGTCCAATAAGGTGTGGTAAAAAAACCAATCCAACTATTCAAGAAGAGGTTGTTCTTGCATGTTTGACCAAGTATAATTTCTTCCTTTGAGTGGAAATTCCAGCAAGCCCAGGTGACTAATAATCGAGTTAAATAGGAATATATCATTCATGTCTGCACCATCTCTGTTTCTATTATGAACAGACCTCGTGAAATTAAAATCTCCAAGAAGCAACCAATTTTCATGTGAAGGAATTTGAAGATTAAACATCCGAGTGACAAAATTATCTCTGTCTTGTCCTTTGCATGGGCCATAAACAGTTACTATGTTCCAGGTTTCAGCTCCATCGGTTCTCATACCCAGCCTGACGTTCCTCGCGTCGCCCCTGAAACATGGGAAAGCTATATCCAATGCTTCCCACTGGGCAGCGTCTGCAGGATGTGTCATGATATAGTCCTTCTCCAGATCTTCTTCCGGCTTCTCCCTTTCCGCGTGCCATTGCATGGGATTTGCTTCCTTAGAGTCCACGTAGTACCGCTGAAGACGGGGAGTGATAGGAAAGTACCATACCACTTTTCGAGGAATTTTCTTGTTGTTGGTTCCACTCTTGTATCGTCCTTGGCCGCACTTCGAACATGTGGTTGTGTCCTTGTACTCTCCACGATAAATTACACAATCATTGATGCAGGCGTGGAATTTTTCATGAGGTAGGTCAAGAGGGCACATGCCTTTCTTAGCCTGGTTGATACTGCTTGGCAATGTGTTCCCCTCGGGAAGGCGATCGTGCCAGAATTTCATGTTCTTGTTGAAGCTCGAGTCGGTCCATTTGTTTTGCGTCTTCATCTTCAGAGCAGCAAGCGTTACATGCAAGAGCGTATCATCGGGGCGGTACCCAGGAAACAACGGAGTCACCTCGTCTATCTCCATTTGCGCCAGCTTGGCTTTCTCCCTAGCTGCAGCTATGTCGTTGCTCGTCTCCTTAAGCAGCAGATCCTGAACATGAGAGTCCCGCAAGGCCGAAATTAGCGGGGTCTCCGTGTTCACGCCTTCATCGTCATGTCGATCTTCTCTGCCGACATATCCTTCTTCATGATGATCTTCTCTGCCGTCATTTCCTTCGTCACCTCGCTCGCCCTCTTCTTCATGCACACTTGCTGCCGGCGGTGCCACGTGGTTGTGGTCATCAAAGAAACCGCGTCTGAGAAGGTGGTCCTCCAATTGTCCGGAATCAGGGTCAATCCAGCGCACGAGTTTGCATGATCGACACGGACATCTTATCTGCCGCCTGTTGCACCGAATCATGTCCGCCTTCGCGTCTTTCTTGTATCTAGCGATTCGAGCAGAGCTCATTTCTAGTACCATGGTTGCCTGCACACACACATAGAGAGCAGAAAATTAGAACCACAACATGCATAGTCGCCGGAAAAATTCGGCATGACCTCTCCTATAAGTAGGACATATGGGGTGCAAAAGTTTGCCGAAATGGAAGTGAATCAACATTTCGGCAAACATCCAAGCACCATGGCCGCCCGCGCGCGACAATCGATCCACCTGCATATGCATGACAAGCACCCATACACATCGATCAATGGCCACACGAGACATGCACCTCCAACTATACTCACCTAGTAGATTCGATACCGAGACGCGAAAAGAGCGAGGAGAGGGAGGGACCGGAGTATAGATGGAGGTTATGGCTTCCCCTCAACAACAAGAAACTTCACCAACAATTATACATCGAAAAAATAAGTTCACCTACCAAAAAAGGAGAATTAAATGTGTAAAATTGGAGTGCAGAGAAGGGGGGTCGAGTGAGCAACATCCACTTGGAATGAAATGAGTGGGGGGGGGGGAGAGAGAGAGGGGGGCTACCATCTTTATGTGCACAGTGCACCTTTTCTGTGGCGCACCTGCACACTATTCTGTGGCGCACTGCTGAGCTGCGCCACAGAAAATACACATTATGTGGCGCATGTGTATTTTCTGTGGCGCAGCCCAGCAGTGCGCAACAGAAATGCCATATGCTATGGCGCACCAGGGAGCCTGCGCCATAAAAATGTGTGTTCTGACAGCCAGTCCAATGATTGGGGTGGGCCCCACAGAATTTCTGTGGCGCACCATTCTTCCATGCGCCACAGAATTGGGAATTTTTGTGGCGCACCACTGGCCATGCGCCACAAAATTGTTTTTCTATGGCGCACGCCTTCTAGGTGCGTCATAGATGCTGTTCAATAGAAAGGCACTTCTCTACTAGTGTCATAAAGAAATATCTCTGATGTTTCTAACTGCATGCTCCTGCCAGTGCAGCAGTATGCATAAATAACCATGAAGCTCATCATCAAGTAATATAATGGAGGTGGATGTTGTGCAGCAATATCCGGAATGGCTATGGAAATGCCATGATAGGTAGGTATGATGGCTGTTTTGAGGAAAAATATATGGGCTTATGCGTAGGAGAACTATGTCCTCTCACGGGATTTGGATGCACTGGCGAAGTATGCACCAACTCTCAATGTGAGAAAGGGCAATGCACAGTACCGAAGAGGCTAGCAAATATGGATGGTGGAAGTGCCAGGAAACCGCAACATAGACTCACGAGTTAAAATATTTCAGAAAGCAAATCATTTTACAAGGCACAATGCAAATCACTCGAAGAGGGTCCGTGGCAGTGACAAGTCACTATTAGCTACCCCGACCGTAGCGCGTAACAAAAGGCCGATCGGAAATGTATCACTCATAGAAATCATATACCATTGTTTCTATCAGCTGGTAATTTAAGTGTGGCACGGTTTCAAGTTTCTTAGACCAACTATTAAAAGTTTCTACTTACTATTCCTTCCCATTTATCCATTAAGCAAATTAATATCTCAAAATAAAAGTGATTCAAGTGAAGCAGTTTAGCGATCTACAAGACCATGCGAATTTTTCCACTATACCAACTATCACATAAGCATTTCTATTCCCAACCAAGCACATATATGAGACAACAAAAACTCTCTCTAAGAATATAGCAATCAAAACTAGAGAGTACAAACAGTCTCTGAATAAGAGATGAATGCAAAACAGGAGCTAAATAAATGCAGCAGCCAAACAAAGATTAAGAATACAAAGTATTCCCATGAAAAAGTGGAGCGTGTCACTCTCCAATAAAAGAATGCCGGGTTCCTACCATGATTATTGCAAAATAAATAAAAAAAAATTGAAATAAAAAATAAAAGACGCTCCAAGTAAAACACATAAGATGTGACCGAATAAAAATATAGTTTCACTAGAAGTGACCTGATAATTTGTCGATGAAGATGGGGATGCCTTGGGCATCCCCAAGCTTAGACGCTTGAGTCTTCTTAGAATTTGCTGGGATGTACCTCCGGGGAATCCCCAAGCTTATGCTCTTCACTCTTCTTGGTCACGTCATATCATCCTCTTCTCTTGACCCTTGAAAACTTCCATCACACCAAACTTCTCACAATCTTCATTAGCAACGTTAGTGCATTCGAAATAATAAATTCACATGGTTCAGTTTCAACACAAGACTAACACTCATAAACACATTATCTATTGTCACAAGTTCTTTTAAAACTCTTTTCTCAAAAGAACACCAAAAGAAAGAGATTACGATGCAAATGCAATTATTGGCAGAAATCTGTCAAAACAGAACAACAGGTAAAGATGATTTTTTTTAGAAAATCCACTGTTGCTCAAACCAAAACGTCTTCAGCTAGAAAAGTTGCGTATATAGCCTAGGATTACGCACAAAAAATCTCAGGTCATTTTGATTTTTCTGTGATTTTATACGAATTTAATGGACAGGAGAAATTTGTTTCCTGCGCAAAAATCCGAAATATAGCCTCAACTTTCTACTAGAGGCTTTACTTGGCTCAACAAAAACACAAAAGAAAAGATACAGCGGGGTTGCTAAGGAAATAGAAAACACCCAGGTGCAAAGAAAACAAAAGAAAACGAAGGAAAACGGGTTGAAAATGGAGAAATAAAACGGGTTGTCTCCTGATAGGGCTTTTCTTTAACGCCTTTCAGCTAGGCACAATGATTTTTAACAGATGCTATTATAAGAATAAGAGTTGAAGCACAATAATAGAGCATCAAGAAGCAAATATAAAACACATTTAAGTCTAACCCACTTCCTATAAAAAATAATCTTGTAGAAAAACAAGTCAACGAAGCACAAAGTGACTAGCATAGGAAGACAAAATAAGTGCAACTTGAACATAAAGAGAGGAAACTTGATATTGTTGAGATGTTTAAGACTATGTTTCCCTCTCTCATAATAACTTTCAGTAACATCATGAATAAAATTAACAATATAACTATCACATAAACCATTATTATCATGAGCCACATGCATAAAAGAGTTAATACTCTCCACATAAGCATAGTCATTCTTATTAATAGTAGTGGGAGAAAATTCAAAAAAATAGCCATCATTATTATTCTCATCACCCTAATCATTAAATATAGGAGGCATATTGTAATCATAATTAATTTTTTCCTCAATAGTAGGTGGACTGAAAATATCATATTCATCATTGTAAACAGATGGAACTAGAATACCACAATCATTATAATCATCATATATTGGAGGCAAAGTATCATCAAAGAAAATTTCCTCCTCAAAACTTGGGGGACTAAAAATATCATATTCATCGAAACTATCTTCTCCAAGCTTAGACTTTTCCATAGCTGTAGCGTTCCCACAATTAAGTAATGCAAGAACATCTGTGTTATTGTGCTAGTCCCTGGATCAATTGCTAGCACCACAGTTCAAGATGAAATATCATGCAAATGCATCAAATTCTATTAAATCGCATGATCCAGTCTTACAAAATAGTATTACAGCTTGCATAGTATTAGAAGACTAGCAGAAAACAAAGAAATACAACAGAAAACATAAAACAACATTGATCCCATCTTCTTCATGTGCCACAGGCAAAACATGTTGGCGATAGTATCGAGATCCTAAACGAAATCCTCACTCGTCTTTAGAAATATCTGCAATATGGAATATGCAGCCACAAGGGAGTCAATACAATTTAATGTATTGGCAAGTAACACTATGGTGGATATAAATGGCAAGACTAATACTACATGCTTATTTGGTTGAGTGGAGTTTTGGCTAAGTTTGCATAAAGCCAGTTTTCTCCTATCTTTCATCATAAAACAATTTCATCTATAACATGTATCACTGATAGAAACTAGTGAACCTTAACTAAATTAAGGAGTACCTCTGATAGAAATCAGGGTAAACTCCCACCCTTGTTCACCCATCAAAATTTTATTATGAAGTTGGCATGATGAGATTCTTCCGTCATTCCTTGTCCAGCTGCTCAAATTGTCCATGACCGGGGACACGGCTAAGATCTTAGTTTGTTGACTCTGCAGAGTTTGTGCACTTTCACCTTTAGACTCAAATCAGCCCAAACATCCTATACACCCTGAGTGCATTAAGGAAAGGAGAAGATTGAGACGAGATCTTTCAGAAGAAATTCCACCACCGTCAGGCTTGACCCGTTCCAACCTATACCCCCTACATCTGCTTGTCAAGCACTTGTGAGTTCATTCAACTTAGTTGATCAAGACAGAGCCCATATGACCAAAGGCTGCACGAGAAGCTATTAAACTTAGAGGGACTTATTAATCTCTTTGTTCCTGGGTGGCCATCCTCAAGTGACAACCTCAAGTGGAATAACCCTTAGACAAGGGCCCTGAGGAAACACTCAACATAAACCAGTCTTACCACTTCTGCCCAGGTGATTCATTAAACTTAGTAGTTTTATCCTTAACATCCAAATAAAACATTTGAAGAGCATAGCAATTCCACTAAGTTCAGTGTCTTATATACTAGAAGGATATAGAAGGATGGCTACACACTACTTGGGATATTAGCATAGCATAATATAACTTAGTAAAATTTCCTATCATGCATACTACTCAAAACTCTATAATGCATATAAAAATAATAGGTACTTGATGGTGTGTTACTTGCCTTGTTGAAGTTTGTGAAGAATTCACACTCTCTTCACTAAAGATCGTTGCTCTCCGTACAATCTATTCAGTGAAAACATAATAATAACAAAATAAACAAGCATACTAGCAATCAAACACATAAGTGAAGAAAACAGACAAAGCAATTAACATATCAAAAGGGTTTAACCCAGTTGGCTAGGACAAGGTCAAGGTTTGATTTTGAAATAATTTATTCTCTAATGGTTCAATACATTCTAAGTACTTTCCAAGGTTTTACTTGGGATGGACAAAAATACCACTAAGTCAATTGGAGAGAATATAAGAAGAAAGATAGAAAGAGAGAGGGGGGCGTTTTCTTCTGAATTTCTTCACACTTGTACTTCTTGAGTTTCTTCTAGTTGCTGTGGAGTCTAAGTCTTCTCTTCAAAACTTCTTCGTTGATCTTCCTTGTAGCTCTTCATGTTGCCACCAAGTTGAAGATGGAGTTTCTTCTTGGGGTTGAGTCTTGTCTTCCATTTTGCTAACTTGATGGATTCTTGAAGCAAGAATAGGGGAATGGAGAATTAGATAGAAAACTATGTTACTAGTGTTTGAGGTTAACTAATATGGTTTACATATAGTAGGGACTTGGTCTTGGCTCCATAAATGTCCACAACAAATAATGGTAGAAAGAATACAAACAAAATCTAAGGCATGATAAACTAGTGGTTCACTATGATGGATTGTTGGTCCAAAACATATGGTCATGGTCCAATGGTGTCCAAAAATGGTTGGGAAAGGTTGTTTCTGGTTCAAGCTTACCAATTGGAACAATTTTGCTTAAGGGAACATATTCTAATTATTTATAGAATTAATTCTACGCCATAAATACTTAAATATACTACTTAATTCTAATTTCTAAACTAACTTGTTCAGAAATTATTTTGGAATAGAGTATATGAAAGAACACATCCTAAGGTTTCCAAATATATATATATTTTTTTAATTTTTGGATTTGTAGAATTTGAATTATGCCAAAATTCACCAAACAAGCATATTTTAATTTGAACAAATTTAAATGGTCAATTTTAAATTTGGCCAGTTCCAAAAGTTTCTATATGTTGTGCTTATTCCAAAAAGTCCAAGTTTGCTAAATTTGGGCTTGTGGATCAAAAGTTATGATGATTCTAGTTTCTAGGGGCTTTTCTGCAAAATTGATATTCTGTTTTTATTCGGGAATAAATCCGAGAGATAGTTGGGCTCAGATTCGCTAAATGATGCACAGGGCGACGGATAACAGATGGGCTTGGGCCGTCTATGTGCTGCACCGAGCGGCGGATAAGGAACATAACGCGCGCTGACTGGGCAGACAACATGGCACGCTGTGGTTGGTTGATACCTCTTCGATTTAGTGATCTGTTTGGGGCGCTCGATCAAGATCTAACGGTGCTGGCGGGCTAGAGTTACCTGGTCGCCGGAGTAGTCACCGGAAAATGGCCGCGCGGCCGGTGCAGTGGCTCGGGAGTCGACGGCGGTGAGGCTCCGGTGGTTCCCTGGCTCCGGGAAGACGAAAAGGGTGTGCGTCGCGACGAGGGGATCTTGTTGGTGGCAGTGGTGTGCTCCGAGAGGGCATCTGCGACGGCGCCGTGCGAGTGGAGAAGACGGCCGCTCCGGTGACTTCGGGCGTGCGCGGACTCAACGATCACCTGCGGCAACCAATTCGAAAAAAATGCTTACGAGATGCGCGGGGACAAGGGAAAGAGAGGAGGAGGAAATCGGGGCCGATGAACTCCTGTAACCGCCGGAATGACGAAGAACGGCGGCGGAACCGTGCAACTCCGGCGAGAGATCTAGGTGGCCTCGGGTCACGATTGGGGGAGGAGGCAGAGGGAAAAAAGAGAGGGAGGGGAGGGCTATAAGTGGAGAGAAACGGGCCAAATTATGGTGGATTAATTTGGCCACAATCAACGGAATCAAATCGGCAGTAACGGGCGTCCTTCCACTCCCAGGGATTGAAGACGATGATAACGTCAGCATGACGTCATCATTTTTTTTTATTTTTTTCCTATTTTCTTGTTTATTTGATATCTTCTGTTTTATAACTCCAACTAACCTCATTTAAATTTCTAAAATCTTGAAATATTAATACCTTTCCAAAAATATCATTTTTGTAAACATTTCAACATATTTTATTTTTGAATTTTTGAAAATTGAAATAATTCCTTAATAGTGATTAATGTGATTTTTAATTTAGAAAATTATAAAATATAAATATTTGTCAAATAAAATTTTAGTAGCTTTATAATGATCAAATATTAATTTCCAAAACTAATTCAAAGTGTTTTCATCTTTTATCATTTTTAAAATATGATGAAAATATGAATAGTCACTTAATAGACAAAGATGGTTAATTATAGAAGTATGATTTAAATGATTTTAGGAAATATTTCTGTGATTCAAATTATTTTTTTAGGCCCTTTTAAAATGTTTTCGAGTTATGACAAATTCACTCATGGTATCTTATTAACATAAACAAAATAGAGGATTTATTAATAAATTTTAAATTGAGGGTGAGTAAGAACAGAGAGGTTTTCTCTAATGAAGATGTTGTTTTCCTAATTGAAAACATTATTTTTCCAAAGGACTTTACTTGTTTTCATAACTCAATAGCATATATGAACACCTTATTGTTTTGTTGATTGACATAATACCTATAAAACAATTAACTAGCTTTTATCCATTTGAGGTTAATAATAATAGTGAAAATTTCTTGGAGAAAATATTAGAGATAGAAACTCTCTGGTTTTTAATTATCATAAACATTTTCAAAGTAATAATTGATTTGAAAAAATGTTATAAAATAAGGTTTTCCAAGAGAGTTTCTTTGAATAATGAAAACTTATTTTGAAAATTTCTTTTAAGGGTTATGGAGTTAGATACATGTTTGGATTGTTATTTTCAATAACATTGTAATAAAATATAATATTTCCTTTGTGTTAGAGTTTTATTTAGTTTTTGGTGACATGTATTAATAAGAAAACAAAAAGTTTCAATTTTTTGTGATTTTTGAGTTTTCCAAAAATCAGGGATGTTACAGACTACCACCCTTAAAAGAAATATCGTCCCGAGATTTGGGAAGGCTAGAAAGAAAGATAGGTCTGGGTGATTGGGTTCCAGAACAACTGGGTGGGCTACCACCCTTAAAAGAAACTTTTGTGGGTAGTCTATTTTCATTAGAGTTGGTGTGTGGATTGATTTGAGATTGGCTTGAGCAGAACTTTCCTTCGCGGTAGAGCTGTAGACCAACATAGGTATGTTGAACTACCTTTGACACTGAGGGGTCATTCTTTGGGTCAAACAAAAGTCTTTGATTCACTCTCAACTTGATCTTTTGTTATCCTTGTCAATCTTCCATCTTGTTGTTGTCATCCTTGAAGCGAAACACCATGATATTTCTAAAGAAATTCTCATGGTAGGCAAAATCTTCCATTGCTTGATAGCTCCAAGGTTGGCTTGATCCTCACCCAAAATAGTACGTTTTCAGCATCACTATCATAGGTTCATTATTGTATTCTACCATTCTGTCGTTCAGGCTTAACATCGTCGTCTCTCTAATAGGTATGTCACTCAGATTTAACATTCCTCATAGCAAAAGTAAATAATGTGAGTAGTCACCATGGGGGCCAATCCATGTTGCACTCAGTCATTACCTTGTACTTGGATTGATGAATATTGTTTAATAACACTAGGTCACCTCACTTGTCTAACAGAAAGTTTCCAATCTGTAAGACAAACTTGAGACTACTATCATTTCTCAACTAGTGGGTTGCGTAAAAATCCTATGTAACACAAACTGGATAGGTGTGTTTCTTCATTATTTCTTCTCTTGGTGTAGTTGGCTCTGAAATCTTCATAGCTCATGCAACTTGGGGTTCACAAGTCTTTCTCCACTTGTTGATTTGTTTGCTGCTCCTTATGATGTAGTTGGAATTGATCATGGATGTGATTGTTCCTTCACACAAAAGATTGACATCTTGAAATCTATGATATTCCTCAATTGGATGGCTTGTGTCTTGGTTGGATACTAGTTGTAGGATTTCTGGGTGCTCTCATAGTTTGTTGCATAGCAAATATCCTCTCACTATGGTTGGTTATTGGGTATAGGATTTTATTTGGCTTAGCATGAATGAGTAGAGATTAGTAAGAAGGCTACAAAAGTTCATACCCAACACAGCAGATCAAGGAAACTCATCTTGCAAACAACACATAACAAACACAATCATCACACCAAACAACATGGTTTTAGAAAACAAACTAATATTGTCATACCACACTCATTGGTATGATCAATACACTAACACGTTAATGTTGTTCTAACAAAGTAACTAGATTGGTGGTCTCATCTATATCTTCTTGAGTTTTCTTCAGATTCCTCTCTCAATGTCTTGAGGTGTTCTTGATTGTTTTGAAGTCTGGGTATATCTCCATGTGATAAGGGGTGGCCCAATCTTCCTAGTGAACTCACAGATAACTTCTGAATGATAACTAGTGCGCCACTAAGAACTCTCCCGGATGATCCCTGATGCCAATGCAAAAGATAGCAACCCCAAGGATATTCTCAACTCCACACTCTTGCACAAGTAATCCACCGACTACAAGTGGTCCTGTACCGTCTTATTCCCAGTGGAACAGCAGGTAACACGTAAAGTTTGCAGATGAACTTCCAGATGAAAGGCTTATAAGCAGTTTCAATCTAGAGGTCTAGGGTTTATGTTTTAACGTAGTCTAACCTCTCCTATGCGCCCCAAGGGGTATATATGAGAGGGGGTGCGGCCACAAGGCTCTCCCTTGCGCAAGCACCAACCCTAATAGGACTAGGACTCCTAACACTACCACAATTGGATACAAACCGACCCCACACACAAAGGGTGCGGCCAAATTGGTATACAAACTAATCCTACTACTACTAGAACTCCATATGGCGCATTGATGCTTCCTTGTGGGCGCCCTCCTCTTGCCTTGTCCATCCATGAGTGTGAAATAACAATATGGCATTGTTTTCCACACTTAGTGCATTTGACCTTGTGGAGGCACCATCCAATTTGTTGTTTTCATCATGTTATTGATTGTTTTCCATCTCCTCTTGTAATCCATGCTCATCCTTGTGTATCTCCTCTCCATGATATCCATTCATGCTTGTGTTATCAACAAACCTAAGAATACACAAATGCAAGGATTTAGGTAGTATAAAGCTCTCACAATTATAAACATTATATTCAAGTAGGAGTGAATTCATCTGTTGTTGTAATAGCTTGGTTCTTGATCTTGTCATTGGTCCAATCCTTACTTCATTAGCTTGTATAGGAGCATCCTCATGTGTAACAATAGGTGAAGAGCTAGGAATGTCCTCATCATCCTCCCCCTCATGAAAAGGCATTGACCTCGATGCTAAATCATCTCCATGGTAAGGTGTGAAATCAGCCACATTAAAAGAATTACTAACACCAAACTCATCAATTGGGAGGTCAATCTTGTATGCATTATCATTGATCCTTGAAATAACTTTGTAAGGACCAGCTCCTCTAGGCATCAACTTTGATTTTCTCAATGTGGGAAATCTATCTTTTCTAAAGTGAACCCACACCATATCTCCTGGCCGAAATATAATTTCCTTTCTCTTCTTGTTTACTCTTTCAGCCACATGTTTTCCTTTCTTCTCAATTGCTTCTTTTGTTTTATCATGAATCTTCTTCACAAAATCAGCCCTCTTTGATGCCTCCATATTAATTCTCTCATGTAAAGGAAGTGGTAATAAATCAAGAGGAGTAATAGGCTTGAAACCATAAACCACCTCAAAAGGACATAGTTGAGTAGTTGAATGCACAGCTCTATTATATGCAAATTCCACATGGGGCAAACACTCCTCCCACTCCTTCAAATTCTTCTTGATCATACCTCTTAGCAATGTGGACAATGTTCTATTAACCACCTCGGTTTGTCCATCAGTTTGGGGGTGGCAAGTAGTAGAAAATAATAGCTTAGTGCCAAGCTTACCCCAAAGTGTCTTCCAAAAGTAACTCATGAACTTGACATCTCTATCTGAAACAATGGTTCTTGGCACTCCATGTAATCTCACAATTTCTCTAAATAATAAGTTTGCAATGTGAGAAGCATCATCACTCTTGTGGCAAGCAATAAAGTGAGCCATCTTTGAAAATCTGTCCACAACCACAAAAATAGAATCATGTCCTCCTTTTGTCCTTGGCAAGCCCAAAACAAAATCCATACTTATGTCCTCCCATGGTGTACTAGGTGATGGCAATGGGGTGTACAATCCGTGGGGTTTGAGCTTGGATTTGGACTTGTTGCAAGTAATGCACCTTTGCACCAATCTATACACATCTCTCCTCATATGTGCCCAATAGAAATTTTCAGCCAACATAAGCAATGTCTTCTCTCTTCCAAAGTGTCCCATCAAACCTCCACTATGAGATTCCTGTATCAAAAACAAACGCAAAGAACACTCGGGAATACATAATTTGTTAGCTCTAAACAAGTACCCATCATGTATATGAAATTTTTCCCATGCCTTAACATTAGTACATTTATTAAATGGCATAGAAAACTCATTATCTTCATCATATAAATCTCTAATACCCTCCAAACCCGAAACCTTAATTTCTAAATTTGAGAGTAACATGTTTTCCCTTGACAAAGCATCAGCAACTACATTATCCAATCCCTTTTTATGTTTTATGATGTATGGAAAAGATTCAATAAACTCAACCCATTTAGCATGTCTCTTGTTCAAATTATTTTGGCACTTTAAAAATTTCAATGCTTCATGATCACTATGTATAATAAATTCTTTAGGCCACAAATAATGTTTCCACACCTCTAAAACTCTCACAAGTGCATATAATTCCTTATCATAAACAGAATAATTCAATTGTGCACCATTTAATTTTTCAGAAAAATAGGCAATAGGTTTCTTTTCTTGCATGAGCACACCTCCAATACCTATGCCACTAGCATCACACTCAATCTCAAATTGTTTATCAAAATTTGGAAGCATAAGAAGTGGGGCCGAAATCAACTTCTCTTTCAAAGTATCAAAAGCAATATCTTGAGAAACACCCCACTCGAAATTGACACCCTTTTTAGTTAGATCATTTAAAGGGGCAGCAATTGTACTAAAACTAGGCACAAATCTTCTATAAAAACTAGCAAGCCCATTAAAACTTCTAACTTGACTCACATTAGTTGGAATTGGCCAATTTCGAATAGCTTCAATTTTTGATGTATCAACTTCAATACCATGCTTAGAAACAACATAACCAAGAAATATGACCTTATCTTTGCAAAAAGTGCACTTCTCAAGATTACCATACAATTTATTATTTCTTAGCACTTGCAAAACTTGTCTAATATGATCAATGTGTTCATGTTCATTGTGGCTATATATGAGAATATCATCAAAATAAACTACCACAAATCTACCAATAAAGTCTCTCAAAATATGGTTCATTAATCTCATGAAAGTACTAGGTGCATTAGTTAATCCAAAAGGCATTACTAACCACTCATATAAACCAAATTTTGTCTTAAAAGCAGTTTTCCATTCATCTCCCTCTTTCATTCTTATTTGATGGTATCCACTATGCAAATCAATTTTAGAGAAAAGAGTAGCACCACTTAATTCATCTAACATGTCATCTAAACGTGGTATAGGATGACGATAACGAATAGTGATGTTATTAATTGCTCTACAATCTACACACATGCGCCAAGTACCATCTTTCTTAGGAACCAAAATAACGGGGACAACACAAGGAGAAAGACTAACTCGAATATAACCTTTATCTAGTAGCTCTTGTACTTGCCTTTGTATCTCCTTTGTTTCTTGTGGATTGGTTCTATAAGGAGCTCGGTTTGGGAGAGATGCTCCGGGGATTAAATCAATTTGATGCTCAATGCCTCTCAAAGGTGGCAATCCCGAAGGTATATCTTGTGGAAAAACATCCTCAAAATCCTGCAAAACATGAGAAACACCAAGAGGAATAGGGGTCATGTCATTAGAAACCAAAATCTCTCCCTTGTGAATAAGCACAATAGGGACTAATGTAGGATCATCCCTAAATTCCCTTAAATCCTCCTTAGTGGCTAACATGCATAATAGGTTCTCTCTCTTTTTACCACTCGAATTGGTTGTGCTATCACTCCCCATGGCTTGTATTTTTGGTGTTCCCTCATCCCTCTCTCTTTCTTTTTCCACTCTCATATTAATTTTGGATTTGGACTCATTTACAATTTGTTGTGGAGTCATAGATCTCAAAATAATAGTCTTCCCATGATGATGTAACTCATAAGTGTTTGCTCTTCCTTCATGCTTCACACTTCTATCAAATTGCCAAGGTCTTCCCAATAATAAGTGGAAAACTGTCATGGGCACCACATCAAACTCAATAGTATCCTTGTAAGGTCCAATCTGAAACTCCACTCTCACCATATAAGAAACCTTCATTTGTCCCGTGCTAGTCAACAATTGTATATGATAAGGAGAAGGATGTGGCAAATATTTCAAGTTGAGCTTGGCACATAGATCTTTGCTAGCCAAATTCCTACAACTTCCTCCATCAATAATGACTTTTCAAGCCATATTAGGACCAATAATAGCCTTTGTTTGAAACAAATTGCACCGTTGATTTTCAGGACTAGGCACCACACTCAAAGAATTTTGTGTGCAAACAATAGTTGGCATGGTAGTAGCATATGCATCCAATGGAGAATCACTCAAATATCCATCATCATCATCAATATCATTATGATCAACATCATCACCTGTCTCATACTCATTGTTCTCATTGATAACCATCACTTTTGTATTTGGACAATCCCTCTTGAAGTGGCCCTTGCCTCCACATGTGTGACATGTAATATCTCTATTTCTTGTAGTAGAAGCACTAGAACCCGAGTCACTTGCTGCTGGTTGTGATGATTTCCTTGCATTAGACACACTAGGCTCGGTTTTGGAGGATGGAGTACCTCGAAAATTTGATGATGGAGGTGGTGGAGGTGGTATACTAGGAGTAGTAGAAGATCTCAATGGGAATCTACTCCTTGTTTTTGCTGAAATTTGTGCCTCCTCATTGAGATGTGACTCGGCCTCCCTAGCATGATGTAATAAATCATGCATATCATTATATTGATAATGCCTCACAATGCCCTTGATTTTATAATGTAAACCTGAAAGGAACCTTTGCATTGTTTGCTCCACTTGCTCTCTCACACGTGCCCTTTGCATGATTAATTCCATCTCTTGATAATAAGCATCAACTGTCTTGGTACCTTGCCTCAATTGTTGTAATTTGTCAAATTGTTGCCTTATGTAATTGGGTGGAACAAATCTTTCCCTCATAAGTCTCTTCATGGTGTTCCAAGTAACAATGGGTAACTCACCATCATCATGTCTCTTTCTCACTAGATTATCCCACCATCTAAGGGCATATCCATCAAACTCAGAAGATGCCAACTTGATTTTTCTATCCTCATTGTAGTCATGCAATCTCCATAATTTCTCTATTTTCAGCTCCCATAGAAAATATTCCTCCACATCCATATTATCAAAGCTGAAAGCTGGAATAGAAAACTTGGGCTTACCCAAACCATCATCTCTATTTTCAGGAGCAATTTGTAAGGGCACACGCCTAGCTCGGCCTAGAAAACCTCCTCGACCTCTTTCTCCTCTAGCTCCACGGCCAACATTAGGTTCCTCCTCATTATTTGCATCACTATGGACACTAGCATTGTCATCATCAATAGGTGGCAACCGAGCTTGAAGCAATGTTTGAAGATCAGCAATAGTATGATTCAAAGCATCCATAGAATCTTGCATTGTTTGTAATTTAGCACTATTGGTCTCGGCCAATGTATGGGTGTCTCCCACCTTTTTCTCCATGTCATGGACAATTTGATATAAAGGATCACATGCACTATCAACATACTCCTTGAATTGTGCTTGATTTTTTGGTCATTTGATTTGACAAAACATCCCTCAATGCCTCATACTCCCTCCAATTCACTCCCTCCGTATGGTCCTTCTTTTGCTGCACAAGATCACCACTAGAAGGATCCATTAGTAGGTTAGTGAAATAAAACAAGTATAGGTTGTGGTGCTCTCTCACAACTCACTCAAAAATCTATCAAGACAATAGGATATCTTACCACTCCAAAGTGAATAGAGATACTTACCACAAGTAGAGGCAATTAAAGTGCTTTGGTGTGAAAACGAGAATACCCAGGTTTTTAACTCTCATAATGGAAAACAAGGTTATTTAGTGGGGCTTGGTATGGATACCTAACAATCACCAAAGTAACAATCCTATTTGCTGTCTTGTGAAGATATAAAAATACCCAAGGAAACTCACACAATAAGGAGACAAATGTGGCAATGCAATATGTGGATGAATTTTGCAATGCACTAGAAAGTCACTAGCTAGGCTCTTAATTGACAGGCACAAGATTGCTCAATGAAAAACCAAGTGTCACAATGGCAATCTCAACTAGTAAACAATAGCAATGATATGGCCTCTTTGCACTTTTTGTTTTTCTCTTTGCTCTTTTTTTTAAATACTTTTTTCTTTTTTCTATTTTTTGTATTTTTCCAATGGCCTTACACTAAGCTAGGAGCAACAATTAACCAAACACAAGTGAACACAATGGTGGTGATGAAAATTGAGCAACCTGTCAGAGCACAAAATAGCTATACTTGTGGGCAAGTTCCTATTAAGATGCTGTAGAAAGGCTGTGGCTATGGTTCACAAATGTACGGATATATTGTTCCTAGTGATGAAAACAGGAAAATAAAAGAGAAAACAGAAAAATCTAGGTGAAATTGTGGCTTGAGAACACTCACGGCAGCAATCAGCACGCACGGCAGCAAAACAGGCGGTTTTTGAACCACGGCAGAGCTCACGGCAGCAAAACTGCGTTTTTTCGTACCGCGGCAGCGCGCACGCTCGCGACACAGCGGGTGTTAAGCGCGTTACGGTGGAAATCCCAGCGCGCGCGGGCAGCAGCTGGCGGCAACGATTCGGGCGGGTTTCTGTGCCGCGGCAACGCGTGAGGGGCTGATTGGTAAGGGCGTTACGGGCCGGATCGATGGTTTTGTAAGCGCGCTGCGGTGGAATCCGAGTTCGACTAGCGCGCGGCAGCGGTGAGTGGTTGCGGTGGGTAGTGGTGAGGGGCGGATATGGTAAGCGTGCTGCGGGCGGAAGGGGGGTGTTGGTAACCGTGATATAGGTGGAATCCGAGTGCGGGTGGGATCCGAACACGGCAGGGAAACGCGAAATTTTCTGCCGCGGTAGGATTAGAGGTGGGCTCGGATTGGTGATGAAATAGGGCAAGCGGCAGCGATTTGTTTTGTAGTTTTTGATAGAAATTCGACCAGGGGAACAAAGAACCCTAACCCTAGCCGAAAAGATGAAAACTAAAAAGAGAAAAAGCAACACAAAATCTAACACAAAAACAACAAAAGTAATGAAACTAAGGTGATTATCTAAGGCTATGGCAATGACTAGAACTATTTTTGTGGGGCAATTTTCTGGATAGGTAATAAAAACACTCAAAACTAAACGGAAATTGATAGCTCACCGAGGAAACCTGTAAATCTGATACCAAGATGATAAGGGGTGGCCCAATCTTCTTAGTGAAATCACAGATAACTTCTGAATGATAACTAGTGCGCCACTAAGAACTCTCCCGGCTGATCCCTGATGCCAATGCAAAAGATAGCAACCCCAAGGATATTCTCAACTCCACACTCTTGCACAAGTAATCCACCGACTACAAGTGGTCCTGTACCGTCTTATTCCCAGTGGAACAGCAGGTAAGACGTAAAGTTTGCAGATGAACTTCCAGATGAAAGGCTTACAAGCAGTTTCAATCTAGAGGTCTAGGGTTTATGTTTTAACGTAGTCTAACCTCTCCTATGCGCCCCAAGGGGTATATATGAGAGGGGGTGCGGCCACAAGGCTCTCGCTTGCGCAAGCACCAACCCTAATAGGACTAGGACTCCTAACACTACCACAATTGGATACAAACCGACCCCACACACAAGGGGTGCGGCCAAATTGGTATACAAACCAATCCTACTACTACTAGAACTCCATATGGCGCATTGATGCTTCCTTGTGGGCGCCCTCCTCTTGCCTTGTCCATCCATGAGTGTGAAATAACAATATGGCATTGTTTTCCACACTTAGTGCATTTGACCTTGTGGAGGCACCATCCCCTTGTCATCATAACACTTGTTATTTGTTGTTTTCATCATGTTATTGATTGTTTTCCATCTCCTCTTGTAATCCATGCTCATCCTTGTGTATCTCCTCTCCATGATCTCCATTCATGCTTGTGTTATCAACAAACCTAAGAATACACAAATGCAAGGATTTAGGTAGTATAAAGCTCTCACAATTATAAACATTATATTCAAGTAGGAGTGAATTCACCTGTTGTTGTAATAGCTTGGTTCTTGATCTTGTCATTGGTCCAATCCTTACTTCATTAGCTTGTATAGGAGCATCCTCATGTGTAACAATAGGTGAAGAGCTAGGGATGTCCTCATCACCAAGTTTCTTCAATTGTCTTGAGTGTAGGTCTTCATGTGGTTAAAATACTTCTTGCACTTCATGGTATGATCATCAACAAACATGCCTTGATGGAAAACAAGGCGTAGGTCATCTATAAGAAGATTTTGAATGTGAATAATAGATGAGAGTATATGAGAAAGATTAAGAGGATTGTTTTGTTTCTAGAAAGTTTGAACATAGAAAATTTTCAATCCTAGGGTCATCAATGGGTTATTAACAACTTGTTGTAGATTGGATATTCACTATAGTGAGAAGGACAATGCACCCGCAAGCCAATCAGGGAACGGTCTCGTGTCCGTGGACACGTAAAGTTGTCCGGGCCGCTTCATCTCACTATGCCGCTAGGATCCAAAATACTCTAAGGAGATAATAACATGATCAAAAATGGATTCCAAACCTAAGGGTCTCGAATCCTAAAGGCAACACAATGCTCTGATACCATTTTGTAGCGTTCCCACATTTAAGTAATGCAAGAACATCTGTGTTATTGTGCTAGTCCCTGGATCAATTGCTAGCACCACAGTTCAAGATGAAATATCATGCAAATGCATCAAATTCTATTAAATCGCATGATCCAGTCTTACAAAATAGTATTACAGCTTGCATAGTCTGAGAAGACTAGCAGAAAACAAAGAAATACAGAGGAAAACATAGAACAACATTGAGCCCATCTTCTTCATGTGCCACATGCAAAACATGTTGGCGATAGTATCGAGATCCTAAACGAAATCCTCACTCGTCTTTAGAAATATCTGCAATATGGAATATGCAGCCACAAGGGAGTCAATACAATTTAATGTATTGGCAAGTAACACTATGGTGGATATAAATGGCAAGACTAATACTACATGCTTATTTGGCTGAGTGGAGTTTTGGCTAAGTTTGCATAAAGCCAGTTTTCTCCTATCTTTTATCATAAAACAATTTCATCTATAACATGTATCATTGATAGAAACCAGTGAACCTTAACTAAATTAAGGAGTACCTCTGATAGAAATCAGGGTAAACTCCCACCCTTGTTCACCCATCAAAATTTTATTATGAAGTTGGCATGATGAGATTCTTCCGTCATTCCTTGTCCAGCTGCTCAAATTGTCCATGACCGGGGACACGGCTAAGATCTTAGTTTGTTGACTCTGCAGAGTTTGTGCACTTTCACCTTTAGACTCAAATCAGCCCAAACATCCTATACACCCTGAGTGCATTAAGGAAAGGAGAAGATTGAGACGAGATCTTTCAGAAGAAATTCCACCACCGTCAGGCTTGACCCGTTCCAACCTATACCCCCTACATCTGCTTGTCAAGCACTGGTGAGTTCATTCAACTTAGTTGATCAAGACAGAGCCCATATGACCAAAGGCTTCACGGGAAGCTACTAAACTTAGAGGGACTTATTAATCTCTTTGTTCCTGGGTGGCCATCCTCAAGTGGAATAACCCTTAGACAAGGCCCCTGAGGAAACACTCAACATAAACCAGTCTTACCACTTCCACCCAGGTGATTCATTAAACTTAGTAGTTTTATCCTTAACATCCACTTCCACCACTCAACATATACTAGAAGGATATAGAAGGATGGCTACACACTACTTGGGATATTAGCATAGCATAATATAACTTAGTAAAATTTCCTATCATGCATACTACTCAAAACTCTATAATGCATATAAAAATAATAGGTAGTTGATGGTGTGTTACTTGCCTTGTTGAAGTTTGTGAAGAATTCACACTCTCTTCACTAAAGATCGTTGCTCTCCGTACAATCTATTCAGTGAAAACATAATAATAACAAAATAAACAAGCATACTAGCAATCAAACACATAAGTGAAGAAAACAGACAAAGCAATTGACATATCAAAAGGGTTTAACCCAGTTGGCTAGGACAAGGTCAAGGTTTGATTTTGAAATAATTTATTCTCTAATGGTTCAATACATTCTAAGGACTTTCCAAGGTTTTACTTGGGATGGACACAAATACCACTAAGTCAATTGGAGAGAATATAAGAAGAAAGATAGAAAGAGAGAGGGGGACGTTTTCTTCTGAATTTCTTCACACTTGTACTTCTTGAGTTGCTTCTAGTTGCTGTGGAGTCTAAGTCTTCTCTTCAAAACTTCTTCGTTGATCTTCCTTGTAGCTCTTCATGTTGCCACCAAGTTGAAGATGGAGTTTCTTCTTGGGGTTGAGTCTTGTCTTCCATTTTGCTAACTTGATGGATTCCTGAAGCAAGAATAGGGGAATGGAGAAGTAGATAGAAAACTATGTTACTAGTGTTTGAGGTTAACTAATATGGTTTACATATACTAGGGACTTGGTCTTGGCTCCAAAAATGTCCACAACAAACAATGGTAGAAAGAATACAAACAAAATCTAAGGCATGATAAACTAGTGGTTCACTATGATGGATTTTTGGTCCAAAACATATGGTCATGGTCCAATGGTGTCCAAAATGGTTGGGCAAGGTTGTTTCTGGTTCAAGGTTACCAATTGGAACAATTTTGCTTAAGGGAACATATTCTAATTATTTATAGAATTAATTCTACGCCAAAAATACTTAAATATACTACTTAATTCTAATTTCTAAACTAACTTGTTCAAAAATTATTTTGGAACAGAGTATATGAAAGAACACATCCTAAGGTTTCCAAGTATATATTTTTTTAATTTTTGGATTTGTAGAATTTGAATTATGCCAAATTCACCAAACAAGTATATTTGAATTTGAACAAATTTAAATGGTCAATTTTAAATTTGTCCAGTGCCAAAAGTTTCTATATGTTGTGCTGATTCCAAAAAGTCCAAGTTTTCTAAATTTGGGCTTGTGGATCAAAAGTATGATGATTCTAGTTTATAGGGGCTTTTCTGCAAAATTGAAATTCTGTTTTTATTCGGGAATAAATCCGAGAGATAGTTGGGCTCAGATTCGCTAAATGATGCGCAGGGCGACGGATAACAGATGGGCTTGGGCCGTCTATGTGCTGCACCGAGCGGCGGATAAGGAACATAACGCGCGCTGACTGGGCAGACAACGTGGCGCGCTGTGGTTGGTTGATACCTCTTCGCTTTAGTGATCTGTTTGGGGCCGCTCGATCAAGATCTGACGGTGCTGGCGGGCTAGAGTTACCTGGTCGCCGGAGTAGTCACCGGAAAATGGCCGCGTGGCGGTGCAGTGGCTCGGGAGTCGACGGCGGTGAGGCTCCGGTGGTTCCCTGGCTCCGGGAAGACGACGAGGGTGTGCGCCGCGATGAGGGGATCTTGTTGGTGGCAGTGGTGTGCTCCGAGAGGGCCTCTGTGGATGGCGCCATGCGAGTGGAGAAGACGGCCGCTCCGGTGACTTCGGGCGTGCGTGGACTCAACGATCACCTGCGGCAACCAATTCGAAAAAAATGCTTACGAGATGCGCGGGGACAAGGGAAAGAGAGGAGGAGGAAATCGGGGCCGATGAACTCCTGTAACCGCTGGAATGACGAAGAACAGCTGCGGAACCGTGCAACTCCGGCGAGAGATCTAGGTGGCCTCGGGTCACGATTGGGGGAGGAGGCAGAGGGAAAAAAGAGAGGGAGGGGAGGGCTATAAGTGGAGAGAAACGGGCCAAATTATGGTGGATTAATTTGGGCACAATCAACGGAATCAAATCGGCAGTAACGGGCGTCCTTCCACTCCCAGGGATTGAAGACGATGATAACGTCAGCATGACGTCATCATTTTTTTATTTTTTTCCTGTTTTCTTGTTTATTTGATATCTTCTGTTTTATAACTCCAATTAACCACATTTAAATTTCTAAAATCTTGAAATATTAATACCTTTCCAACAATATCATTTTTGTAAACATTTCAACATATTTTATTTTTGAATTTTTTAAAATTGAAATAATTCCTTAATAGTGATTAATGTGATTTTTAATTTAGAAAATTCTAAAATATAAATATTTGTCAAATAAAATTTTAGTAGCTTTATAATGATCAAATATTAATTTCCAAAACTAATTCAAAGTGTTTTCATCTTTTATCATTTTTAAAATATGATGAAAATATGAATAGTCACTTAATAGACAAAGATGGTTAATTATAGAAGTATGATTTAAATGATTTTAGAAAATATTTCTGTGATTCAAATTATTTTTTATGCCCTTTTAAAATGTTTTCGAGTTATGACAAATTCACTCATGGTATCTTATTAACATAAACAAAACAGAGGATTTATTAATAAATTTTAAATTGAGGGTGAGTAAGAAGAGAGAGGTTTTCTCTAATGAAGATGTTGTTTTCCTAATTGAAAACATTATTTTTTCAAAGGACTTTACTTGTTTTCATAACTCAATAACATATATGAACACCTTATTGTTTTGTTGATTGACATAATACCTATAAAAATATTAACTAGCTTTTATCCATTTGAGGTTAATAATAATAGTGAAAATTTCTTGGAGAAAATATTAGAGACAGAAACTCTCTGGTTTTTAATTATCATAAACATTTTCAAAGTAATAATTGATTTGAAAAAATGTTATAAAATAAGGTTTTCTAAGAGAGTTTCTTTGAATAATGAAAACTTATTTTGAAAATTTCTTTTAAGGGTTATGGAGTTAGATACATGTTTGGATTGTTATTTTCAATAACATTGTAATAAAATATAATATTTCTTTTGTGTTAGAGTTTTATTTAGTTTTTGGTGACATGTATTAATAAGAAAACAAAAAGTTTCAATTTTTTGTGATTTTTGAGTTTTCCAAAAATCAGGGATG
Source organism: Alopecurus myosuroides (assembly GCA_028641055.1). Lineage (NCBI taxonomy): Eukaryota > Viridiplantae > Streptophyta > Magnoliopsida > Poales > Poaceae > Alopecurus > Alopecurus myosuroides. The sequence goes on from CM054061.1 coordinate 240,111,463, forward strand.
TTACAATAGCATTAGCAATAATGGTGTTTAAAGAGTTCATACTAATAACATTGCCACTAGCATGCAAATAAAGGTCCATAGGTTTTTTAATTTCCTCTTCAAACACTTCATGTCCTAACTCAAGATAAATATTATAAATCTCTAACATATTTTTGTTTTTTTTCCATTAAGCCTAACTAGTGAAAATAAAAACAAGAAACAAAAAGACATAATTGCAGAATCTAAAGGAAATAACTTCGAGCACTCACACCTGAGGATGTGAGAACCTTTTACCTTACCTCCCTGGCAATGGTGCCAGAAAAGATCTTGATGTCTACGCATGCTTCTATTCTTGTAGATAGTGTTGGGCCTGCAAGTGCAGAGGTTTGTAGAACACCAGCAAGTTCCCCTTAAGTGGATTATCCTAGGTTTATCGAACTCAGGGAGGTAGAGATCAAAGATATTACTCTCAAGCAACCCTGAAATCAAGGTACAAGAAGTCTCATGTGTTCGCAACACACCCAATATACTTGTCAGATATATAGGTGCACTAGTTCGGCGAAGAGAGAGTAAAATGCAAGTAATATGGATGATAATAAGTGATAATAGCAATCGGAAATAAAAATGGCAGCAAGTCAAAATGTAGCAGACATGCGGAAAATGGTGTTTCAATGCTTGGAAATAAGGCCTAGGGATCGTACTTTCACTATTGGACACTCTCAACAATGATCACATAATTTAATAACTAAATATCTTTTCTTCACCATGCTACTCTTAACCCTCTCCGGTTGGATAACGAACACTAATCATTGCGTAGGGTTGCAAAAAACATTTCTTAAAGTAAGCATTCCCATGTCTAGTTAACCCTACGCCATCATTATGAGCGCCCCAGAAGGTACTAGACAAACACCACAATTCATTGAGGAGACACACACGATGTGGACACTGTCACCTTCACACCGCGGGACAAGGTGATTCCAAAGTTGATATTAATAAAGAACTTGAGTATAAAAAGATGAAGAGTAACATCTACGAATTCAAATAGATTACAAAGCTCATGATCACATATAGATCACACCATGGGAGAGAGAATGAACCATATAGCTACCGGTAGAGCCCTCAGCCCGGGGGGAGAACTACTCCTCCTCATCATAGGAGACAACAACGGCGATGGAGCTGGCGGTGGAGTCGATGGAGATGGGTTTCGGGGGCACTTCCCCGTCCCGGCAGGGTGCCAGAACAGAGATCTGTCCCCCGAAACTTGTTGGGCGGCGTCGGAGCTACGGATCTATTTTGTGGAAAAGGTTGATTCTTTTAGGGTTTTCTCTCGGGGGAGTATAAATAGGCGAAAATGCGATGCCGGGGGGTGGCCAGGGGGCCCACACCACCAGGTGGCGCGATAGGAGGGACCCGCGCCACCCTATGGTGTGGCCTCCCATTGGCCCCCCTCCGGGGATCTTCGGGACTTCTGGATGCTTCCGGGGAAAATAGGAACTTCGGGATTCATGGGGTCCAATTCCGAGAATATTTCTAGAAGAACTATTCTGAAATAAAAAACAGCAGAAAACATGAAACTAGCACTTGGCATCTTGTTAATAGGTTAGTCCGGGAAAACGTGCAAATATGTTATAAAGAAGGGAGAAAACATGTAGCAATTGGCATAATATCAACATGGAACATCAGAAATTATAGATACGTTGGAGACGTATGAAAGTAAAGTATGGGCACCTAGAGGGGGGGGGGGTGAATAGGTGCTACGACCAATTTTAACTTTTTAACAAGGTTTAGGCTTAACTCAAAGGTAAATTCTCTAGATAGTGCAACTAATGGTGAATTTACCTATATGACAAGGCAAGCAATTAATGCAACTAGGAGAACACATAAAACAACAAGTACTACAATAAATGCTACAACTACGAGTAAGTAGAGAGTGAGGAACGAGGTAACCGATGGAAGCACACGGAGACACGATGTATTCCCGAGTTCCTCCTTTTTAGGGGAGTACGTCTCGTTGGAGGGGTGTGAGATTGCCACGAAGGCCTACTCAACGCCACAAAGGCCTCACCCTATTCTCCGATGAACTTCCGCCACAAAGGCCTAGTTGACCTCTCACTATTGAACCCCTTTGAGGCGGGGATCGAATCCTTTACAAACACTTGGGGCACACACCCACAACTTAATTGGGGGCTCCCAACTCTTATTGAATCACCACTAGTAACAAGAAGCCTAGGTTCTCCACATGAGGAAACCCTAGGCAAAGATCTCTCAAGTGAATGAGAGGGAAATGGAAATCCGGTTGGTGAAGATGTAGATCCGGTGGTCCTCCTTCAATCCTCAAAGAATCAACAAGTTTGGGTGGAGGAGGAGGGAGATCTAGCTTGGTGGGTGAGCTCAATCAATGGTGTCTTCAATGCTGGTGGAGCTGACCCCTGGGGAAGAAAGGGAGGCCCTATTTATAGGCCCCCACAAAACTAGCCGTTTTCTACCCGATTTGCGACCTGGACGGATTGGTCCGGAATATTCTGGACCCCTGAATAATCCGGAGCATTCCGGATGCCAACAGAACAATTCCCCTTATGGCCGGAATGGTCCCTGAATATCCCGGATGCTAACAGAGCAATTTCCCGTTGAGGCCGGAATGGCCCCGGAATATTCCGGCTGCCGGAATCATCCGAAAAAATCCGGATTGTAACAGAACATTTTCCCATATTGGCCGGATTATTCCGGACATATTCCGGAGCCCGGATTGGCCCGGAATATTCCGGGCTTCCCTTTGAAGCTCTGTTTTAGGCCATAAAAAATCCGTTGATCTTCGATTTCTTCACCATTTCTTCGACACCGTATACGTGCTGATTTAAGACCAAAACCTTTGAAAAAGTAGCACACACGGTTAGTAGCTTCTTTATGTTGTTAACAAACACACAAAACAGCGAGATATCGAGAATGCACTTTCAATCTCCCCCTTTTTGGTGTTTGATGACAACATAAAGATTTCACGGGGAGAAATCAATATGAACTAAAGAAATGGTGTCCAAAAAATAGACGGAGTTCTTCCTCGATGTGTGTCGTGAGGCACACACTTCATAGGCTTTGCTCTCCCTATGTTTTAAACACCAAGCCGTCTAAACAAGTTCATAAAACATGCATAGATAATGATAGATATAAAGACACACATGATAATAGTAGCATAACCACGGGTAGGGTGACACAAATACGTCACGAGGTTCCACTCAAATAAAACGAAGTTTCAAACGAAGCAAACGAACTAAAGATAACGGAGCACAAGCCTATAAGATCGAAATTGAAAGGCAAAAGACTCGTGCTCCCACCCTTGCAAATCCCGTGGAATCGTAATATGGGGACTCCTTCTCCACCTTTGGCATCAAGACGCAAAAAAGGGAAAAAGAGTCCACTAACGTCCCAAGGGATCACTCCATGTCGTCATCTTCTTCACGTTGGTCCTCATCATTCTCCTCTTCCTCAGGTTCAGCATCACGACCTCCAAGCCCAACAGCATCGAAGTAGTCCCCATCATCAGAATACTCCTCATCATCAACATCAGCAGGAGGCACCCCGAAGTAGAAGTCATCGTCATGGATCTCAGGCATCTCAATGGGGACAAGCTCAGCAGCAGCAAGAGAGGGAGGATCAACATGCACTTGTATCCCAGCAGCCCTGCGGTTGGCGTTCTGAAAACGCCTAGTCTCCTTGGCCAACTCCCTAGCCTCATGAGCAATCGCCCTAGTGTCCTTGCACATGTTGAACATTGCCTTTCAGAACTTAGCAATGCCACCAGAGGGACGCTCAGAAGTACCACTCGTGGAAGCAGAAGGGGTGGCCATGGGTGATTTGGACCTAGTCTGAGCATATTCTGGAATCTCATCACCATTAATCAAGGTAGGAACTAACTTCTTGCCCTTGACCACTGCATATTGGTCCATGATCTCAATCCCCACTTTGTGATTTATGAACTTCTGAATAAGTGGGCCAAAAGCGGGCTTCCTCTTCTCCATGACCCCGATGCATATCTCACGGTAAATGAAATCCATCACATCAATCTTCCTTTGGTTCCGAGGCCTAGTGAGGAACATGAGGTTCACCATGAAAGCCCTAATAGCAGAGTAATCACCAGCCTTGATCACTATGGTGGCACGGAAGTTCTTGGACAACAAGTTGTAGAAGGGGTACATGTTGGAGTTGAAAGGCTTAGTTTTGCCTTTAGCATTGGGAGGATAGCAAAAGTCCAGGCTTGAGATATCATATTCTGGCCCTTCATGAATCTTGTAGCCATGATCAGCATAGGTGGCAGTCCAAGTGTAACCAATCGCCTCAGCAAACTCAGTCAAGTTGCTAGTAATCTTATGCTCCCCACACATCCAGGTCATAGAGCGTCGGGCATCACCCGTGGCGTGGAGGGTGCAGTAGAACTGAGCAACCAATTCAGGGCAATACTCACACTCATTATCCAGATGAGGGATCAACCAAGCTTCTCCAGGCAGGCATGCACATGGCGGAGATCACCATTCTTGTGCCTATTGTAGAAGTCCAAGTCAAGCTGAGCCTGCACACAGACAAGAGGCTGCTGGCTAGAATAGAACTCATCCCAACACTTGAGCTGCAGATTAGTCTAGAAGCGAGGATCCTCACAGGTAGACTCAACAAAGCGGTACAGGGTTCTTCCGCTTGATGTGCTTCCACTTAGGAATAGAGCATTCCTTCAGATCTTCATCGGGTACCCTCTCAACCAGATCATCCTCACGAGAACCAGAAGTGCGACCCCTAGTAGGGCGAGAACCCCTCCCGACAGTAATCTTCCTTTTCAGACCAGTACGAGCTCCACGACGTGTGAATAGAGGACATAGGAATAGCAAAAGGTAAGTGCATATGCCATACGGGTCAAAGGAACGCCAAAAGGTTTGGTTTAGTGCGAAAACTCGAAATTCTGGCAGCATCCGGAAAATTCCGGTTGCGCCCGGAATATTCCGGCTCCCGGAGTGGTCCGGAATGGTCCGGAAAATTCCGGGCTCCTCGATTTGACTCGAGAAAATGCCCAAAACCTCAAATTTTTGACTCAAAAACTAAACCAAACATCAAGGGATACCATATAGATGATCCTAAAGTAGATCTACGTGCTGGAAATCGTGGGAGTGGCACAAACTAAGATTTAGATCTAAGTCTAGATTGGTGAGTGGTTAGACTAGATCTATGAAACCATGGCATCTAGGTATGGATTGACATGAAGAACACATTGATAGAACTTGGAACTAGATCAAACCCTAGGTGAGATTTCATCTAGAACCAAAATCAACCAATCAAAACGAAAAAGATGAGATGACAAACACAATACCTTCCATGAGGGAGTCCTTGTCCAAAGGAGGGATCAAACAATCCTCCCTAGGGGCAACGGGGACGAAATCGGCGAACTTTGGTGGCTAGGGCACGGTAGGAGAGAAAGAAGTGGAGGAAAACCGTCCACCCGTGCGTGCGGGGGTATTTATAAGGAAAACTGTCCATCCGGAATAGCCCGGAAATTTCAGGTGGCCGGAATATTCCTGCCCAATCCGGCATCCGGAATAGTCCGAAAAAATCCGGCTGGCCGGAAAATTCCGGCTGGAGCAGCAAACAACTCCAAACTTTTCCGGAAAAGATAGTTTTGAAAGGCTAGGAACGGTGTGACTTGTGTGGAGTAAGGAATATGCATAGATGAACATAGGAGGGACAAAATGGAGCAAAACACAAAGGGTTACATTTCCTAGTCTTACTTCTCGGGGAAAAAGCAAATAAGATCGAAATAGCAACGAGAAGTAGTATTCGGAAGGAAAACACAATAACTCAAAAGATATCCAACTAAGAACCAACTCTTCAAAGAGAAAAGGTTGGTGGCCTTAGCCACCATGTAAGAGTTCATGGTATGCAACCGCGAAGATATATCTTGGGGGCATTGCCATTACTCGACATTGAAGCTCACAATTCAACATTAGAAATAGAGATAACAATGAAAATTTTGCTTTGGGCATAATGGGGGGAGGGAGAACCCAATGTGTTAGGATAACACTCCCCCTATGTCCATGCCTACACCTAAGCTCAAACACGTTTCATCTATAGGGGTGTGTGTGCAAGATCTTCAAGTCAAACTCCTTGAATCAATCACATTTAGTTCATTCCTCAAGAACAAGAACCTTGTATCATCAAGTGGCTTCGTGAAAATATCCGCGAGATTGTCCTTGGTGGGCATATAAGATAGTGCAATGTCACATCTCGCCATATGGTCTCAGATGAAGTGATGGCGAATCTCAATGTGTTTGGTCTTTGTATGTTGCACCGGATTGTATGCAATTTTGATGGCACTTTCATTGTCACACAAAAGAGGCACTTTATCCAAATGAACTCCATATTCCTTGAGAGTTTGCCTCATCCATAACAATTGAGTGCATGCACTTGCGGCGGCAACATACTCAGCTTCGGCGGTGGAGAGTGATATGCAATTTTGCTTCTTGGAGGACCAACTCACTAGGGACCTACCAAGAAATTGGCAAGCCCCGGAAGTAGACTTCCTATCATCTTGATCACCCGCCCAATCGGAATCCGTGTAGCCATTGAGAGAAAATTGTGCCCCCTTTGGGTACCACAAACCAAATCTTGGGGTATGAACCAAATAACGAAAGATCCTATGGACCGCCATTAAATGGCTATTCTTAGGAGCCGCTTGATAACTTGCACACACACCTACACTCAAAACGATACCGGGCCTAGATGCACAAAGATAGAGAAACAAACCAATCATAGAACGATACAATTTTTGATCCACATCCTTACTCCCTTTTGGATTACGAGATAGGTGGCACTTGACTTGCATAGGATATGTCTTGATCTTAGCATCTTGGAAATTAAACCTCTTGATCATATCTTGGGTATACTTGGCTTGAGAAATGAAGGTCCCATGAGCCAATTGCGTGATCTCAAAGACAAGGAAGAATTTAAGCTCTCCCATCATAGACATCTCGAACCTGTCAGTCATAAGCTTAGAGGACTCATTATTGAAAGCTTGGTTAGTTGAGCCAAAGATGATATCGTCCACATATAGTTGGCATATGAAAAGCTCTCCCTTTACTCTCTTGGTGAAGAGAGTGGGGTCAATCTTCCTAACTTCGAAACCACGATCATCTAACAACTCCCTAAGGTGCTCATACCAAGCACGAGGTGCTTGTTTGAGACCATAGAGAGCCTTGTCAAGTTTGTAAACGTGGTTAGGACTGCTTAACATATACCTCCTCTTTTAGTGGACCATTCAAGAAAGCAATTTTCACATCCATTTGTTGCAATTTGAAATTATGAGAGGACGCATAAGCAAGGAGGATACGAATGGACTCAAGGCGAGCCACGGGTGCGTAGGTTTCATCAAAGTCAATGCCTTCAACTTGAGTGTAACCTTGAGCAACCAATCTTGCCTTGTTCCTAATGACAATGCCATGCTCATCTTGCTTGTTCTTGAAATCCACTTAGTGCCAATAAGATATGATAAAGTGGTATCTCGCTTGCCTTTATTTGTGGATCAACACATAAATGTCAGGGCACCTCTAAAGTTCAAGTGAAGACTAGAAGTAGAGATATCAAAGATAAAAGCATCAAAGTTATACCAAATTAAGTGTGTTCTAGGACAAGCACATTACACTAAGAATGATAGTTATGCTCTCGATAAGATGCTCAAAGAAAACATGGTGACTTAACAGTAAAGTAAAAGATTGGCCCTTTGTAGAGAGAAGCAGGGATTAACATGCGCTAGAGATTTTTATTTTTAAAACAAAAATAAAATAATCTTGGGAGGTGGTTGTTTATGTCAACGGATGGTTATAGAGTTGTTGTCATCTTCCATACCAAGCAAGTTGAGAGAGTTTATGAATTATTGATATTAGGCATTTATAGTATGAACTTATATATATATATATATCTTGACACTCCTCCCAACCTTTGCGTATCACAAACTATGACAAAACTAGTCGTTTTCTGCCCAATTTGCGACCTGGCCGGATTGGTCTGGAATATTTCGGACACTGGAATAATCCGGAGCATTCCGGATGCCAACAGAACAATTTCCCCTTATGGCCGGAATTGTCCCGGAATATTCCGGATGCTAACAGAGCAATTTCCCGTTGAGGCCGGAATGGCCCCGGAATATTCCGGCTGCCGGAATCATCCGGAAAAATCCGGATTGTAACAGAACATTTTCCCATAGTGGCCGGATTATTCCGGACATATTCCGGAGCCCGGATTGGCCCGGAATATTCCGGGCTTCCCTTTGAAGCTCTGTTTTAGGCCATAAAAAATCCGTTGATCTTCGATTTCTTCACCATTTCTTCGACACCGTATACGTGCTGATTTAAGACCAAAACCTTTGACAAAGTAGCACATACGGTTAGTAGCTTCTTTATGTTGTTAAAAAACACACAAAACAGCGAGATATCGAGAATGCACTTTCAACGTATCAATCGACCGGATCAATGAGTTGTCGCATCCACTTATTACTAAATCATGCCTAATAAGTTTTTTGACATCCTTGAAACATGATCGGGTTAAGAAACATTTACTAATATAATATACATATTAGGTTCTTACATACCAACATTATGGAGGTTCTTTAAAAATTCTTACTACGCCTTACACCACACGACACTATCAAAAGTAACAGATAACACAAACACAGCATGCAAGCTGCAACAACGAGCGCACCAGCAGGCAACAACAGCTACATCATGTACTGCCGCTTCCGATTCTTCATGGCCCTCCTGGCCTTGTTGGAGTGAAGCCGTGGAGGAGGTTTCGCAAGACCTCCGAGCATATCCTGCGCAAGCAGCTTCTTCAGAAAGACGTCGTAGGCAGCGTGCTTGGCCCTAACATGGGGCGCACGATACTCAGAGCCATCTCCCACACCTACGGAATGTCGGATCAAGCTATGGCGATCGTTGGCTATCTTTCTGACACAGAAAGGGCAGAACAAGTTGCCATAACAACGGTACCAAATGGTGCCCGCCTGCAGCTTCCTCAGGACATGTCTGCTCTTCGCAGACATAGAGTCCTCATCCAAGTCGACCTCCAGATCTTCATCCTGCAAATTTGCAATAAAACAAAAGTTAGGAACACAATCTTATTGGCAAAAGAGTAATATACCTAACTAGATCACAAAGAACATAAAGAAATAGTTCTTCATTTATTTGCATACACTTCATCAAGTAACTTATTTAGCAGATGCTCCCTAAAGAGGACATCAATGTTGAGCAAAATGTGTCAAATTTTATACAACATCACAATTTCCACTATATATATTTGGTGAACTAATGCACAGAAACAAATAATAATACATCAGGAATTCATTGATGATCTAAGATAACATTCAACAGATTAATATTCTAATCAGGACATGTTATTATACCTTACCAGATAAAAAATATCATACAAGAATCATTCTTTAATTATATGCATAATCTGGATCAATTAATTATCATGCACAGGGGTACAATATGTGATTTTGCAACAAATTCATAATGTGTCAAGAGTGTCTGCGAGGCAAAATAACTACACAAATTGAAAATTCTTCCAAAAAAAAAGGTAGAATCTCTAACTCACAAGCATGCTAACATGCACACAAAATACTAGAAGCCATAAGAACATATGCAACTACAATCTCTGAATCTCTAAAATACAAAAAACCTGCGAACCCCTAAGTATAGATGCAACTATAACCTCCGAATCATCTCCATCAGCTCATCTATATTTGATCATCCATAACTCTATATAGAAGATCGTATAAAAAGATTCATGCATAGATGTTATTAGTTTCACAGTAGAACATCTCTATTCAGGACATCTATATTTTCTCTCCTATATTTTAATATAATGTTATAACTATCTTTTATCAAATTTTTTTCCAACGACTCTATTTTGAACAACGACTTTGTGAACGACTATATTTTGTGTGATACCTCAAAATTCATATCAACAAATCCTCCATTCAACAAGTCCATAAATTCAATAGTTTTAGTAGAAGCAAATGGTTCTAGTACATGTAAAAATTTAGTGTCTAGTACATGTCTATTTTTCTATAATGTTTTACCCTTTGGTCTCTATAAAATAAAATAACATGAGTAGTGCATGTTGAAATCAATAAAATATTCCCATATTTGGTTTGGATGATCATCTAGCTGTCGCACCCGGACTTCTAGAGGATACTCACCGTACGAACTGAACAGTATTTTGATTGGATTACGGGGCTTACCGGCACCCGCATCTCTTACGAGTAGGCCAACACTTATGTGTGACAACCAATCTTTACTATTCACCGTCGATGTAAACTATCCCGTAGAAATCAGGACACTACCATTGACGTACTTCATACCATACACACATGGTACGTCAACGGCTTGTAACAGAATGATAGCACAACATATCTCTAAGACACAAAAGATTGAAATAAGTTGCAACTGGCCCTCACTAGGGCAGAGAATAGCAAATACAATCATCCAGAGGACACATGTCCCAACATAACATCATTACAACTCAGCGGAAGCACTCAAAGGGGTCTGAGTACAGACAAATCCAAATAGGCTTAAGAAGCCGGGAACTGAAATAAAGACGGAGCCCATCCACGTAGTCTCGGATCCTGCCCGGGGTCCGCTACCTACTCGTCAGCAGCCTCGTCAAACTCCACGTAGTAGCCGTCACTGGGATCCTTGTAAGCGTAGTCTGGGGAAACCACAGCCCCAAAGGGGTCAGTACATAAACGTACTGGCAAGCAAGACTCACAGTTCACCAAAGTGTAACCCGTCAACACCAAGCACAGATGCCTTGGGTTCAACGGAAGAAAGGGGATATAAAGATGCTGCAATTGGCTGCACTAACCAACTAGTTACATACTACAACTTCCGGCTAACAGAAAGGGGGATAAGATAGCGTATCGTAACCAACTATAACTAACCACCAAGCAAACCCATCCTGGATCTCGCCCCTTATCCAAAGAAGCAATCCGAGGATAACTCACACCGTTGGATTAATGATGAATCAAATTGTTGTGTCAATAAGCCTATTACTAGTCAGGTTATCACTAGTTAGGTGTAAGTTGTTCTGAGTACTTGTTAGCCAGTACTTTCACCAAGTCAACCATAACCGCGGAAAACACGGCTTCTCGAGAAGATTTATCCCTGCAGGGGTGCACCAATTTGGCCGTACACGTAAGAATAACCCGCCAGATGGGAAGGCCTTTCCCACAAAGCGGGGCACTCAACACAACTCAACTCTTCTTCGCATCAAGCCCAAAGCACCACGTGCTGTGCGTGCGCGGCTAATCGAGCCACACGAAGAAAAGGGGACCCTCATAGCACTGGAAGACCACGCCGCCCTAAATGCCGACTACAAAAGTTCCACCCTGGCCTCGGGTTCGTACCTGCATATGCGTGCATCAAATGGAAAGCCCGAACTAAGTGTGGTGATTTGGACGAGATGCGAATCGAATCAAATTGAGGGGGGCCGCCCATACACGCTTCCCACATGCAGATAGTGCGCTCATCATGGATCAGTAGACAAGACCCTTTTCCTATTAGGGTCGACACTAGCAGGCCTCAAAACCACGCCGGGCCTCCTGCCGGTGCCTTATCAGCAAATTATTATTACCTCAAGATTAACAGGTTGTTGTTTAACATCGAGCCCCAGAATATAACCAAATATGAGAACAGAAAGTAACTGACAGCAGACTCGAGCAAAACAACCCTAAGCATGCTAGTAAGACACGGGCCCAAGCAACGGGGTTATAGGACTGGAGGTGAGGCAATATCAGGGTTAAGGGTATCATGTGATAGGTTCGTAACAGAAGCAACGATACATATGGCTAGCAGAAATAGACAACAGAAAGTATCGGTAACCTGTGTTGAAAGGAACACAATGGTTCATGTGAGTGATAACTTGCCTGCAAACTTAGTAGCCTGGTAATGGGCTAGATCCTCAGAAGGGGTGTCGTAAATATCGTCGGTCTCAACGTCGTCGTCTATCCGAGAAGAAGCAAACAAACAATACAGGAAGATAAACAATCAATATCATGGCATAGTGCACAATCATGGGATGATGCATGTCAAGTTAATTGATGCATCAAAATAAACTAGTTGACATGGTAACACAATTTAAATGGACACATATGCAATTTTGAGTTGCATAGGAAAAGCCCATGGATTTTAGGTTGAACAACTGTTTTCCAATTAACCAATAGGTGAAAGTGGATTAGTATGAGGAAAACAACATTAGAACCAATTGGAAATAAGGTTTACCAATTTCGAAATTTATTTATTAAGTTAATGAATTTTTGGTGCCTTGAAGGTGACACACAAGTATTTGTTGTTTTCACCAATTTAAATTGTGCAAAATAAATAACAAAATTCATATTTGAAAAGAACACAAAATTTTAGTTGGATTACATGTTTCAAATATTGAAAAAGGAATTAGGATGAATTTATTATGACTTAAACAAAATTAAACAAGTTTTAAATGAATTTAAAACAAGCATGAATTTTATTTGAATTTTATTTGTTCAAAACATAAATTCAAACTCATATTTGAAAAGGTTATGTTTTTCTAGTTTGAAAACATATTTTGCATGTTCAAAAATAACTTAAATTGAGCAAGTTATGATTTTAGCAATTTTAAATGATTTAAATAAGGTTTAAATTATTTAGGCAAATTAAATTATTCAAAACATGAAAAAAAATTATATTTGAAAAGGTTATTTGAAATAGCATGGAGAACATATTTTATTTGCATTATTTGGATTTAGGATGAATTAGTTATGGATTTTAGCAAATGGCAATTGAATTATTTGAATTCAAATTTGAAATGCATTTGGGAAATTCAAAACAGAAAACAAATGCTATCATTAGATAGAGAATTAAATTTGGATCAACACACATATTTTATTTTCATTATTTGGAGTTATAATTTGAAAGTTATTAAAGTTTTAGTTTTAGGGACCAAACTGTGAATTGAAAGGACTAGTTTTTAAAAGAAAACATGCTGGAAAAACTATTTGCACCGCACTGCCATCTAGCCCTAGCCACTGCCCGTGGGCCTGGGGCCAGCGTGGCGTGCCTGCGTGCTGGCGTGGCCACAAGGGTCACCGACAGGTGGGGCCTGCCTGTCAGTGCCCCACGCAAAAATTGGGTTTTTATCCCGCGGCCGCGAGGGATCGAACCAACGACCTGCCCGTGCGCGAGATGCAGTGCTACCACTGCGGTGCTTCGTCAGTTTCGACAGATACGGGGTCGCGATGAGGATATCGTTACCCTGCGCGTTAACTGAACCTAAACGCGCGCTGCTAACTGAACCTGACGGGAAACAACGGGTCGTTGCTCGCCGGCGGGGATCACCGTGGTGGATGGATGCGATGCTTGCTGGTGGATGCTGTGGATGCTGGATGCGGCAACGTGCACGACAGAGAGGAGGGGATGGAGGCACGGTGGCTCACCGGGGTTGTCGTCGTTGCAGAGGCCCGGTGGAGACGCGCTCGACGGCGACAGCGGCGAGTCCGTGGACGGCGGCGAGGCTACAGGGAGTCTCCGGGGTGGCTGCGGTGTTTAAACGGACGAGGGAGAGGTGGAGGTTCGATCCCGATAGCTAGGTGTCTAGGTGACGCTGCAAGGTGGTGGCTGCCATCGGGGTTTCAGAGATCGTTTCTCCGGCGAGGTTCAGAGCGAGGGGAAGGAGGTGGCAGAGAGGGAAAACGACGGCGGCCTCGAGGGAGAAGGGGAACCTAGGGAGTAGGGTTGCGGCGCAGAGCCCTAGGGGGGTTTTATAGGGCTAGGGAGGCCCGGATCGCCGTCGGAGATCGCTGATGCCGCCGTGGCGCCACGGATTTGCTGCCGTACGCGATGACGACGACGGAAATAAAAACGAGCGGTACGCGGGTAAGAAGATGGGCTGGGCTGCGCGCGGGGAGAAGGAAAAAGGGCCGGGCTGCGTTTCTCCCCCCTCTGTGAACCGTTTTCCTTTTATTTTTTTTGTGTTCTCTGTTTTTTTTTGCAGAATACAAATTGGAAGAAAAAGGTAGGTTTTAAGTTAGTAAAAATTTGGAAAAAAATATGGTTAGGGTAGTTTTTAACATAGCAACTAAATGCTAACCTTGTTTTCCAAAAGGTTTCAAATTAAAATGCTGTTTATGACTTAAACCAAATTTGGATGAATTTTAAGTATTAAATGAATTATTATTGAAACAACTACTTAATAGGGTGAACCCTATTATTTAGTTAGAACAAAGTAGTTGATTTGTTTTGAAATTTTCATAAATTCCAATTGGGTGCTGCTTTGAAGATTTGATTTGAAATTTGAATTGGATTTAGGATTTAATTGATTGATTAAAACCATCATTTTAATAGTTGAGCATTATGGAATAAAATGAAAACAATTTGGTTGTTTTTATTTGAACTTTTTATTTAAAAGGTTGTAACAGAGCAAGTATGAAATAAACATTTGAATATTGTTTGAATTTGAATTGTGAAAACAGAGAAAAACAGATGCAACAAATAAGAAACAAATGCAAACAAATAAATGAGCATGATGACATGATGCAAAGCTTTAATAAACATGAAACAAACATTCTAAGGGGATTTTCATACTTGGGATGTTACACTAGCCATCCCCCAGATGATGTGTAGAAGAATTTGGAGACATGTATAAATAGATGATGCTATAGATGATCTGGTGGCAACGTTTTTTACCCCTCTGTCATCCATATTTGGTTTAGATGTCCATATAGATGAGCTGCTGGAGATGCTCTAAAATACAAAAAAAAACCTGCGAACCCTTAAGTACAAATGCAAAACTACAAACCTCTGAATCCCTAAAATACAAAAAAAATCTGCGAACCCCTATATATGCAACTACAAACCTCTGAATATCGAATACAAAAAACCTGCGAACTCCTAAGTACAGATGCAACACTACAAACCTCCAAATCCCTAAAATACAAAAAATCCGCGAACCCCTACAGATTCAACTACAAGCCTCTGAATCCCGAATACAAAAAACCTGCGAACCCCTAAGTACAGATGCAAACAGACCTTTGAATCTTGAACTTGCGTGCACAAAAAACCCTCGAACCCCTAGGTACAGATCCAACTACAGACCTTTTAATCATGAAAAAACCTCGAACCCCTAAGTACAGATGCAACCGTAAACACCAGAATCCAAACTTGTATATACAAAAAAACCCCAAAGTATACATGCAACTACAAACACTAGAAGCCCGAACTTGCATGCAGTCATGCACAAACCCTGAATCTTTGACAATAAACTAAGCCGACCTGGACATAGATACCTCTAGGTCCTGGTCGTCGGCGTCCTCGTAGAACGCCTGGCGACCCCCGTAGGGATCACCCAGGTCTGCCAGGAGAGGGAAAGTAGCAGGCGCCTCCACCGCGGCAGGAGCAGGCGGTGCACTCGAAGCGCCATGGCCGGCCGACGAACCTGCGGCGGCGACTTCAGTGGCCGCGACGACATCCTGCGGCTGCGACGAACTAGAACCGCCATGGGCGGCTCCTGCGGCGATGATAACAGAAGGGACGACACCGTCCTCCTGCTTCGAACCTTCCATTCTGCGGAACCGCCTTGCGGTTGTGCGCTTGGTAGTTGGGAGAGAAGGAGGGCTGGGAGACGATGCGGCCCGGGAGGAGTTGGGTTGTTTGCTAGAAGTGGTCGGAGAATCGATGGGGGAGAGAGGCGATGCGATCGGAGCTTTATATACTGAGTGTTGTTTCGACTGGTTGCGATGACGTGTGCGCATGCATGGTGGGAACGCACCGAATGACTTAGTCAACATAGAATGATGTGACATTTAGTCACAGGAAAATGGGGCCTGGGACGCCGCGGGGCCACCAATCAGTGATTCCAATTCACCACAAAGCTCACCCCACCAAGTCAGCGAATATCAAAGGCTCTATACATGTACAAAAGATGATACCGTTTTATATGTGTACTCGTACAAAACAATATGGCGCGCCCGCTCGCAGGCATCCGAGTTACACCGGATGGGGGTGCAAGTCAGGGCTAGCGGGCGCTGTCTCGCACAGGTGGCCCGCTCCGATCCGGCAGCGAACGATGATGAGGCTGGCCCGTCCATGGCGCCTAATGATGACCACACCATCATGGCAGCGAGCGACGACGAACATGTGGTTACGAGCCAACACGCCTCTACATTCACACGCCTTGGACATGCACACGACGTCGTGCAGGTGGTGGTTAGCCTGCCGCGCATAATGGCGACGACGGGACGCGACGTGCACCAGGCGGCGGGATGGTGCTTCGCCTAGAATCAACGCGGTATGCAGCCTTCCCGGCTCCCCAGCGGCGCCAGGGCCATTGCGGTTTGCATGTCGCCGCCATTTACTCCGACGGGATGCGTGCTCCGAAGCGTGCACCGACTACACAACTTTTCTCAATGGTACAAAGCATAGATCATGCAACAAAATTTTTAAATAGGTGTATTTGACTACAGAATTTCGCATCGACTACACAGAGTTTGAGTCCTGTCTCCGCCATTGCCGACGCGTCCTTTCCATAATCTCCCCCATCGCCACGCGGCTTCCCCTCTATCGACGTTACCATGCCGCGCCGCCTCCATACTTCGTGGGTGACGTTCACCCTGCAGGCGGCGCGCCGTGGGCTAGACCCGCCGTCAGACAACGACGGGAGTGGCGACTACCCCTTCGATTGGGGGTACAACGAGGAGGCGGATGGGGAGGAGGAGCCGAAGCTGCCGCAGCAGGAGGCAGTGCAGGAACTGGAGCAACGCACTCCGTTCTGGCCTGACCAGGTGGTGGCGTACAACTCGTTCGACACATGGCGCAACGAGGAGGCGTTTCTCCGGGTCCGATCGGTGTTCGAGGAGGCGGGGGCAGCCGCCAAGGCTGTCACCATTCAGGCTTCCATCGAGACAGCCCGAAGGGAGGAGCATGCCCGCGCCCTCATGAACGCCGAGCGGCAGGCTTACGAGCAGCTCAACGCCAACACGGCGTCCGGCGAGCAGTAGGCCCTCATCGCGCAGAGGGACGACGAGTCCACCTCGTTCATGGCAGCCCAGAGTGCGGTGCACGAGGAGTTCAACACCGCACGGGCACAAAGAGAGGCGCTTCAGGTACACCGCGCCCGTGTAGAGGACGTGGAGGCGCTGCAGCGGCTGTTCACCCGCTCGTGTGCACGCAACGATAGGCGCGGGCGCGCCTGCTCGCAGGTATCAGAGTTGCAGCGGATGGGGGTGCAAGTCAGGGCTAGGCGGCGCTGTCTCGCACAGGTGGCCCGCCCCGATCCGGCAGCGAACGACGATGAGGCTGTCCCGTCCATGGTGCCGAATGATGACCAGGCCAGCATGGCAGCGAGCGACGAAGAACATGTGGTAACGTGCCAACACGCCTCTATATTCACACGCCTTGGACATGCACACGACATCGTGCAGGTGGTGGTTAGCCTGCCGCGCGTAATGGCTACGACGGGACGTGACCTGCACCAGGCGGCTGGATGGTGCTTCGCCTCTGCCGCACGCCTAGAGTTAACGCGGTATGCAGCCTTCCTGGCTCCCCAAGCGGTGACAGGGCCATTGCGGTTTGCATGTCGCCGCCATTTACTCCGACGGGACGAGTGCTCCGACGCGTGCACCGACTACACAACTTTTCTCAATGATACAAACATAGATCATGCAACAAAATGTTTAAATAGGTGTATTTGACTACACAATTTCGCATCGACTATATAGAGTTTGAGTCCTGGCTCCGCCACTGTCGACGCGTCCTTGCCATAATCTTCCCCATCGCCATGCGGCTTCCCTTCTATCGACGTTACCATGCCGTGCCGCCTCCATACTTCGTGGGTGACGTTCACCCTGCAGGCGGCGCGCCATGGGCTAGACCCGCCGTCAGACAATGACGGGAGTGGCGACGACCCCTTCGATTGGGGGTACAACGAGGAGGCGGATGGGGAGGAGGAGCCGGAGCTGCCGCAACAGGAGGCAGCGTAGGAACCGGAGCAGCGCCCTCCGTTGTGGCCTGACCAGGTGGTGGCGTACAACTCGTTCGGCACATGGTGCAACGAGGAGGCGTTTCGCCGGGTCCGATCGGGGATCGAGAAGTCGGGGCAGCCGCCAAGGGTGTCGCCATTCAGGCTTCCATCGAGACCGCCCGAAGGGAGGAGTATGCCCGCGCCCTCATGGACGCCGAGCGGCAGGCTTACGAGCAGCTCAACGCCAACACGGCGTCCGGCGAGCAGCAGGCCCTCATCGCGCAGAGGGACGACGAGTATGCCTCGTTCATGGCCTCCCAAAGTGCGCCGCATGAGGAGTTCAACGCTGCATGGGCACGAAGAGAGGCCCTTCAGGCACACCCCGCCCGGGTAGAGGACGCGGAGGCGCTGCAGCGGCTGTTCACCCGCTCGCACGCACGCAATGATAGGCGCGGGTGCGCCCGCTCGCAGGCAGCGGAGTTGCACCGGATGGGGGTGCAAGTCAGGGCTAGGCGGCGCTATCTTGCATAGGTGGCCGCCCCGATCCGGCAGCGAACGACGATGAGGCTGGCCCGTCCATGGCGCCGAATGATGACCAGGCCAGCATGGCAGCAAGCGACGACGAGGAGGACGGCCGGACCGACGTCTAGGATAGTTTAGGCCTAATTTATATTTCCCGCCATATTTTTAATTAGAATGTAAAGATATATACTTACTTATATATATGTACTACTCCAGTTTTAATTATAATGCTAATTATAAACGTGTGGTGGACGCACTAAACCATGGTGGAGCACCCGGTTTCGTTATAAACCGTCGATGCCCCCCCTTCGGTTGAAACGGAGGGAATATTGTTAAAAGTATAGCTAGATTTTGGTTATTAATGTAGTTATGGCCTAACCTAACACAACCAAGAAAAATAGTATTGTGTTCTACCCCCTTCCGACGCGGTCATAGGGTAGACCAAAAGGTTGACCTTTGGTTAACAGATCAATGTTCTAGTAAAGCGTTGGGCTCTAAAGTGTCGGAATCCTACGTAAGCCATGGTGGAACACTAAGAATACTTATATACGTGTGGTGGGATCGAGGTGGGGAGGGGCCAATATACTACCCATTGGTGTGACTGGTTTCATTGGCATCACAAAGGAAGGTTATGTACTACACTTAGAGGTCTCGAACCGTCGATGCTCCCCCTTCGGGAAAATCGGAGGGAATATTGTTAAAAGTATACCTAGATTTTTGGTTATTAATGTAGCTTTTGTCTAACCTAAAACAACCAAGAAAAATATTATTATGGTCTACTACCTTCCGACGCTGGTCATAGGGGTAGACCAAAAGGTTGACTTCTGGTCAACAGATCAATGTTCCAGCGAAGCGGGGGGAATCTTGCCAAGAGGTGGGCCCTACCGTTGTCTTGGGTGTTCATTGGGCCTAACATAACAGAACCAAGCAATTGGTTCCACTTTGATACCCCCTTTCGGCTCATGTAGAGGGCCAGAACGGCAGTTCCGTCTTTTTTTCTAGCGGGGCTATGGTTTCTCTGGAGAGGGGGCTCCAGATCGTCTGAATGCCACCAAATCACATGGTATGACATACCATGTGTTTTAGAGTGTTTCATGGGTCTTGGATGCCCAACATTCCCACACTCGGTGTGTTATGGCTTCACCGGCGTCGGATTCTCTCTCGCGGGTTCAAGGACTACTCAGATCCCGAAACTCCCGGATGTGACGAAACAGGCGGAATCCTGCCAAGAGTTGGGACCTACCATTGTCTTGGGTGTCACTTGGGCCTAACCTAACACAACAAAGCAATTACTTCAACTTTACTACCCCCTTCCGGCTACGTAGACGGGCCAGAACAACAGTTCCGTCTTTTTTCCCAGCGGTGCTAGGGTTTCTCCGAAGAGGGGCTCTGGATCGTCTGAATACCACCAAATCCCATGGTATGCCATACCATGTGTGTTATAGTGTGTCATGGGTCTTGTATGCCAAAGATTACCTCTCTCTCTATGTTAGGCCTTCGCCGACATCGGATTCTCTCTAGCGGTTTCCAAAACTACTTAGAGCCCGAAACTCCAGGATCTGACGGAACAAGGGGAATCTTGCCAAGAGGTGGGTCCTACCATTTTTTTGGTGTTACTTGGGACTAAAATAACACAACTAAGAAATTAGTTCAACTTTGCTACCCCTTTCCGGATCACGTAGAGGGGCCAGACCGGCAGTTTCTTCTTTTTCTAAGGCGGACCTAGGGTTTCTCCGAGGAGAGGCTCCGGAGCGTCTGAATTCCCACCCAATCCTATGGTATGCCAAAACATGTGTGTTAGATTGTGGCATGGTTCTTGGATGCCCAAGATTCCCTCACTCTCTGTGTTATGGCTTCACCGGCACCGCATTCTATTTCGCGGGTTCCAGGACTACTCAGAGCCCGAAACTCCCAGATCTCATGGAATGGGCGGAATCTTGCCAATAGGTGGGACCTACCATTGTATTGGGTGTTACTTGGGCCTTAGCTAACACAACCAATCAATTGGTTTTGCTTTTCTACCCCATTCCGGCTCACGTAGAGGGGCCAGAACGACAGTTCCGTCTTTTTCCCAGCGGGGCTATGGTTTCTCTGGAGAGGGGCCTCCGGATCGTCTGAATGCTACCAAATCCCTCGGTATGCAATAAATTGTGTGTTAGAGTGTGGCATGGGTATTTGATGCCCAATATTCCCTTACTCCCTGTGTTATGGCTTCACCAGCGTCAGATTCTCTTTCGCGGGTTCCAAGACTACTTAGAGCCCGAAACTCCCGGATCTCACGGAACGGGGGGAATCTTGCTAAGAGGTGGGACCTACCATTTTATTGGGTGTTACTCTGGCCTAACCTAGCAAAACCAAGCAATTGGTTCCACTTTTCCACCCCTTTCTGTCTCACGCAGAGGGGCCAAAACGGCAGTTCCGTCTTTTTTCCAGCGGGGCTATGGTTTCTATGGAGAGGGGCCTCCAGATCGTCTGAATGCCACCAAATACACCATGGTATGCCATACCATTTGTGTTATAGTGTGTCATGGGTCTTGGATTCCCAAGATTAATTTCCTCTCTCTCTCTGTTAGGGCTTCACCGCCACGCCAGATTCTCTTTGGCGGGTTCCAGGACTACTTAGAGCCCGGAACTCCTGAAACTGATGGAACTCGGGGAATCTTGCCAACAGGTGGGCCCAACCTTCTTCTTGGGTGTTCCCTGGGCCTATCCTAACACAAACAAGCAATTGGTTCCTCTTTGCTACCCCTTTCCGGCTCACGTAAAGGGGCCAAAACGGCAGTTCCGTCTTTTTCCTAGCGGGGCTTTGGTTTTTCTGGAGAGGGGGCTCCGGATCGTCTGAATGCCACCAAATCCCATGGTATGCCATACCATGTGTGTTAGAGTGTGGCATGGGTCTTGTATTCACAATATTCACTTGCTCTCTGTGTGTTAGGGCTTCACCAGCGTCAGATTTTCTCTCGCGGGTTCCAGGACTACTTAGAGCCCGAAACTCCCGGATTTAACGGAATTGGGGGAATCTTGACAAGAGTTGGGCCCTACCATTTTCTTGGGTGTTCCTTGGGCCTAACCTAATACAACCAAGCATTTTGTTCCACTTTGCTACCCCCTTCCGCCTAACGTAGAGGGGCCAGAACGACAGTTCCGTCTTTTTCCCCAGCGGGGCTATGGTTTCTCCGGAGAGGGGCCTCCAGATTGTCTGAATGCCACCAAATACAATGGTATTACATACCATGTGTGTTATAGTTTGTAGTGGGTCTTGGATACCCAAGATTCCCTCTCTCTCTGTGTTAGGGCTTCACCTGCGTCGGATTCTCTCTCGCGCGTTCCAGGACTACTTACAGCCCGAAACTCCCGGAACAGACGGAACTCGGGGAATATTGCCAAGAGGTGGGCCTAACCTAATACAACCAAGCAGTTGGTTCCACTTTGCTACCCCCTTCCGCCTAACGTAGAGGGGCCAGAACGGCAGTTCCGTCTTTTTCCCTAGCGGGGCTATGGTTTCTCCGGAGAGGGGCCTCTAGATCGTCTGAATGCCACCAAATCCCATGGTATGCCATACCATGTGTGTTATAGTGTGTCATAGGTCTTGGATTCCCAAGATTCCCCCTCTCTCTCTCTCTGTTAGGGCTTCACCGGCGTCAGATTCTCTTTGGTGGGTTCGAGGACTATTTAGAGCCCGAAACTCCCGAAACTGACGGGACTCGGGGAATCTTGCCAACAGGTGGGACCAACCATTGTCTTGGGTGTTCCTTGGGCCTAACCTAAGACAAACAAGCAATTGGTTCCACTTTTCTACCCATTTCCGGCTCACGTAGAGTGGCTAGAACGGCAGTTCCGTCTTTTTCCACATCTTGGCTATGGTTTCTCCGGAGAGGGGGCTCCGGATCGTATGAATGCCACCAAATAGAATGTTATGACATGCCATGTGTGCTAGAGTGTGTCATAGGTCGTGGATGTGCAACATTCCCTCCCTCTCTGTGTTAGGGCTTCACCGGCGTCGGATTCTCTTTCTGGGGTTCCAAGACTACTTAGAGCCCGAAACTCCCGGATCTCACGGAACGGGGGGAATTTTTCCAAGAGGTGGGACCTGCCATTTTATTGGGTGTTACTTGGACCTAACCTAACACAACAGAGAAATTGTTTCCACTTTGCTACCCCTTTCCGGCTCACGTAGAGGGGCCAACACGGCAGTTCCATCTTTTTCCCAGCGGGGCTATGGTTTCTCTGGAGAGGCGCCTCTAGATCATCTGAATGCCACCAAATACACCATGGTATGCCATACCATGTGAAAAGGTCGGCCCAACCATTTTCTTGGGTTTTCCTTGGGCCTAAAGTAACACAAACAAGCAATTGGTTCCGCTTTTCTACCCCTTTCCGGCTCACGTAGAGGGGCCAAAACGGTAGTTCCGTCTTTTTCCCACCGGGGCTATGGTTTCTCTGGAGAGGGGGCTCCGGATCGTCTGAATGCCACCAAATCCCATGGTATGCCATACCATGTGTGTTAGAGTGTGGAATGAGTCATGTATTCCCAAGATTACTTGCTCTCTCTGTGTTAGGGCTTCACCGGCGCCAGATTCTCTCTGGCGGGTTCCAGGACTACTTAGAGCCCGAAACTCCGAGATCTGACGGAACTGGGGGAATCTTGCCACGAGGTGGGCTAACATAATACAACCAAGAAGTTGGTTCCACTTTCCTACCCCTTTCTGCCTAACATAGAGGGGCCAGAATGGCAGTTTCGTCTTTTTCCCCAGCGGGGCTATGGTTTCCGCGGAGAGCGGCCTACAGATTGTCTGAGTGCCACCAAATCCCATGGTATTCCATACCATGTGTGTTCTAGTGTGTTGTGGGTCATGGATGCACAAGATTCCCTCTCTTTCTGTGTTAGGGCTTCACCGGCGTCAGATTCTCTCTAGCGGGTTCCAGGACTACTTAGAGCCCGAAACTCCCGGAACTGACGGAACTCGGGGAATCTTGCCAAGAGGTGGGCCCTACCATTGTCTTGGGTTTTCTTTGGTACTAACCTAATACAACCAAGCGGTTGGTTCCACTTTGCTACCCCCTTCCTCCTAACATAGAGGGGCCAGAACGACAGTTTCGTCTTTTTCCCCAGCGGGGCTATGGTTTCTCGAGAGAGGGGGCTCCGGATCGTCTGAATGCCACCAAACCCCATGTTATTCCATACCATGTGTGTTAGAGTGTGTCATAGGTCGTGGATGGCCAACATTACCTCGCTCACTGTGTTAGGGCTTCACCAACGTTGGATTCTCTCTGCGGGTTCCAGGAACTTAGAGCCCAAAACTCCCGGAACTTACAGAACTGGGGGAATCTTGCCAAACGGTGGTCCCAACCATTGTCTTGGGTGTTCCTTGGGCCTAACCTACACTAGTGGAAACAGGGGCTTTAGTCCCGGTTCGTAGGCCCCCTTTTGTCCCGGTTGTGCAACCGGGACGGGGCCTCCGGGACAAATACCCCTCCCCATTGGTCCCGGTTGTGGCAGGACCCGGGACAAATGGGGCTGACCACGTGGCCCGAGCGCTGGAACCTGGCCAGGGCTATTAGTCCCGGTTCTTAATACGACCCGGGATGCATGCCCCTTCTGCCGCGGCAGGGCTTTTGCCCTTTTCTCTGCCGCGGCAGGGCTTTACAATTTCCGTTTTTTTGGTCCCCGAGACCTCCTGGCGGCCCCTCCCCGGACCTCGAGAAAAGAGGAGCCTCGGTGTACCCTCCACCGAGCCCCCGGATCGCACGAGTGAATAAGTATATAAAGCAGAATAAGAAACACTTATATTACAGAAGCAAAGTATATCGATCATATTATACATGACCGATGGAGTGTATTACAAAATCAAACTTAGTTCCAACCGGAGGCATGGTACTCTCCATGTACGTTTATGACCTCTGCATCTAAGAAGCCCGCAATTTCCTCCTGAATTGCTCGTATGCGGTCCCTAGGTAGAAGACCGTCCCGAAGCCGTTCGATCTAATATAAAGAAGAGTGGTCACTAAAATATATGAAGCTAAGTAACTAAAATAGATAGTAATAAGAAGAATTGACGATTAACGTACATGAAGTTGTTTTAAATTTCTGCCGCTGGGAGATGTGGTCTGACGAATGAACTCGCAAACGTAGTATCCACATAAGTTATTCCCGTCTCCTTGTTGCAAGCACTATACGAGAAGATTGTTTCAATCAAAATAATAATCAACCAGGCATGATAATGGAGATGGGCACGGATCTAGATAGTACTTACTTGCACAACATCAAATGTAAGTTGTTTTTCCCATTCACCGCGAGACTTCCTTATGAACCTCTTCCAAACCCTACCCGAGAAAGAAAAAGAATAAAAAGAGTTAGTAATTACTTGATGTCCGAAAATGAAACAAAGTAGTCGATATATTGCCATATATAAATACTGAATATTAATAAAGATTGAAATTACCGCTGGATCATTTCCTGCATGTCAGCCCACATTGAGAGGGGTTTACGTTTTGGGTCCATTACAATTACTTTTCCTTTGTCAATTTGGAAGATTAGCAGAATATAGTGGAAGCTGCGCACGCAGAACTCATCAATTATACAGTGAACATCGAGTAAGGAAACAGAATGTTCACAACAGAGTAACACACTTACTTGAAGTTGTAAGGAAATAGTATTTCCCGTCGGTGTTGGTTAAATATTATTGCCCTCAGAATATTTTTTTCTGTATCCTTGGGATATTCCTGAAGAGCCTTGTCATAAATAATATTTGGATCAATGAACCCAATATCATAGATTCCACCTCTTTTGCATTCGAGAATCTGCATTCTGCAATTATAATATATGAGTGTACTATATATATATGAATATGCAATTGAATGAGGTGAGCTAGAGAAATAAGTGCTTACAGACAATAGGCACTAAGGATAGATTTGTCGAGGGCCTGCTGCTGATATAACTGAAACAATTCCTCAAATTGAATCATAACCATTCCATTTCCAGTTCCATAGTGCTCGTCCTTAAAGCTGAGACATAGCCAGTCCTCAGATTCATTAGCGGCTTGCATATACCAATTATGCACTCTTCGCATTTTCGTTGGTAGATCCTTTATCTCCTCGGGTTTGACAAGAGGCTGCCCGGACTCGTATTTGTACGCACATTCAGCTGCCGGGAAGTAGTTCACTGTTTGCATATACTCAGCAATGGACAAACCCGCATCAGCTGCCTTGTCTGCGTACATTGTTATAAACTCCGGATCAATATCCTCATCAGCAATGTAAGTGCTCGGCCCCACCTGGGTATTGGAAATCACTTTGAGCGGGGACGTGGATTGTTTTTTCTGCTCTCCGAGTTGAGCAACTGATATTCCCTTTTTCCCGCTTGCGCTACTACTCTTCGTTGACCGCACCATTTCCTGGTGTGACTTCAGAATAGAGCGGTCATAGTCAGATGACAGACTCGGCTCGGGTTGATGAAGAGTCTTCACCATTTTCCAAGCTCGTTCTATCTCTTCTTCGGTCTCAGGGAAATCTGGCTTTTGCTTCTCCTTCCGCTTTGATTTCCACGCATCGTATTCGTCCTTTGCGATTTTCTGGGTTTCCTCGGGAGTATAGTCGTAAGGTAACTTGGGTATCTCTTTTGGTACCTTCGGGAGGGGTGACCGTTGACGTTTCGGTGATTTTTTACGTTTCGGCAGAAACTTAGTGGGCGGAGAGGGCTGACGCGGCGGCGTAGGCGACCGCGCTGGAGACGTGCACGGCGTAGGCGACCGCGCCGGAGACGGCATGCGTTGCAAAGACGACCGCGCTGGAGACTTTTGCGCTGGAGAAATGCGAGAATTCGATGGCTTTGCCGTCTGATTTGTGAGCACAATGCATTCCTTTAGCCATAGAACGGTCGAGTTCTTGGCTTCTCCGAGTTCAGTCAACTCTTCGTCTTCACCTTCAGGAAAATCAAGCTTTACCCGCTCGAATCCGTTGGCAACTTCATCGACCCCAACAACAGCGTAGCCCCGTGGAACCGGGAGACAATGGTGAGTTGGTTCGTTGCCAATCGGTAAGACATATCCGGCCGCCGCCTTGATGGTTATATTGACGACCTTCACGTGGAGCTCACAGGATGTCATTTCCGTGATCTCGTCCACCGGGTAAATCATCGGTGGTGCATCATCATCCGGTAGCTGCGTGGACGCAACGCTGCTTTTGCGATGAGAATGTGCGGCGTCGGGAGCCTCAGCTTCAACTTCTAGCATGTGTACTGATGCGCCGGTAGACACTATCTGCTGGCTAAGTGTGTTAATTTGGTCTTGCTGCTTCTTTGCTACATCTTGTGTCAGCTTTACCATTTCTTCAAGTTGACGCCTCCAGTTTGCCTGATTCTCTGCTTCAGCTGCCTCCTTGTCCTTTTTACGTTGACGGCTTCTATCTGGGTATAACTTTTTGGTGGAGTCGAACGCAACACTCCACGGAGGAGTGCCTTTTGTGCCTCGTGTACGCCCTCCGTGTTCCTTATTCCCTAGGGCTCGTGTGAGCTCGTCGTTCTCTCTATCTGGCACGAACTTCCCATCTTTAACGTCCTTTATTGCGTCTCTCAGCTTCTCTATGGGTAGAGGATGACTCTTTTTATGCCTTAGGTTATATATTGCTTTTCCTTCGGCGTCCAACCTGCCCCCATGCCCGTAGAACCATGACCTTGTCCGCTCGACCCACAAGAACGGCTCGGGAGTGATCCCCTGCTGAATCAGGTTGTTCTCCCATGTCTCCCACTTGGGACTAGAACCCTTGTAGCCACCTTGCCCCATAACATGGTGATATACCTTTTTGCCGGCGTTTTTCTCATTTGTTTTCGTCCTTTCCAGTTCATTCTCTGCCAGCTTGTACTTCACGAAGTCTGCCCATACGGGTTTTATTTTCTCATACCCTTGAGTGAAATCAGGAGTCTTCTCCTTCTTAACATAATCAAGGTTCAATCTTTTCTTCCAGTTTTTGAATTGCTCGGCCATCTTTTTTAGGGTCCACGCTTTGACCTTTTCCCGTATCTCATGTTGCATTCTAGTAACATCGGCCTCAGTCACATCCGCATTCTCGTCCACCTCCGGCACGGGTAAGTTGAAATTAGCCAAAATCTTTGAGAAAAGATGATCTTTGGCTATTTTGCCGACATATGAAATTCCTTGTTTCCGCGGATCTTTTGGCTCATTCCACTCATTAACAGTGATCGGGATGTGATCTCTAACTAGCACTCCGCATTGCTTCACAAATTTTTGGGCAACATCAGCGGGAAGCTCGGGTGCGCCGTCTGCTGTGATCGTGTCGATCCTGTATCTTTCTGTATCTTTCAACTTCTTTGTTGCGCCTCGTTTAGTCTTTTTTCCGGTTGATATATTTGAACCGGATGGCTAAAAATATAAAGACTGTTAATACATGTATATAGACAACGGATGCTTCATTAATTAACATATATATATATGCACCTCGGAGCCGGTGTTTGTAATTTGTATGGTTCCACCGGAGCCGTCGGCTGCTCCCATATCGGAGCCGTCGGCTTCTCCCTCATCGGAGTCGTCTCCCTGGGTGAGCACCGGATCTCCCTCACCGGAGTCGTTCATCCACTGGCTCACATCGGGCTCTACGTCGGGCCCGCGGATTAAACCCTCGATCATATTTTCGGCATCTTCGTCTCTTGGCTCCATACTATACAAAAAGAGTAAGTATATATTTCAGATCCAATTCATTAAAATTGCACATGCATAATAATATTTAAACATACGATAACATTTCTAGCATTCTTAAATTTCTAAGAGCATGTCTAACGGACCCCTTATATGTTTTCGCCCCCTAAGAGCATGTCTAACAGACCCCTTATGTTTTCGCCCCCTAAAACGCGTGTACAGGGTTTTGGACATTTTCATGCATAGCCTGGTGAGTTACTATAAAATCTTCTTTTTTACAAGTTTGTCCGAGTATTTTCACTGCCTCATTCTCTTTTGTTTTTCACCTGTTCCTGCGTGCTACAGGTCATACCAGAGTGGTTTCTGAACTATTTTGGAGGAAAGATACCAGGAACTGTCAAATTACAAGCCCCTAATGGTATTGCATTTGATGTTGCAGTTATGGAGAACATGAAAAGAACAATCCTCAAGTATGGGTGGGCGGAACCCATACTTGAGGATTATTCTGTTCATGTTCTCCATAACTCTCCAACATCAAATGCAATACCATTAGGGGCTTGTAATTTGACAGTTCCTGGTATCTTTCCTCCAAAATAGTTCAGAAACCACTCTGGTATGACCTGTATAGCAGGCAGGAACATGCGAAAAACAAAAGAGAATGAGGCAGTGAAAATACTCCGACAAACTTGAGGAAACCCCAAAAAAGAAGATTTTTTAGTAACTCACCAGACTAATGCCCGTGTTAGAGGAGAGCAAAGCAACACTAAAACGAAGAAAACAGATATTGCTGCTGTATGATTGTGTTGAAGAAGCAAAGACGGGACCAAAGGTTACCAGCAAATTTGGTAACCTTTGGTCCTGTCTTTGCTTCTTTAACACCTTCATACAACAGCAATATCTGTTTTCTTCATTTTAGTGTTGATTTGCTCTCTTCTAACAGGGGCATCAGGGATGCCTCTTCATATCTGAATTTTAATTGATGTTGTTATTTCTAGACAAACTAAACTCTGTCCATACTAGCTCTCAGCGCGCCCTAGCTCGCACGAGCTAGAGGGTTGGCCCTCTATATCCCCTCCCGACCCGCACATGTAGGGGTCGACGGGCCACCCCCTACCCAAACTTGTAAAAAATCGTTCGGGGTGGTCCATTTACGGGGTCTGCTAGATGGCCGGGTATAGCTAAAATTTCTAACATTTCTAAACTAAAATTTCTAACATTTCTAAACTAAAATTTCTAATATAAAATTTCTAATATTTCTAACATTTCTAAACTAAAATTTCTAATATAAAATTTCTAACATTCATAAACTAAAATTTCTAACATTTGTAAACTAATAATTCTAACAATAATAAAAAACAGTAATTAAGTAAAAAAAAGAAAGAAAAACAAAAAAGGCCCCAGATTAGGGCGAGATAGAGGCAGGCCTTTTACCTCCTCTTGGGGCAGCGGCGGGCCGGCGGCGCGGGGCAGCGACGGCACGGGGCAGCGGCGGCGCGGGGCAGCGGCGGCGCGGGGCAGCGACGGGGATCGAGGGGCGGCGCAGGGGCAGCGACGGGGATCGAGGGGCGGCGCGGGGGCAGCGACGGGGATCGAGGGGCGGCGCGGGGGCAGCGACGGGGATCGAGGGGCGGCGCGGGGCAGCGACGGGACCTAGAGGGGCGGCGCGCGGCCGAGGCGAACGGGAGAGGGCGCTAGGGGGGGTGGGTGCGCTCGACGGAGTCGGGAGCGGCACCACAGAGGAGGATGCCGGCGGGCGCGAGGGGGCGGCGCGGATGCCGACGGGGCGAGGGGGTGGCGCGGGGGGACGGAAAAATTGGGCAGCCTGGCGGCGTCGATTTGGTCCCTGCGCGCGGTCTGGAACTGAAAGGAGCGGGGACGTGTTTATATCCTATGACCCTTTCGTCCCGGTTGGTGGCAACACCCGGGACGAAAGACCCTTCCGTCCCGGTTGGTGCCACCAACCGGGACGAAAGACCCTTCGTCCCGGTTGGTGCCACCAACCGGGACGAAAGGGCCCGGCTGGTCGCCTGCGCCAGAACCAGCTGGCCGGCGCGCCAATTGTTTTAGCGCCAAATTTTGAATATCTTACATATGTAAGTGAATAACTTCTACATACTTTCAAATTACGAAAAAATTACAACATTAAAATTGTTTGAAATTGCGTAAATAATTCAAATCCGTTTTGGGCAAACATACTGGCTGATCCTATTGATTGGCCTCCATCTACTATTCCTCTTTCTAGCCAGGTAATAATAAGAAATATAAAACTATTACCATTTTTCTTTCTTGATCAACTATCTCCCTTATGCTGGTAGCCACCATGCATTTACAAACCGGTGTATTAGGATCTGTAATGCACGAAACTCCTATAAACCATCCAACCATCTGCAGGGAGGTCAATATAGGAAAGATGACAAGCACTGGACATAGGACGAAGTGATTAAGCTAGCCAAGGGTGTTGAGAAATATGGCGCTGGGCAATGGAAAAAGATCGAGCTTCATTACTTCTCACTACCTGACGGAGAACCAGTCCGATCAAACGAAAATCTGAATGTATATATAGAAGTCTACTCCAAAAAAAAAAGTGGTTATTGGCAAATATGGAAGTTGTTTTATCTAGCAGATGAATAATAAAGTGGGTGTAGAACAAAACAAACGGTATCGCCATCACACAGCCCAACCGTGGCTACTGGGTGCATATATATATGCATACCAAATGCACGGTTGGACGTATGATGGCGAATCCGGATGTTTTGTATTTGAGAGATGAACTGACCGGGGTGTATGAAGCTGGGCTATATATAGGGTCCTCTGGCTCAAAAAGTGTTGAGCTAGGGTTTTGATCCAACGGTTAAGAAACACCTCATCCAACGGCTCACAGCAGCTCGAAAGAAACACACCGTAGCCCTGATCGAACGGCTCACAACAGCTCGAAAAAACACACCCGGATCCAACGACTCACGAGCGCTTGAAAGAAACACACGATCCGTGTGATTCTATCTGATTGGTCCAAACGAAACCCTAATTCCCATTTAGTCCCGGTTGGTTTCCCCAACCGGGACTAAAGGGGATGATCCGTTTCCCAATGAAACCCTAACCCATTCAGTCCCGGTTGGTGTCCCCAACCGGGACTAAAGGGATCGATGTTTTCTTCTCGCTATATATATGTATGCATTGCCACACCATTGGCATAAACACATACAAACTCACCACTCTCTCATGGCTTCTACCATACCCACTCTAACATTCAACCAGGCCGAGGCACTTTCCGCCTCGAACTACCCCTGCCCGCCCGGCTACAACGTTCCCGCCGGTTGGATGCTGAGCGCCGGAGGAGTGCCGGTCCCTCCTCTTCCTCAAGGTGTGGCGCGTCGGGCGGCCATCACGAACCACTACTACCACGAGCTCACGCCGGAGCAGCGGAGGAATCCCAGTTGGCATCCCGATAACCAGCATACTTGGGATGCCTTCTTCATCAATCGGCGTGAGAGGGCGCTCGCCAGGTATGAGGAGGACGGTCAGCCTCCTGGGAACTTTCACGAGGCCGGTCGTCGGCTATGGTGGTCCGGCCGGACTCTACAGAGCGTCATGGACTACATCAGGGCCGGCGATATCCCCCGCCTGCGCTACCCTAAGGCCCGGTCCTGGAGTCGTGATCTTCCGAGGGAGTGCAGAGCACCGTCAGACGATAGTGACGACGACGGCGGCGGCGAGTACGACGACTACGAGTACATGTACTATAGGCCTAGGCAGGAGTATGACTAGTAGATCGATGCACTTTTGCCATTATGTACTGCTTTGTTTATTTAGATCTATACTCTCCGTTTAGATTTAGATCCAATCTTGCCATTATGTGTACCGTGCCTTGTTTATCTATTGAAATACATGTCCCGCTCTTTTTAACGTCTATCGAAATGCCATTAGATCTGAATCCAACAAATCAGGAAAAACCACACGGAAAACAGAAAACAGACGAGCTAGAGGGCCACTGTTTGCCGGAATACAACAAATTATTTTATTAAACAGCCAACAGAAAACAGACGCGCTAGCGCGCTACTCTTCGTCCTCGTCGTCGTCGGTGACCTCCTCGTCGTCGGAGGAGGTGCATGATGGTATTTCCGAGATAGGCCCCCACCTCGGATCGTCGGAGGCCCAGACTTCGCCGGCATGGTCGGCCCGACGGAGCGCTTGCAGCGCCTTCGTCCTCGCCTCCCGAGCGGCATCTAACTCGAGGTGGCGTTCGAGGCGCCGCTCCGCCCGCTCAGCCGCGCGGGTCTGCCATAGCTCCTCGTCGGCGCTCTCCTCACCCGGATTGTTCCGGTAGTACTCGCGGACCACGCGGTCGTCCCTGGCGTCGACTAGGCCCTGAAACGCGCGGTGCCTGAGGTGGCGGTGGTCGGCGGCAGTGACGATCTGCGGCGTCGGCGCCCTGGCCTCCGCTTCCCAGAGGGTGTGGCAGTCGCTAAAATTCATCAACGACCGCGGGCGGCCGAGGCGCCAGGCCGCCGCGTCCCAAGCGCGGGCGGCCTCCGAGGCCGTCGCAAAGGAGCCAAGGGGGATGCGGTCGTCCCCGAAGCGGATAGTCGCGGTGAACATTCCGTTCTGCCGCGATCGAACTCCGCGGAAACCGGTAGTGTTGTTCCTCCTCGGAGGCATGGTGGTGGCACGACGGTGCGTGGAGTGGAGGTGCGGCAGTTTATAACGCGCATTCATGGCCACGCGTTACAACTCCCGCGCCACGCGGACAGACAATACCACCCATGCGCCACGCGGACAGACAATACAACCCTTGCTTAAAAAAAAAAGGGATTCGTCCCGGGTCGTGCCACGAACCGGGACCAATGCCCATGCGCGCGCCACGTGGCCTGTGGCTAGGGATTCGTCCCGGGTCGTGCCACGAACCGGGACCATTGGCTCCCCACGAACCGGGACAGATGCCCCCAGGTGGTTTCTGCTGCCTCGGGCACACGAACCGGGACCAATGCATGGCACTTGTCCCGGTTTTTGGTGCAACCGGGACAGATGCCCCCTGCCCCCCTGGACGAAAGGGGCTGTTTCCACTAGTACTAACACAACCAATAAATCGGTTCCACTTTGTTACCCCCTTCCGGCTCACGTAGAGGGGCCAGAACGACATTTCTGTCTTTTTCCCCATCAGGGCTATGGTTTCTCCGGAGAGGGGGCTCCGGATAGGCTGAACGCCACCAAATCCCATGGTATTCCATACCATGTGTGTTAGAGTGTGGCATGGGTATTGGATTCCCAAGATTTCCTCTCTCTCTCTCTGTGTTAGGGCTTCACCGGCGATTCAGATTCTCTCTGGCGGGTTCTAGGACTACTTAGAGCCCGAAACTCCCGAAACTGATGGAACTCGGGGAATCTTGCCAACAGGTTGGTGAAAGATCATCGTTCGTTTTGGTAATTATATGACAACATACCTATTTGATCTAATGTTTGTTCGATTAATGAAAATGCCCAGGTTTAATCAGGTTCACTAACTATATGGGGCGAACGATTGTTTTATACGAAAAGAGCAAGGAGAAAGAAATCCAGGGAGGGATTTTTGCGTAGGAGCGGAGGCTCCGGTGAATCCACCGGAGGCTCCACCCAGGGTCCGGTGGGGGTCCGGTGTGGGCTCCGCCCAAATCGCCTTCTGGAGCGCAACTGCGGAGGCTCGGACGGAAGCTCCGGTGAGGCTCCGGTGGGGCGGAACCTCCGCCATTCCCACCGGAGGCTCCGCTTCCTACAAAACCTAGCGTGCGCACACAAGAGGGTCCGGTGCACCTCCGGTGGAGGCTCCGCCCAAACGGCATTCTGTTGGACCCGAGCGGAGGCTCCACCGGAGCCTCCGGTGGGCCTCCGGTGGCCTAGCTTGGCCACTGTGTAAATGGGGTCCGGTGGACCTCCGGTGGGGGCTCCGCCAAAACCACCTTCTGTTGCGCGAGTGCGGAGGTTCCACCGGAACCTCCGGTGGGGCGGAACCTCCGCCATACCCACCGGTACCTCCGCCACGTTGTCCAGCAAGCGTGTGCAAATGTGCTGCGCCACTGCCCCAGCAAATGAAGCCCACCGGAGCCTCCGGTGAAACCACCGGAGCCTCCGGTGCTCCTGGACTGCAACGGCCCTTAAATGCAAGGGGTATAAATACCCTTTCCCCTACCTATTAAATGCTAAGCTTTCCCCCATTCTCTCTCCTAGCCATTAATGAAACCTTCATCCGCCTAGATCTCCCACTCCGTCCACCCAATCACTCCCATACTTGGTGGAGAGCTAGAGGAGGCCTAGATCCACACTTCCACCAAAGGAATCTCAAATCCATCCACCACAACCTAGTAGATCTAGAATCCTACTTGAGGCCTAGAAACCTTAGTAGATCTTGCGCTTGTAGCTTCCACCTTGTTGCAAGAAGCTACGGATTGCTTGAGAGCCTCCATCCATCTTGTGGAGTGACCTCGAGCCCTTGTAAAGGTTTGGTCAACGCCTTCAAGTCGACCTCATAGTGGAAACGAGAATCTCCCTCACCGTGGAAGCTCAAGGATAACAAGGTGTGCACAACCGTGCTATTGAGGAGCGCCTAGGTGGCTCCCCACCTCTCCAACGTAGACGTACTTCTCTTTGAGAAGGAACTACGGGAATCATATCCTTGTCTCCTTGTTTACACTTGTTCTTTGCTTTACTACCTTACGCTTTACTTCCGTTGCACATACTTTCTTGTTCACATAGGTTGCTCACCTAGATGCACATCTAGAGAACATTATCTTATCTCGCTTAGCCTCACTAAAAAGAAAAGAAAAGAAAAATTGGTAGTCAACCTATTCACCCCCCTCTAGTTGACCATAGTGCACTTTCAGTGGGCCCAACCATTTTCTTGGGGTATACTTGGGCCTAACATAACACAGCCGAGCAATTGGTTCCGCTTTCCTACCCCTTTCTGGCTCACGTAGAGGAGCCTGTCGTGGGATAATCACGGCAGACGTTACCGGGGGTAACTTGTCTTGGGGAAATCGACTCTGGTGTTTGGGAGAGGGTTTAGCTCAAGGGAAACCATGGTGATATGCGATCTAGTAGCCGGCAATCAGGTCGCCGAGTCTACGATCTGAATATATTATCTCGATACTCGTGTTACAAAGGATACTCGATATCTCGCAATCTCTATCTCATAAACTTGTGAATCTGGTGAACTCGTCGATCCAACCCTAGGGGCCGGCTTTTATAATCCCCGGATCCCCTGGCTTGCTGTCCAAGGCGTACTCGGAATCCTACCCGGACACTACTTACAAAACCCTAAACTTCCTTATCAGAACCCACAATCCGGATTACGAGGCCTACACTCCTGGGCCTTCTAGAAGTTCCTTTTCCCTAAGCCGGGTCTTGCGCAGCGTCCTTTGGGCCGAGTTACTCCTTGGCGTTAGCATACCGGGTTATCATCCCTCCATCAGTAGTCCCTAGAATAGCTTGGGCTTCACGGGATCCTCCTTGAAGCGCATGCTATTCCCTGCAAAAATAACAAACATACAAATTCATAGAGGCCGGGTTAAGTTGCTTTAATAAACAGCTAGGCCTAACTCCATCGGTGGTCCATATAATAACCCGGTTCCCTCTGAATCCATCCTTTACTTTTCCGGGTCAATACCCTGATGAGAATACCAAAGATCCGGCTTACTTCACTCGTTAATTGATCCAGGTATCGCGGAAGATATTTGCTTCCGATCCACTCCGGATACCCCGTCCAGCACTTAACGCGTATCCCAGAAAATCAGGACGGGTATCCCTTATCCCGAAAATTTCGGTTCCCGCCCGTACCTATAAATAGGTACCTAGGGGGTGACCTAATCTCAACGGTTCAGTCCTTCCATCCCCTTCTTCCTCACCAGTGCTTCCTCGTCTGAGCTCACAGAGCGCCACCACGGAGACCTCGCGCACGCCGCCGGAGCAGAGCTGCCGCCAGCCGCGTTCCTCCACGGTTCGTGTGACGCCCCGAGATCGGGCACTATGCAGAATTCAGCATTCCCGCCAAATCCGCATAATAACCGATTCCAGGTTGCCATTTATGATAACATTACAATAGTTCACGAATAATCCACAATTACAACAGAAACAGATAGATACAAGATGACTCAAACGAGCCGGGGTTACAACTGATACATTACAAAGATCCAGATAACAGCGGAAGAAAACAACATAGCGTCCGGCTACGGACAAGTTCCAAATTGGACTAAGAGTCCTGAAGATAACCGAGAGCGTCCAATCCCTGCCCAGGCCAAGCCGGAGGGATTCCCAAGCTAACGTCGTCAGACTTCAAACCTGTTGACTGCAAGTTGGAATTTGCAGCCACGAAAGAGATTCGTGGGTCAGTACGGTTAAGTACTGGCAAGGGGGATAAAACCCATACTCACAAGAATACCGGCGTAGCCAGTCATCACAAGATACAAATACTTTAGGATCAACGGAAAGGAAGGGGGTTATTGCAAATAAGCGACAGCAGGCTGCACTAACCAACTACAGAGAGATACTACAACTTCCGGCTAACAGAAAGAAGATAAGATCGATTATTGTAACCAACGGAAAGTAAATCCAAACAAACCCATCCTGGATCTCGCCCCTTATCCAAAGAAGCAATCCGAGGATAACTCACACAGTTGAGTTAATGATGGTTCAGATTATTGTGTCAATAAGCCTATTACTAGTCAAGTTGTTAATCATTGGGTGAAAGGTTGTTAATCATTAGGTTTAAGTTGTCCTGAGTACTTGTTAGCCAGTACTTTCACCAAGTAATCCATAACCGCGGAAAACACGGCTTCTCGAGAAGATTATCCCTGCAGGGTTGCACCAATTTAGCCGTACACGCAAGAATAACCCGCCAGATGGGGAGCTAACCCACCAAGCGAGGTACTCTACACAACCAACCCTTCTTCGCATCAAGCCCAAAGCACCGCGTGCTGTGCGTGCGCGGCTAATCGAGCCCCCCGAAGAAAAGGAGGACCCTCATAGCACTGGAAGACCACGCCGCCCTAAATGCCGACTACAAAAGTTCCACCCTGGCGCCAAGGGTTCGTACCTGCATATGATGCAGCAAATGGAACACCCGAACTAGTACGGCGATTTGGACGAGATGCGAATCGAGTCAGTTGAGGGGGGCGCCCATACTCGCTTCCCACATGCGGGTAGTGCGCTCATCATGGATCAGTAGACAAGACCCTTTTCCTATTAGGGTCGACACTAGCAGGCCTCAAAACCACAAAGGGCCTCCTGCCGGTGCCTTATCATCAAATTTATTATTAAACAATAACAGTAGCATGATTGATTGATTGATTAAACATTGAGCCCCCGGAACATAATACAGTAGTAACAGGAAGTAACGGGTAACAGACTCGAGCAAAACAACCCTAAGCAGGATAGTAAGACACGGGCAACAAGCAATGGTTATAGGTATGGAGGGGAGGCAATAACAAGGTTAAGGGATTCATGTGATGGGTTCGTAACAGAAACAACTACTACTAAGGATAGCAGAAAAGAATCAACGGAAAGAATCGGTAACAAGTGATGAAAGGCAGCCATATGGCAGCAAGTGAGTATACTTGCCTGAGATCCCGCAAGGTAGCAGAACTTGTCGTTGCTCACATCATCTCAACGTCCTATCCGGGAAGAAGCAACGAACCTCGAACAAACACCGGACGCAACAATTACTACTACGGCAAAAGATCCAGCATGATCAAGATATGGATGCATGACAGGTTTAAAGATGCATCAAGGTAAACTAGTTGACAAGATAAACAGATTTAAAGGGACCCATATGCAATTTGAGTTGCATAGGAAAAGCCCATGAATTATGGTTAAATTATTTGTTTTCCAACTAATCAATAGGTGTAAGTGGATTATCATGATGCATGGATGAGGAAAACAACAAAATAACAACAATAGAACCAGTTGGAAATAAGGTTTACCAATTTTAGAAATTTATGTATTAAGTTAGAAAATTTTGGTTCCTTAAGGGTGTCACACAAACAATTGTTGTTTTCAGCAAGTTAAGGTGTTCAAAACAAATAACAAAGTTTATATTTGAAAAGAACGTCAAATTTTAGTTGGATTACATGTTTCAAATATTGAAATTGGTATTAGGATGTATTTATTATGAATTAAACAATATTAAACAAGTTTTAATTGAATTTAGAACAAGTTTGAATTTAATTGAATTTTTATTTGTTCAAAACATAATTTCAAACTCATATTTGAAAAGTTCACACTTTGATGGTTTGAAAACATATTTTGCATGTTCAAAAATATTTTATTTTGAGCAAGTTATGATTTTTATCAAATTTAAATGAATTAAACAAGTATTAAATTATTTAGGCAAGTTAAATTATGCAAACAATGAAACAAATTTTATATTTGAAAAGGTTATTCAAAATGGTATGGAAAACATATTTTATTTGCATTTATTGGATTAATAAATAATTAGTTATTGATTTTAGAAATTAGCATTTGAATTATTTAAGTTTGAATTTTTAAATGCATTTGTAATTGTCAAAACAGTACACAAATTGATTATTTGGAAAGATTAGGAAATTTGGAACAGAAAACATATAAAACTTGTATTTATTGGAATTACAGATTAAGAGTTATTAAAGGTTAAAGTTTTAGTTTTAAATCTGTTAATTAAAATGATTTAGGAATTACAGTAAAAAATGCGCAGGAACTTTTCCTACTCACTGCTATCTACACACGGCCACTGCCGCGTGGGCCAGAGGCCAGCGTGGCGTGCGCGTGGCCAGGGAGAGGCTGACAGGTGGGGCTTGGCCGTCAGTCAGCAGTGGAAAAAAGGGTGTGGATTTAATCCACTGGCTAGGGAATCGAACACAGAACCTCGCGGCGCTAGCGTAAGCGCTGGCACCACTGCGGTGCTCGGCTTCGTTTGTTGGGTTCAGATACGCATGGGAGTTAACACTACGCTGCTCGTTAACTGAACAAAAACAACAGCGACTCCCTGACGGCGAACAGAAACGAGCAGAAACCTGCGGCGATCGATGGGCTGCCTGGCTCGCGTCGTGAGCGTGTGCTTGCTGGATGCGTGGTGCGGGCGTGTGGACGGTGTGCAGGCGAGCAGAGAGCGATGGGAGAGGGCAGGGGAGACGCGCTCACCTCGCTGTTCTGTCGACGACGACTGCCTGTCGGCAGTGGCAGAGGGCCTCTCTCCGGCGACGGCGCGGCCGCCGTGGTGCCTCCCGGCAAGCGACGAGGGGACGGGAGGACTCCAGGGTCTGCCGCGGTTCCATTTTCCTCCTCAGAGGCTCCTCGAGGTGGACAGGCTACCGACGGTGAGGGGAGGAAGGTGGTCTCGGTGGTGATCGGTGCGGCTGGTTCAGGGTTCAGAGAAAGACTCGGGGGAAGAGGAAAAAGGAGCTGGCGGCGCTAGAGGATGGGCTAGGGTTCTAGGGCTAGCATCAGAGGGGGGGGGTAGGTACTTAAGGGGAGCTGGTGCTTGTACGGCATGGCATCCAGGGGGGAGAGAGATCGAAGGGCTCTGCACCTGTTCGTACTGAAGAGGAAGATGACAAACA
This sequence comes from Alopecurus myosuroides, assembly GCA_028641055.1. Taxonomy (NCBI): domain Eukaryota; kingdom Viridiplantae; phylum Streptophyta; class Magnoliopsida; order Poales; family Poaceae; genus Alopecurus; species Alopecurus myosuroides. The sequence continues at coordinate 240,151,190 of CM054061.1, forward strand.
GAGAGAGGGGGTGGGCCAGAAAGGAGAGGAAAGGAATGGGCTTGGGGAAGAAAAGATGGGGTTGGGCTGGCCCTTCTACTTGCTTTATTTTTATTTTTCTATTAGTTGATTTTTTGTAAAGAATAAAAGAGAGAGATAGAAAAGGGTTAGGGTTTAATTTTTATGAATAATTTTTTAGTGCTTTGCAAAACAGTAATTAAAAGCAATTACCATTAACTTCAAAGTTTAGAATATTAAGTGATTTCTAATTTGTTAGTGGAATTTCAAAATAAGGTTGGGGTGTTTATTTTGATAATTAGATTTTTATTCATTTGCAAAACAACAACAACAAGGTAGTTAAAAAGTAATTTCAACAACTTGAAATTAGTAATTGGATATTAAATGGTTAGGTGATTTTTTCAAATAGGGTTTGGTTGGAAATTTGGATTTAAACAAATTTTATTTAATAAGCAACAAGCAATTACACAAACATTATTGAAATTAGTTTTGTTTGCCAAATTTTAATTTTTTCAAACCCATATTGAAATGTGATAAATAAGATTGATTTGATTTGAATGTTTGGAAATTTGCCATTAGGGTTTTTATCAAAAAGGGAGAAATTTTTGTTAACAGGCAATTTGATTAAAACAATTTTAAACTATTGAAAAACAAATGGGTGGTTTAGTTTGCAAGTTTGAAATTGGAAATTTGGAGCAAGGGGAAAAGTTTAAATTGTTTTGAATTTTCAGTTGTGATGCAAACATGGTGCAATGCAATGTGATGCATATGATGCAAGCAAAAGGAAACAAACACTTTCCTATTAGGGTAACACCCCAGGTGTTACAGACGACACCACTAACAAGGGATTGCGCCCTCGCAATCCACCTGCTGACCCGGGAGGGGAAAGAAGTTCGACTATCGATTCTTCATGCTTCCGTTTGATCTCCTCGACACCACTAACAAGGGCTTCTCGACACCACTAACAAGAGATTCTTGCTAGGGCTGACGACGATGTTCTTCCACCAGGAATCTTCCGATGATCGAACCTATTAGGTTAAGGGCTCAGAAAACGTCCACCCACGTAGGATCCTAACACTTTGAAAGATAGACAAGGGGGGAGACTCCAAAACAAATGAGATGGGAGGGGAAATAGAATAGAGATAAGGAGAAAACAAGAATCCTATTGAGATGTTTTTCCAAAATAGTTTAGCGGAAATAGTTTTTGACACTCTAGAAACAACGACCGTTAGCGAGGTTATCCTACAGGCTTTGCGGACCCGTTGCTTCGATAACCATTCGTATCGAAACAATAACGGGAATCGGAACCAAGGCTCTGATACCATTTGTGACGCCCCGAGATCGGGCACTATGCAGAATTCAGCATTCCCGCCAAATCCGCATAATAACCGATTCCAGGTTGCCATTTATGATAACATTACAATAGTTCACGAATAATCCACAATTACAACAGAAACAGATAGATACAAGATGACTCAAACGAGCCGGGGTCACAACTGATACATTACAAAGATCCAGATAACAGCGGAAGAAAACAACATAGCGTCCGGCTACGGACAAGTTCCAAATTGGACTAAGAGTCCTGAAGATAACCGAGAGCGTCCAATCCCTGCCCAGGCCAAGCCGGAGGGATTCCCAAGCTAACGTCGTCAGACTTCAAACCTGTTGACTGCAAGTTGGAATTTGCAGCCACGAAAGAGATTCGTGGGTCAGTACGGTTAAGTACTGGCAAGGGGGATAAAACCCATACTCACAAGAATACCGGCGTAGCCAGTCATCACAAGATACAAATACTTTAGGATCAACGGAAAGGAAGGGGGTTATTGCAAATAAGCGACAGCAGGCTGCACTAACCAACTACAGAGAGATACTACAACTTCCGGCTAACAGAAAGAAGATAAGATCGAGTATTGTAACCAACGGAAAGTAAATCCAAACAAACCCATCCTGGATCTCGCCCCTTATCCAAAGAAGCAATCCGAGGATAACTCACACAGTTGAGTTAATGATGGTTCAGATTATTGTGTCAATAAGCCTATTACTAGTCAAGTTGTTAATCATTGGGTGAAAGGTTGTTAATCATTAGGTTTAAGTTGTCCTGAGTACTTGTTAGCCAGTACTTTCACCAAGTAATCCATAACCGCGGAAAACACGGCTTCTCGAGAAGATTATCCCTGCAGGGTTGCACCAATTTAGCCGTACACGCAAGAATAACCCGCCAGATGGGGAGCTAACCCACCAAGCGAGGTACTCTACACAACCAACCCTTCTTCGCATCAAGCCCAAAGCACCGCGTGCTGTGCGTGCGCGGCTAATCGAGCCCCCCGAAGAAAAGGAGGACCCTCATAGCACTGGAAGACCACGCCGCCCTAAATGCCGACTACAAAAGTTCCACCCTGGCGCCAAGGGTTCGTACCTGCATATGATGCAGCAAATGGAACACCCGAACTAGTACGGCGATTTGGACGAGATGCGAATCGAGTCAGTTGAGGGGGGCGCCCATACTCGCTTCCCACATGCGGGTAGTGCGCTCATCATGGATCAGTAGACAAGACCCTTTTCCTATTAGGGTCGACACTAGCAGGCCTCAAAACCACAAAGGGCCTCCTCCCGGTGCCTTATCATCAAATTTATTATTAAACAATAACAGTAGCATGATTGATTGATTGATTAAACATTGAGCCCCCGGAACATAATAGAGTAGTAACAGGAAGTAACGGGTAACAGACTCGAGCAAAACAACCCTAAGCAGGATAGTAAGACACGGGCAACAAGCAATGGTTATAGGTATGGAGGGGAGGCAATAACAAGGTTAAGGGATTCATGTGATGGGTTCGTAACAGAAACAACTACTACTAAGGATAGCAGAAAAGAATCAACGGAAAGAATCGGTAACAAGTGATGAAAGGCAGCCATATGGCAGCAAGTGAGTATACTTGCCTGAGATCCCGCAAGGTAGCAGAACTTGTCGTTGCTCACATCATATCAACGTCCTATCCGGGAAGAAGCAACGAACCTCGAACAAACACCGGACGCAACAATTACTACTACGGCAAAAGATCCAGCATGATCAAGATATGGATGCATGACAGGTTTAAAGATGCATCAAGGTAAACTAGTTGACAAGATAAACAGATTTAAAGGGACCCATATGCAATTTGAGTTGCATAGGAAAAGCCCATGAATTATGGTTAAATTATTTGTTTTCCAACTAATCAATAGGTGTAAGTGGATTAGCATGATGCATGGATGAGGAAAACAACAAAATAACAACAATAGAACCAGTTGGAAATAAGGTTTACCAATTTTAGAAATTTACGTATTAAGTTAGAAAATTTTGGTTCCTTAAGGGTGTCACACAAACAATTGTTGTTTTCAGCAAGTTAAGGTGTTCAAAACAAATAACAAAGTTTATATTTGAAAAGAACATCAAATTTTAGTTGGATTACATGTTTCAAATATTGAAATTGGTATTAGGATGTATTTATTATGAATTAAACAATATTAAACAAGTTTTAATTGAATTTAGAACAAGTTTGAATTTAATTGAATTTTTATTTGTTCAAAACATAATTTCAAACTCATATTTGAAAAGTTCACACTTTGATGGTTTGAAAACATATTTTGCATGTTCAAAAATATTTTATTTTGAGCAAGTTATGATTTTTATCAAATTTAAATGAATTAAACAAGTATTAAATTATTTAGGCAAGTTAAATTATTCAAACAATGAAACCAATTTTATATTTGAAAAGGTTATTCAAAATGGTATGGAAAACATATTTTATTTGCATTTATTGGATTAATAAATAATTAGTTATTGATTTTAGAAATTAGCATTTGAATTATTTAAGTTTGAATTTTTAAATGCATTTGTAATTGTCAAAACAGTACACAAATTGATTATTTGGAAAGATTAGGAAATTTGGAACAGAAAACATATAAAACTTGTATTTATTGGAATTACAGATTAAGAGTTATTAAAGGTTAAAGTTTTAGTTTTAAATCTGTTAATTAAAATGATTTAGGAATTACAGTAAAAAATGCGCAGGAACTTTTCCTACTCACTGCTATCTACACACGGCCACTGCCGCGTGGGCCAGAGGCCAGCGTGGCGTGCGCGTGGCCGGGGAGAGCCTGACAGGTGGGGCTTGGCCGTCAGTCAGCAGTGGAAAAAAGGGTGTGGATTTAATCCACGGGCTAGGGAATCGAACACAGAACCTCGCGGCGCTAGCGTAAGCGCTGGAACCACTGCGGTGCTCGGCTTCGTTTGTTGGGTTCAGATACGCAGGGGAGTTAACACTACGCTGCTCGTTAACTGAACAAAAACAACAGCGACTCCCTGACGGCGAACAGAAACGAGCAGAAACCTGCGGCGATCGATGGGCTGCCTGGCTCGCGTCGTGAGCGTGTGCTTGCTGGATGCGTGGTGCGGGCGTGTGGACGGTGTGCAGGCGAGCAGAGAGCGAGGGGAGAGGGCAGGGGAGACGCGCTCACCTCGCTGTTCTGTCGACGACGACTGCCTGTCGGCAGTGGCAGAGGGCCTCTCTCCGGCGACGGCGCGGCCGCCGTGGTGCCTCCCGGCAAGCGACGAGGGGACGGGAGGACTCCAGGGTCTGCCGCGGTTCCATTTTCCTCCTCAGAGGCTCCTCGAGGTGGACAGGCTACCGGCGGTGAGGGGAGGAAGGTGGTCTCGGTGGTGATCGGTGCGGCTGGTTCAGGGTTCAGAGAAAGACTCGGGGGGAAGAGGAAAAAGGAGCTGGCGACGCTAGAGGATGGGCTAGGGTTCTAGGGCTAGCATCAGAGGGGGGGTAGGTACTTAAGGGGAGCTGGTGCTTGTACGGCATGGCATCCAGGGGGGAGAGAGATCGAAGGGCTCTGCACCTGTTCGTACTGAAGAGGAAGATGACAAACAGAGAGAGGGGGTGGGCCAGAAAGGAGAGGAAAGGAATGGGCTTGGGGAAGAAAAGATGGGGTTGGGCTGGCCCTTCTACTTGCTTTATTTTTATTTTTCTATTAGTTGATTTTTTGTAAAGAATAAAAGAGAGAGATAGAAAAGGGTTAGGGTTTAATTTTTATGAATAATTTTTTAGTGCTTTGCAAAACAGTAATTAAAAGCAATTACCATTAACTTCAAAGTTTAGAATATTAAGTGATTTCTAATTTGTTAGTTGAATTTCAAAATAAGGTTGGGGTGTTTATTTTGATAATTAGATTTTTATTCATTTGCAAAACAACAACAACAAGGTAGTTAAAAAGTAATTTCAACAACTTGAAATTAGTAATTGGATATTAAATGGTTAGGTGATTTTTTCAAATAGGGTTTGGTTGGAAATTTAGATTTAAACAAATTTTATTTAATAAGCAACAAGCAATTACACAAACATTATTGAAATTAGTTTTGTTTGCCAAATTTTAATTTTTTCAAACCCATATTGAAATGTGATAAATAAGATTGATTTGATTTGAATGTTTGGAAATTTGCCATTAGGGTTTTTATCAAAAAGGGAGAAATTTTGTTAACAGGCAATTTGATTAAAACAATTTTAAACTATTGAAAAACAAATGGGTGGTTTAGTTTGCAAGTTTGAAATTGGAAATTTGGAGCAAGGGGAAAAGTTTAAATTGTTTTGAATTTTCAGTTGTGATGCAAACATGGTGCAATGCAATGTGATGCATATGATGCAAGCAAAAGGAAACAAACACTTTCCTATTAGGGTAACACCCCAGGTGTTACAGACGACACCACTAACAAGGGATTGCGCCCTCGCAATCCACCTGCTAACCCGGGAGGGGAAAGAAGTTCGACTATCGATTCTTCGTGCTTCCGTTTGATCTCCTCGACACCACTAACAAGGGCTTCTCGACACCACTAACAAGAGATTCTTGCTAGGGCTGACGACGATGTTCTTCCACCAGGAATCTTCCGATGATCGAACCTATTAGGTTAAGGGCTCAGAAAACGTCCACCCACGTAGGATCCTAACACTTTGAAAGATAGACAAGGGGGGAGACTCCAAAACAAATGAGATGGGAGGGGAAATAGAATAGAGATAAGGAGAAAACAAGAATCCTATTGAGATGTTTTTCCAAAATAGTTTAGCGGAAATAGTTTTTGACACTCTAGAAACAACGACCGTTAGCGAGGTTATCCTACAGGCTTTGCGGACCCGTTGCTTCGATAACCATTCGTATCGAAACAATAACGGGAATCGGAACCAAGGCTCTGATACCATTTGTGACGCCCCGAGATCGGGCACTATGCAGAATTCAGCATTCCCGCCAAATCCGCATAATAACCGATTCCAGGTTGCCATTTATGATAACATTACAATAGTTCACGAATAATCCACAATTACAACAGAAACAGATAGATACAAGATGACTCAAACGAGCCGGGGTCACAACTGATACATTACAAAGATCCAGATAACAGCGGAAGAAAACAACATAGCGTCCGGCTACGGACAAGTTCCAAATTGGACTAAGAGTCCTGAAGATAACCGAGAGCGTCCAATCCCTGCCCAGGCCAAGCCGGAGGGATTCCCAAGCTAACGTCGTCAGACTTCAAACCTGTTGACTGCAAGTTGGAATTTGCAGCCACGAAAGAGATTCGTGGGTCAGTACGGTTAAGTACTGGCAAGGGGATAAAACCCATACTCACAAGAATACCGGCGTAGCCAGTCATCACAAGATACAAATACTTTAGGATCAACGGAAAGGAAGGGGGTTATTGCAAATAAGCGACAGCAGGCTGCACTAACCAACTACAGAGAGATACTACAACTTCCGGCTAACAGAAAGAAGATAAGATCGAGTATTGTAACCAACGGAAAGTAAATCCAAACAAACCCATCCTGGATCTCGCCCCTTATCCAAAGAAGCAATCCGAGGATAACTCACACAGTTGAGTTAATGATGGTTCAGATTATTGTGTCAATAAGCCTATTACTAGTCAAGTTGTTAATCATTGGGTGAAAGGTTGTTAATCATTAGGTTTAAGTTGTCCTCAGTACTTGTTAGCCAGTACTTTCACCAAGTAATCCATAACCGCGGAAAACACGGCTTCTCGAGAAGATTATCCCTGCAGGGTTGCACCAATTTAGCCGTACACGCAAGAATAACCCGCCAGATGGGGAGCTAACCCACCAAGCGAGGTACTCTACACAACCAACCCTTCTTCGCATCAAGCCCAAAGCACCGCGTGCTGTGCGTGCACGGCTAATCGAGCCCCCCGAAGAAAAGGAGGACCCTCATAGCACTGGAAGACCACGCCGCCCTAAATGCCGACTACAAAAGTTCCACCCTGGCGCCAAGGGTTCGTACCTGCATATGATGCAGCAAATGGAACACCCGAACTAGTACGGCGATTTGGACGAGATGCGAATCGAGTCAGTTGAGGGGGGCGCCCATACTCGCTTCCCACATGCGGGTAGTGCGCTCATCATGGATCAGTAGACAAGACCCTTTTCCTATTAGGGTCGACACTAGCAGGCCTCAAAACCACAAAGGGCCTCCTGCCGGTGCCTTATCATCAAATTTATTATTAAACAATAACAGTAGCATGATTGATTGATTGATTAAACATTGAGCCCCCGGAACATAATAGAGTAGTAACAGGAAGTAACGGGTAACAGACTCGAGCAAAACAACCCTAAGCAGGATAGTAAGACACAGGCAACAAGCAATGGTTATAGGTATGGAGGGGAGGCAATAACAAGGTTAAGGGATTCATGTGATGGGTTCGTAACAGAAACAACTACTACTAAGGATAGCAGAAAAGAATCAACGGAAAGAATCGGTAACAAGTGATGAAAGGCAGCCATATGGCAGCAAGTGAGTATACTTGCCTGAGATCCCGCAAGGTAGCAGAACTTCTCGTTGCTCACATCATATCAACGTCCTATCCGGGAAGAAGCAACGAACCTCGAACAAACACCGGACGCAACAATTACTACTACGGCAAAAGATCCAGCATGATCAAGATATGGATGCATGACAGGTTTAAAGATGCATCAAGGTAAACTAGTTGACAAGATAAACAGATTTAAAGGGACCCATATGCAATTTGAGTTGCATAGGAAAAGCCCATGAATTATGGTTAAATTATTTGTTTTCCAACTAATCAATAGGTGTAAGTGGATTAGCATGATGCATGGATGAGGAAAACAACAAAATAACAACAATAGAACCAGTTGGAAATAAGGTTTACCAATTTTAGAAATTTATGTATTAAGTTAGAAAATTTTGGTTCCTTAAGGGTGTCACACAAACAATTGTTGTTTTCAGCAAGTTAAGGTGTTCAAAACAAATAACAAAGTTTATATTTGAAAAGAACATCAAATTTTAGTTGGATTACATGTTTCAAATATTGAAATTGGTATTAGGATGTATTTATTATGAATTAAACAATATTAAACAAGTTTTAATTGAATTTAGAACAAGTTTGAATTTCATTGAATTTTTATTTGTTCAAAACATAATTTCAAACTCATATTTCAAAAGTTCACACTTTGATGGTTTGAAAACATATTTTGCATGTTCAAAAATATTTTATTTTGAGCAAGTTATGATTTTTATCAAATTTAAATGAATTAAACAAGTATTAAATTATTTAGGCAAGTTAAATTATTCAAACAATGAAAAAAATTTATATTTGAAAAGGTTATTCAAAATGGTATGGAAAACATATTTTATTTGCATTTATTGGATTAATAAATAATTAGTTATTGATTTTAGAAATTAGCATTTGAATTATTTAAGTTTGAATTTTTAAATGCATTTGTAATTGTCAAAACAGTACACAAATTGATTATTTGGAAAGATTAGGAAATTTGGAACAGAAAACATATAAAACTTGTATTTATTGGAATTACAGATTAAGAGTTATTAAAGGTTAAAGTTTTAGTTTTAAATCTGTTAATTAAAATGATTTAGGAATTACAGTAAAAAATGCGCAGGAACTTTTCCTACTCACTGCTATCTACACACGGCCACTGCCGCGTGGGCCAGAGGCCAGCGTGGCGTGCGCGTGGCCAGGGAGAGGCTGACAGGTGGGGCTTGGCCGTCAGTCAGCAGTGGAAAAAAGGGTGTGGATTTAATCCACGGGCTAGGGAATCGAACACAGAACCTCGCGGCGCTAGCGTAAGCGCTGGAACCACTGCGGTGCTCGGCTTCGTTTGTTGGGTTCAGATACGCAGGGGAGTTAACACTACGCTGCTCGTTAACTGAACAAAAACAACAGCGACTCCCTGACGGCGAACAGAAACGAGCAGAAACCTGCGGCGATCGATGGGCTGCCTGGCTCGTGTCGTGAGCGTGTGCTTGCTGGATGCGTGGTGCGGGCGTGTGGACGGTGTGCAGGCGAGCAGAGAGCGAGGGGAGAGGGCAGGGGAGACGCGCTCACCTCGCTGTTCTGTCGACGACGACTGCCTGTCGGCAGTGGCAGAGGGCCTCTCTCCGGCGACGGCGCGGCCGCCGTGGTGCCTCCCGGCAAGCGACGAGGGGACGGGAGGACTCCAGGGTCTGCCTGCGGTTCCATTTTCCTCCTCAGAGGCTCCTCGAGGTGGACAGGCTACCGGCGGTGAGGGGAGGAAGGTGGTCTCGGTGGTGATCGGTGCGGCTGGTTCAGGGTTCAGAGAAAGACTCGGGGGGAAGAGGAAAAAGGAGCTGGCGGCGCTAGAGGATGGGCTAGGGTTCTAGGGCTAGCATCAGAGGGGGGGGGGGTAGGTACTTAAGGGGAGCTGGTGCTTGTACGGCATGGCATCCAGGGGGGGAGAGAGATCGAAGGGCTCTGCACCTGTTCGTACTGAAGAGGAAGATGACAAACAGAGAGAGGGGGTGGGCCAGAAAGGAGAGGAAAGGAATGGGCTTGGGGAAGAAAAGATGGGGTTGGGCTGGCCCTTCTACTTGCTTTATTTTTATTTTTCTATTAGTTGATTTTTTATAAAGAATAAAAGAGAGAGATAGAAAAGGGTTAGGGTTTAATTTTTATGAATAATTTTTTAGTGCTTTGCAAAACAGTAATTAAAAGCAATTACCATTAACTTCAAAGTTTAGAATATTAAGTGATTTCTAATTTGTTAGTTGAATTTCAAAATAAGGTTGGGGTGTTTATTTTGATAATTAGATTTTTATTCATTTGCAAAACAACAACAACAAGGTAGTTAAAAAGTAATTTCAACAACTTGAAATTAGTAATTGGATATTAAATGGTTAGGTGATTTTTTCAAATAGGGTTTGGTTGGAAATTTGGATTTAAACAAATTTTATTTAATAAGCACCAAGCAATTACACAAACATTATTGAAATTAGTTTTGTTTGCCAAATTTTAATTTTTTCAAACCCATATTGAAATGTGATAAGTAAGATTGATTTGATTTGAATGTTTGGAATTTTGCCATTAGGGTTTTTATCAAAAAGGGAGAAATTTTGTTAACAGGCAATTTGATTAAAACAATTTTAAACTATTGAAAAACAAATGGGTGGTTTAGTTTGCAAGTTTGAAATTGGAAATTTGGAGCAAGGGGAAAAGTTTAAATTTTTTTGAATTTTCAGTTGTGATGCAAACATGGTGCAATGCAATGTGATGCATATGATGCAAGCAAAAGGAAACAAACACTTTCCTATTAGGGTAACACCCCAGGTGTTACAGACGACACCACTAACAAGGGATTGCGCCCTCGCAATCCACCTGCTGACCCGGGAGGGGAAAGAAGTTCGACTATCGATTCTTCGTGCTTCCGTTTGATCTCCTCGACACCACTAACAAGGGCTTCTCGACACCACTAACAAGAGATTCTTGCTAGGGCTGACGACGATGTTCTTCCACCAGGAATCTTCCGATGATCGAACCTATTAGGTTAAGGGCTCAGAAAACGTCCACCCACGTAGGATCCTAACACTTTGAAAGATAGACAAGGGGGAGACTCCAAAACAAATGAGATGGGAGGGTAAATAGAATAGAGATAAGGAGAAAACAAGAATCCTATTGAGATGTTTTTCCAAAATAGTTTAGCGGAAATAGTTTTTGACACTCTAGAAACAACGACCGTTAGCGAGGTTATCCTACAGGCTTTGCGGACCCGTTGCTTCGATAACCATTCGTATCGAAACAATAACGGGAATCGGAACCAAGGCTCTGATACCATTTGTGACGCCCCGAGATCGGGCACTATGCAGAATTCAGCATTCCCGCCAAATCCGCATAATAACCGATTCCAGGTTGCCATTTATGATAACATCACAATAGTTCACGAATAATCCACAATTACAACAGAAACAGATAGATACAAGATGACTCAAACGAGCCGGGGTCACAACTGATACATTACAAAGATCCAGATAACAGCGGAAGAAAACAACATAGCGTCCGGCTACGGACAAGTTCCAAATTGGACTAAGAGTCCTGAAGATAACCGAGAGCGTCCAATCCCTGCCCAGGCCAAGCCGGATGGATTCCCAAGCTAACGTCGTCAGACTTCAAACCTGTTGACTGCAAGTTGCAATTTGCAGCCACGAAAGAGATTCGTGGGTCAGTACGGTTAAGTACTGGCAAGGGGGATAAAACCCATACTCACAAGAATACCGGCGTAGCCAGTCATCACAAGATACAAATACTTTAGGATCAACGGAAAGGAAGGGGGTTATTGCAAATAAGCGACAGCAGGCTGCACTAACCAACTACAGAGAGATACTGCAACTTCCGGCTAACAGAAAGAAGATAAGATCGAGTATTGTAACCAACGGAAAGTAAATCCAAACAAACCCATCCTGGATCTCGCCCCTTATCCAAAGAAGCAATCCGAGGATAACTCACACAGTTGAGTTAATGATGGTTCAGATTATCGTGTCAATAAGCCTATTACTAGTCAAGTTGTTAATCATTGGGTGAAAGGTTGTTAATCATTAGGTTTAAGTTGTCCTGAGTACTTGTTAGCCAGTACTTTCACCAAGTAATCCATAACCGCGGAAAACATGGCTTCTCGAGAAGATTATCCCTGCAGGGTTGCACCAATTTAGCCGTACACGCAAGAATAACCCGCCAGATGGGGAGCTAACCCACCAAGCGAGGTACTCTACACAACCAACCCTTCTTCGCATCAAGCCCAAAGCACCGCGTGCTGTGCGTGCGCGGCTAATCGAGCCCCCCGAAGAAAAGGAGGACCCTCATAGCACTGGAAGACCACGCCGCCCTAAATGCCGACTACAAAAGTTCCACCCTGGCGCCAAGGGTTCGTACCTGCATATGATGCAGCAAATGGAACACCCGAACTAGTACGGCGATTTGGACGAGATGCGAATCGAGTCAGTTGAGGGGGGCGCCCATACTCGCTTCCCACATGCGGGTAGTGCGCTCATCATGGATCAGTAGACAAGACCCTTTTCCTATTAGGGTCGACACTAGCAGGCCTCAAAACCACAAAGGGCCTCCTGCCGGTGCCTTATCATCAAATTTATTATTAAACAATAACAGTAGCATGATTGATTGATTGATTAAACATTGAGCCCCCGGAACATAATAGAGTAGTAACAGGAAGTAACGGGTAACAGACTCGAGCAAAACAACCCTAAGCAGGATAGTAAGACACGGGCAACAAGCAATGGTTATAGGTATGGAGGGGAGGCAATAACAAGGTTAAGGGATTCATGTGATGGGTTCGTAACAGAAACAACTACTACTAAGGATAGCAGAAAAGAATCAACGGAAAGAATCAGTAACAAGTGATGAAAGGCAGCCATATGGCAGCAAGTGAGTATACTTGCCTGAGATCCCGCAAGGTAGCAGAACTTGTCGTTGCTCACATCATCTCAACGTCCTATCCGGGAAGAAGCAACGAACCTCGAACAAACACCGGACGCAACAATTACTACTACGGCAAAAGATCCAGCATGATCAAGATATGGATGCATGACAGGTTTAAAGATGCATCAAGGTAAACTAGTTGACAAGATAAACAGATTTAAAGGGACCCATATGCAATTTGAGTTGCATAGGAAAAGCCCATGAATTATGGTTAAATTATTTGTTTTCCAACTAATCAATAGGTGTAAGTGGATTAGCATGATGCATGGATGAGGAAAACAACAAAATAACAACAATAGAACCAGTTGGAAATAAGGTTTACCAATTTTAGAAATTTATGTATTAAGTTAGAAATTTTGGTTCCTTAAGGGTGTCACACAAACAATTGTTGTTTTCAGCAAGTTAAGGTGTTCAAAACAAATAACAAAGTTTATATTTGAAAAGAACATCAAATTTTAGTTGGATTACATGTTTCAAATATTGAAATTGGTATTAGGATGTATTTATTATGAATTAAACAATATTAAACAAGTTTTAATTGAATTTAGAACAAGTTTGAATTTAATTGAATTTTTATTTGTTCAAAACATAATTTCAAACTCATATTTGAAAAGTTCACACTTTGATGGTTTGAAAACATATTTTGCATGTTCAAAAATATTTTATTTTGAGCAAGTTATGATTTTTATCAAATTTAAATGAATTAAACAAGTATTAAATTATTTAGGCAAGTTAAATTATTCAAACAATGAAACAAATTTTATATTTGAAAAGGTTATTCAAAATGGTATGGAAAACATATTTTATTTGCATTTATTGGATTAATAAATAATTAGTTATTGATTTTAGAAATTAGCATTTGAATTATTTAAGTTTGAATTTTTAAATGCATTTGTAATTGTCAAAACAGTACACAAATTGATTATTTGGAAATATTAGGAAATTTGGAACAGAAAACATATAAAACTTGTATTTATTGGAATTACAGATTAAGAGTTATTAAAGGTTAAAGTTTTAGTTTTAAATCTGTTAATTAAAATGATTTAGGAATTACAGTAAAAAATGCGCAGGAACTTTTCCTACTCACTGCTATCTACACACGGCCACTGCCGCGTGGGACAGAGGCCAGCGTGGCGTGCGCGTGGCCAGGGAGAGGCTGACAGGTGGGGCTTGGCCGTCAGTCAGCAGTGGAAAAAAGGGTGTGGATTTAATCCACGGGCTAGGGAATCGAACACAGAACCTCGCGGCGCTAGCGTAAGCGCTGGAACCACTGCGGTGCTCGGCTTCGTTTGTTGGGTTCAGATACGCAGGGGAGTTAACACTACGCTGCTCGTTAACTGAACAAAAACAACAGCGACTCCCTGACGGCGAACAGAAACGAGCAGAAACCTGCGGCGATCGATGGGCTGCCTGGCTCGCGTCGTGAGCGTGTGCTTGCTGGATGCGTGGTGCGGGCGTGTGGACGGTGTGCAGGCGAGCAGAGAGCGAGGGGAGAGGGCAGGGGAGACGCGCTCACCTCGCTGTTCTGTCGACGACGACTGCCTGTCGGCAGTGGCAGAGGGCCTCTCTCCGGCGACGGCGCGGCCGCCGTGGTGCCTCCCGGCAAGCGACGAGGGGACGGGAGGACTCCAGGGTCTGCCGCGGTTCCATTTTCCTCCTCAGAGGCTCCTCGAGGTGGACAGGCTACCGGCGGTGAGGGGAGGAAGGTGGTCTCGGTGGTGATCGGTGCGGCTGGTTCAGGGTTCAGAGAAAGACTCGGGGGGAAGAGGAAAAAGGAGCTGGCGGCGCTAGAGGATGGGCTAGGGTTCTAGGGCTAGCATCAGAGGGGGGGGGGTAGGTACTTAAGGGGAGCTGGTGCTTGTACGGCATGGCATCCAGGGGGGGAGAGAGATCGAAGGGCTCTGCACCTGTTCGTACTGAAGAGGAAGATGACAAACAGAGAGAGGGGGTGGGCCAGAAAGGAGAGGAAAGGAATGGGCTTGGGGAAGAAAAGATGGGGTTGGGCTGGCCCTTCTACTTGCTTTATTTTTATTTTTCTATTAGTTGATTTTTTGTAAAGAATAAAAGAGAGAGATAGAAAAGGGTTAGGGTTTAATTTTTATGAATAATTTTTTAGTGCTTTGCAAAACAGTAATTAAAAGCAATTACCATTAACTTCAAAGTTTAGAATATTAAGTGATTTCTAATTTGTTAGTTGAATTTCAAAATAAGGTTGGGGTGTTTATTTTGATAATTAGATTTTTATTCATTTGCAAAACAACAACAACAAGGTAGTTAAAAAGTAATTTCAACAACTTGAAATTAGTAATTGGATATTAAATGGTTAGGTGATTTTTTCAAATAGGGTTTGGTTGGAAATTTGGATTTAAACAAATTTTATTTAATAAGCAACAAGCAATTACACAAACATTATTGAAATTAGTTTTGTTTGCCAAATTTTAATTTTTTCAAACCCATATCGAAATGTGATAAATAAGATTGATTTGATTTGAATGTTTGGAAATTTGCCATTAGGGTTTTTATCAAAAAGGGAGAAATTTTGTTAACAGGCAATTTGATTAAAACAATTTTAAACTATTGAAAAACAAATGGGTGGTTTAGTTTGCAAGTTTGAAATTGGAAATTTGGAGCAAGGCGAAAAGTTTAAATTGTTTTGAATTTTCAGTTGTGATGCAAACATGGTGCAATGCAATGTGATGCATATGATGCAAGCAAAAGGAAACAAACACTTTCCTATTAGGGTAACACCCCAGGTGTTACAGTTCGCCCCGCGGTAATATCCACCACCTCCAAGTCTATTATCACTAGCTCTCCCTCATTATTGGATTGTGTTGAAAACATTGTTGATGATGAGGAGGCCAAGAACCTAGGATCTTGGTTGTGTAGTCTTGAAGGTGAAACTAAAGAAAAACTAAAAGCTCTCCTAAGGAAACTTGATGAGGCTAACTCCCTCATCGATGAGAAGGAGGAGATCATCATGACCTTGGAGAACCATGGCGGTAGCAATAATAATCACGATGACGAACTCGTCAAGGCTCTTGAAAAAGAGAGATCCATGAGAGCCTCTCTTGAAGAGAAACTATCTAGTCTACAAGAGACTTATGCTATTAGTGTTTCAAAGCTTAGAAAGGATAACGAAAAATCTCTTGCCAAGCTTAAGAAAGAACATGCCAAATCTCTTGTTTTACTTAAAGAATTTGAAGAGGAAGAGTTGAAGCTAGGAATAGCTCACGAAAAACTTGACGAGGACCATGACAAACTAAAAAAGGAGTTTGCATCTCTCAAAGAAATTCATGACAAATTTGCCAAGTCTCGAATCAAGATTCTAGCTCAACAATCTAATAAGCATGTTGCATCTTCATAAAATAGCATTGTTATTGTGCCTACCTCTTCTACTACAACTAACATTGTAGGGAAGGAAAGAATTCTCAATGATGAAACAAGCTCTCAAGGTGCCAAGAAAGGAAAAGAGGGACTTGGCTTCGTTTCCAAGTCAAAGAAGAAGTCCAAGAATGTCACCTCTCCCTCCCGAAATGTTGTCTTTGTGAAAGAGGGTGAGGTGACCAAAGAGAAGGAGACCAACGCCATTACGGGTGGTGATACCTCTAGGGGGAGCATCACTCATAATGATTTCGCCGGAAAATATAACCCATCTTATGTTCTTATGAAATCTAGAGATGGACATGTTTATGCTAAATACGTTGGTACTTCTTATGGTGATGATTATCATTGGACTATTTAGGTTCCTAAGACCCTTGTGACTAACAAAAGAGGACCCATTGAAGGATGGGTGCCTAAATCAAGAAATTGATCTCTTGTAGGGAAACGCTTCCGGATCAAATAGATGGATAGTGGATAGTGGTGCATCCCAACATATGACCGGAAGCCATGACACAATAAGTAATATTGAACCTCCTTTACCACATCTCAATTGCGTTACAATTGGTGACAAGTCCGAACTTAAGGTATTGGGACGAGGCAAGGTAGCTATCTCAAATGATTTATCAATTGAGAATGTTCTCCTTGTTGATTCCCTTGGCTATTACTTGATGTCCGTTCTTCAACTTGCAAATTGTGGTTTTACCTCGTTCTTTAATAAAGAGAGTGTGATTGTCACTTGGGAGACTTCTCTTAAAGTATCCTTTGTTGGGTTTGTCGAGAACGGCATGTATGTAGTGTACTTCTCTAAAGAAGACACGTGTGCCGCGACATGCCTAATGGCTAAAGTTGATGTGGGGTGGCTTTGGCATCGCCGACTAGCCCACCCCAATATGAGAATGTTACATGACCTCCAAAGTGGCAATCACGTTCTAGGACTAACCAAAGCTAAGTTTGCTAAAGATCGTGTGTGTAGCTCTTGTACCTTTGGGAAGCAACATGGAGAGCAACACCCAACCAAGACAACTATCTCCACCACAAGAATTCTCGAGCTCATTCACTTAGATCTCTTTGGTCCACTATCCTATGATAGCCTCCGAGGAAAGAAGTATTGCTTGGTTATTGTGGATGATTATTCAAGATATTGTTGGGTGTATTTCTTCAAGAGGAAAAGTGAAACTCAAAATAGAGTCATCGGGTTCATCACTCTAGTGGAGCGCCAACACAATGCTACCATATTGGCCATTCGGAGTGATAATGGCTCGGAGTTCAAGAACTACACCGTTGAGGGTTTTCTTAGTGAAGAAGGCATTGCTCATCAATATTCCACTCCCTATACCCCTCAACAAGATGGTGTTGCGGAGAGAAAGAACCGGACTTTGATGGATGCGGCTAGAACTATGATTGCGGAGTTCTCTTCTCCCTATAACTTTTGGGCCGAAGCCGTCTCCACCGCTTGTCATGCTACCAACCGGCTCTATCTTCGCAAGATCTTGAACAAGACTCCCTATGAGATTCTCACGGGCAAGAAACCGGATGTATCTTATTTCAAGGTCTTCGGGTGCAAGTGCTTCATTCGCAAGAAAGGAAAACGGTTGTCAAAATTTGAGACTAGATCTTATGAGGGTATCTTTGTTGGCTATGCCACAAATGCTCACGCCTATAGAGTCTACAACAAGTCCACCGGGCAAGTTGAAGAAGCTATAGACGTAGTGTTTGATGAGGACAACGGCTCCCAAGGGGGGCGTATAGATCATGGTGTTGTAGGAGATGAAATTCCTCCCATCGTCATAAGAAGAATGGGGATTGGTGAAATAATTCCCATTGAGGGTTACCGGATGACGGAGGGAGAAGGACTATGCCCCACTCAAGTGGAGCCATTGACTACACCCATTGATGATCAAGCTATCCAACAATATGCACCGAGCCCTCAAGCTAACAATCAAGGCCAAGCTAATGAACAAGGCCAAGCAACTCATCTAAATCATGATCAAGATTCCATCATTGTTGAGAATGATCAACCTAGTGGTGATTCATCACCCATCATTGATCAAGGACAAAATGAAGATGGACATGTCTCCGATGAAGAAGGTGATTCTCAATCCATATCCAAGGAATCTTTGGAGGAAATACTAGCACGAAGAGCAAAGAGAAGGCTAGATAATCTTGAACGAACGGGTCATACGGAGGACAAGATTCTTGGTCAAGTTCGTGGAAGAGTGGTCACTAGAAGGCAATTGGCGGATTTTAGCAAGGCTCATGCTTTTGTCTCTTTCATTGAACCCAAGAAGGTATATGAAGCTCTCGTAGATCAAGATTGGCTTGAAGCCATGCATGATGAACTCAATAACTTGGAGCGCAACAAAGTTTGGAAATTAGTGCCAAGAGCCAAGGATTGCAAAAATGTCATTGGCACCAAATGGGTGTTCAAGAACAAGCAAGACAAAGATGGCATTGTCATTCGCAACAAGGCAAGATTGGTGGCCCAAGGTTTTTCTCAAGTCAAAGCTATCGATTTCGGTGAAACCTTTGCTCTCGTAGCTCGCCTTGAATCTATTCGCATCTTACTTGCCTATGCATCTCATCATAACTTCAAGTTGCAACAAATGGATGTCAAAAGTGCTTTCCTTAATGGTCCCATTAATGAGTTAGTATATGTCAAGAAACCTCCGGGTTTCGAGGATCCCAACCACCCCGATCATGTCTATAAACTTGATAAGGCTCTCTATGGACTTAAACAAGCTCCACGTGCGTGGTATGAGCACGTTAAAGAGTTTCTAGTAGATCGCGGTTTTAATGTTGGTTTAATCGATCCCACCCTCTTAACCAAGAAGGTTGGAGGTGACTTGTTCATATGCCAACTCTATGTGGATGACATCATTTTTGGGTCTACTAACACTTTGTTCAATGAGGAGTTTTGCAAGCTTATGACCGATAGGTTTGAGATGTCTATGATGGGAGAGTTGGAGTTCTTCCTTGGCTTTGAAGTAAATCAATATTATGAAGGGACTTTCATCAAACAAGCCAAATACACTCAAGACATGCTCAAGAGATTTAATATGAATGATGCCAAACCTATGAAGACTCCTATGTCCACGACCACCGACTTGAAACCCGACCCCAACGGTAAAGAGGTAGATCAAAAGGTATATCGCTCCATGATTGGCTCTTTGCTCTACCTTTGTGCATCTATGTAACATCCCAAGTATGAAAATACCCCTAGAATGTTTTGTTTCATGTTTAATTAAAGTATTGCATCATGTCATCATGTTTATTCCTTTGTTTGCATTTGTTTACTATTTGTTTGCTTCTGTTTTTATTCTGTTTTCATAATGGAATTCAAACAATTTCAAATGATGTGTTTCATACTTGTCATGTTACAATATTTTTCAAAAGTTCAAACCAAACCTCATTTTGTTTCCATTTGTTTCATAGTGGTCAACTATTAAAAATGAGGGTTAATCAAACCATTAATTCCTAATGGTAATTCAAATTCAAATCATAAACTTTCAAACAGCACCTCATTTGAACATTATAAAAATACCAAACAAATTCTAATCCCATTTGTTCTTTTTAATCATTAGGGTTCACCCTAATAAACATGTTGATTTTAATAAAAATCAATTAATAAGCAATTCTTTCAAATATTGGTTTAAATTACAAAACAGTAATTAAAAATTAAACTTTTGAAAAACCAAACTTGGCCTTTGGTTGTTTCTGACCTAAATGGCCCATACAAAATTGTCTAAAAATTTTCATTAACCCCAAAACTCTCTTTTCTTCCTTTTCTTTTTCCTGCAAAAAAAAATATATCAGAACCAAAGGAATTAGAAAAGAAAAACCAGGGGGAGAGGCAGTGGGCTTAGCCATGCTAGCCCAGCCCATCTTTCTTTCTGGCCCGTATTCCTTCGCCTTGTCGTCTTCTTCCCCGACGTCACCCTCGGTACGACTGAATCACCTCCACCCGATCACCTCCCCCCTCCTCGATGGCCAGCCGTACCAAGCTCCGTCCCCCTTAAAACGCCAAGCCATCCCCTCTGCTAGCCCTAGCTCCCTCTCTTCCCTCTCCCCAGCCGCCATTCTCTTCTTCCACCTCCATCCCTCTCCTCTCCCTGTCTCCTTTTCCCTCTGTATCTCTGCACCCTCTGAAACCCACCGAAAAACAGTCCCTTGGCCGCCGGTGATCGCCGCCCCACGGTCACCTCGCGGACCTGCTGTCTCCGGGAATGGAACCGGCACCCTTCCAGCTCCGAGATCGATGAAGGAACCACCCCCGGATACTGCCTTAGTCGCCGCCGCCGTGGAGTTTCCGCCGCCGGCCTTCCCTGCTCCGCCCCGCTGCAGACCCGACCTGCTCCTCCCTCCAACGCTCGAAGGTGAGCCCTTCCCCCTCGGTTCCCCTCTCGCTCGCCTCCCTCTACTCCCTCTATCTCCCTTCCCTCGCAGCTCCCCCATGCCGCAGCACCCCTCCGGCCACGGCGAGCCCTGCCGGCGGCCAACTCCCGCTCGATCTGAACAGATGTTGTTCGGGTTCAGTTAAATTCAGAAATCCCGCGAGCCAACAGCTTATACCCCCCGCTGCCCCCCTTTCCATCACAAAACAGCGCACAACCCACTGGTATCATCACCCCTTGGCGCAGCAGGAGGTGGGGGGATCGAATCCCCCCTCCCACAATTAAAACCATCTTTTTATTCCCCAATTGTTTGGTACAGAAACTTCCTGGTAATCACCAATAGGTCCTTGTAATCTTTTCTAGCCCCTGTAATAATTTTTCCTAAGTCCCTAGTTACAAAAAAATGGCAGATTTGCACCAAATCTTGTAAATTGCATAAGAAAATCATTTTAACTCCAAATCCAACATTTTTGATATGTTTTCAATACCAAATTAAATGATCTATCCAAATATAAAATTTGTTTACTGTTTTGAATATTTTAAATTGGTGAAATATTTAAAATCTTGTTTAATTCACTTAAACTTGCAAAAATCATAACTTGGGCATAAAAATTCCAAATTCCACAAACTAAATATGTCTTCCAATCAACTTTTCATGTACTTTCCAAATATAAATTTTGTTTGCTGTTTTGAATAATTTAAATTGCTGAAAACAACTGTTTCTTGTTTAATGCATTTAAAATTGCCAAAATAATAACTTGCTCATTTTAAATCAATTTCCACAAATGAAATATGTTTTCCATGCAAAATTAAACCACCTTTTCAAATATAAGACTTGTTTCATGTTTTGAATAATTAAAATTGGTTAAATGATTTAAACCTTGTTTAAATCATTTAATATTGCTAAATTCATAACTTGATCAAATTAAATTATTTTTGGACATATAAAATATGTTTTCCAACCACAAAAGTATAAACTTTTCAAATATGAATCTCACTTAATGTTTGGAACAAATAAAAAATTCAAATAAGTTCATGTTTGAATTAAATTCATTTAATTCTTGCTTAAACTTGTTTAATTCATAAATAATTTATTTGAAATCCTTTTTCAACAAGTGAAACATGCATTCCATCTAAATTTGTGTGTTATTTCCAAATATGAACTTTGTTGTCTATTTTGAACAATTAAAAGTGGTGAAAACAACAAATGTTTGAGTGACACCTTTAAGTAACCACAATTCCATAACTTAATAAATGAATTTCTAAACTTGGTAAACCTTATTTCTATTTGATTCTATTGTTGTTATTTTGCTGTTTTTCTCATCCATGCATCATGCTAATCCACTTTCACATGTTGCTTAGTTGTAAAACAATTAATTCAACCATAATTCATGGGCTTTTCATATGCAATCCAATTGCATGTGGGTCCATTTAATCATGTTATGTTATCTTGTCAACTAGTTTATTTTGATGCATCAATTAAATCGTCATGCATCATCCCATGTTTGTGCACTATGCCATGATATTGATTGTTTATATTTCTGTCTTGTTTGTTTGCTTCTTCTCGGATACACGACGACGTTGAGACCGACGATACTTACGACACCCCTTCTAAGGATCTAGCTCAGTACCAGGCTACTGGGTTTGCAGGCAAGTTATCACTCACATGAACCATTGTGTTCCTTTCAACATTGGTTACCGATACTTTCCGTTGCCTATTTTGCTAGCCCTATGAATAGTTGCTTCTGTTACGAACCTATCACATGTATCCTTTAACCCTGATATTGCCTCACCTCCATACCTATAACCTTTTGTTTGAGCCCGTGTCTTACTAGCATGCTTAGGTTGTTTTGCTCGAGTCTGTTACCCGTTACTTTCTGTTACTATTTCTATTATGTTCTGGGGGCTCGATGTTTAATCAATCAATCATGCTAATGTTATTATCAATAATAAATTTGATGATAAGGCACTGGCAGGAGGCCCTTTGTGGTTTTGAGGCCTGCTAGTGTCGACCCTAATAGGAAAAGGGTCTTGTCTACTGATCCATGATGAGCGCACTACCCGCATGTGGGAAGCGAGTATGGGCGCCCCCCTCAATTTGACTCGATTCGCATCTCGTCCAAATCGCCTCATTTAGTTCGGGTTTTCCATTTGCTGCATGCATGATCTTGCGAGCCCTTGGTACCCGGGTGGAACTTTCGTAGTCGGCATATAGGGGGACACGTTCTTAGAGTGCTATGAGGGTCCATTTTCTTCTGGGCTCGATTAGCCGTGCGCCCAAGGTGCTTTGGGCTTGATGCGAAGAAGAGTTGAGTTGTGTAGAGTGCCCCGCTTGGTGGGAGGCATCCCATCTGGCGGGTTATTCTTGCGTGTACGGCCAAATTGGTGCAACCCTGCAGGGATAATCTTCTCGAGAAGCCGTGTTTTCCGCGGTTATGGACTACTTGGTGAAAGTACTGGCTAACAAGTACTCAGGACAACTTAACCCTATTGATTAACAACCTTACACCCAATGATTAACAACTTGACTAGTAATAGGATTATTGACACCACAATATGAACCATCATTAATCCAACTGTGTGAGTTATCCTCGGATTGCTTCTTTGGATAAGGGGCGAGATCCAGGATGGGTTTGTTTGGAGTTAGTTATAGTTGGTTCCGATACACGATCTTATCTCTTTTCTGTTAGCCGGAGGTTGTAGTGTTTCTGTAGTTGGTTAGCGCAGCTAGTTGCAGCATCTTTTATATCCCCTTTCTTCCGTTGAACCCAAAGCATCTGTGCTTGGTGTTGACGGGTTACACTTTGGTGAACTGTGAGTCTTGCTTGCCAGTACGTTTATGTACTGGCCCCTTTGGGGCTGTGGTTTCCGCAGACCTACGTTTCCGAGGATCTACATGGTGGCTACTACGTGGAGTATGACGAGACTGCTGACGAGTAGATAGCGGACCCGGGCAGGATCCGAGACTTCGTGGATGGGCTCCGTCTGTTCGTTTCCGGCCTCTTAGGCCTATTTGGATCTTGTCTGTACTCAGACATTCTGGATGCTTCCGCTGTGATGTAATGATGATATGTTGGGACATGTGTCCTCTGAATGATTGTATTTGCTATCTCTGCTCTAATGAGAGCTATTTGCAACTTATTTCAATCTTTTGTGTCGTAGAGATCTGTTGTGATATCACTTGTTCAAACGCCGTTGACGTACCATGTGTGTATGTTTTGAAGTACGTCAATGGAAGTATCCTGATTTCTGTGGGATAGTTTACGTCGACGCTGAACAGATAGGGGTTGGTTGTCACACATACGTGTGTTGGCCTACTCGTAAGAGGACGCGGGTGCCGGTAAGCCCCGTAATCCAATCTACTACTGTTCAACGGAACGGCGAGTATCCTCTAGAAGTCCGGGTGCGACAATCTAGACCCGATATCATGTATAGCGTAGGTAAATGTGCAAGGCTTCAAGCCTCCCCAAGGCAAAGTCATTTGGAAGCTGTGAAACGAATCTTTCGATATCTAGTTCATACCCCAAACTTCGGTCTTTGGTACCCCAAGGGTTCAAGCTTTCAGCTCATTGGATACTCGGATGCGGATTATGCGGGAGAGAAGACAGATAGGAAGTCCACCTCCGGGGGTTGTCAATCCTTGGCCGCTCCTTGGTATGTTGGTCTTCTAAGAAGCAAAATTGCATTGCTCTCTCCACCACCGAGGTCGAGTATATCTCCGCGGCAAGTTGTTGTGCCAAATTGCTATGGATGAGCCAAACCTTGAAGGATTATGGTATTCATTTTGACAAGGTGCCTCTTCTTTGTGACAATGAGAGTGCTATCAAGATCGCCTACAACCCGGTTCTTCACTCCAAGACGAAGCACATTGAGATCCGTCATCATTTCATTTGGGATCATGTTGAGAAAGGTGATATTGATCTCTCATATGTCTCCACGACGGATCAACTTGCCGATATCTTCACGAAGGCCCTTGATGAACCAAGATTTCGAGCTTTGAGGAATGAACTAAATGTCATAGATTCCTCCAACTTCACTTGAAACCTTGCATATCTACCCTCATTATGAATCCTATTAGGCTTAGATGTAGGCTTAGATGTAGGCGCGCGGAAATTTGGCTGGGCGGAGGCTCCGGTGAATCCACCGGAGGCTCCGCTGCCATGGGAGGAGGCTCCGGTGAATCCACCGGAGGCTCCAATGAATCCACCGGAGGCTCCGCTGCCCCTGTCCACCGGAACACCACCGGAGGCTCCGCTGGCTCATATTTGTTCAGCGGGCCTGACATTGCCTATTTTGGTGGACAAGGGGCGGAGGCTCCGGTGAAACCACCGGAGACTCCGCCGGGGGCAGTTTTTCGTGGATAAGGGCTGGGGCGTGCGGGGGTAAGTGAGATCCAATCTCATTTTCCCCCACCCGCCCCCTTTCTTCTTCCTCACGAACTGCCGCCGCCCCCAAGCTTTTCGCCGCCGGATTGGGGAGCTCCACCGCGGGGAGACCTTCTCCTTGCCTTGGGACGCCCCGGGAACCTTCCCTCCTTCCTTTTTCACCATGGACGACGCGGGTATGTGCTCTCTCTCTCTCTCTCTCATCTAGTTGATGGATGGGATGCATAGGAGTCCATGTTCTTGCTCTCTAGATTCGGGGATTTGGAGTTTGAGGAGTGGAAGTTCTCAAGTACAAACCCTAGCAACCTAGATAATGCGTGTTAGGGTTGAATCGTTGCGGTTGTAGGGAAGATTGGTTTCCCCTAACCCTAGTTATTCAACCCTAACACCATGTGTATCTTGGTTTCTTGGATTTGTGCAAGCTTTATCAACTCGAGCATTACTCTTCCTTCATGATCTCTTTGCTTTTCTCTTAGATGCTTCCGGTTCCAAGGGGGTCCGTTCCAAGACCACCGGTCGTCGCAAGACTCCTCAAGTGGATGAGATTGAGGAAGAACTTGACAACACTCAAACCAAGCGCAAGCGGTTCCCGGCCATCGAGAAAAAGCTGTCCAAGAAGAACACCGGCAAAACAGCCTCCAAGATGTCCGAGGCGGTTTTTGTGAAGGAAAGGCGTGAGAACCCCTATGTGGTTGCCCGTGATCGCTTGATGCCACAATTCCGGGGCAAGGATCCACGTTTTCACACTGTTTTCCAAGGGCAAATCTATAATGAAATCTTGATGAGGAAGCCGAAGGATAATGTCGTCCCTCGACACGCCATCAACCTTGGGCACATGGAAAGGAACCATAACTACTTTGGGGACGCTCTTGAGCTCATTGAGAGGTTTGGACTTGGTCCCATAATCAGTCTTCAACAAGATTTCGATGAAGATCTTGTCTGTCAGTTTCTAGCCACCGTTCATCTCTCCAATGAGACCGAACGCCACCTCATTTGGATGACTAAGGGACGACAACTTGACATCAAGTGGAAAGATGTTGGCACTCTTCTTGGTTACCCGGATTTTGGTCCGTTTGCTGATGGTGAAGAGTTTGCTAATGGATGGTTCCGAGTTCATGTCATCAACACTGTGTCACTTTCCAAGGATCAACTCACTCCTCTCTATCACTGGAAGAAGTACGCCGTTGGGTTCGTCAAGGGTCTCTACCACACATATGATATCATGTTGCGCATCTATAGAGAGACCATCAACCCAAAGGCGGGGAATGTGGATGAGATCCAGGGTTTCTTGAAGAACCTCATGCTCCTAACTCATCAACAGCGGATGGCTGACACTCCTCGCAAGCTTGACGTGCTTGACTATATTTGGAATGAGCTGTGGCACACCGTGATCAACCGCAAGAATGCTTGCTTTGGACCGTTCATCATGAAGATCATCTTGGACGTGTGGGACGACAAGTTTCCGGATGAACCACTTGACGATGAGGGTTGGATCCCTCACACGGAAAAGAGACTCCTCATCAAGGACCACACGGAACCAATTGAGCATCCCACTCCCGCCGTTCGCAAGTACAAGGCCAAGCCCCGCATCATTATTGACGAGGATGAAGAAGAGGCCGGTCCGTCTCAACCTCCTCCCTCTAGCAATGCTTTCAAATGGATGGCAAGGGCCCTCAAGAAGGTGTTTTGTTTGAACAAGAAGATTGAGCAACACCAATGGGAAACTCATTATGATGCGGAACTCAAGAACCGCAACAAAGCTCAAGCCTCTCGTCAACGTCTCCGTGAGGAAGGTCTCTCCATTGAATCCCCGGTTCTTTCTAGAATCACAGATTGGGACAAATGGCAAGCAAAGGACTCCAAGGGCAAGCTAATTGAGTGGTCCGAGGAAGAAGGAGACGAAGCTACTAGCTCTCACCGCCGTGCCCCCTCTCCGGACCCGGAAGCCTCCTCCGAGTGATCTTCGGTACGCTAGCGTCTTGATCTCCCTCTTTTGGTATCTTGATGCCAAAGGGGGAGAGAGATATATATTAGGAACAGGCATTTGCATGGGTCTCCCTCAAGCTTGCTTCTTCAATTTGCATCTTTTATTTGCTTGAGGGAGTTTGGCTTCTTATTTGGTCATTTGGAACTTCGGTGTGTTTACATTATTCCTATCTATCGTGAACCTCGTTATATTATGCATGTATGAACCTCATATCAGATTTTCTATGTGTTATGTGTGTTATGTGATATCGTTGTCATATTATTCTTTTATATCATGCCTAGATACTCTCAATATGAAAGGAGCATACCTTTAGGGGGAGCTCCGTTCATATTGTGTTTTTAATCATGCAAATAGGGATGTTGTCATCAATTACCAAAAAGGGGGAGAATGAAAGATCATCGTCCGTTTTGGTAATTATATGACAACATACCTATTTGATCTAATGTTTGTTTGATTAATGAAAATGCCCAGGTTTAATCAGGTTCACTAACTATATGGGGCGAACGATTGTTTTATACGAAAAGAGCAAGGAGAAAGAAATCCAGGGAGGGATTTTTGCACAGGAGCGGAGGCTCCGGTGAATCCACCGGAGGCTCCGCCCAGGGTCCGGTGGGGGTCCGGTGTGGGCTCCGCCCAAATCGCCTTCTGGAGCGCAACTGGGGAGGCTCGGACGGAAGCTCCGGTGAGGCTCCGGTGGGGCGGAACCTCCGCCATTCCCACCGGAGGCTCCGCCTCCTACAAAACCTGGCGTGCGCACACAAGAGGGTCCGGTGCGCCTCCGGTGGAGGCTCCGCCCAAACGGCGTTCTGTTGGACCAGAGCGGAGGCTCCGCCGGAGCCTCCGGTGGGCCTCCGGTGGCCTAGCTTGGGCACTGTGTAAATGGGTTCCGGTGGACCTCCGGTGGGGGCTCCGCCAAAACCACCTTCTGTTGCGCGAGTGCGGAGGTTCCACCGGAACCTCCGGTGCACCTCCGGTGGGGCGGAACCTCCGCCATACCCACCGGTACCTCCGCCACGTTGTCCAGCAAGCGTGTGCAAATGTGCTGCGCCACTGCGCCAGCAAATGAAGCCCACCGGAGCCTCCGGTGAAACCACCGGAGCCTCCGGTGCTCCTGGACTGCCACGGCCCTTAAATGCAAGGGGTATAAATACCCTTTCCCCTACCTCTTAAATGCTAAGCTTTCCCCCATTCTCTCTCCTAGCCATTAATGAAACCTTCATCCGCCTAGATCTCCCACTCCATCCACCCAATCAGTCCCATACTTGGTGGAGAGCTAGAGGAGGCCTAGATCCACACTTCCACCAAAGGAATCTCAAATCCATCCAACACAACCTAGTAGATCTAGAATCCTACTTGAGGCCTAGAAACCTAAGTAGATCTTGTGCTTGTAGCTTCCACCTTGTTGCAAGAAGCTACGGATTGCTTGAGAGCCTCCATCCATCTTGTGGAGTGACCTCGAGCCCTTGTAAAGGTTTGGTCAACGCCTTCAAGTCGACCTCATAGTGGAAACGAGAATCTCCCTCAGCGGAGAAGCTCAAGGAGAACAAGGTGTGCACAACCGTGCTATTGAGGAGCGCCTAGGTGGCTCCCCACCTCTCCAACATAGACGTACTTCTCTTTGAGAAGGAACTACGGGAATCATATCCTTGTCTCCTTGTTTACACTTGTTGTATGCTTTACTACCTTACGCTTTAGTTCCGTTGCACATACTTTCTTGTTCACATAGGTTGCTCACCTAGATGCACATCTAGAGAACATTATCTTATCTCGCTTAGCCTCACTAAAAAGAAAAGAAAAGAAAAATTGGTAGTCAACCTATTCAGCCCCCCCTCTAGTTGACCATAGTGCACTTTCAGTGGGCCCAACCATTTTCTTGGGGTATACTTGGGCCTAACATAACACAGCCGAGCAATTGTTTCCGCTTTCCTACCCCTTTCTGGCTCACATAGAGGAGCCTGTCGTGGGATAATCACGGCAGACGTTACCGGGGGTAACTTGTCTTGGGGCAAATCGACTCTGGTGTTTGGGAGAGGGTTTAGCTCAAGGGAAACCATGGTGATATGCGATCTAGTAGCCGGCAATAAGGTCGCCGAGTCTACAATCTGAATATATTATCTCGATACTCGTGTTACAATGGATACTCGATATCTCGCAATCTCTATCTCGTAAACTTGTGAATCTGGTGAACTCGTCGATCTAACCCTAGGGGCCGGCTTTTATAATCCCCGGATCCCCTGGCTTGCTGTCCAAGGCGTACTCGGAATCCTACCCGGACACTACTTACAAAACCCTAAACTTCCTTATCAGAACCCACAAACCGGGTTACGAGGCCTACACTCCTGGGCCTTCTAGAAGCTCCTTTTCCCTAAGCCGGGTCTTGCGCAGCGTCCTTTGGGCCGAGTTACTCCTTGGCGTTAGCATACCGGGTTATCATCCCTCCATCAGTAGTCCCCAGAATAGCTTGGGCTTCACGGGATCCTCCTTGAAGCGCATGCTATTCCCTGCAAAAATAACAAACATACAAATTCATAGAGGCCGGGTTAAGTTGCTTTAATAAACAGCTAGGCCTAACTCCATCGGTGGTCCATATAATAACCCGGTTTCCTCTGAATCCATCCTTTACTTTTCCGGGTCAATACCCTGATGAGAATACCAAAGATACGGCTTACTTCACTCGTTAATTGATCCAGGTATCGTGGAAGAGATATGCTTCCGACCCACTCCGGATATCCCGTCCAGCACTTAACGCATATCCCAGAAAATCAGGACGGGTATCCCTTATCCCGAAAATTTCAGTTCCCGCTCGTTGGCCTAGGTTTACCCACCCGTACCTATAAATAGGTACCTAGGGGGTGACCTAACCCCAACGGTTCATTCCTTCCATCCCCTTCTTCCTCACTAGTACTTCCTCGTCCGAGCTCACAGAGCGCCACCACGGAGACCTCGCGCACGCCGCCGGAGCAGAGCTGCCGCCAGCCGCGTTCCTCCACGGTTCGCCCCACGCCGCCGCCAGTCTCTGTCGCCGCACCCTCCACCTGCCCGCCGGGAGTCGCAAAGGGACACCAAGACTGCGCCATCTGTCGCCGTCGCGCCCTTCTCCAATCCACACCGGTAAAGTCCTCACTTCCATTGATCTAGTTTCCAATTGCCCCGTTTGACCCAGATTGGATCTAGGTCCGCCTGCGGGCCATTTCCTGCTTCACGTCGGATTAGGTCGCGTAGCTCCATCCTAGCTTGTCCAATCGCTTAACAGATGACCACATATCACTCCCCTATCACTTGTAATCGTTAATTTCTCAACGAAATCATCCACAAATTTTCCAATCTGGATGCAGTTCGCCCAAACTTCCGCGGTTGCTCTTGATACCCGGAAAATCCACCACTTCCGGTTCTTTTACTTGTACTAGACACATAGGCAATCAACCTTTTTTCATAACTGCCTATCGATACGTAGATATCCCATAAATTTTACACTGCTCTTCAATACCCGGATAGTTCGTAATTTTCATTCTGTCTAAAGATACTCGGACAATTCATAATTTCCCATGCCTCTTACTGATACTGCTTGTGAATACTCGAATAGCTCATGATTTCCAACTCTTAATGTTTCGTGCATTTTGCTTTGTATTTTGCAGACTGAACCAATGGCTCCTAGGAACAAAGGGAAGCAGCCGGCAAAAACAAGGACGACCCAGTCCATATCCGCCAATTGGGCACGGTCTTCCCTGACCCAGGACAAACTGGAAGAACTGGCCGAATCAGGCATCCTCCCTCCTCAGAAGGAGATTCATTGGAGGGTTCCGGGTGACGAGACCCGGCCTACCCCCAATGCCGACGAGGTAATATGCTTTGTCGAGCACGTGACCCGGGGGTTTCGCCCCCCCGGGTCACTCTTTCTTTCGTGAAGTCCTCCGCCATTATGGCCTCCGGGTGTTCGACATAGGGCCTAACTCTATGTTGAACATAACCCACTTTATAGTCCTCTGGGAGTCCTACTTGTGCATCCCGCCAAATTTGGCTTTGTTTATCGAGCCCTTCCAATGCAAACCGTGCCGCGAAAGCAGTGACGGGGCCCTTTTGGCCTGCGGCGGGGTTTCTATCCAGCGCCGCAAAAATTCTCCCATGCCGACTCTAAATCTTAACTCACACGTTAAGCATTGGCAGCTATCCTTCTTTTATTGTCGGGACACCTCCCCACCCGGCGAGAGGAAGTTGCCGGGTTATTCGGAGGGTCTCTTAGATCTTTCCGATACTTCTAATGCCTTTCCCCCTAAGTCGGACAGGGAAGCCATCCAGCCCCACCTAGCTAGGATAGCCGTCCTTTTCGCCCACGGTCTCGCTGGGCTCAACCTGGTTAAGACCTGGGTAGATTTCCGCATTCAGCCCAATTCTATCCGCTCAAAGCTGATGTGCGAATACTCGGGGCACGTTACGGACGCGCTCCGTTACTCCTCGAAGAACTATCCGGCTGGTGACACCAACAAGACCATCAAGAGCTTCCTGACTGAGAAGCTGGATGTGATCAAGAATATAGCCGGGTTAGCGCCGTTCACCCGGGATAACCCGGCTCCAGCGGTAAAATCCAATACTTATCCACTTATTCCCGTACTTTGACTTGATACAACCACTGACTTTCATTTTCATGCCTTTATCTCAGGCCGACAATGCTTTCTGGAGCACTGAGACCCCTCCCAACTCCGGGAACCCGGAGGAATAAGAAGAAGAACCGGCCGACACCGACGAAGGTATCACCCGGATCCCAATCACCTCAACCTCTGTTACATTACTTTCCCATCTTCTCTTTTTCCAACCATATGCTCGTGCCTTTCAGGGATGGATGATAAGGGTGACGAGGACAACCAGAAAGACTCGGAAGAAACCGAGAGCGACAACAGCGAAGTTGAGCCGGAAGTCGAGGTCGGGACCAAGAGGAAAACCCGCGGGGTCGTCTTCAAGGTTCCCTATTCTTCCATGTCCTCCAAACCCTACTCTTTTGATAATATGCGCGAGCTTAACCGACAGTTATCAAATTCGCCACACTTGAAGGATCCGCCTCCGACCAAGCGCAGAGTAACCCGGAATTCCCCGGGCGAGGATCCCCTCAACCCGGGTATTCCTACGTCCCCGGCTCGTCGTACTGGTATTTATCCATCTCATCCCATCAACTCACCTCGAAAACACCCTTCCCCAAATCATCCATTAGCTGGACAGCTCCGGGTCTCACTCTCGGATTCTGTGACAGCCTCATCCGCGTCCAGCAGCTCGCTTCCGGCAGATTTCGTGGTGAATGCCGGGTAAGTCATATTTCCGGCTAAGCAATACTCTAGTCCTTTTGATAACCTTCAATTTTCGTTGCTGATCTCTTCTCTTTACTTTCCTTAGCGCCCAGGTCACAATCAGTGACCCGGATATTATGGACACGGACAACCGGGAGACGGAGGGGCCGACTGATGATATGGACGCCGCGACTGGCGGTGGTGTTGAAAGCAACAAGGAGCAAGACCCCTTGGCTGACCCGGCTCGGCAGGAAGCCGGGTCTCCCAAGCCATCTGAAGAGGCTGAGGACGACGACGTCGAGATCCTGGACACAACGATGGGCTCTCCCAATCCGGACACCCAGACAGTCCGGGTCTTGACCCCAAAGTCGGAGAAGGTTGGCCCGCCGGGTGATCAAGCTGCCGGCTCTTCCGGTGTCAGGCCCAAAGATATGACTTTTTCCCAGATGCTTGACGCCCTGCACACCTTGAGGGCTGATGAAGAAAATATCCTAGAAGCTTTGATAGCCAAACATGAGGTAAATCCGAATAACATTGCCTGTATCCTTGTCTAGTCCCCAAGTTCCAAGTGAACTTATTGATAATTTGCTTGGAACTTCGTAGTATATCCGACTGGTAGCTTGCTTTTTATCCGGCTAATCCTTCCTTGTGTCTCCACGCAGGCCTTCGTGACCCACTCTGAGAAAGCATTGGCGAAGGCCACCAAGCTCCTCGAGAAGGAGGCGACTCTGCGTGAGTCGGCTGAAGCTGATGCTAAGAGGAGCGGGAAGATCATAAGGAAATATAGAAGGAGGGCTCATGCAGCAGAAGATGAACTGACCAAGCTTTCCGTTCAAATTGCCGACACATATCGTGCTTTGACCGGTACGATTCCTAACTTGATAATTATAACCAGGATTCTCATTCTGATAAATAGTCGGATTTCCTTACTCGCTGTTTTTTCCTATTTTCTGCAGGTCCGGATGATGTAACCCCGGACGAAGATGATATCGCCAAGCTGAAAACCATCAAGAGCACTATCCGGCAGCTCTGCGCCGGAACCAAATGGATCCTTCAGGATCTGAAGTGGCCGGGTGTCGGGCATGGCAACCTGAAGACGCTGCTTGACGCGTGCTCCACTATCCCCGAGTGGATTGAGCACTGGAGACGCTCGTCCTGCCGGGTTGGAGTAACCCGGGGGCTTGCACTGGCTAAGGCGTATTTTCCCAAACTCGAGCCGGCCAAGATTGTAGGCGGGTTTCCAGAGTTCAACCACGACGGGTCCAGGTTCTCAGTGAAGAATTTCAAAGCTATCCAGAAGGAGGTTCGTCACTCGGTCAGTGTGATTGCCGATGGCTTGGATGTCAGTTCAATTACCCCCGCATATGATGCTGATGACAAGGCGATTAAGTCGGATCTTCCCAAGCCATACGACATGCTGGCCCGATGGAAGGCGGAGGCTGCCCAGGCAAGAGAAGAGGCCGCGAAGAAGAAGGCTGAGGCCGATTCTGCGCCTGCTACCTCCATGCCGGTCGTCCCTCCTCCCGCACGGGCCGACACTACTGCTGACCCGGGTGCTGCCGCCACCAAGAATGCTGAAGACCAAGGCGAGGAGCAAGACCCGGCTGCCAAGGGCAAGGGCAAGATGGACGACTCGGCCCGAGATGCCGAGTGAAATTTTTATCGGCAACCGTCTTAGGCACATTATCCGGCCGATGGGCCTTTTTAAAACAATTATTCTTTTGATGGCGCGCCTGTGCGCTTTATGATACCACTATCGTGGCTTGTAATGCACTTTAATACCTTAATATATTTCGTGGCCCTTCTGGCCTTTTGCTTGAATTTGATATTTCTTAGCTTTGAGCTTTTTCGTCCTTGATTTTCTGACTTTCTGCTATGATTCCTATTGTGAGACTCGGTTTCCGGGCCTCGTGGGTTTTGACTAGTGGACTTTTTTCTAAGTCCCCAAGTCCCCAAGACTCGGATTTTTGGGTTTTTGAGCTGAATAGCTAGATAATTTGTTTCTGTTTTCAAATTCCCGAGTCCCCAAGGCCCGAAATTTCGAGTCTGGGGTGTTGGGTCTTTCAAAAGGAACAAATTGTTACATGCTAAGCCCAAAACCTAGAGCCGTTTCACATAGGTTTTGAAGTTATGCTTAATAAACTTTGAGTTTCCGGTTGTTAACCTTGTACTCAGCATAACTTGTGGTTTAGATGACCGTTTTGACTCTCTTGTACTGTAAGCCGGCTTTCGCGTGGATAATCATGTTGCTATATTTGTATGAGGACAGGGTCAGGCAAGTCCCATTGGGCATCATGACTGATTGTAATCATACGCTAGCGAATCATGCCACTTTAGTGCGAGTCACATCGAGCTTAAGTAAGAAAAGTCAAGGAAGTTTGGCTCCTTTGTCCGGTTATAAGCTTGCAGCCGTACTTGTTTGCAAGTAATCGGCCCTTATAACTCATAGGCATCATGGCCGGGTCTTTGAGTTTGTAACTGTGCTATTCAAGCAATCAGCCCCCAAGACCTAAATATATGCAGTTTACTAAAGAAACTAATGTACTAAGAACAATAAATAATACTTACCTGGAAGAAGAAATAAACACAACAAAGATAAAAAACTTAATAAAAAAAACACATGAAAAGGAAAGAATATATTGTTTAACCATCTCTTTATTGATATGAGAAAAGTTAGGTCAGCAAGCCGCCTCATTAAAAACCCTCCAGTCCCCTTAGGTACCCTGGATAGGAAAAGAGTGCGTCTGAAACCTGCTGCCTGTTACATCGTGTAATTTCACTTGTAAATCTGGTCTAGACTAGGTGTAGTAGGGATGCAGCTGAGCTACGTTCCAAGGTCTTTCTCTCTCTTGCATAGATGAAGTGGTATGGACGGTGTCATTAACCTTTGCCGACTCTTCCGTTGCATCTATCAAGTAATATGATCCGTTATGCAGATTCTGGCTTATGATGAACGGTCCCTCCCATGGTGGGGATAACTTGTGTTTTCCTTCCTTTGACTATACTAGGCGCAGAACTAGGTCTCCTTCCTGGAAGACCCGGGTTTTGACTCTCCGGCTATGATATCTCCTCAAATCCTGCTGGTATATGGATGATCTCTCCAAAGCTTGTTCCCTGTGTTCTTCTAACATATCCACGGCGTCCTGCCGGGTCTTCTCGTTTTCCACCTCAACGTAAGCCGATACTCGAGGTGAGTCGTGGATGATATCACTCGGCAGCACCGCTTCTGCGCCATAAACCATGAAAAACGGTGGCATCTGAGTAGATCTGTTAGGTGTAGTGTTGATACCCCAAACCACTGAAGGTAGCTCCTCAACCCATGCTCCAGCAGCTCTGATACATGGGACTCGCAATCGTGGCTTTAATCCACGAAGTAACTCCTGGTTCGCCCTTTCCACTTGTCCATTGGCTTGTGGATGAGCTACGGAGGCTATGTCAAGCCGGATTCCGTTGTTGCCACAGAATTTCTCCATCTCGCCAAGGGACATGTTGGTTCCATTGTCGGTAATTATACTGTGAGGATACCCGAACCGGTAGATAATCCTTTTCAGGAACTTAACTGCCGTAATCGCTTCGCAATTGGTAACTGGCATAACTTCAACCCACTTGGTAAATTTATCTATAGCCACCAGGAGATGTGTCTTTTTGCAAGGTGACATGTGAAAGGGGCCAACCATGTCCATACCCCAAACGGCGAAAGGCCAGGTCAAAGGAATTGTTTGCAACTCCATAGCCGGCACATGGATTTGGCGGGCGTACCTCTGGCATCCGTCGCACCTTGCCACCAAGCGTTCCGCATCTGCTAAAGCTGTGAGCCAGAAGAAACCGTGCCTATATGCCTTGGCCACAAGGGACCTTGTGGATGCGTGATGCCCACAGTCGCCTTCGTGGATCTCTTTCAGGATTTTCCGGCCTTCTTCTGGTGCTACACAGCGCAAAAATACTCCTGCATCGCTCCTTTTATATAACTCCCCATTGATGATAGAATAGCCTTTTGCTTGCCTCAGAATTTGCCTTGCTAGCACCTCTTGTTGTGGTAACTCGCCCCATGATAGGTAAGCCAGGAACGGCTCTGTCCACTCGGGAACAGTGCGTATTGTGGCCACGAGCTCCAAATCCGGGTCTTTGTTAGCCAGTTCTTCCTCAGACTTGGTTTTAACTGATGGCCGCCATAACTCATCCAGGAACACATTGGGTGGAACCGGCTCTCTGCGCGAGCCGAGTCTGGCAAATGTATCTGCCGCCTCGTTTTTTCTTCTGTCTACATGCTCCACCTCATACCCGGAAAAGCACCCGGCAACCCGGTCCACCTCTCTGCGGTATGCTGCCATAGTTGCATCTTTTCTATCCCAAGTTCCCGAGACCTGCTGTACCACAAGGTCCGAGTCCCCATAGCATCGTATCCTCTTAATGTTCATCTCCTTGGCTATCTTCAATCCATGTAATAATGCCTCATACTCGGCCACGTTGTTGGAGCAATCAAAGTGGATCTGCAATACGTAGCTCAATTTGTCTCCTTTAGGTGATGTGAGTACCACTCCAGCTCCTGATCCCTCGTACTGCTTGGAGCCATCAAAGTGCATTATCCAAGACTTGGAACTTGGAGTCATTGTGGGCATGCCTGTGTGAGTCCAATCATTAATGAAATCAACTAGAGCTTGAGACTTGATTGCTGACCTGGGCTCGTAGTTGATGTGATAATCTCCCATCTCGATCGCCCACTTGGCTATTCTGCCTGTTGCGTCCGAGTTTCTGATGATATCCGACATTGGTATAGAGCTAACCACTGTTATGGGGTGTTCCTGAAAATACGGTTTCAATTTCCGGCTGGCCATGAAGACCCCGAAAACCAACTTCTGCCAATGCGGGTAGCGCTGCTTTGCTTCTGATAATACCTCACTGACGTAATAAACCGGCCTCTGGACCGGGTGATCTTTTCCATCCTCCTTGCGCTCAACGACAACCACTGCGCTAAC
The DNA here is from genome assembly GCA_028641055.1 of Alopecurus myosuroides. NCBI lineage: Eukaryota > Viridiplantae > Streptophyta > Magnoliopsida > Poales > Poaceae > Alopecurus > Alopecurus myosuroides. Next base: position 240,188,388 of record CM054061.1, read on the forward strand.
CGCCCGGGGCCCCGCTGCAACGTATAGTAACATGGGCTCTTTAGGACCCGGAGCTGCTAGGACTGGTGCCTCAAATAGTTGCTTTTTTAGTGCCTCGAATGCCTCATCCGCCTCTTGGTCCCAAACAAATTTATCAGATTTCCTCAAGAGCCGGTACAAGGGTATTGCCTTTTCTCCGAGTCTTGATATAAACCGGCTCAATGCTGCCACGCACCCCGTGAGCTTCTGAACATGCTTCAGGTTTTCCGGCTTTTTCAGACTCTGGATAGCTTTGATTTTATCCGGGTTTGCTTCAATCCCTCTCTCTGAAACAATGAAACCGAGTAATTTCCCTGCTGGGACTCCAAATACACACTTTGTCGGGTTAAGTTTCATCTGGTATCTTCTCAAGTTCTTGAATGTTTCCTTCAGATCATCAATGAATGTCTCTGCTTTCCTGGTCTTGATCACCACGTCATCCACGTAAGCATGAACGTTGCGTCCAATTTGGTCCTCAAAGCACTTCTGAATGCACCGCTGATAGGTTACGCCGGCGTTCTTCAATCTAAAAGTCATGGTTTTGTAACAAAATGCTCCAAAAGGGGTTATGAACGACGTTTTCTCCCAGTCTTCCTTCTTGAGCTTGATCTGATGATACCCGGAATATGCATCCAGGAAGTATAATAGGTCACTTCCAGCCACTGCATCTATGATCTGATCTATCCTTGTAAGTGCAAACAGATCCTTTGGGAAATGCTTGTTGAGACTCGTATAGTCAATGCACATCCTCCACTCGTTGGTCTTTTTCATCATGAGAACCGGATTTGCTAGCCACTCCGGATGAAATACTTCCATGATAAAGCCGGCTGTTAACAGCCGAGCGATTTCTTCGCCGATAGCCCTTCTTCTTTCCTCATTCATCTTTCTCAGTCCCTGCTTCACGGGCCTGGATTTGGGAACAACGTGCAAACTGTGCTCTGCCAGCTCTGTAGGGATACCCGGCATATCGCTAGGCGTCCAAGCGAACACATCCTGATTTGAACGAATAAACTCCACAAGTGCTTTTTCCTGCTCATCATCCAAGTTAGATCCTATGGCAAATTGCTTGGAGGGATCACCTTCGACGAAAGCTACCATCTTAGTATCTTGTGCTGCTTTGAATTTTGCTCTCTCATCCTCGGTGTTCGGCCTTTTCAGCGCTGTCCTGTCATCCGGGTCTACTTGAGTCCGGTAGTACTTAATCTCCTCCTTTCTACAGGCCTGTTCTGCCATTGCCGCATCTCCTTCGTCACACTCAGCCGCTATATCCCGGCTCCCATGTATGGTGATGGTCTGTTTAGGACCCGGGATTTTTAGCTGTAGGTACACGTAACATGGCCTGGCCATAAACTTGGCGTAAGCCGGCCTCCCAAATAGCGCGTGATAAGGACTGCGCAATTTCACCACTTCGAACGTGAGCCACTCCACCCGGAAATTATCCTTTGATTCTCCGAAGGCAACCTCCAAGGTAATCTTTCCTTCAGGGCATGCTGAGTGACCCGGCGCTATCCCGTGAAAAAGTGTTGAACTTTTCTGTAGCTGAGACTCCTTGAGACCCATGCGTAAGAAAGTTTCCCAATATAGGATGTTGATGCTGCTTCCACCGTCCATTAAGACCTTTTTCAGCTCATAACCATTAACCTGTGGTGCAACCACCAATGCTAGCACTCCCGGGTGTTCTATTCTTTCCGGGTGATCTCTTCTGCTCCATGTTACGTCCTGCTCGGACCACCTCAGGTATCTCCGGACAGCTGAGGAAACCGAGTTTACTGCCTTCTTTAGTATCTTTCTATCCTTGTTAGAAATTCCTGTGGTGTGAACGTGGTATTGGCCCAATTGCTTGGGGTTGGCTTGGAAGCCTCCAGCTCCTCCCTGGTTATTACCCGGATTCCCAACTCCCGGGTTGCCTGCTGGGGGTGGGCCGTTGCCCGGGTTTCCACCCGGACCCGGTCCTCCTCCCCGGCCTGCACCTCGCATAGCTTTGTTCACTTCCTCGTTCTTCCGTCTCTGCAAATCCGCACATTGCTCCAATGAGTGGTTAGCTGGCCTTCCGTTCCTGCTGTGTTTTGGGCACACCATTCTGAAGATATCCCAGTTGTTACCCGGCCTTGGTGGCCCTTGATAATTTCCTCCATTATGATTTCCTGCGTTGAAATTTCCTTCTGCCCTGGGCCTTGAAGACCCGGCTTCTGTGCTGGCGACAAACTCGGAATTCCCCTCGAACGGGCGCTTGTTCTGGTTGTTCCCATTATTACCTCCATGATTACCCGGCGTAGATCCGTTGCCGGTTCTTCCGTTGTTGCTTGTATTTGCTTTTGCTTTCTTGTCATCAACGTCCTCTTCCGTGGTATCCGTTGCAGCATGTTTGTTGCACGCATCCATTAGTTCTCCCATTGTAACTTCTGAAGCATTCCGACTGGATTTCATGCGAGTTAATTTCTGCACTAAAGGTGTATACTTGCATGTTTTGGCCATAGCCTGCAACGCATCTTTCGGCTGAATATCTGTGGATGAATGCAATATCTCCATAACCCGGCGCACCCAGCTGCGCGCCGACTCTCCCTTCTTTTGTACACACCGTTCTAGATCGTCGATAGTAAACAACTTCCTGCACGTTCCGTGAAAGTGCTTGATAAACGCAGTTTTCAATTCTCCCCATGACTTGATAGATCCTTTCGGTAAATTGTTGAACCACAACTTTGCTGCTCCTTCCGACATCATTAGGTACATGAACTTGGCTTGAAGGTTTTCAGACGCGTTGCGGATCGACATAGCCATCTCGTAACTGCTCAACCATGTTTCAGGGTCCATAGTCGGCTCATAGTTCACTACTTTACCCGGTTCCTTGAATTTATCCGGGTAAGGCTCAGCCCTTATGTTATCCGTCAGACACTTGGGCCCAGCGAGATTAGTCGGTACTGGCCTCACCCGTGAAACATGCGATCCTGCGGGGGGTACGGTTGGACGTGGCGCTGCCGCTGGTCCATGCACCGCAGACCCGGCCGCGGCTCTCCTAGCTCTGGAACTATCCACAATAGCTTGTGCTGCTGATACCGCCTGTGCTGCTTGCATGCGAGGAGGAGGCAACATTTGCTGCTGCTCTGCCCTCCGGCGTGCTGAACTTGTTTGCATATTGCCGGCATTGCCGTGTTGCTGGCTAATATAAGGTGTTCCATGCATTCCACTCCTGTCATCCGGGTAATTAACCTGCTGAGCCACCGCCGTATGCAACAAATCGATCGCCCGTCGGGTCTGCTCCGCATGGAGTGACTCTCTTACGGGGATCTGATTCAATGCCAACGTTGCGGCATATACATTATCCATGGGGTTATTGAAGTGACCTGGTGGTGTACGAAATCGTGATGGTGGTGGTGGTGGCGGTGTGTTGCCGACAGGGGCCCCAGTCTACAGTGTGGGTAACCCGGCTTGCACGTTTGCCGGCTGTCCTGCTCCAGTTACCGGTTGGTGCACCGTTTCCTGATTCACAGCCGAAATCGGCTGATCCTGGGGTGTGATGAATATTGCGTTGGGGTTTATGACTCCTCCCATCGCCGGTAATCTCGTCTAATATCTCTGATGCACCCTGCTTGTCTCAGCTCGGAGCCGGTTCTCCAGCGCGTCCAATTCGCGTTGGCGCGTGGCTACCCCTTGCTTTTCTGCTTCTACATCTCTTCTTTGTTGCTCTAGCGCGCGGCGTGCTACCTCCAAGTCCCTGGCACGTGCCGCGGCGTTTTCCGGGGTTATCACAGTAGCTAACATTGTTGGGTGCAAGACAATATTGTTACTGAACAGGGCCGGGTGTTGCGGGTTCGAAGGACCTGCCCCCGGCGTCCTATAAGCCAAGAACCCAAACATATTTGCCTGCATCTTGCTATCCGCCGCTCGGCTGGTGACGGAAGCCGACTCTCCGTCAACCCGGGTCAGAACCGGATTTCCTTCAGTCGGATTTTGCTGCTGGGCCAATACTTGCGCCGCTCCGACCGCGGCCGTAGTCACGTTCCCCTGATTGAGGTTGGTTGCAGGGGCCGTGTAGACCGCGACCTGGCGCGCAATGCTTGGCGAAGACTCATACTCCTCCTCATCGTAGCTATCTTCCTCGTACCGGTCCTCCAGCAGGTGCAAGATAGACTCGGTATCATCCTCCCTTATGACCCGGCCACGCGGGGTCCATGCCGGCTCCTCCGGCTGTTCCCTCTTCGTGGTGAGCTCCTCTGTCGGATCCACCGTCCCGACCGATTCTTCTCCGTCCGACTGAACGTGGGTGGCCTCTCCTGACACAGAATCAAATCCAAAATCGTCAGGGATTGAACCGAACGTACGTACCATGCCGACGAAGACGTTGACCCAGCCGATCGTGATGACGGATCCGGATTCGAGCAGATCCGACTCCGGCCCCCAGCCAAAATCGTCCACCATCTTCTCTCCTTCAGGGTTGGTGTAGATCTCGCCGACGACGAGGTTCTTCATGTTCTCTCGAGCTTCTCCCGTGATGTAAACACCCTTGGACGTAGGCCCCACGGTGGGCGCCAACTGTCGTGGGATAATCACGGCAGACGTTACCGGGGGTAACTTGTCTTGGGGCAAATCGACTCTGGTGTTTCAGGAGAGAGTTTAGCTCAAGGGAAACCATGGTGATATGCGATCTAGTAGCCGGCAATCAGGTCGCCGAGTCTACGATCTGAATATATTATCTCGATACTCGTGTTACAATGGATACTCGATATCTCGCAATCTCTATCTCGTAAACTTGTGAATCTGGTGAACTCGTCGATCTAACCCTAGGGGCCGGCTTTTATAATCCCCGGATCCCCTGGCTTGCTGTCCAAGGCTTACTCGGAATCCTACCCGGACACTACTTACAAAACCCTAAACTTCCTTATCAGAACCCACAATCCGGGTTACGAGGCCTACACTCCTGGGCCTTCTAGAAGCTCCTTTTCCCTAAGCCGGGTCTTGCGCAGCGTCCTTTGGGCCGAGTTACTCCTTGGCGTTAGCATACCGGGTTATCATCCCTCCATCAGAGCCAACACGGCAGTTCCGTCTTTTTCCCCAACGGGGCTATGGTTTCTCTGGAGAGGGGACTCCAGATCGTCTGAATGCCACGAAATCCTATGGTATTCCATACCATGTGTGTTAGAGTGTGTCATGGGTCTTGGATTCCCAAGATTCCCTCTCTCTCTCTCTCTCTCTCTTTGTTAGGGCTTCACCGGCGAGTCAGATTCTCTCTAGCGGGTTCTAGGACTACCTAGAGCCCGAAACTCCCGGATCTGACAGAACTGGGGGTAACTTGCCAAGAGGTGGGCCGTACCATTTTCTTGGGTGTTACTTGGGCCTAACCTAATACAACCAAGCATTCGGTTCCACTTTTCTACCTAATTCCTCCTAACGTAGAGGGGCCAGAACAGCAGTTCCGTCTTTTTCCCCACCGGGGCTATGGTTTCTCCGGAGAGGGGCCTCCAGATCGTCTGAATGCCACCAAATCCCATGGCATTCCATACCATGTGTGTTATAGTGTGTCGTGGGTCTTGGATTCCCAAGATTCTCTCTCTCTGTGTTAGGGCTTCACCGGCATCGGATTCTCTCTAGCGGGTTCCAGGACTACTTAGATCCCGAAACTCCAGGAACTGACGGAACTCGGGGAATCTTGCCAAGAGGTGGGCCCTACCATTGTCTTGGGTGTTCCTTGGGCCTAACCTAATACAACCAAGTAGTTGGTTCCACTTTTCTACCCCTTCCGCCTAACGTAGAGGGGCCAGAACTGTAGTTCCGTCTTTTTTCCAGCGGGGCTATGGTTTCTCCGGAGAGGGGCCTCCAGATCGTCTGAATGCCACCATATGCCATGGTATGCCATACCATGTGTGTTATAGTGTGTCATGGGTATTGGATGCCCAAGATTCCCTCTCTCTCTGTTAGGGCTTCAAAGGCGTCGGATTCTCTCTGGCGGCTTCGAGGACTACTTAGAGCCCGAAAGTCCCAAAACTGACGGAACTCGGGGAATCTTGCCAACAGGTGGGCCCAACCATTGTCTTGGGTGTTCCTTGGGCCTAAAATAACACAAAAAAAGCAATTGGTTCCACATTTCTACCCCTTTCCGGCTCACGTAGAGTGGCCAGAACAGCAGTTCCGTCTTTTTCCACATCGGGTCTATGGTTTCTCCGGAGAGGGGGCTCTGGATTGTCTGAAGGACACCAAATCCCATGTTATGCCATACCATGTGTGTTAGAATGTGTCATAGGTCGTGGATGGCTAACATTCCCTCGCTCTCTGTGTTAGGGCTTCACCGGCGTCTGATTCTCTCTCCGGGTTCCAGGATTACTTAGAGCCCAAAACTCCCGGAACTGACAGAACTGGGGGAATCTTGCCAAATGGTGGGCCCAACCATTGTCTTGGCTGTTCCTTGGGCCTAACCTAACAAAACCAAGCAATTGGTTCCACTTTGCTACCCCTTTCTGCCTAACGTAGAGGGGCCATAACGGGAGTTCCGTCTTTTTCCCCATCGGGGCTATGGTTTCTCCGGAGAGGGGGCTCCGGATTGTCTGAATGCGACCAAATCCCATGGTATGTCATACCATGTGTGTTTTGAGTGTGGAATGGGTTATGTATGCCCAAGATTCCCACGCTCCTAGTGTTAGGGATTCACTGATGTCAGATTCTCTCTAGCGAGTTCGAGGACTACTTAGAGCCCGAAACTCCCGGATCTGACGGAATTGGGGGAATCTTGCCAAGAGGTAGGAGCTAAAATTGTCTTGGGTGTTGATTGGACCTAACCTAACACAACCAAGTAATCGATTCCACTTTTCAACCCCCTTCGGCTCACGTAGAGGGGCCAGAACGGTAGTTTTGTCTTTTTCCCAGCGGGGCTATCGTTTCTCCGGAGAGGGGGCTCCAAATCATCTGAATGCCACCAAATCCCAGCATATGGCCTCCATGTGTTAGTGTATCATGGGTCATGGGTCTGTTAGGGCCTCACTGGCGTCAGATTCTCTCCGCATGTTCGAGGACTACTTAAAGTCCGAAACTCCCAGATCTGACGGAACTGGGGAAATCTTGCCAAGAGGTGGGCGCTACCATTGTCTTGGGTATTCCTTGTGACTAACCTAACAAAACCAATAAATTGTTTCCAATTTTCTACCCCCTTCCGTAGAGGGGCCAGAACGGCAGTTCCGTATTTCCCCCATCAGGTCTATGGTTTCTCCTAAGGGGGGGGGTACTACGGATCCTCTGAATGCCACGAAATCCCGTGGTATGCTATAACGTGTGTGTTAGAGTGTGGCATGGGTCTTGGACGCCCAAGATTCCCTCACTCTCTTTGTTATGGATTCACCGGCGTAAAATTCTCTCTGGCGGGTTCGAGGACTATACTCAGAGCCCGAAATTCCCGGATATGACAGAACGGGGGAAATATTGCCAAGAGGTGGGACCTACCATTGTTTTAGGTGTTCCTTGGTCCTAACCTAACAAAACCAAGCAATTAGTTCCACTTTGCTACCCCTTCCGGCTCATGTAGAGGGTCCAAAACGGCAGTTCCGTCCTTTTTCTCCTACGGGCATAGGATTTCTCCGGAGAGGGGCTCAAGAGTGTCTGAATCCCACCCAAGGATAGGTTATGCCATACCATGTGTGTTAGAGTGTGGCCTGGGTATCTGATGCTAAAGATTTCCTCGCTCTCTGTATTAGGGTTTCATCGTTGTCAGATTCTCTCTGGCGGGTTCCAGGACTACTTAGAACCTTAAACTCACGGATCTGACAGAACTGGGGCAATCTATCCAAGAGGTAGGACCTAAAATTGTCCTGGGTGTTACTTGGGCCTAACATAACACAACCAAGCAATTGTTTCCGCTTTGCTACACCCTTCCGGCTCACGTAGAGGGGCCAAAATGGCAGTTTCGTCTTTTTCCCAGTGGTGTTATGGTTTCTCTAGAGAGGGATTCCAGATCGTCTGAATGCCACAAAATCCCATGGTATTCCATACCATGTGCGTTAGAGTGTGGCATGGGTCCTGTATTCCCAAGATTCACTCGCTCTCTCTGTGTTAGGGCTTCACTGGCGTCAGATTCTCTCTTGCAGGTTCCAGGACTACTTAGAGCCTGAAACTCTCGGATCTGACGGAACTGGGGAATCTTGCCAAGAGGTGGGCCCTAAGATTTTTTTGGGTGTTCCTTGGGCCTAAACTAATACAACCAAGCAGTTTGTTCCACTTTGCTACCCCCTTCCGTCTAACGTAGAGGGGCTAGAATGGCAGTTCCGTCTTTTTCCCTAGCGAGGCTATGGTTTCTCCGGAAAGGGGCCTCCAGATCGTCTGAATGCCACAAAATCCCATGGTATTCCATAACATGTGTGTTTTAGTGTGTCGTGGGTCTTGGATGCCCAAGATTTGCTCTCTCTCTGTGTGTTAGGGCTTCACCGGCGTCGGATTCTCTTTCGCGGGTTCCAGGACTACTTAGAGCCCGAAACTCTTGGAACTGACGGAACTCGGGGAATCTTGCCAAGAGGTGGGACCTAACATTGTCTTGGGTGTTCCTTGGGTCTAACCTCATACAACCAAACAGTTGGTTCCACTTTGCTGCCCCCTTCCGCCTAACGTAGAGGGGCCAGAACGGCAGTTCCCTCTTTTGCCCCAACGGGGCTATGGTTTCTCCGGAGAGGGGCCTCCAGATCGTATGAATGGCACCAAATCCCATGGTATGCCATACCATGTGTGTTACAGTGTGTCATGGGTCTTAGATGCCCAATATTACCTCTCTCTCTCTTTGTTAGGGCTTCACCGGCGCCGGATTCTCTCTAGCGGGTTCGAGGACTACTTAGAGCCTGAAACTCCCGAAACCGACGGAACTCGGGGAATCTGTGACGCCCCGAGATCGGGCACTATGCAGATTTCGGCATTTCCACCCAAATCCGCATAATAACCGATTCCAGGTTGCCACTTCCGATAATGTTACAACAGTTCACGAATATTCCGCAACAACAACAGAAAAGATATATACAAGAAGACTCAAACGAGCCAAGGATACAACTGATACAATACAAAGAGCCAAATAACAGCGGAAGAAACAACATAGCGTCCGACTACGGACAAGATACAAATTGGACTAAGAGTCCTGAAGATAACCGGGAGCGTCCAATCCCTGCCCAGGACAAGCCGGAGGGATTCCCAAGCTAACGTCGTCAGACTTCAAACCTGTTGACTGCAATATTGAATATGCAGCCACGAAAAAGGATTCGTGGGTCAGTACGGTTAAGTACTGGCAAGTGGATAAACCATACTCACAAGATACCGGCGTAACCAGTCATCACAAGATACAAATACTTTGGGTTCAACGGAAAGGAAAGGATTATTGCAAAGAAGCGGCAGCGGGCTGCACTAACTAACTACAGAGACTCGATACAACATCCGGCTAAAAGAGGGGGATAAGATAGCGTATCGTAACCAACTACAACTAACATCAAACAAACCCATCCTGGATCTCGCCCCTTATCCAAAGAAACAATCCGAGGATAACTCAGACAGTTGGATTAATGATGGTTCAAGTTATTGTGTCAATAAGACTATTACTAGTCAAGTTATCATTAGTTAGGTGTAAGTTGTTCTGAGTACTTGTTAGCCAGTACTTTCACCAAGTCATCCATAACCGCGGAAAAACACGGCTTCTCGAGAAGATTTAACCCTGCAGGGATGCACCAATTTGGCCGTACACGTAAGAATACCCCGCCAGGATGGAAATGCACTTCCACCAAGCGAGGCACTCAACACAACCCAACTCTTCTTCGCATCAAGCCCAAAGAACCACATGCTGTGCGTGCGCGGCTAATCGAGCCCCCACGAAGAAAAGGGGGACCCTCATAGCACTCTAAGACCACGCCGCCCTAAATGCCGACTACAAAAGTTCCACCCTGGCGCCAAGGGTTCGCACCTGCACATGCATGCATCAAATGGAAAGCCCGAACTAAGTGTGGCGATTTGGACGAGATGCGAATCGAATCAAGTTGAGGGGGGCGCCCATACTCGCTTCCCACATGCGGTTAGTGCGCTCATCATGGATCAGTAGACAAGACCCTTTTCCTAATTAGGGTCGACACTAGCAGGCCTCAAAACCACGCCGGGCCTCCTGCCGGTGCCTTATCATTCAAATTATTATTACCCAAAACATTAACATGTTATTGATTGAACTGAAACCCAACTATCAAACTAAACAGGTGATAAGACGGACAACAAGACTTGGGCGCAAAAAACACTAAGCATGCAACTACGACACAAGGGCCAACAGGGTAAACAAACAACAGTTGATAGGAAGTGGAAGGAAGGCTATAGCATGGTTGCAAGGTAAACATACGATAGGATCGAGACACAAGCATCGAATCATAAGGCTAGCATAAGAACAACGGAAAGAATCGGTCTCAAGTGATGAAAGGCAGCCATAGGTAGCAAGTGAGTATACTTGCCTGGAATCCAGCAAGTAGAGGTACAACCGCAGAACTTGTCGTTGCTCACATCATCTCAACGTCCTATCCGGGAAGAAGCGACGAACCTCGAACAAACACCGGATGCAACAATTACTACTACGGCAAAAGATCCAGCATGATCAAGATATGGATGCATGACAAGTTTAAGGATGCATCAAGATAAACTAGCTGACATGATAAACATGTTTAAATGGGCCCATATACAATTTGGATTGCATATGGAAAAGCCCATGAATTAATGTTGAATTAAATGATGTACAAATAACCATCATGTGAGAGTTGATTAGGATGATGCATGGATGGTGAAAACAATAAGAAAACAACAATAGATTCAATTTGAATTGAAGTTTACCAAGTTTGGAAATTTATTTATTAAGTTATGGAATTTGGCTTCTTAAGTGAGTTACACAAACATTTATTGTTTTCACCCATTTTAATTGTTCAAAACAGATAACAAAATTTATATTTGGAAAGAACACAAAATTTTAGACGGAATACATATTTCATTTGTTGAATTTGGATTTTAGATGAGCAAGTTATTAATTTGACAATTTTAAATGCATTAATTAGGAAACAGTTGTTTTCAGCAATTTAATTTATTCAAAATAGAAAACAAAGTTTATATTTGCAAAGTTTAGAGAATTTTGATTGGAAAACATATTTTACTTTTCAAATTTGGAGTTAAAATGAATTAGTTATGATTTATGCAATTAAATCAATTTAAATTGAGCCGGAAGCCCAACATTTAATTTAGGAGGTCCACGTTATTTATCTACCCATCAATATTAAATGTTGTTTAACATGGCGAGAAAATATAAAGATGAGCTATGCAATTTTAAATGGAACCGGAACAATATTTAATTATCCCAACTCATTCCATATTTAATTATTTGATGATATTACTATTACCCGCACCCACAAAAATGCAATGCAACACATGAATGATTTAATATGCACGATATAGATGACATTTAGAAAATAGTCATATAGGGTATAGGGTTAGGGTTTGGGTTCGCACGTTGGAAGGAGGGTATTCGGATCGCCGATGTCGTTGGTGCGTGGAGGAAGTAGACGTGGTAGTGGAAGTAATCGACGTAGGGGAAGTAGCCGTTCGTTCTCATGTAGTCGAGGAAGTAGTGGTACTCGTTCCGTAGTGGAAGTAGTCGTTCACGTCATCGGTGGTAGTTGTCGATCTTGTCATCGAGGTTCGAAGAGGGAGTAGACGTAGTCGTGGTCGAGGTACTCGTCGCATCCATGTAGGAGATTCATGGCGGTTCCCGTCTTCACGGCGCGCACGAAGGCGACCGTCACACAAATTTGTAGGGGTTCACGGGCCGAAGATCTTGGCGCGTCGGTAGCCGTCTGTGTCATCGTAGTCGTTCGGGCGCCGTTTCTGTTGGGTTGTTGGAGATCTTGTCGACGCCGGGGTTGTAGTCGTGCACTGCCGTCCCGCCCACGTTGACGAAGTTGCCGCAGCGGCACCACCTCAGCGACGTCGGCACAAGGAGCATCTCATCACAGGCTCATCACCTGCGACGAGCCACAACAGCGGCACCCGGCCACCGCACCACCACACATCCTCCCCGCGCAACTGTAGACCACCACCAATAGAACATTCCAGGACATCAAATCTCGCGGTGGCATACAATCAAACACCTTCCCTGCTTCCTCCATGACTCACAGCTCGGCATACAGCCTGACGAAACCAGTACCGACGCATGCGTCCGCGAACACCCCGGCCTTGAGAGCCCTCGCGTGGAGCTGCCGCGCGGATCCCAGGTCGCTGCCGCAGCAAGGGGAGATGATGGAATACGTGAACGCGTCCGGCGCCACTAGGCCGCGCGTCATCTGCAGGAACCTTCACAGCGCCTCCCGTGTCCGGCCGGCGCGGGCGAGCCCGGAGAAGGTGGAGCTCGAGAGGGCGGCAGGAGGGGAGCGGCCGCGGCTGTAGGCGACCACAGCGGGAGGAGGGGACGCGGCGGCGCCGTGCAACCTCGCCGCGAGGACGACACAAGAGAGCTTCGGGGATTTGGGAGCTTCGGGCTGCCTGGTTGCGGATCTTGGTGACAGGGGCGAGGAAGGCGACGACTTCCGGCGGTGTCGAGCTGGAGGAAGAAGGGAGGGAGGAGAAGCGGGCTGGGGCGGCGGAGGCGCGGTCTCGTGGGAGCAGAAGGGGCAGGCGGCGGCGGCGCTATGGACTAGTAGGAGGCGACGGGAGGCAGGGAGCGAGCTGGACTCAGGATCGAGGCAGAGGAGGGCGGCGAGCAAGCAAGGGGGAGGGGAGGGAGCGATGGGCGCTCACCCCTGGCGGCGCTCGATGCAGAGGAAGGCAGGAGTCGGGTGGGGGCTTCGATGGGAGGAGGACGACGAGGGGATCGTTCGATCCCCTCCTGGCGTCGCGTGCGTGAGTTGAGTGCGTGTGTGCGTTGTGTCTGGTGGTTGGGTCCGGGTGGGCTTAGGGTTTGGGGAATTGTAGGTGGGCTGGCTGGCCCATTGCGGCTAGCTGGCCTGCCTCTTCCCCAAAACGTTTTTTTTTCTTCCGTTCTTTTTTGTTTATAAAACTGCTTGATGTAAAAAAATAATTTTTGGGGCACAAATGAATTTCAGGAAACTTAGAAAACAATATTTTATGCAATTTTAATTATTTCACCAATGTTAAAATGCACAATGATGCAGATGCGATGACATGACGACAGGCAAACAAGTAGGCAAAATCTAGTTGGGAAAAGAAAACCCCGGGCGTTACAGAATCTTGCCAACATGTGGGCCCAATCATTGTCTTGGGTGTTGCTTGGGCCTAACCTAACACAAACAAGCAATTGGTTCCACTTTGTTACCCCTTTCCGACTCACGTAGAGTGGCCAAAACCGACAGTTCCGTTTTTTTCCACATCGGGCTATGGTTTCTCCGGAGAGGGGGCTCCGGATCGTCTGAATGCCACCAAATCCCATGTTATACCATACCATGTGTGTTAGAGTGTGGCATAGGTTTTGGATGGCCAACATTCCCTCGCTCTGTGTGTTAGGGCTTCACCAGCATCGGATTCTCTCTACGGGTTCCAGGATTACTTAGAGCCCGAAACTCCCAGAACTGGGGGAATCTTTCTAAACGGTGGGCCCAAACATTGTCTTGGGTGTTCCTTGGGCCTATCCGAACACAACCAAGCAATTGGTTCCACTTTGCTACCCCCTTCCGGCTCACGTAGAGGGGCCAAAATGACAGTTCCGTCTTTTTCCCCATCGGAGCTATGTCATACCACGTGTGTTAGAGTGTGGCCTGGGTCTTGGATGACCAAGATTCCCTCGCTCCCAGTGTTAGGGATTCACCAGCGTCTGATTCTCTCTGGCGATTTCGAGCACTACTTAGAGCCGAAACTCCCGGAACTGGGGGAATCTTGCCAAGAGGTTGGACCTACAATTTGTTGGAACGCGTAGAGATAAACGAAAACTTTTTCCTACGCGGTACTTCCAAGATCTAGCCGAGGTAGAAGGCCACGATGATTACCACTAGACACGCGGTTGCGGATTATCGGTGAAGCGCGTCGGGGCAGTGCAGTCCCACGATCCGGTCCGGCCGATCCAATCCCTCGAACGTCGAAGTGCTGAACGTACAGCACCTCTGCCGGTATCCACACGTACGAGGAGGAGCTCCGACGGAAGATTGCTAGGTCTGGTGCGACGGCTGGACTGAGTGGGGCTAGGGTTCCCAACGCATGGGAGAGTGGACTAACGTGCACGCTGGGCAACCTGCGCCCCTCTTTATATAGCGTATGGTAATGGGCTTCACAACACTTGTGGCCCATTCCCTCTGTGAGTCCGACTCACAAAACCAGTCCATTTCCGGTTCGGGTCCAACCCGACCAATACTTGCTCCCGCTCTTAAGTGTGCGACCCTGCAGGCTCATGGCGATTTGGACACGATTGGAGTCCTACTCTCAATCGATCAATCGGTAGCGGCTCCTAGCAGAACGTGCCGACTCCCAAGTTCCATTGAGTCATGACGACATACCTTTCAATGTGATATTCATCTTAGTCCTTTTTGCCTCACGATATACCTTGTCGAACTATAGGCGATTTATCGTCATCCCTTAAATAGTTCAACTCTCTTCTCGATCCGTGATATGCGATTCATCTGACTAACTCTTAGTCAACCGACACAGTTAACACTTAACTGAGTCGTGCATGGCCATGCTTCCTGAATCATATCACTCGAGAGGGCCCAGAGAATATCTCTCCATTCGGAGGGGCAAAATCCCATCTTGATTATCCACATCACGCAGCTTGCTTCTCATTCGACCCGAACTCTGCCTTTATAGTTGCCTTGTCACAGAAGAACGTTTGACAGAACCTAAGTCGGTGATCCACAACTCGGATTGTGCGACAACCTCAGGTGTAAGGATTACATTGATTGAGACATGCAAATGACGACTTGATCGTTGCATCTCAATGTGGGTCAGTCCGACTTGCTAAACTCTTTAGCCAAGTCCGTGAACGTTGGAATAGCATCACCATGCCCATGACAAGTGGAACCGTGTCATCAGCCAACACTCATATTAGTCTAGGGTGTGTGTCCAGCACAACCTAAATGACCAAGGACAATCTAGTATGAACAACATAAATATATAGTTCCACAATCGAATCACATATTCAATGAAATATATCAGATGTTCAAAACAAGGACAACCTAATAACTTTATGAATACAGTGGGAATTACATCATACATGATTGCCTCTAGGGCATATTCCCAACAGTCTCCCACTTGCACTAGAGTCAATCATCATGGCATCATATGCCTAGGCATCGAATGCCCATGCCTCTCGTGTGCGCCTCATGCTTAGGATGTGGTAGCGCCTTTGTCAACGGATCTGCAATGTTTGCATCCGTGTGTACTTTGCATAACTTGATATAACCTTGTTCGACAAATTGGCGAATGAGGTGGTACCGCATGAGTATATGTTTGTTCTTCTGGTGTTGTCTAGGTTCCTTGGCCTGTGCGATAGCACCATTGTTGTCACAATATACGTCCAAAGGATTGGACGCGCCCTGAACCACACCAAGATCAATCAGGAGGTTCCTGATCCAAACAGCTTCCTTTGCCGCCTCTGAGGCAGCAATATACTCAGCCTCTATTGTAGATGCAGACACCGTATCTTGCTTGGAACTCTTCCAGCTCACAGCCCCTCCGTTCATCACGAACACGTATCCAGATTGCGAACGAGAATCATCTGAGTCGGTGAGATAACTCGCATCCGTGTAACCTTTTACACTGAATTCCTCATCACCTCCATAAACTAGGAACATTTCCTTAGTATTTCTCAAATACTTAAGAATGTTTTTAACCGCTGCCCAGTGGGCTTCGCCAGGGTCAGCCTGGTATCTGCTCGTAACACTTAGAGCATAGGAAACATCTGGCCTAGTACAAATCATGGCATACATGATGGATCCGATTGCCGAAGCATACAGGATCACACTCATCTGACTTCGCTCATCAGTTGTCGAAGGACATTGAGTCTTGCTAAGTTTTATGCCATGGGACATCGGTAAGAATCCCTTCTTGGACTCTTCCATTTTGAATTTCTTCAAAACCTTGTCCAGATAAGTACTCTGACTCAATCCAATGAGCCGCCTGGATCTATCTCTATAGATCCTGATTCCTAATATGTAAGTTGCCTCACCCAAATCCTTCATTGAGAAACTCCTTTCCAATGACTCTTTGGTTTCTTGCAACATCATGACATCATTTCCAATCAGTAATATGTCATCCACATATAAGATTAGAAAGTTCACTTTGCTCCCACTAAACTTCTTGTATAAACAAGAATCATGATCGCTCTTGATGAAGCCAAACGATTTGACTACCTCATCAAAGCGAATGTTCCAACTCCGAGATGCTTGCTTCAACCCATAAATGGATTTCTGAAGTTTGCATACCTTGTCAGCATTAGCCGGATCGACAAAACCTTCGGGCTGTATCATATACACGTCCTCAGTTAAATTTCCATTAAGGAAAGCCGTCTTGACATCCATCTGCCATATCTCATAGTCGAAATAGGCTGCTATGGCTAACATGATCCGAATTGATTTAAGCATCGCTACGGGCGATAAGGTCTCGTCGTAGTTGTCGCACCCGGACTTCTAAAGGATACTCGCCATTCCGTTGAACAGTAGTAGATTGGATTACGGGGCTTACCGGCACCCGCGTCCTCTTACGAGTAGGCCAACACACGTATGTGTGACAACCAACCCCTATCTGTTCAGCGTCGACGTAAACTATCCCATAGAAATCAGGATACTTCCATTGACGTACTTCAAACCATACACACATGGTACGTCAACGGCGTTTAACAATTGATATCACAACAGATCTCTACGACACAAAAGATTGAAATAAGTTGCAAATGGCTCTCATTAGAGCAGAGATAGCAAATACAATCATCCAGAGGACACATGTCCCAACAATACATCATTACATCACAGCGGAAGCATTCAACCTGTCTGAGTACAGACAAGAACCAAATAGGCCTAAGAGGCCGGAAACGAAAAGACGGAGCCCATCCACGAAGTCTCGGATCCTGCCCGGGTCCGCTATCTACTCGTCAGCAGTCTCCTCATACTCCACGTAGTAGCCACCATGTAGATCCTCGGAACGTAGGTCTGCGGAAACCACAGCCCCAAAGGGGTCAGTACATAAACGTACTGGCAAGCAAGACTCACAGGTCACCAAAGTGTAACCCGTCAACACCAAGCACAGATGCTTTGGGTTCAACGGAAGGAAGGGGGATATATGTCGCACCCTGATTTCTAGGGGATACTCACCGTACGAACTGGATAGCAGATGCTTGGATTATGGGGCATAACTGCTCCCACGTCCCAGCTTCCTGGTAGGCCTGCGCTTATGCGCGACAACACAAGCCCTGCTATTCCATCGTCGATGTAAACTATCCACTAGAGATCAAAGGCACTACTGTCGACGTACTTCATACCAATCACACATGGTACGTCAACAGCTTTGAACAAAAGATATCACAACAGATCTCTACGACACAAAAGGTTGAAATAACTTGCAAATAGCTCTCATTAGAGCAGAGATAGCAAATACAATCATTCAGAGGGCACCTGCCCCAACAATACATCATTACAATACAGCGGAAGCATTCAACATGTCTGAGTACAGACAAGAACCAAATAGGCCTAAGAGGCCGGAAACAAACAGACGGAGCCCATCCACGAAGTCTCGGATCCTGCCCGGGTCCGCTATCTACTCGTCAGCAGTCTCGTCATACTCCACGTAGTTGCCACCATGTAGATCCTCGGAAACGTAGGTCTGCGGAAACCACAGCCCCAAAGGGGTCAGTACATAAACGTACTGGCAAGCAAGACTCACAGTTCACCAAAGTGTAGCCCGTCAACACCAAGCACAGATGCTTTGGGTTCAACGGAAGGAAGGGGATATAAAAGATGCTGCAACTGGCTGCTCTAACCAACTACAGAGTTACTACCACTTTCGGCTAACAGAAAGGAGATAAGATCGAGGATTGTAACCAACTGAAAGATAACTTCAAACAAACCCATCCTGGATCTCGCCCCTTATCCAAAGAAGCAATCCGAGGATAACTCACACAGTTGTATTAAAGGTGAATCAAGTTATTGTGTCATCAACCTATTACTAGTCAATTTATTAATCATTGGGTGTAACATGTTGGATCATTATGTTTAAGTTGTCCTGAGTACTTGTTAGCCAGTACTTTCACCAAGTAATCCATAACCGCGGAAAACACGGCTTCTCGAGAAGATTATCCCTTCAGGGTTGCACCAATTTGGCCGTACACGCAAGAATATCCCGCCAGACGGGAATCAAACCCACCAAGCGAGGTACTCTACACAACTCGACTCTTCTTCGCATCAAGCCCAAAAACCTTGGGCGCACGGCTAATCGAGCCCAGAAGAAAATGGACCCTCATAGCACTCTAAGAACGTGTCCCCCTATATGCCGACTACAAAAGTTCCACCCTGGCCTGGGCTCGCAAAAACATGCATGCGGCAAATGGAAAACACGAACTAAATGAGGCGATTTGGACGAGATGCGAATCGAATCAAATTGAGGGGGCGCCCATACTCGCTTCCCACATGCGGTTAGTGCGCTCATCATGGATCAGTAGACAAGACCCTTTTCCTATTAGGGTCGACACTAGCAGGCCTCAAAACCACGCAGGGCCTCCTGCCGGTGCCTTATCATCAAATTATTTTTTAACAATAACATTAGCATGATTGATTGATTAAACATCGAGCCCCCCAGAACATAATGGAATAATAATAACTGAAGTAACGGGTAACAGACTCGAGCAAAAGCAACCTAGGCATGCTAGTAAGACACTGGCTCAAACAATGGGTTGTAGGAAGGGAGATGAGGCAATATCATGTTTAAAGGATTCATGTGATAGGTTCGTAACAGAACAACTACTACTAAGGCTAGCAGAATAGAACAACGGAAAAGTATCGGTAACCAATGTTGAAAGGAACATAGTGGTTCATGTGAGTGATAACTTGCCTGCAAAACCCAGTAGCCTGGTACTGAGCTAACTCCTTAGAAGGGGTGTCGTAAGGATCGTCGGTCTCAACGTCGTCGTATATCCGGGAAGAAGCAAACAAACAATGCAGAAAGATAAACAATCAATATCATGGCATAGTGCACAAACATGGGATGATGCATGTCAATTTAATTGATGCAACACCATAAACTAGTTGACAAGATACATAACATGATTAAATGGACCCACATGCAATTGGATTGCATATGAAAAGCCCATGAATTATGGTTGAATTAATTGTTTTACAACTAATCATCATATGAAAGTGGATTAGCATGATGCATGGATGAGGAAAACAGCAAAATAACAACAAGAGGTGCAAGTGGAAAAGGAATTTAACAAGGTTTGGAAATCATTTGTTAAGTTTGGAAAATTTGGTTACTTAAACATGTCACACAAGTATTTGTTGTTTTCACCAATTTTAATTGTTCAAAATGGATAACAAAGTTTATATTTGGAAAGAACACAAGATTTTGGTTGGAATACATGTTTCACTTGTTGGAAAAGGATTTCAAATAAAGTATTTATGAATTAAACAAGTTTAAGCAAGAATTAAATGAATTTAATTCAAACATGAACTTATTTGAATTTTTATTTGTTCAAAGCATTAAACCAATTTCATATTTGAAAAGTTTATACTTTTAGGGTTGGAAAACATATTTTATATGTTCCAAAAGAATTTGTTTTGATCAAGTTATGAAATTACCAATTTTAAATGAAATAAACAAGGTTTAAATTATTTAACCAATTTTAATTATTCAAAACAGAAAACAAAGTTTATATTTGGAAAGAGGGTTTAATTTTGCATGGAAAACATATTTCATTTGTGGAAATTGGATTTAAAATGAGCAAGTTATTATTTTGGCAATTTTAAATGCATTAAACAAGAAACAGTTGTTTTCAGCAATTTAAATTATTCAAAACAGCAAACAAAATTTATATTTGGAAAGTACATGAAAAATTGATTGGAAAACATATTTAGTTTGTGGAATTTGGAATTTTTATGAACGAGTTATGAATTTTGCAAGTTTAAGTGAATTTGACAAGTTTTCAAATTTTGCACCAATTTAAAATATTCAAAACAGTAAACAAATTTTATATTTGGGTAGAACATTTAATTTGGTATTGAAAATATATCAAAAATGTTGGATTTGGAGTTAAAATGAGTTTATTATGCAATTTACAAAATTTGGGGTGCAATCTGCCATTTTTATTACCTCTAGGGACTTAGGAATAATAGCAGGGATCTAGAAAAGAATTTACAAGGACCTGTCTATGATAAAAGGATTGGTGCATGCCTGGGAAAAAAAGATTGAAAATGTGGGTTTTAATCCGTAGGGGGTGGGATTCGAACCCACCCCCTCGTGGGCGCGCGCAAGGGAGCAAACCAACTGGGCTATGGCTCGGGTTGGTGTTAGACTAGGACTCTCACGCGTTTTGAAGTGAAATTGCGGGGTGGTTAACTGACGAAAACGAGCCCATGTCTCTGTCCGCGTCGGAGAGGAACAGGGGCACCGATCGGAGAGGCGCTGCCTGACGGCGAGCGAGCGGAGCAAGGAAAAAAAAACGAGGGGGACATACGTGGGCACAGAGAGGCTCACCAAGGGGTTGTGGGCGGTTGGGCTGGGCTCGGGAAGGCGGGGGGAACGACGATGGTGGCGCAGCGGCAGTCATGGTGGTCGACGAAGAGAGGGCGCCCGCGGCGCTCCTAGGCCGTTCTGGCCCGGGATTTTCCACGTAGACGACGGGGACGGCGAGGCGTACCCATTCCGGGCCTCAGCTTGCTCCGGTGGTGTCCAAGGCGATGGAGCGATTGGGAGGTCTGACGGAGTTGCTGCTGTCAGTTTGGGAAGGATGCAGAGAAAAGAAATCAGAGGGAACAGGGGAGGGAGAAGAAGGATGGAACGGCGGCGGAGGCAAGAGGGAGAGAAGGGAGGGGAAGCTAGGGTTCACGAGGTGGTCTCGGTGGGGATTAAAAGAGGGAGGAGGGTACTGGTACGGCAAGCATCGCAGAGAGGGGGAAGAGATCGCACGGTGGTGTGCCTGTTCGTACAGAGATGACCTCACCGAGAGGTAGGTGACAGCGATGGAGGGAGTGGGCCAGAAAGGAAAAAGGGCCTGGGGGAAAAGATATTGGGCTGCTAGGGGGGGAAAAATGGGCTGGCTGCTGCTCTCCTTTCTTTTTATTATTTTTGCTTTTTCTGTTTTTTTTTGTAGCAAGTTAGAAAAGGAAGAAAACATGAGATTTTGGTTAGCAAAGATGTCATAAAAATTTAGTTAAGCTAGTTGGGTTAAAAGAAAACATTAGCCAAGTTTGTTTTCAGAAAACTTTAAATTAGCTTGATGTTTGTTTGAAATTCAAATTGGATGTATTTTAATTAAGTGATCATTTAATACAACAAACTTTGAATAGGGGAACCCCTATGATTAATTTGACTGAAATTAGTTGATTGGCTTGTTAAAATTTATAAGTTCAAAAGTGTTCTGTTTGATGCATTTGATTTGAATTTGAGCAATTTAGAAATTAATAGATTAATATTGAAAACAAGGATTTTAATAGGGTGAACCCTATTGATTAAAGTGATTAAATAAATGAGTTTGATTGTTTTGGAGATTTGTTATAAACTCAAGTTGATTGATGTTTTGAAGATTTGATTTGAATTTGAAATGATTTGGAATTAATTGATTGAATTAATTGTTTGATTAAAACCAACAATTTAGGGAGTGATCAACATGGAATAAAATGGAACAAATTGGTTGTTTTAAGTTGTGATTCTTATTCAAAAAGTTGTAACAGAACAAGTATGAAAACAAAGGCAGTTGAAATTGTTTGATTTTCATTGTGAAAACAAAGAATAACAGATGCAAAACAAAAGGAACAAATGCAACAATATGATAACATGATGCAATACTTTAATAACAAGAAATCAAACATTCTAAAGGGATGGTTTTCATACTTGGGATGTTACAAAACGCCCCCCCTTGAAGGAATCGCGCCCCGAGATTCCTACTGAGAAAAGAAAAGGTCCGGATACTTCTTGGGAAGATCCTCTTGAGTTGTGACACGTGAAACACATCGTGCACCTTGGATAGACGTCAGGGAATTTGGAAACCACCGGAACAATATTAGTAGAGGTATAGGTTTTGTATGGAGGGTGTATAGCTGGATAGAATTTGATTCATTTGGGGAATAGACCATCTGTAATGAGGGTGGAAGGGTTATTGACATCAAATCAATACCAGAATGACATCAATGTCAGAATTGCCAAGCAACATGAGAGAAACAAGGAATATGTGGCCTCCCATTAGAATTTGATTTATGTAACTGAACTTGGAAGTCAACATTTGAGATCCCGAAGAGTGAACGGTGATTTGATTGCTTAGTGGAACCAGAAATAGGTTGTATGTTGTGGAAAAGATTTTTGACACAAAAGAATGTGATGCTCCGGTATCAAACAACACTTTTAGCTGGAATAGAGTTTAAGAGATGAACGGGGAAACTTTGATTAGACGCCGGTAGAAGAATTGAAGTGGAAAACAACAACAAGATTTGAACGGACGAAAAGGTTCTTTAAAATAACAGGATATTGAAGCAACACCGGGGAAAACGAGAACAAAACTCCTGAGGTACTACGGAAAACCCAAAACACGTGAAATCCTAACTTGAAAGTTTAGATGAGAAGGGAAACAACGTTGCACTTCCTTACCAGAAAAAGGGAGGGAGGGTGGGGAAAGAAGAAAAAGAACAGAATTCCTACTCTCACGTTTCATTTTTTTTCCTATATAGCTACAAAATAGTTTCTAGACTCAACTGCGACCAGTAAAAAGGGATCCTACAGGCAGACAGGCGCTGATACCATTTGTCGCACCTTGATTTCTAGGGGATACTCACCGTACGAACTGGATAGCAGATGCTTGGATTATGGGGCATAACTGCTCCCACGTCCCAGCTTCCTGGTAGGCCTGCGCTTATGCGCGACAACATAAGCCCTTCTATTCCATCGTCGATGTAAACTATCCACTAGAGATCAAAGGCACTACTGTCGACGTACTTCATACCAATCACACATGGTACGTCAACAGCTTTGAACAAAAGATATCACAATAGATCTCTACGACACAAAAGGTTGAAATAACTTGCAAATAGCTCTCATTAGAGCAGAGATAGCAAATACAATCATTCAGAGGGCACCTGCCCCAACAATACATCATTACAATACAGCGGAAGCATTCAACATGTCTAAGTACAGACAAGAACCAAATAGGCCTAAGAGGCCGGAAACAAACAGACGGAGCCCATCCACGAAGTCTCGGATCCTGCCCGGGTCCGCTATCTACTCGTCAGCAGTCTCGTCATACTCCACGTAGTTGCCACCATGTAGATCCTCGGAAACGTAGGTCTGCGGAAACCACAGCCCCAAAGGGGTCAGTACATAAACGTACTGGCAAGCAAGACTCACAGTTCACCAAAGTGTAGCCCGTCAACACCAAGCACAGATGCTTTGGGTTCAACGGAAGGAAGGGGATATAAAAGATGCTGCAACTGGCTGCTCTAACCAACTACAGAGTTACTACCACTTCCGGCTAACAGAAAGGAGATAAGATCGAGGATTGTAACCAACTGAAAGATAACTTCAAACAAACCCATCCTGGATCTCGCCCCTTATCCAAAGAAGCAATCCGAGGATAACTCACACAGTTGTATTAAAGGTGAATCAAGTTATTGTGTCATCAACCTATTACTAGTCAATTTATTAATCATTGGGTGTAACATGTTGGATCATTATGTTTAAGTTGTCCTGAGTACTTGTTAGCCAGTACTTTCACCAAGTAATCCATAACCGCGGAAAACACGGCTTCTCGAGAAGATTATCCCTGCAGGGTTGCACCAATTTGGTCGTACACGCAAGAATATCCCGCCAGACGGGAATCAAACCCACGAAGCGAGGTACTCTACACAACTCAACTCTTCTTCGCATCAAGCCCAAAGAACCTTGGGCGCACGGCTAATCGAGCCCAGAAGAAAATGGACCCTCATAGCACTCTAAGAACGTGTCCCCCTATATGCCGACTACAAAAGTTCAACCCTGGCCTGGGCTCGCAAAAACATGCATGCGGCAATATGGAAAACACGAACTAAATGAGGCGATTTGGACGAGATGCGAATCGAATCAAATTGAGGGGGGCGCCCATACTCGCTTCCCACATGCGGTTAGTGCGCTCATCATGGATCAGTAGACAAGACCCTTTTCCTATTAGGGTCGACACTAACAGGCCTCAAAACTATGCAGGGCCTCCTGCCGGTGCCTTATCATCAAATTATTTTTTAACAATAACATTAGCATGATTGATTGATTAAACATCGAGCCCCCCAGAACATAATGGAATAATAATAACCGAAGTAACGGGTAACAGACTCGAGCAAAAGCAACCTAGGCATGCTAGTAAGACACTGGCTCAAACAATGGGTTGTAGGAAGGGAGATGAGGCAATATTATGTTTAAAGGATTCATGTGATAGGTTCGTAACAGAACAACTACTACTAAGGCTAGCAGAATAGAACAACGGAAAAGTATCGGTAACCAATGTTGAAAGGAACACAGTGGTTCATGTGAGTGATAACTTGCCTGCAAAACCCAGTAGCCTGGTACTGAGCTAACTCCTTAGAAGGGGTGTCGTAAGGATCGTCGGTCTCAACGTCGTCGTATATCCGGGAAGAAGCAAACAAACAATGTAGAAAGATAAACAATCAATATCATGGCATAGTGCACAAACATGGGATGATGCATGTCAATTTAATTGATGCAACAACATAAACTAGTTGACAAGATACATAACATGATTAAATGGACCCACATGCAATTGGATTGCATATGAAAAGCCCATGAATTATGGTTGAATTAATTGTTTTACAACTAATCATCATATGAAAGTGGATTAGCATGATGCATGGATGAGGAAAACAGCAAAATAACAACAAGAGGTGCAAGTGGAAAAGGAATTTAACAAGGTTTGGAAATCATTTGTTAAGTTTGGAAAATTTGGTTACTTAAACATGTCACACAAGTATTTGTTGTTTTCACCAATTTTAATTGTTCAAAATGGATAACAAAGTTTATATTTGGAAAGAACACAAGATTTTGGTTGGAATACATGTTTCACTTGTTGGAAAAGGATTTCAAATAAAGTATTTATGAATTAAACAAGTTTAAGCAAGAATTAAATGAATTTAATTCAAACATGAACTTATTTGAATTTTTATTTGTTCAAAGCATTAAACCAATTTCATATTTGAAAAGTTTATACTTTTAGGGTTGGAAAACATATTTTATATGTTCCAAAAGAATTTGTTTTGATCAAGTTATGAAATTACCAATTTTAAATGAAATAAACAAGGTTTAAATTATTTAACCAATTTTAATTATTCAAAACAGAAAACAAAGTTTATATTTGGAAAGAGGGTTTAATTTTGCATGGAAAACATATTTCATTTGTGGAAATTGGATTTAAAATGAGCAAGTTATTATTTTGGCAATTTTAAATGCATTAAACAAGAAACAGTTGTTTTCAGCAATTTAAATTATTCAAAACAGCAAACAAAATTTATATTTGGAAAGTACATGAAAAATTGATTGGAAAACATATTTAGTTTGTGGAATTTGGAATTTTTATGAACGAGTTATGAATTTTGCAAGTTTTAGTGAATTTGACAAGTTTTCAAATTTTGCACCAATTTAAAATATTTAAAACAGTAAAAAAAATTATATTTGGGTAGAACATTTAATTTGGTATTGAAAACATATCAAAAATGTTGGATTTGGAGTTAAAATGAGTTTATTATGCAATTTACAAAATTTGGGGTGCAATCTGCCATTTTTATTACCTCTAGGGACTTAGGAATAATAGCAGGGATCTAGAAAAGAATTTACAAGGACCTGTCTGTGATAAAAGGATTGGTGCAGGCCAGGGAAAAAAAGATTGAAAATGTGGGTTTTAATCCGCAGGGGGTGGGATTCGAACCCACCCCCTCGTGGGCGCGCGCAAGGGAGCAAACCAACTGGGCTATGGCTCGGGTTGGTGTTAGACTAGGACTCTCACGCGTTTTGAAGTGAAATTGCGGGGTGGTTAACTGACGAAAACGAGCCCATGTCTCTGTCCGCGTCGGAGAGGAACAGGGGCACCGATCGGAGAGGCGCTGCCTGACGGCGAGCGAGCGGAGCAAGGGAAAAAAAGCGAGGGGGGCATACGTGGGCACAGAGAGGCTCACCAAGGGGTTGTGGGCGGTTGGGCTGGGCTCGGGAAGGCGGGGGGAACGACGATGGTGGCGCAGCGGCAGTCATGGTGGTCGACGAAGAGAGGGCGCCCGCGGCGCTCCTAGGCCGTTCCGGCCCGGGATTTTCCACGTAGACGACGGGGACGGCGAGGCGTACCCATTCCGGGCCTCAGCTTGCTTCGGTGGTCTCCAAGGCGATGGAGCGATGGGGAGGTCTGACGGAGTTGCTGCTGTCAGTTTGGGAAGGATGCAGAGAAAAGAAATCAGAGGGAACAGGGGAGGGAGAAGAAGGAGGGAACGGCGGCGGAGGCAAGAGGGAGAGAAGGGAGGGGAAGCTAGGGTTCACGAGGTGGTCTCGGTGGGGATTAAAAGAGGGAGGAGGGTACTGGTACGGCAAGCATCGCAGAGAGGGGGAAGAGATCGCACGGTGGTGTGCCTGTTCGTACAGAGATGACCTCACCGAGAGGTAGGTGACAGCGATGGAGGGAGTGGGCCAGAAAGGAAAAAGGGCCTGGGGGAAAAGATATTGGGCTGCTAGGGGGGGGGGAAATGGGCTGGCTGCTGCTCTCCTTTCTTTTTATTATTTTTGCTTTTTCTGTTTTTTTTGTAGCAAGTTAGAAAAGGAAGAAAACATGAGATTTTGGTTAGCAAAGATGTCATAAAAATTTAGTTAAGCTAGTTGGGTTAAAAGAAAACATTAGCCAAGTTTGTTTTCAGAAAACTTTAAATTAGCTTGATGTTTGTTTGAAATTCAAATTGGATGTATTTTAATTAAGTGATCATTTAATACAACAAACTTTGAATAGGGGAACCCCTATGATTAATTTGACTGAAATTAATTGATTGGCTTGTTAAAATTTATAAGTTCAAAAGTGTTCTGTTTGATGCATTTGATTTGAATTTGAGCAATTTAGAAATTAATAGATTAATATTGAAAACAAGGATTTTAATAGGGTGAACCCTATTGATTAAAGTGATTAAAAAAAATGAGTTTGATTGTTTTGGAGATTTGTTATAAACTCAAGTTGATTGATGTTTTGAAGATTTGATTTGAATTTGAAATGATTTGGAATTAATTGATTGAATTAATTGTTTGATTAAAACCAACAATTTAGGGAGTGATCAACATGGAATAAAATGGAACAAATTGGTTGTTTTCAGTTGTGATTCTTATTCAAAAAGTTGTAACAGAACAAGTATGAAAACAAAGGCAGTTGAAATTGTTTGATTTTCATTGTGAAAACAAAGAATAACAGATGCAAAACAAAAGGAACAAATGCAACAATATGATAACATGATGCAATACTTTAATAACAAGAAATCAAACATTCTAAAGGGATGGTTTTCATACTTGGGATGTTACAATATAAAAGATGCTGCAACTGGCTGCTCTAACCAACTACGGAGATTCTATCACTTCCGGCTAACAGAAACAAGATAAGATCGAGGATTGTAACCAACTGAAAGATAACTTCAAACAAAACCATCCTGGATCTCGCCCCTTATCCAAAGAAGCAATCCGAGGATAACTCACACAGTTGAAATAATGATGGTTCAGATTATTGTGTCAATAAGCCTATTACTAGTCAAGTTGTTAATCATTGGGTGTAAGGTTGTTAATCATTAGGTTCAAGTTGTCCTGAGTACTTGTTAGCCAGTACTTTCACCAAGTAGTCCATAACCGCGGAAAACACGGCTTCTCGAGAAGATTATCCCTGCAGGGTTGCACCAATTTGGCCGTACACGCATGAATAACCCGCCAGATGGAAAGGCCCTTCCACCAAGCGGGGCACTCAACACAACTCGACTCTTCTTCGCATCAAGCCCAAAGAACCTTGGGCGCACGGCTAATCGAGCCCCGGAGAAAAGGGACCCTCATAGCACTCTAAGACCGTGTCCCCCTATATGCCGACTACGAAAGTTCCACCCGGATCCAAGGGCTCGCAAGATCATGCATGCAGCAAATGGAAAACCCGAACTAAATGAGGCGATTTGGACGAGATGCGAATCGAGTCAAATTGAGGGGGGCGCCCATACTCGCTTCCCACATGCGGGTAGTGCGCTCATCATGGATCAGTAGACAAGACCCTTTTCCTATTAGGGTCGACACTAGCAGGCCTCAAAACCACAAGGGCCTCCTGCCGGTGCCTTATCATCAAATTTATTATTTAACAATAACATTAGCATGATTGATTGATTAAACATCGAGCCCCCAGAACATAAAAGTAATCTAGTAACGGAAAGTAACGGGTAACAGACTCGAGCAAAACAACCTAAGCATGCTAGTAAGACACGGGCACAAGCAATGGTTATAGGTATGGAGGTGAGGCAATATCAGGGTTAAAGGATACATGTGATAGGTTCGTAACAGAAACAACTACTACTAAGGCTAGCAGAAATAGACAACGGAAGTATCGGTAACCAATGTTGAAAGGAACACAGTGGTTCATGTGAGTGATAACTTGCCTACAAAACCTAGTAGCCTGGTACTGAGCTAACTCCTTAGAAGGGGTGTCGTAAGTATCGTCGGTCTCAACGTCGTCGTTTATCTGAGAAGAAGCAAACAAACAAGGAAGAAATATAAACAATCATTATCATGGCATTGTGCACAATCAAGATGATGCATGGCCAGTTAATGGTTGCATCAAATAAACTAACTGACAGGTAACACAATTAAGATGGACCCCTATGCAATTTTGAGTTGCATATGAAAAAGGGTCCATGAATTAAGTGGAACAAATGATTTGCAATTAATTATTATGTGAAAGTTGTTAGCATGATGCATGCATGATGGTAACAACAAAATAACAGCAAATAACAATAATAGATGCAAGTGATAAAAGGATTCAACAAGTTTTTGGAAATCATTTAGTAAGTTTAGAAATTTTGGGTTACTTAAACATGTCACACAAACAATTATTGTTTTCATCAATTTAAAGTGTGCAAAACAATTAGCAAAATTTATATTTGAAAAGAACATCAAATTTTAGTTGGATTACATGTTTCAAATATTGAAATTTGAATTAGGATGAATTTATTATGAATTAAACAATATTAAACAGGTTTTAATTGAATTTAAAACAAGTTTGAATATTATTTGAATTTTATTTGTTCAAATCATAAATTCAAATGCACATTTGAAAAGTTCACACTCTGATGGTTTGAAAACATATTTTGCATGTTCAAAAATATTTTATTTTGAGCAAGTTATGATTTTTATCAAATTTAAATGAATTAAACAAGTATTAAATTATTTAGGCAATTTAAATTATTCAAACAATGAAACAAATTTTATATTTGAATAGGATATTCAAAATGGTATGAAAAACATATTTTATTTGCCTTATTTGGAATTAGTATGAATTATTTATGAATTGTTGCAAATTACATTTGAATTATTCAAATTTGAATTTTAAATGTATTTGGAAAATTCAAAACAGTACACAAATGGATTATTTGGAAAGATAATTTGATTTGGAACAGAAAACACATACAACTTTTATTTATTGGACTTATAAATTAAAAGTTATTAAAGGTTGAAGTTGAATGTTTAAATCTGTTATTTAATTTGATTTAGGAGATAAACAGAAACTTGGAACTTTTTGGTACTGCGCTGTTAGCCAGCCACAGGCACTGCCCCGTGGGCCTAGCCAGCGTGGCGCTGCGCGCGCGCGCGTGGCAGTCACCGCGGCTGACGGGTGGGCCCCTACCCCCTGCGCGTGGTTGACCAAAAAAATTGGGGTTTTTATTCCCTCCGCGGGGCTCGAACCCGGGATGTATCGATGCGTGGAAGGGAACCTTGCCACTGCGGTGAAACGCTGATTCTGTACACACCCGTGACTGACCAAAGAAGTAACAACAACCACGGATATGTGAATGTTTTAACTGAACGATGTGCAGGCGACAGTTTACAGAACGGAACTCGACGCAGGGACAGTGAACGCCGGCGGCCGCTGTGCTGCTCACGGCGCGGTCCGTGGCTGGGTTGCCCCGCTGCGGGTGGCGTGTGCGGCTGCGCTCGGTTCGGCGTGTGCGGATGCGCTCGGTTCACGGGAAGTGCAGGTACAGGAGCTCAAGTTCAGACTTCCATGGTGGACGGATAACGCCGGCGGACGCGCTCACTCGACGGCGAGAACGCAGCGCAAGAGGAGGAGGGAGAGGTGTCATGGAGGTACGGCTCACCAGGGGTAACACGGGGACCTGGTCGGTGTCGACGACGATGAAGCTTCTGTGACGGACTCGACGACGATGTACGCGCTGCCGTCAGTACACGAAGACTAGGACGCCGGCCTTGGCGGGAAACGGAAGCGCATCCAGCTCTAGCGTCGCGCCAGGAAGAAGCGGGGGTCGAGGCGCAACCCCAGGGTATGGTCTGGGGCTTGGAGAGACTCGATGTGGCGACGACATGCGAGACCGAAACTTCGGCCATGGCGGAACAGGTAACGTGGTCAGTAGAGGAAGCGACGAAACAGAGGGAAACGGCAAAGGATTTAGGTAGGAATGGAAGGGAAACTCACCACTGTTGGGAATCGGACGTAGTCCCTGACGGAGAACGACTACGACGGCGGGAATTTGATGAAGACCTACGGCTACTGAACTGAAAAAGAAGCTGTTGGTGTGCAGGAATTGAAATTCAGAGAAGGCATGGGAGAGAGGAAGGAGAAAGAAACGGGGGGTTCGGCGGCGGTGTGTGAGGAGGCAGGGCTAGGGCGTAGAAGGGGGTTTTATGGAGGACTAGAATAGGTACGGCAGCACATCGGAGGGTTTGGGGGGGATCACACGGTGCAGAACAGGTTCGTACACAGTGACGTAGGTGGAAGACGATCTCCTCGCAGAGAAAAGGGTATTGGGCCAGAGAGGAAAAGGTGGGCTGGGCCGGGTTTTGGTAGCTGCCGCTCGTTTTTCTCTTTTTGTTATTTTTTCGTTTTACTGTTTTTTTTTGTAGCAAAAGCAAATGGAAGCATTTGATAGGGTTTTTAGTTTTAAAAATTTAGAGAAAAATCATGGGTAAATGTTAGCTCAAAATCTATCAGTTGGCAATTTGGATTTTTGGAATTTCAAATTTTTACTAGCTGTTTGGAAAAACCCAAATTAGATGATTTTGAATAGTTAAGATGATTATTAAAACCAACACTTTAATAGATTGATCCAAATGTTTTTTAATTGGAAACAAGAGGGTATAAAATGTTTTGGTTATTATTTTTATACTTGCAAATTGGGTCCTCTTTGAATACATTTGGTTTGAATTGGAATAATTTTGGGTTAATAGTTGGTTATTTAAAACAAGGATTTTAATTATGGAAAACCAATTGGAAGAAAAAGGTAGCCTTTAGGTTAGTAATTTTTTAGAAAAATTAGGTTAAGCCACTTAAGTTAATAGAAAACAAAGGCCAAGTTTGGTTTTCAATAAGTTTGAAATTAAAGTGCTGTTTGGAAAATAAACCAAATTTGAGTGATTTTTGAATATTAAGTAACATTATTGAAAACAAGGTTTTTATTAGGGTGAACCCTATGGTTTAATGTGATTGAATTAGTTGATTTGACTTGGAGATTTTTATAAGCTCAAGTTGAGTGCTGATTTGAAGTATTGCTTTGAATTTGAAACCAAGTTGGATTTAATTAATTGAAATAATACCACCATTTTATTAGTTGAACAAACATGGAATAAATGGAAACAAATTGGTTGTTATTACTTGAAATAACATTTTGGAAATTGTAACATCACAAGGATGAAACAAAAGGTTTGAATTTTGGTTTGAAATTCAAATAGAAAACAAAGGAAAACAACTGAAAACAGTTGGAAAACAAACAAAACAAATGCAATCAACATGATGCCATGATGCAAAACATAAAATAACAGAGAGCAAAACATTCTAAAGGCTATTTTTCAGACTTGGGATGTTACAGTAGTCAACTCCTTGAACCTGTCGGAACCCCTTCGCGACAAGTCGTGCTTTATAGACGGAAATATTTCCATCCATATCAATTTTCTTCTTAAAGACCCATTTGCACTCGACGGGTCTTGCACCGTCAGGCAGATCAACCAAATTCCAAACTTGGTTTTCATCCATGGACTTTAACTCGGATCTCATGGCTCCAAGCCATGACTCGGAATCAGATCCCACCATCGCTTCCGAATAAGTTGCCGGCTCATTACTGTCTAACAGTAAAACATCTCGAGCACTCTGTAATCTGGCAGATCTCCGAGGTTCAGGTGCTGTAACCGGTGTAGGTACCATGACCGGCTCAGCCTCCAAGGCCATTGCCGACTCGCCCCTAGCTGGTTCCTCTCGAATTTCTTCGAGTTGCACCATGCTCCCACTGACTTCCCGACTGAGAAAGTCTTTCTCAAGGAAGACACCATTCCGAGCGACAAACACTTTGCCCTCTTCCCGGTTGTAGAAGTAGTACCCCAAGGTTTCCCTCGGATAACCCACGAAAATACACTTATCCGACTTGGGCGTGAGCTTGTCCGACTGAAGTCGCTTGACAAATACCTCACAACCCCAAATCTTAAGAAAAGACAAACTTGGCTTTTTGCCCGTCCACATCTCATGTGGTGTCTTCTCTACTGACTTTGATGGTACTCTGTTTAGTGTGAAAGCTGCAGTTTCTAGACAATAATCCCAAAATGATAAAGGTAGATATGTCCGACTCATCATTGATCGTACCATGTCCAACAAGGTCCGATTTCTCCGTTCCGATACACCGTTTCTCTGCGGTGTACCCGGCGGAGTGAGTTGAGGAACTATTCCACAACTCTTTAGATGGTCATCAAACTCATGGCTCATGTACTCGCCTCCACGGTCCGACCGTAGAAACTTTATTTTCTTGCCGAGTTGATTTTGTACCTCACTCTAGAATTCCTTGAACTTTTCAAAGGCTTCCGACTTGTGTTTCATTAAATAGATATATCCATACCTACTCAAATAATCAGTGAAGGTAATGAAGTACTCATAACCACCTCTAGCTGTCGTGCTCATTGGTCCACATACATCACTATGTATTAGTTCCAACAAGTCGGACCCCCTTTCACAACTCCTTGCAAAAGGTGTCTTGGTCATCTTGCCTAGTAGGCATGATTCGCATGTCTCGAATGACTCTAAGTCAAACGAAGTTAGAAGTCCATCATCATGGAGCTTCTTCATGCGCTTCCAACTTATATGACCAAGCCGACAGTGCCAAAAGTAAGTCATATTCAGATCATTTGGTTTCAACCTTTTAACATTTATGTTATAGACTGATTCACTATCAAGATTTAAAATAAATAACCCGTTCTGAACGGGTGCAAAGCCATGAAACATATCTTTCAAATATAAAGAACAACCATTATTCTTAATATTCGACTCATAACCTTGTCTCATCAAACATGAGGCGGAAATAATGTTTCGGCTAAGCGCTGGAACATAATAACAATTATTTAGGTCCAAAATAAATCCTGAAGGTAAATGAAGTTGCATCGTGCCGACTTCCAACGCAGCGACTCTCGCCTTGTTGCCGACCCGAATATCAACCTCTCCTCTTGCCACGCTCCTAGTTCTTACCAGTCCCTGCAACGAGTTGCATATGTGAATAACTGATCCGGTATCATATACCCAAGAACTATTAGGCGCATCAGCAAGATAAATGTCTATAACATTGCACACAAGCGTACCTGAGTTGGAAGTCACACCTCCACTCTCGGCTCTGTCAGCCAAATACTTGGTGTAGTTCCTCTTCCAGTGGCCATCTTGCTTGCAATAGAAGCAGTTGGCTCCGGCTGTAGGAGAAGGTTTAGTCTTTGAGGGAGCACTCTAGACAGGGCCATGGGTGCTACCTCCTGACTTATCCTTCTTCTTCTTAGTCCAAGAACTCTTCTTGAACTTAGCCTTATTCTGCACCATCAACACTTGACTGGCGCCTTTCTTGATATCAGCCTCTGCCGTTTTGAGCATCCCATGTAATTCAGTGATACTCTTATCCATACCATGCATATGGTAGTTCGAGATGAACGAACCTTACGCACTAGGAAGAGAGTTCAGAATTATATCAGTAGCGAACTCTTCATTAATTGGGAAGCCCAGCCGATCCAAAGACTGAATGTAACCAATCATCTTGATTACATGCGGACTCAGTGGATCGCCATCTTTCAGCTTACAGCCCAGCAAAGCTTGAGAGACTTGATACCTCTCGGTCTTTGCCTGAGCCTGGAACATAATTTTGAGGCTTTCGATCATATCGTAGGCCTCAACATTCTCGAACTGCTGCTGCAAGTCCGGTTCCATGTGTGCAAGCATAAGACAGCTAATTTCTGTAGACTCATCTCTAGTCTTACGGTAGGCATTTGTGACAGCGACAGTCGCATCATCATCAGGCTCTTCTGGAAGTGGAGTTTCTAGAACATGTTCTTCTTGTCATGCTTGAGGACTATCCTTAGATTACGATACCAGTTGGTGAAATTAGTTC
Organism: Alopecurus myosuroides; assembly: GCA_028641055.1. Classification (NCBI taxonomy): domain Eukaryota; kingdom Viridiplantae; phylum Streptophyta; class Magnoliopsida; order Poales; family Poaceae; genus Alopecurus; species Alopecurus myosuroides. Next base: position 240,223,172 of record CM054061.1, read on the forward strand.
CATTTAGCTTATCTTTCTCTAGGATTGACCTCAACGTGAAAGTGGATAACTGAGGAAGGTTGGTAGGTGCCATTGATCTACAACAGAAATATGCAAAAACACTTAAGACATGTATTCATAAAAGAGCAGGCATATTAAACGCTTTAATACTTATGCTCCCACTAGAACCAACATCCCTCCGATGGTTGCTAAGTGATTCAAGATCCTAAATAAGCAAGACGACTAGTGAGCTTTAGCATCACCGCTAGCCGTCAAGTGATCTAGGTAGGCAACACCTTGCCAATCGTATCCAATACGACTCCTGTTAGTTGGGTGACATCACATGCCCCGGCTCCCAACCTTCCTCGCCCCGAGCCCCACAACCGTTGTGATGGACTCGTCTAGATTACCAAGTGCTTCCGCTTGTAAGAGTCCGACTCAAACCCACCTAATCGGAAAGAATTGGTAGCACCTCAATTTCATGAGCCCACTACCAAGAATGTCCGACTTGTGATGGTGCAGCACTGGCGGGGCGACCGACTAGACCTTCTTTGAGGGATTAAAATCTACCAACTATCTAAATAGAGGTAAATAGAGACATAACAATAACACAAATAAAGCAATTATAATGTGAAATGGTATGGCTCTCTTCATGGTGATCTCCATCTCCACAAAGCTTGTAAGTCGACTCGTGCCAACTCTTGTCACGTGCCATCTTACTCCATGTAGCCGACTTGTACATCGACTTGCATGCCACCGGGTTCTCCAACCAGCTACACTAGCTAGTAAGTGAAAATTTACATAGAGAATCCGACACGCATGCCGGTATACAATAAAATGACAGCACCTAGGCTCCAGCCGGCTGACATAAACATGATACGCAGATCATGTATGGATTACACACATCACATGCACATAAGCCATACCATTCACAACTTCCTGCAAAAAAAAGTTATGCATAGATACGATATCTATCGGCGTTGTGAAACTCGCAATGACATCTAAGGCGCTACGACAGGGCGAAGCCGGCGGTCCCGATCATGGATTTCTTCATCGGATAAAACGATTTTACCCAAATCTGATCCGTATTCCGATTCGATCAAACTCTTTGATCTTCGATCACCGCAACTGGATTTATGTGTCACCGTATACCCCGATGGCGGAAACCGACCGGTAGGGGTAAGTTGTTTCACGACCTTATCAGTATGATCACGGAAACCAGATCATCCATTAACCCCCAGTACGATTGATCCAATCAACCTTGTACAAAACCGATCTATCTCATAGACCGACCACCAAAACAGCAATTAGATCACATCTAACGCTAACTACATATCACATATGTACGGATCTCGGGCGTAATACCAGAAGCTACCGCTCTGATACGACTGTTGGAACGCGTAGAGATAAACGAAAACTTTTTCCTACGCGGTACTTCCAAGATCTAGCCGAGGTAGAAGGCCACGATGATTACCACTAGACGCGCGGTTGCGGATTATCGGTGAAGCGCGTCGGGGCAGTGCAGTCCCACGATCCGGTCCAGCCGATCCAATCCCTCGAACGTCGAAGTGCTGAACGTACAGCACCTCTGCCGGTATCCACACGTACGAGGAGGAGCTCCGACGGCAGATTGCTAGGTTTGGTGCGACGGCTGGACTGAGTGGGGCTAGGGTTCCCAACGCATGGGAGAGTGGACTAACGTGCACGCTGGGCAACCTGCGCCCCTCTTTATATAGCGTATGGTAATGGGCTTCACAACACTTGTGGCCCATTCCCTCTGTGAGTCCGACTCACAAAACCAGTCCATTTCCGGTTCGGGTCCAACCCGACCAATACTTGCTCCCGCTCTTAAGTGTGCGACCCTGTAGGCTCATGGCGACTTGGACACGATTGGAGTCCTACTCTCAATCGATCAATCGGTAGCGGCTCCTAGCAGAACGTGCCGACTCCCAAGTTCCATTGATTCATGACGACATACCTTTCAATGTGATATTCATCTTAGTCCTTTTTGCCTCACGATATACCTTGTCGAACTATAGGCGATTTATCGTCATCCCTTAAATAGTTCAACTCTCTTCTCGATCCGTGATATGCGATTCATCTGACTAACTCTTAGTCAAGCGACACAGTTAACACTTAACTGAGTCGCGCATGGCCATGCTTCCTGAATCATATCACTCGAGATGGCCCAGAGAATATCTCTCCATTCGGAGGGGCAAAATCCCATCTTGATTATCCACATCACGCAGCTTGCTTCTCATTCGAACCGAACTCTGCCTTTATAGTTGTCTTGTCACAGAACAACGTTTGACAGAACCTACGTCGGTGATCCACAACTCGGATTGTGCGACAACCTCAGGTCTAAGGATTACATTGATTGAGACATGCAAATGACGACTTGATCGTTGCATCTCAATGTGGGTCAGTCCGACTTGCTAAACTCTTTATCCAAGTCCGTGAACGTTGGAATAGCATCACCATGCCCATGACAAGTGGAACCGTGTCATCAGCCAACACTCACATTAGTCTAGGGTGTGTGTCCAGCACAACCTAAATGACCAAGGACAATCTAGTATGAACAACATAAATATATAGTTCCACAATCGAATCACATATTCAATGACATATATCAGATGTTCAAAACAAGGACAACCTAATAACTTTATGAATACAGTGGGAATTACATCATACATGATTGCCTCTAGGGCATATTCCCAACATTGTCTTGGGTGTTCATTGGGCCTAGTCTAATACAACCAAGCAATTGGTTACACTTTTCTATCCCCTTCCGGCTCACGTAGAGGGGCCAGAACGGCAGTTTCGTCTTTTTCACATCGGGGCTATGGTTTCTCCGGGGACGGGGCCCCGGATCATCCGAACGCCACCAAATCCCAGCGTATGCCAAACCATGTGTTAGAGCATGTCATGGGTCTTGTATGCCCAAAATTCCCTCGCTCTCTGTGTTAGGGCGCGCTTCACTGGCGTCGGATTCTCTCCGCATGTTCGAGGACTACTTAGAGCCTGAAAGTCCCAGATCTGCGGAACTGGGGCAATCTTGCCAACAGGTGGGTGCTACCATTGTCTTGGCTGTTTCTTGTGCCTAACCTAACAAAACCAAGAAATTGATTCCAATTTTCTACCCCCCTTCAGGCTCACGTAGAGGGGCCAAAACGGAAGTTCCGTCTTTTGCCCCATGAGGGCTATGATTTCTTCAGGAGAACTGGAGGGAATCTTGTTAAAAGTAGATCTAGATTTGGGTTATCCATGTAACTATGGCCTAACTTAACAGAACCAAGCAAAAAAGAGCAGTTGTCTACCCCCTTCCGACACTGGTGATAGGTGTAGACAGAAAAGTTGACTAGCATCGAACGGCTAGAAAAGTTCGAAGCCACCAATCAACATGTAGTAGTATTCCACATAATTGATCCTTTCCAGGATTTTAGGTAAAACACTTTCAGTATTTCTTCACAATCTTTAGTACTAAATAATTGCATAAATGCTCAATTTTTGTAAGCCACCCATCAACATTAGACGACTAGCAAAGTTTCCCGCAGTTCCGCCAAAATTTCGCGTTGCTCCAGAAAATTCGCGCCAGGACAGCCCGCCAATTTTTTTTCGTGCAAGGATATTTTACTTCTCCACCCTCCCGCACACAACTGGCGACCTTTAGCCTGTAGGGCATTTCTGTAATCGTTCCGAAACCCTGCCTTATCCCCTCGATCGGTCCTCTCACCGAAAGAGAAAGCCACTACTTCAAAATATCCACTCCCCTTGTCCTCCCAAAACAGATCCACTATTCCTCCGGTCTCACACCTCGCCGTATAGCTCGCTTGCCAGAACTCCCTTGTCGCCGTCGAGATCACCCTTTAGACCTGCCACATCACTGGCCTTTTCGCCGTCCAGATCCGCCACCTCGCCATTGTGCTCTCCTGTCTGCCACATTGTCTCCAACCTCGTCGTATGTTATCTTCCACCTCGCGCCGTGCTTGCCGGTCAGGCACCTCGACGCCGTGTTCACCGGTTAGCCACCTCGCCACCAACCTCGCCGTACATCCAGATCTGCCACCTCGTCTCCAACCTCGCCGCAACATCACCGTCAATGTCTGCAAGCACGCTGAAACGAGTGAAGATTGAAGGCTAGAAACACAGCAAGACAGAAGACCCTAAAGCCGCAGGCAACTATCTCTCTAAATTTCTTGTCTATTTAATTGTATGTTTGATGCTTCCTTTTATCCTACTTATGTTCGATGCAGTGAATCTTTCTAAATTGGTTGTCTGTTTAATCGTATGTTCGATGCTTCATTCTTATCCTAATTATACTGCTAATGTTTGATGCAATAAATCTCTCTAAACGGTTTCATGTAACGGAAATAGGAAGGTGGGCATTCTTGCTTGGTAAAACTTTGCGCATTTGCAGCAATCTAGCTTGTATACTACGTATTAGGTTTAAGGTCACTTTGCTTGTGATCCTATCAATCTTAGTTAGGATCAGAATGTATATTACTTGCACTGGACTGTTCTTACTAGATGAGTGCTTTAATTTTTGATGTTGTATTAGGTTCTTATGAAGTGTTATATTTGTACTTTACTTTTAGTTCTTTATTCATGTTAGGATCGCCACTACACCCCATTCAAGAAGAGTGTGCCAGAACTATCATGGCAAACAATGCAAAGATGCATGAACTGGGCGTAAAGCCATCAAGTTTTCTTTCATGTCCTACTGTACCCCCCCAAAAAAGAACAAGAAGGAAGACTCTGGATCTGAGTACATGCCTGTGTATGATGTTGAAGAGGAATCAGATGCCACTGAAGGAGCCGTGTCATATCAATCACAATCCAGCATGGACAATGAGCTGCATGTTATTCCCTAACCCAGTAGCTCAACATTCTTTCATGATATCGCAACAACAAGGGTGCAACTTTCTTATCTTGTGTTGAACTGTTTGATGAATGCGGCGCCATATATTTTGTGCTACTTCCTCAACGGAAAAGAGGTAGATCAAAAGGTATACCGCTCCATGATTGGCTCTTTGCTCTACCTTTGTGCATCTAAACCCGATATCATGTATAGCGTAGGTAAATGTGCAAGGTTTCAAGCCTCCCCAAGGAAAAGTCATTTGGAAGCTGTGAAACGAATCTTTTTATATCTAGTTCATACCCCAAACTTCGGTCTTTGGTACCCCAAGGGTTCAAGCTTTCAGCTCATTGGATACTCGGATGCGGATTATGCGGGAGAGAAGACGGATAGGAAGTCCACCTCCGGGGGTTGTCAATTCCTTGGCCGCTCCTTGGTATGTTGGTCTTCTAAGAAGCAAAATTGCATTGCTCTCTCCACCACCGAGGCCGAGTATATCTCCGCGGCAAGTTGTTGTGCCCAATTGCTATGGATGAGGCAAACCTTGAAGGATTATGGTATTCATTTTGACAAGGTGCCTCTTCTTTGTGACAATGAGAGTGCTATCAAGATCGCCTACAACCCGGTTCTTCACTCCAAGACGAAGCACATTGAGATCCGTCATCATTTCATTCAGGATCATGTTGAGAAAGGTGATATTGATCTCTCATATGTCTCCACGACGGATCAACTTGCCGATATCTTCACGAAGGCCCTTGATGAACCAAGATTTCGAGCTTTGAGGAATGAACTAAATGTCATAGATTCCTCCAACTTCACTTGAAACCTTGCATATCTACCCTCATTATGCATACTATTAGGCTTAGATGTAGGCATGGACATAGGGGGAGCGCTACTCAACTCATGAATATGCACTCCTCCTATTATGCGAAAAACAATTCATAATTGCATATCTAGTCAATTGTGACTTATTGTGCTTAATTGTGAGTAGTAATTTTGGACCCAAGATATATCTTCGAGTTGCCAAGTTACACACTCAAACATGGTGGCTTCGGCCACCGACCTTTGGTAAGTTTTGGATCTTTCACGCCTATCATATCTCCGTCTTGACAACTCGTACGGGTTCGGTCTTCTACCTTTTTATTGCTTCTTGCGAACCCCTCCGAGTAATGTCTCTCGTATATCAGTGACGATTTTCCAACCCAAGCCTCCCTTGCCCAAACCAATGTTACTATCGAAATGCTCGTGTTTTTACAATCTTGGCGCGCGAAAATTTGGCTGGGCGGAGGCTCCGGTGAATCCACCGGAGGCTCCACTGCCCCTGTCCACCGGAACACCACCGGAGGCTCCGCTGGCTTATATTTGTTCAGCGGGCCTGACATTGCCTATTTTGGTGGACAAGGGGCGGAGGCTCCGGTGAAACCACCGGAGGCTCCGCCGGGGGCAGTTTTTCGTGGATAAGGGCTGGGGCGTGCGGGGGTAAGTGAGATCCAATCTCATTTTCCCCCACCCGCCCCCTTTCTTCTTCCTCACGAACTGCCGCCGCCCCCAAGCTTTTCGCCGCCGGATTGGGGAGCTCCACCGCGGGGAGACCTTCTCCTTGCCTTGCGACGCCCCGGGAACCTTCCCTCCTTCCTTTTTCACCATGGACGACGCGGGTATGTGCTCTCTCTCTCTCTCATCTAGTTGATGGATGGGATGCATAGGAGTCCATGTTCTTGCTCTCTATATTAGTGGATTTGGAGTTTTAGGAGTGGAAGTTCTCAAGTACAAACCCTAGCAACCTAGATAATGCGTGTTAGGCTTGAATCGTTGCGGTTGTAGGGAAGATTGGTTTGCCCTAACCCTAGTTATTCAACCCTAACACCATGTGTATCTTGGTTTCTTGGATTTGTGCGTGCTTTATCAACTCGAGCATTACTCTTCCTTCATGATCTCTTTGCTTTTCTCTTAGATGCTTCCGGTTCCAAGGGGGTCCGTTACAAGACCACCGGTCGTCGCAAGACTCCTCAAGTGGATGAGATTTAGGAAGAACTTGACAACACTCAAACCAAGCGCAAGCGGTTCTCGGCCATCAAGAAAAAGCTGTCCAAGAAGAACACCGCCAAAACAGCCTCCAAGATGTCCGAGGCGGTTTTTGTGAAGGAAAGGTGTGAGAACCCCTATGTGGTTGCCCGTGATCGCTTGATGCCACAATTCCGGGGCAAGGATCCACGTTTTCACACTGTTTTCCAAGGGCAAATCTATAATGAGATCTTGATGAGGAAGCCGAAGGATAATGTCATCCCTCAACACGCCATAAACCTTGGGCACATGGAAAGGAACCACAACTACTTTGGGGAGGCTCTTGAGCTCATTGAGAGGTTTGGACTTGGTCCCATAATCAGTCTTCAACAAGATTTCGATGAAGATCTTGTCTGTCAGTTTCTAGCCACCGTTCATCTCTCCAATGAGACCGAACGCCACCTCATTTGGATGACTAAGGGACGACAACTTGACATCAAGTGGAAAGATGTTGGCACTCTTCTTGGTTACCCGGATTTTGGTCCGTTTGCTGAGGGTGAAGAGTTTGCTAATGGATGGTTCCGAGTTCATGTCATCAACACTGTGTCACTTTCCAAGGATCAACTCACTCCTCTCTATCACTGGAAGAAGTACGCCGTTGGGTTCGTCAAGGGTCTCTACCCCACATATGATATCATGTTGCGCATCTATAGAGAGACCATCAACCCAAAGGCGGGGAATGTGGATGAGATCCAGGGTTTCTTGAAGAACCTCATGCTCCTAACTCATCAACAACGGATGGCTGACACTCCTCGCAAGCTTGACGTGCTTGACTATATTTGGAATGAGCTGTGGCAGACCGTGATCAACCGCAAGAATGCTTGCTTTGGACCGTTCATCATGAAGATCATCTTGGACGTGTGGGACGACAAGTTTCCGGATGAACCACTTGACGATGAGGGTTGGATCCCTCACACGGAAAAGAGACTCCTCATCAAGGACCACACGGAACCAATTGAACATCCCACTCCCGCCGTTCGCAAGCACAAGGCCAAGCCCCGCATCATTGTTGACGAGGATGAAGAAGAGGCCGGTCCGACTCAACCTCCTCCCTCTAGCAATGCTTTCAAATGGATGGCAAGGGCCCTCAAGAAGGTGTTTCGTTTGAACAAGAAGATTGAGCAACACCAATGGGAAACTCATTATGATGCGGAACTCAAGAACCGCAACAAAGCTCAAGCCTCTCGTCAACGTCTCCGTCAGGAAGGTCTCTCCATTGAATCCCCGGTTCTTCCTTGCATCACGGATTGGGACAAATGGCAAGCAAAGGACTCCAAGGGCAAGCTAATTGAGTGTTCTGAGGAAGAAGGAGACAAAGCTACTAGCTCTCACCGCCGTGCCCCCTCTCCGGACCCGGAAGCCTCCTCCGAGTGATCTTCGGGACGTTAGCGTCTTGATCTCCCTCTTTTGGTATCTTGATGCCAAAGGGGGAGAGAGAGATATTTTAGGAACATGCATTTGCATGGGTCTACCTCAAGCTTGCTTCTTCGATTTGCATCTTTTATTTGCTTGAGGGAGTTTGGCTTCTTATTTGGAACTTCGGTGTGTTTACATTATTCCTATCTATCGTGAACCTCGTTATATTATGCATGTATGAACCTCGTATCAGATTATCTATGTGTTATGTGTGTTATGTGATATCATTATCATATTATTCTTTTATATCATGCCTAGATACTCTCAATATGAAAGGAGCATACCTTTAGGGGGAGCTCCGTTCATATTGTGTTTTTAATCATGCAAATAGGGATGTTGTCATCAATTACCAAAAAGGGGGAGAATGAAAGATCATCGTCCGTTTTGGTAATTATATGACAACATACCTATTTGATCTAATGTTTGTTCGATTAATGAAAATGCCCAGGTTTAATCAGGTTCACTAACTATATGGGGCGAACGATTGTTTTATACGAAAAGAGCAAGGATAAAGAAATCGAGGGAGGGATTTTTGCACAGGAGCGGAGGCTCCGGTGAATCCACCGGAGGCTCCGCCCAGGGTCCGGTGGGGGTCCGGTGTGGGCTCCGCCCAAATCGCCTTCTGGAGCGCAACTACGGAGGCTCGGACGGAAGCTCCAGTGAGGCTCCGGTGGGACGGAACCTCCGCCATTCCCACCGAGGCTCCGCCTCCTACAAAACCTGGCGTGCGCACACAAGAGGGTCCGGTGCGCCTCCGGTGGAGGCTCCGCCCAAACGGCGTTCTGTTGGACCAGAGCGGAGGCTCCACCGGAGGCCTAGCTTGGCCACTGTGTAAATGGGGTCCGGTGGACCTCCGGTGGGGGCTCCGCCAAAACAACCTTCTGTTGCACGAGTGCGGAGGTTCCACCGGAACCTCCGGTGCACCTCCGGTGGGGCGGAACCTCCGCCATACCCACCGGTACCTGCGCCACGTTGTCCAGCAAGCGTGTGCAAATGTGTTGCGCCACTGCGCCAACAAATGAAGCCCACCGGAGCCTCCGGTGCTCCTGGACTGCAACGACCCTTAAATGCAAGGGGTATAAATACCCTTTCCCCTACCTCTTAAATGCTAAGCTTTCCCCCATTCTCTGTCGTAGCCATTAATGAAAGCTTCATCCGTCTAGATCTCCCACTCCGTCCACCCAATCACTCCCATACTTGGTGGAGAGCTAGAGGAGTCCTAGATCCACACTTCCACCAAAGGAATCTCAAATCCATCCACCACAACCTAGTAGATCTAGAATCCTACTTGAGGCCTAGAAACCTTAGTAGATTTTGTGCTTGTAGCTTCCACCTTGTTGCAAGAAGCTACGGATTGCTTGAGAGCCTCCATCCATCTTGTGGAGTGACCTCGAGCCCTTGTAAAGGTTTGGTCAACGCCTTCAAGTCGACCTCATAGTGGAAACGAGAATCTCCCTCACCTGAGAAGCTCAAGGAGAACAAGGTGTGCACAACCGTGCTATTGAGGAGCGCCTAGGTGGCTCCCCACCTCTCCAACGTAGACGTACTTCTCTTTGAGAAGGAACTACGGGAATCATATCCTTGTCTCCTTGTTTACACTTGTTGTTTGCTTTACTACCTTGCGCTTTACTTCCGTTGCACATACTTCTTGTTCACATAGGTTTCTCACCTAGATGCACATCTAGAGAACATTATCTTATCTCGCTTAGCCTCACTAAAAAGAAAAGAAAAGAAAAATTGGTAGTCAACCTATTCACCCCCCCTCTAGTTGACCATAGTGCACTTTCAGTGGGCCCAACCATTTTCTTGGGGTATACTTGGGCCTAACATAACACAACCAAGCAATTGGTTCCGCTTTCCTACCCCTTTCTGGCTCACGTAGAGGGGCCAACACGGCAGTTCCGTCTTTTTCCCCAACGGGGCTATGGTTTCTCTAGAGAGGGGACTCCAGATCGTCTGAATGCCACGAAATCCCATGGTATTCCATACCATGTAAGTTATAGTGTGTCATGGGTCTTGGATTCCCAAGATTCCCTCTCTCTCTCTTTGTTAGGGCTTCACCGGCGAGTCAGATTCTCTCTAGCGGGTTCTAGGACTACCTAGAGCCCGAAACTCCCGGATCTGACAGAACTGGGGGTATCTTGCCAAGAGGTGGGCCGTACCATTTTCTTGGGTGTTACTTGGGCCTAACCTAATACAACCAAGCATTCGGTTCCACTTTTCTACCCCATTCCTCCTAACGTAGAGGGGCCAGAACGGCAGTTCCGTCTTTTTCCCCAGCGGGGCTATGGTTTCTCCGGAGAGGGGCCTCCAGATCGTCTGAATGCCACCAAATCCCATGGTATTCCATACCATATGTGTTATAGTGTGTCGTGGGTCTTGGATGCCCAAGATTCCCTCTCTCTGTGTTAGGGCTTCACCGGCGTCGGATTCTCTCTAGCGGGTTCCAGGACTACATAGATCCCGAAACTCCAGGAACTGACGGAACTCGGGGAATCTTGCCAAGAGGTGGGCCGTACCATTGTCTTGGGTGTTCCTTGGGCCTAACCTAATAGAACCAATTAGTTGGTTCCACTTTTCTACCCCTTCCGCCTAACGTAGAGGGGCCAGAACTGTAGTTCCGTCTTTTTCCCAGCGGGGCTATGGTTTCTCCGGAGAGGGGCCTCCAGATCGTCTGAATGCCACCATATGCCATGGTATGCCATACCATGTGTGTTATAGTGTGTCATGGGTATTGGATGCCCAAGATTCCCTCTCTCTCTGTTAGGGCTTCAAAGGCGTCGGATTCTCTCTGGCGGCATCGAGGACTACTTAGAGCCCGAAACTCCCAAAACTGACGGAACTCGGGGAATCTTGCCGACAGGTGGGCCCAACCATTTATTTGGGTGTTCCTTGGGCCTAAAATAACACAAACAAGCAATTGGTTCCACTTTTTTTACCCCTTTCCGGCTCAGGTAGAGTGGCCAGAACAGCAGTTCCGTCTTTTTCCACATCGGGGCTATGGTTTCTCCGGAGAGGGGGCTCTGGATTGTCTGAAGGACACCAAATCCCATGTTATGCCATACCATGTGTGTTAGAATGTTTCATAGGTCGTGGATGGCTAACATTCCCTCGCTCTCTGTGTTAGGGCTTCACCGGCGTCTGATTCTCTCTACGGGTTCCAGGATTACTTAGAGCCCAAAACTCCCGGAACTGACAGAACTGGGGGAATCTTGCCAAATGGTGGGCCCAACCATTGTCTTGGCTGTTACTTGGGCCTAACCTAACAAAACAAAGCAATTGGTTCCACTTTGCTACCCCTTTCTGTCTAACGTAGAGGGGCCATAACGGGAGTTCCGTCTTTTTCCCCATCGGGGCTATGGTTTCTCCGGAGAGGGGGCTCCGGAATTTCTGAATGCGACCAAATCCCATGGTATGTCATACCATGTGTGTTAGAGTGTGGCATGGGTTATGTATGCCCAAGATTCCCCCGCTCCTAGTGTTAGGGATTCACCGATGTCAGATTCTCTCTGGCAAGTTCGAGGACTACTTAGAGCCCGAAACTCCCGGATCTGACAGAATTGGGGGAATCTTGCCAAGAGGTAGGAGCTAAAATTGTCTTGGGTGTTTATTGGACCTAACCTAACACAACCAAGTAATCGATTCCACTTTTCAACCCCCTTCCGGCTCACGTAGAGGGGCCAGAATGGCAGTTTTGTCTTTTTCCCAGCGGGGCTATGGTTTCTCCGGATAGGGGGCTCCAAATCATCTGAATGCCACCAAATCCCAACATATGGCCTCCATGTGTTAGTGTGTCATGGGTCATGGGTCTGTTAGGGCCTCACTGGCGTCAGATTCTCTCCGCATGTTCGAGGACTACTTAAAGTCCGAAACTCCCAGATCTGACGGAACTGGGGAAATCTTGCCAAGAGGTGGGCGCTACCATTGTCTTGGGTGTTCCTTGTGACTAACCTAACAAAACCAATAAATTGTTTCCAATTTTCTACCCCCTTCCGTAGAGGGGCCAGAACGGCAGTTCCGTATTTCCCCCATCAGGTCTATGGTTTCTCCTAAGGGGGGGGGGGTACTACGGATCCTCTGAATGCCACGAAATCCCGTGGTATGCTATAACGTGTGTGTTAGAGTGTGGCATGGGTCTTGGACGCCCAATATTCCCTCACTCTCTTTGTTATGGATTCACCGGCGTAAAATTCTCTCTAGCGGGTTCGAGGACTATACTCAGAGCCCGAAATTCCCGGATATGACAGAACGGGGGAAATATTGCCAAGAGGTGGGACCTACCATTGTTTTAGGTGTTCCTTGGTCCTAACCTAACAAAACCAAGCAATTAGTTCCACTTTGCTACCCCTTCCGGCTCATGTAGAGGGTCCAAAACGGCAGTTCCGTCCTTTTTCTCCTACGGGCATAGGATTTCTCCGGAGAGGGGCTCAAGAGTGTCTGAATCCCACCCAAGGATAGGTTATGCCATACCATGTGTGTTAGAGTGTGTCATGGGTATCTGATGCTAAATATTTCCTCGCTCTCTGTATTAGGGTTTCATCGGCGTCAGATTCTCTCTGGCGGGTTCCAGGACTACCTAGAACCTTAAACTCACGGATCTGACAGAACTGGGGCAATCTATCCAAGAGGTAGGACCTAAAATTGTCCTGGGTGTTACTTGGGCCTAACATAACACAACCATGCAATTGTTTCCACCTTGCTGCACCCTTCCGGCTCACGTAGAGGGGCCAAAACGGCAGTTTCGTCTTTTTCCCAGTGGTGCTATGGTTTCTCTAGAGAGGGGTTCCAGATCGTCTGAATGCCACCAAATCCCATGGTATGCCATACCATGTGCGTTAGAGTGTGGCATGGGTCCTATGCTCCCAAGATTCACTCGCTCTCTCTGTGTTAGAGCTTCACTGGCGTCAGATTCGCTCTTGCACGTTCCAAGACTACTTAGAGCCTGAAACTCTCGGATCTGACGGAACTGGGGAATCTTGCCAAGAGGTGGGCCCTAAGATTTTTTTGGGTGTTCCTTGGGCCTAAACTAATACAACCAAGCAGTTGGTTCCACTTTGCTACCCCCTTCCGCCTAACGTAGAGGGGCCAGAACGACAGTTCCGTCTTTTTCCCTATCGAGGCTATAGTTTCTCCGGAAAGGGGCCTCCAGATCGTCTGAATGCCATCAAATCCCATGGTATTCCATAACATGTGTGTTATAGTGTGTCGTGAGTCTTGGATGCCCAAGATTCGCTCTCTCTCTGTGTGTTAGGGCTTCACCGGTGTCGGATTCTCTTTGGCGGGTTCCAGGACTACTTAGAGCCCGAAACTCTTGGAACTGACGGAACTCGCGGAAACTTGCCAAGAGGTGGGACCTAACATTGTATTGGGTGTTCCTTGGGTCTAACCTCATACAACCAAGCAGTTGGTTCCACTTTGCTGCCCCCTTCCGCCTAACGTAGAGGGGCCAGAACGGCAGTTCCGTCTTTTGCCCCAGCGGGGCTATGGTTTCTCCGGAGAGGGGCCTCCAGATCGTATGAATGGCACCAAATCCCATGGTATTCCATACCATGTGTGTTATAGTGTGTCATGGGACTTGGATGCCCAATATTACATCTCTCTCTGTTAGGGCTTCACCGGCGCCGGATTCTCCCTGGCGGGTTCGAGGACTACTTAGAGCCTGAAACTCCCGAAACCGACGGAACTCGGGGAATCTTGCCAACATGTGGGCCCAACCATTGTCTTGGGTGTTGCTTGGGCCTAACCTAACACAAACAAGCAATTGGTTCCACTTTGTTACCCCTTTCCGACTCACATAGAGTGGCCAAAACCGACAGTTCCGTCTTTTTCCACATCGGGCTATGGTTTCTCTGGAGAGGGGGCTCCGGATCGTCTGAATGCCACCAAATCCCATGTTATACCATACCATGTGTGTTAGAGTGTGTCATAGGTTTTGGATGGCCAACATTCCCTCGCTCTGTGTGTTAGGGGTTCACCAGCATCGGATTCTCTCTACGGGTTCCAGGAGTACTTAGAGCCCGAAACTCCCGGAACTGACGGAACTGGGGGAATCTTTCTAAACGGTGGGCCCAAACATTGTCTTGGGTGTTCCTTGGGCCTATCCGAACATAACCAAGCAATTGGTTCCACTTTGCTACCCCCTTCCGGCTCACGTAGAGGGGCCAAAATGACAGTTCCGTCTTTTTCCCCAGCGGGGCTATGGTTTCTCCGGAGAGGGGCCTCCAGATCGTCTGAATGCCACCAAATCCCATGGTATTCCATACCATATGTGTTATAGTGTGTCGTGGGTCTTGGATGCCCAAGATTCCCTCTCTCTGTGTTAGGGCTTCACCGGCGTCGGATTCTCTCTAGCGGGTTCCAGGACTACATAGATCCCGAAACTCCAGGAACTGACGGAACTCGGGGAATCTTGCCAAGAGGTGGGCCGTACCATTGTCTTGGGTGTTCCTTGGGCCTAACCTAATACAACCAAGTAGTTGGTTCCACTTTTCTACCCCTTCCGCCTAACGTAGAGGGGCCAGAACTGTAGTTCCGTCTTTTTCCCAGCGGGGCTATGGTTTCTCCGGGGAGGGGCCTCCAGATCGTCTGAATGCCACCATATGTCATGGTATGCCATACCATGCGTGTTATAGTGTGTCATGGGTATTGGATGCCCAAGATTCCCTCTCTCTCTGTTAGGGCTTCAAAGGCGTCGGATTCTCTCTAGCGGCATCGAGGACTACTTAGAGCCCGAAACTCCCAAAACTGACGGAACTCGGGGAATCTTGCCGACATGTGGGCCCAACCATTTATTTGGGTGTTCCTTGGGCCTAAAATAACACAAACAAGCAATTGGTTCCACTTTTCTACCCCTTTCCGGCTCACGTAGAGTGGCCAGAACAGCAGTTCCGTCTTTTTCCACATCGGGGCTATGGTTTCTCCGGAGAGGGGGCTCTGGATTGTCTGAAGGACACCAAATCCCATGTTATGCCATACCATGTGTGTTAGAATGTGTCATAGGTCGTGGATGGCTAACATTCCCTCGCTCTCTGTGTTAGGGCTTCTTCGGCGTCTGATTCTCTCTACGGATTCCAGGATTACTTAGAGCCCAAAACTCCCGGAACTGACAGAACTGGGGGAATCTTGCCAAATGGTGGGCCCAACCATTGTCTTGACTGTTCCTTGGGCCTAACCTAACAAAACCAAGCAATTGGTTCCACTTTGCTACCCCTTTCTGCCTAACGTAGAGGGGCCATAACGGGAGTTCCGTCTCTTTCCCCATCGGGGCTATGGTTTCTCCGGAGAGGGGGCTCCGGATTTTCTGAATGCGACCAAATCCCATGGTATGTCATACCATGTGTGTTAGAGTGTGGCATGGGTTATGTATGCCCAAGATTCCCCCTCTCCTAGTGTTAGGGATTCACCGATGTCAGATTCTCTCTGGCAAGTTCGAGGACTACTTAGAGCCCGAAACTCCCGGATCTGACAGAATTGTGGGAATCTTGCCAATAGGTAGGAGCTAAAATTGTCTTGGGTGTTTATTGGACCTAACCTAACACAACCAAGTAATCGATTCCACTTTTCAACCCCCTTCCGGCTCACGTAGAGGGGCCAGAACGGCAGTTTTGTCTTCTTCCCATCGGGGCTATGGTTTCTCCGGATAGGGGCCTCCAAATCATATGAATGCCACCAAATCCCAACATATGGCCTCCATGTGTTAGTGTGTCATGGGTCATGGGTCTGTTAGGGCCTCACTGGCATCAGATTCTCTCCGCATGTTCGAGGACTACTTAAAGTCCGAAACTCCCAGATCTGACGAAACTGGGGAAATCTTGCCAAGAGGTGGGCGCTACCATTGTCTTGGGTGTTCCTTGTGACTAACCTAACAAAACCAATAAATTGTTTCCAATTTTCTACCCCCTTCCGTAGAGGGGCCAGAACGGCAGTTCCGTATTCCCCCCATCAGGTCTATGGTTTCTCCTAAGGGGGGGGGGGGTACTACGGATCCTCTGAATGCCACGAAATCCCGTGGTATGCTATAACGTGTGTGTTAGAGTGTGGCATGGGTCTTGGACGCCCAAGATTCCCTCACTCTCTTTGTTATGGATTCACCGGCGTAAAATTCTCTCTGGCGGGTTCGAGGACTATACTCAGAGCCCGAAATTCCCGGATATGACAGAACGGGGGAAATATTGCCAAGAGGTGGGACCTACCATTGTTTTAGGTGTTCCTTGGTCCTAACCTAACAAAACCAAGCAATTAGTTCCACTTTGCTACCCCTTCCGGCTCATGTAGAGGGTCCAAAACGGCAGTTCCGTCCTTTTTCTCCTACGGGCATAGGATTTCTCCGGAGAGGGGCTCAAGAGTGTCTGAATCCCACCCAAGGATAGGTTATGACATACCATGTGTGTTAGAGTGTGGCATGGGTATCTGATGCTAAAGATTTCCTCGCTCTCTGTATTAGGGTTTCTTCGGCGTCAGATTCTCTCTGGCGGGTTCCAGGACTACTTAGAACCTTAAACTCACGGATCTGACAGAACTGGGGCAATCTATCCAAGAGGTAGGACCTAAAATTGTCCTGGGTGTTACTTGGGCCTAACATAACACAACCATGCAATTGTTTCCACTTTGCTGCACCCTTCCGGCTCACGTAGAGGGGCCAAAACGGCAGTTTCATCTTTTTCCCAGTGGTGCTATGGTTTCTCTAGAGAGGGGTTCCAGATCGTCTGAATGCCACCAAATCCCATGGTATGCCATACCATGTGCGTTAGAGTGTGGCATGGGTCCTATGCTCCCAAGATTCACTCGCTCTCTCTGTGTTAGAGCTTCACTGGCGTCAGATTCTCTCTTGCACGTTCCAAGACTACTTAGAGCCTGAAACTCTCGGATCTGACGGAACTGGGGAATCTTGCCAAGAGGTGGGCCCTAAGATTTTTTTGGGTGTTCCTTGGGCCTAAACTAATACAACCAAGCAGTTGGTTCCACTTGGCTACCCCCTTCCGCCTAACGTAGAGGGGCCAGAACGGCAGTTCCGTCTTTTTCCCTAGCGAGGCTATGGTTTCTCCGGAAAGGGGCCTCCAGATCGTCTGAATGCCACCAAATCCCATGGTATTCCATAACATGTGTGTTATAGTGTGTCGTGGGTCTTGGATGCCCAAGATTCGCTCTCTCTGTGTGTGTTAGGGCTTCACCGGCGTCGGATTCTCTTTGGCGGGTTCCAGGACTACTTAGAGCCCGAAACTCTTGGAACTGACGGAACTCGCGGAAACTTGCCAAGAGGTGGGACCTAACATTGTATTGGGTGTTCCTTGGGTCTAACCTCATACAACCAAGCAGTTGGTTCCACTTTGCTGCCCCCTTCCGCCTAACGTAGAGGGGCCAGAACGGCAGTTCCGTCTTTTGCCCCAGCGGGGCTATGGTTTCTCCGGAGAGGGGCCTCCAGATCGTATGAATGGCACCAAATCCCATGGTATTCCATACCATGTGTGTTATAGTGTGTCATGGGTCTTGGATGCCCAATATTACCTCTCTCTCTGTTAGGGCTTCACCGGCGCCAGATTCTCCCTGGCGGGTTCGAGGACTACTTAGAGCCTGAAACTCCCGAAACCGACGGAACTCGGGGAATCTTGCCAACATGTAGGCCCAACCATTGTCTTGGGTGTTGCTTGGGCCTAACCTAACACAAACAAGCAATTGGTTCCACTTTGTTACCCCTTTCCGACTCACGTAGAGTGGCCAAAACCGACAGTTCCGTCTTTTTCCACATCGGGCTATGGTTTCTCCGGAGAGGGGGCTCCGGATCGTCTGAATGCCACCAAATCCCATGTTATACCATACCATGTGTGTTAGAGTGTGTCATAGGTTTTGGATGGCCAACATTCCCTCGCTCTGTGTGTTAGGGCTTCACCAGCATCGGATTCTCTCTACGGGTTCCAGGATTACTTAGAGCCCGAAACTCCCGGAACTGACGGAACTGGGTGAATCTTTCTAAACGGTGGGCCCAAACATTGTCTTGGGTGTTCCTTGGGCCTATCCGAACATAACCAAGCAATTGGTTCCACTTTGCTACCCCCTTCCGGCTCACGTAGAGGGGCCAAAATGACAGTTCCGTCTTTTTCCCCATCGGAGCTATGTCATACCACGTGTGTTAGAGTGTAGCATGGGTCTTGGATGACGAAGATTCCCTCACTCCCAGTGTTAGGGATTCACCAACGTCTGATTCTCTCTGGCGATTTCGAGCACTACTTCGAGCCGAAACTCCCGGAACTGGGGGAATCTTGCCAAGAGGTTGGACCTACAATTGTCTTGGGTGTTCATTGGGCCTAGTCTAACACAACCAAGCAATTGGTTCCACTTTTCTATCCTCTTCCGGCTCACATAGAGGGGCCAGAACGGCAGTTTCGTCTTTTTTCATCGAACGCCACCAAATCCCAGCGTATGCCAAACCATGTGTTAGAGCGTGTCATGGGTCTTGTATGCCCAAGATTCCCTCGCTCTCTGTGTTAGGGCGCGCTTCACTGGCGTCGGATTCTCTCCGCATGTTCGAGGACTACTTAGAGCCCGAAAGTCCCAGATCTGCGGAACTGGGGCAATCTTGCCAAGAGGTGGGTGCTACCATTGTCTTGGGTGTTTCTTGTGCCTAACCTAACAAAACCAAGAAATTGATTCCAATTTTCTACCCCCCTTCAGGCGCACGTAGAGGGGCCAGAACGGAAGTTCCGTCTTTTGCCCCATGAGGGCTATGATTTCTTCAGGAGAACTGGAGGGAATCTTGTTACAAGTAGATCTAGATTTGGGTTATCCATGTAACTATGGCCTAACTTAACAGAACCAAGCAAAAAAGAGCAGTTGTCTACCCCCTTCCGACACTGGTGATAGGTGTAGACAGAAAAGTTGACTAGCATCGAACGGCTAGCAAAGTTCAAGCCACCAATCAACATGTAGTAGTATTCCACATAATTGACCCTTTCCAGGATTTTAGGTAAAACACTTTCAGTATTTCTTCACAATCTTTAGTACTAAATAATTGCATAAATGCTCAATTTTTGTAAGCCACCCATCAGCATCAGACGACTAGCAAAGTTTCCCGCAGTTCCGCCAAAATTTCGCGTTGCTCCAGAAAATTCGCGCTAGGACAGCCCGCCAATTTTTTTTCGTGCAAGGATATTTTACTTCTCAACCCTCCCGCACACAACAGGCAACCTTTAGCCTGTAGGGCATTTCTGTAATCGTTCCGAAACCCTGCCTTATCCCCTCGATCGGTCCTCTCGCCGAAAGAGAAAGCCACTACTTCAAAATATCCACTCCCCTTGTCCTCCCAAAACAGATCCTCTATTCCCCCGGTCTCACACCTCGCCGTATAGCTCGCTTGCCAGAACTCCCTTGTCGCCGTCGAGATCACCCTTTAGACCTGCCACATCACTGGCCTTTTCGCCGTCCAGATCCGCCACCTCGCCATTGTGCTCTCCTGTCTGCCACATTGTCTCCAACCTCGTCGTATGTTATCTTCCACCTCGCGCCGTGCTTGCCGGTCAGGCACCTTGATGCCGTGTTCACCGGTTAGCCACCTCGCCACCAACCTCGCCGTACATCCAGATCTGCCACCTCGTCTCCAACCTCGCCGCAACATAACGTCAATGTCTGCAAGCACGCTGAAACAAGTGAAGATTGAAGGCGAGAAACACAGCAAGACAGAAGACCCTAAAGCCGCAGGCAACTATCTCTCTAAATTGCTTGTCTATTTAATTGTATGTTTGATGCTTCCTTTTTATCCTGCTTATGTTCGATGAAGTGAATCTTTCTAAATTGGTTGTCTGTTTAATCGTATGTTCGATGCTTCATTATTATCCTAATTATACTGCTAATGTTTGATGCAATAAATCTCTCTAAACGGTTTCTTGTAACAGAAATAGGAAGGTGGGCCTTCTTGCTTGGTAAAACTTTGCGCATTTGCAGCAATCTAGCGTGTATACTACGTATTAGGTTTAAGGTCACTTTGCTTGTGATCCTATCAATCTTAGTTAGGATCAGAATGTATATTACTTGCACTGGACTGTTCTTACTAGATGAGTGCTTTAATTTTTTATGTTGTATTAGGTTCTTATGAAGTGTTATATTTGTACTTTACTTTTAGTTCTTTATTCATGTTAGGATCGCCACTACACCCCATTCAAGAAGAGTGTGCCAGAACTATCATGGCAAACAATGCAAAGATGCATGAACTGGGCGTAAAGCCATCAAGTTTTCTTTCATGTCCTACTGTACCCCCCAAAAAAAAGAACAAGCAGGAAGACTCTGGATCTCAGTACATGCCTGTGTATGATGTTGAAGAGGAATCAGATGCCACTGAAGGAGCCGTGTCATATCAATCAATTCAGCGTGGACAATGAGCTGTATGTTATTCCCTAACCCAGTAGCTCAACATTCTTTCATGATATCGCAACAACAAGGGTGCAACTTTCTTATCTTGTGTTGAACTGTTTGATGAATGTGGCGCCATATATTTTGTTCTAGTTCCTCTATTTCATACTATAAGACATTTTGGCAAGCTAATTAAGGCCGTGAAATCCTCTTATAGTAATTAAGGCTGTCGTTGTCATTTCAACATGGTTTCCATCTATCTTCCTCACATTCTTGACACCTGCTATTCCATCTATGCTTCTCATCTGCTAGTTCATTACACACACAGTTGGTTGATTATAATCTGCTAGTTTTCATCTATTTTTTGTACATGCTTGTCATCTGCTATTTTCATCTATCTTCCTCACATGCTTGACACCTCTGTTTCATCTATGCTTCTCATCTGCTAGTTCATTACACACAAACTGTTGTTTGACTATAATCTGCTAGTTTTCATCAATTTTTTGTACATGCTTGTCATCTGCTAGTTCCATCTATATTCTGTACATTCTTGTCATCTGTTATTTTCATCTATTTTCTTTGAATGCTTGATAGGCAAGCAAGAAAAGGGTGATGTCTTGATCTACTTCAGAGGTTGAGGACGAGGATGATCGTGAAGTTGTCATGCGGAAGAGTGGAAAGCATATTTCTCAAAGAAGGCCCGTGTGGAATCAAGTCTTTCAAAGTCTGAGCCTGAACTGCAGCTTGATGTGAATGTGCGCAGAAAAATTGCTGATACAAGGATGGCGAAAGCAGAATCTGATCAACCGAGGCTGAAGTTTGTAGTTGATATGGCAGACATTCAGAAGAAACAAGCCGCGCTAAAGAAATCTCAACTAGAAGGAGTTGCCCTACTTGAGATGTTGGTTGAGCAGATGCATGGTCCTTGAAACTGTGGTTCTGTATGTTGGTTTGATATTCTATGAGAAAAACTAAGTATTTGATGCCTGTTATGTGGTTTGCTTTTTTGCATGTGTGTAATTGGCAATTATAAAGATGATGTAACCACCCAAATAGCACCAAAACTGACATCGTAGTAACGTAACTACAAGTCCATCAAGGAAAATACCGACACGTGGCGATGTATGCCCATCCCACGTGTCCTACTATGAGTGGGCGATTAGACGACGTAAAAATAACATCCTCGACATGCTGATGACATCACCCTAATCCGAGACGGAAAAAACGTCATGGAAAAGACGATGCGTGTCACCATTTGGTTGGTGCACATGCCACGAGTTTAGCGACGGAAAAAACATCTAGAGAGAATTCCTTATTTGGCCCTTACTTAAAATCTTGTTCCCTATTTGGCCCTAATAAAAAAATTCTTCCCTATTTGACACCTTAACTTCCTTTTCTTCCTAACATGGCCCTGTAACATCCCAATTTTTGCTACAAAAGGGTGTGTGGTGTTGTGTCATCTCATACATGCATAAAAACATTGGTTAAAATTTTGCATTCGAAAATAACAAATGAAATGACCAAAAATCACTTAAAGTGATCACCCAAATTTTCTTCTAAAAATAATTTCAATTTTGGAAAGCAAATACATGGTGAGCTTGCAAATTTCATGAGGTTTCCAAAAACTATTTTTGCCAAATTTTCTGTTTGCAAAAAGGCCCTCAAAATATGGTTTTCTCTTCTGTTTTGAAATAGAAAAGGACCTAACTGAAATTCCGTTGTTTCCCAGGGGGTTATTGTAATTTGTTTTTTGGCTTTCTTCAACCTCTTGACAGAAGGCAGCACAGCTGCGTGGCCGTTGCGCCTTGCCACGTCCTGCTGCTTCCCCGGCTCGGATAAGGCCGCACGGACGTGCTCTGCTTGTCCTCTCCCCTCTGCGTTGCCTCTCTCCCTCTCTACTGCTCAGTACCGCGGAAGAACCCTAAACCTAGCTCCGTTTGGCCGCCGCCGTTCTCCGGCGATACCCGTCGCTGCGGACCACCTCGAGACCCGCCGCTTGTCCCTAAAGCTCCGGCTGGACCTCCTCTATCTCCTCTCCGATTGGCGTTTGCCGGGATTCAGTGGGACGCGAGAATCGGGGCCATCTTCCCGAGCTCCGGCCGCCGGCGGAGGAGCTCGATTCCGGCGACTCCGACCGGCTCTGCCCACCCCGACACCTCCACTAGTCTCCCCACGATGTGGTGAGTCTCCTGGTGCTCCTCCCCATCCCCCTAGCTCTCTGGTTCCTTCCGGCGCCGTGCCCCACCGTCGGCCGCCGCAAGACATGGACGCCGGCGAGCGCTCGACGACCACACGAAGGCGGCGCGGCCACCAATACGTCCGCCTCGACCTCCTCTTTCCGATGCCCCAATTGGTTCCGTCCAATTTGCGACGGATCAACCAATTTCTTCCGCAGCAGTGCCCCTGTGTCCATTGATGATGTCACAATGACATCATGATGGTGTCACAGTTTCCCTTTTTGGTAATTCCATTAAATTCTAGAAAATGTTTTAAAAAGAGAAAATGAATAACTTTCTTTATGTTAAGCAGAAAAATAAAAGGAAGGTACCAAGCTATTCAGAAAATTATTTGGAACCCAAAAATGTCACTTTCATACATGTTTGATAAAGTTAAAAGTTGAACATTATTTTAATGTGGTTTAATCATTTTTAAAATAGAAAAATAAGTTTTTATTCACTAAAATTAAAAAATTAAAAGTTATATGTCAAAATGCTCAAAATGACAATTGGAACCTATTTATGGTGTTTTCAAAACCATTTGAGATTTTAAAATTGCACTCACTTCCATAATCGTCCGAAGTACCCCTCCGGGGTCTATTTCGGGCCAAGTTCAGTAAAAGTGTTTAACTCACATACGAACCCTAGCAACCCAATGATCATGCCTAGGGCTTTATTTCAGTGCATTAACCTACTCATGCATACATATTGCGCATTGCATCGATGCCATGGTTGATTGTTCTTCTTTGTTTCGGTGTTTTTCCCCCTCGATAGAATCCGACTCAGAAGAGAAGGCCAACAATTCCATGACGAATACTTGATCCTAACCGACAAGTCAAGCACTTATTCCAGAAGACATTTCAATTGGTTCTCTTATAACCAAGGCAAGCATAACCTCTTATCTGCTCATATATGATTTCGAAAGACTTTTCATTCTCGTACAAATGCATTCGATTCCAATATATCTTGAGTCAATAGATAGAGTTATCCTATTTATTTGCATAACCCAGATATCATGATTCAATGCTCCTAGCAGACATAGGATTTGTTTGTGTGTATCGCCAGAGCCTCAAATATGCCATGCTTAGTCATACATGTCTGTTGATCTCTGCTCCATCCGGTTGATGAATCAGAGTTGCGAATGAATTTAGTATGGTAGGAAGTAGTGGTAAGTTAAGAGATGTTTGATTAACATGATTTAAAGGTGTGGATGACGAGATCACAGAGGGTCTGTGGTGGTTGTCTCGTTCATGCCCCTAGGAGCGAGTTCTCGTCTTCGAGCCAAGACTGAGCGTGCATCCACACGAGGGATTGGATTCCCCTCGGTCTCAACTTGCCTAGTTTGTTCCATGAGTTGCCTAGTTCGGGCTTTACATTTCGATTTGCGGGGATATCAAAACGTTTTCAAAACTAGGACGTGGCGGTGCAACAGCCTGTGGCGAGACAGTAGTTGAAGCACCGCTCACAACGATAGAGACCCGGCAGGAGATGGCCACTCCCTATTGGCGGACCATCTCTACTCGGAGCGACTCATGGAATAGGCGAAGCAAGGGAAAGGTCGTGGTCAACCTCCATCTGCCGGCACTTCCCAGAATAGTGCTAATGTCTGGCATTAAGAGTTGGTTGGCACGTGTGGTTAAAGTTGTACACCTCTGCAGGGTTAAATCTTTTCGAAAAGCCGTGTCCGCGGTTAAGGACGACTTGGTGACGGATTCTGTGATCATAGACAACTTAAACGGAATGATTAAAACTTGCTGATAATGAATGAAGGATGCCTCCTCGGAGATGCCGAGAGGGGTTACCTTGTAGAATGAGTTACCGGAACAACTTGAGGTGGTGATCTTTGAAGCACGAGGTGCTGAAATTGTTCGGTGGATTAAAAAGATGATGAGTTCAGTAGTTGAATAGCTTTCTCATCTATTTTCAAAATACTCCATGAGACGTTCTATTCCTCCCTCAACTTGGAAAATAAAGATGGCTTTACGCAAAACAACCTTCATAACTCTTTCTAAAAGAAGCAGATATATAATAGGTTAACTAAGTCTTGTTGAGTACCTCCAGTACTCATGTTTGCTTCAACTTGGTTCAGGTGGAGTTCCTCAGTTCGGTGGTGTCACGATCCCGGACCCAGAGATATACATACTGTTATGTGCTCCTAGACATGGACCCACAAGGGCTTCAGGGTTACCAGCCCCGGCCGCAACAAACAACGGCAGGCAGACTGGATTCATCGGCACGTAGTCCGGATCCCCAGTCTACTACTCCTTGTATCCATGCTAGTCATAACCAACTATGCATATCAAAGCGTCCACGAATCGAATGAAACTGAAGGAAACGGGACCAAAGCTATACAGAGCTGCTATGTGTCCAGAAAGTGCAACAACAATCGAGGGTTACTGGGGTTACCTCGCCCCAGGCCGATCACATCGACAGGCGGGCTCGGACATGGATCATCGGCTCCACAACCCCTCGACTGCGACAACTATGCAGGCATAGCCAAAACTGTATAACAATGAGCTCGGAACCAACAACCGATCAAAGCAACACTCTAGACATGGAACTTGTATTAACAGATGTTACTAGAGTATAGCTTACAAGCAGAGGTCACATGACCCAACATTACATCAGACAACGGAAGGCAAATTATGTTGCTAATCAACAAGAACCAAAAAGGCCTAAGAGGCCGCAACATAAGGCGACGTCCCAGCCCATAGATTCCAGGCTGCTACCTGGGAACCCCAAACTACTCGTCGATGTCCACGTTGAATCACCACCGATGGAGTTCTTCTCCTGAACCAAAATTAAGCAAACCTGAGTACGGGAGGTACTCAACAAGACTTGGTTAACCTATTATATATCTGCTATCTTTTAGAAAGAGTTATGAAGGTTATTTTGCGTAAAGCCATCTTTGTTTTACAAGTTGAGGAAGAATAGCACGTCTCATAGAATGTTTTCAAAACAGATGAGAAAGGTATTCAACTACTGAGATCATCATCTTCTTGTATTCCACCAAGTATTTCTCATTCCCACACTATCTTACGCTACAAGGATCACCCCTCCCGGCATCTCCGGGGAGGCACCCTTCAATCATGGTTAACCAGTTTTAGTCATTCCGTTGAAGTTATCTATGATCACAGAATCCGTTGCCAAGTCGTCCGTAACCGTGGACACGGCTTCTCGAGGAGATTTATCCCTGCAGGGGGTACACTTTACCCACACGTACCATCCGACTCTTAACGCCACATGTACGCTCGTCCATGGAGCGCGGCAGAGGGTGGCTGGCCACGACCTTTACCTTGCTCGACCCTATCCATGAGTCAACCCAAACAGGGCCACCCCGTCAACAGGGAGTTGGCCACCTCCTGACGGCACCTGTTCTGTGAGTCGGGAACAAGATCCGTGTACGTCCATCACTTGTCCCGGTCACGCCCTAAGTTTTCTCCAAATCGTTTTCGGACTCACACACAGATGGAAAGATCAAACTACGTGACTCATAGCCGTAGGTTTTCCCTTGTAATCAAAAAGGGATCACAACAAGAGTGATCATCCAGAAATCCACATCTTTGTTTTTACCTCAGCTATACCGATCTTCTAGCATGGGTTTTACAAAAGAGTATCACCTGTGCACTCCCCATGGTCTCTGGATTTTCCGGAACATGTTCCTATCTTCTAGTTGCTTTCAAATCTCCATCCGTTCTTTTTAAACCAAGTTGCATATGTGTGTTGGATTGATTCAATGCATTTGCTCTTGTTTTCCGTCAAAACATTCCACCGTGGAATGCAAGGAGAAACAAACTCCTGTACCTCGTTCATCTCCAGGACCAGGTCAAAGTTTTGTAATCCACGGATTAAAGAAGTTTCATCAGCTTCTGTTCTGTTCCACCTTCGAGTATCACACTCTTTGGCATCAAGAGGTCGTGTTAAGTTTCATGGCCTTAATGACGAAGTGATGCTCTCACACATCTTCACTCCCCCTTCCTCCAAGCTTGAATGCTTGAGAATGATGGGTCTATTCATCGACATGTGTATCTGCTATTCCTAGCAATTCTTATTGCTTTGGAAATCTAAGAAACATCTGTATCCTTCTTAGCATTACTGGTCACCCAGCCTCTGTTTGAAGTTGACTGAGTCACCAAATCCGTTCATTCCGGTGCACGTTCTTGGTCAAAGAGTTAGGTTCATACCGAAGCTCTCAAGGCCATATTGATTGCTTTGAAAAGCAAGATCCCTTCCAAACTCCGAGACATATCGGTAGGTTGTGATATTCTGGTTGTCTTTCTAGAAGTATCACCAGGTCGTTACCTGACCGTAATGTCTAAGCAAAGGGTAGTTTGAACCACTCCTTACTCCAAGAAACTTCGCTGGATATCCTGGACTAGTTGGTTGAGCCTAAACAACAACTTGGAGAGTTGAAAGGCAAAAGCTCTTCCTTACTTCGTCCTCCGTTAAGGGATGTCTAGTTTCTTCTGTGTTCAAGCATGATAGTATCCCTTCAGTGGACATGCTATCATTCCACCCTTGGTTTGATTTGGGCTATCGTCAAATCAAGTTCACCTCCAAGGACTGTCTTGATGGTGTTTCACTCATGGTGTTCTGCCCGAGTACACCTTCATGTCCTTTAACCTGACCAATCTTTTGCCTTGTTCATGTATCATATGAGACCCTTTTCCTTGAGTGTTTTGATAAGTATTTTGTCGAGCCCATCGATGACATTCCTATCTCCCCAAGTTGCAAGAGGTTCATGTTGAACAGTTGGCATTAACGTTGGAAACTTTTGGAGAACCATCTTTGTGTCATCACGAAGTTTGTGTTCTCGATGTTCGAAGTGACTTACTTTGGTTCATGTGCTTACGGTGAAAGTTGTCGCCATGGACGCGAGTAGAGTTCTCTTGTTCCCTCGGGAATAATCCCAGTCGGTCATGTATGTGTGGTATATTCTTGAGATGGTAGGTTGTTACCTCCATTTATTTGAAGAAGTTCTACATCCACACCAAGCCACTGACTGATTGTTCGTGAAAGAGCAGAAGTTTATCTTTGCAATCATCTTCCCAACAAGGACTCCGATGTGTTTTGTTGCAAGTAATCCATGTAGGTGCAACCGTCTTTCACAAGTTGCCAACACATGAGTTCTACAATCTCACTCATCCTCTTGAGTGTGACATCATAGTCCATATCTTGAGAATCCAGTAAATGTATCTCAATTGTACCCGGTGCAATTCCGCCGATCAACTATATCGAGTCTGAGTTATCAATCCACAAACCAGAGTTGAATCTCAAGCAACAATGATGGTTAGTGTTTCCTCAAGAGTATTGAATTAGGTCCTTTCAAAATCCGGCATGGTTGATGTGGTGGTTGACACAATTAGCCGGAAGACCTAATGTCATATCTCTTTGAATCCATAAGAACAACCACTCCCCGTGAGAATTCTTGTGTGGCTCGTTCTCAACAAGTTTTTCTCACTGTTCTTCTGAACCAAAGTTTCCCTTTCACTTGATGACCTACAGAAGGCTTGTCGTGAGCATGTTGTTTGTATCTAAGACATCAAGGGAAACTTGGAACTTGGTTTGTTTTTCCAACATCTCTCCGTTGAACCTCCAAAACCTTTGTTCTAGTGGAAACAAGTTCCTCGTGAGAACATATCGTGGTGTTTGTAACCGCCATTGATCATTTCCCTTTTTCAAGTTGTTGGTACTTGAAGTTCCGTTCATCTCACACATTGTGTGAATTTGTCAGTTACTCCAGCCATGGGATCTTAACCATGTGGTAGATGTATTTCTACGTCCAATCCACAATAGGAAAGAGATTCCCTATTTTCTTCCGGTGTTCCAATCCCCGTTGGTTAACCATCCTTATGGTGTGACCAAGGATTCTTCCTTTGTTACGATGTTCCAACGTCCTGTGGTTACTCATCTTGTGTCATGAAGTAACATCCCGATCCTTGACAAAGTTTTCGACAAAGTTTTAATGGAATGGTTGAAAGTTCCGTTATCTTCGTGTCCACTCCGAGGAGTGAACATGATCCTGTATCAAATCCTCTCGGACGCACGAATTACAGTGTTCCCTCGTGTTTCCCTCGTCTACGGATATTACTTTGTGGTATCCAACACAAAACTTTCCATCTTTGTTTTCTGTTTGAAGAAACCTCGATGTCATAAGTTGTCCAACCTTTCTTTTTCAAAAGGATTTAAAGTCTTGTGCAAAGCTCATATTCTAAATCCTTTCAAGACCAATCGTCCGAACACTTGAAACCATCTTCTATTCCCTCCGTTATCTTGATGTGTTTCATGCACGTTAACTCAACAGTTCTTTACGGACATTCTGGTCATGAGTTAGCCATGAGATACTCGATCTTCGTGAAGATCATTTCCTAAGAGTTTCCCTCTTACCTAAGGTGTAGCTTCTGGAGATCTTCGCAAGTGCTACGGATCAATCTCTTCGAGAAGAGAACCGTAAGGTTCGAGAAGATCGTACAAAACCGGTGTTCCTTCTTTCTTTCTCCTTCAGGAATCTCGGGACGAGATTCTTGTAAGGGGGGTAGATTTGTAACATCCCAATTTTTGCTACAAAAGGGTGTGTGGTGTTGTGTCATCTCATACATGCATAAAAACATTGGTTAAAATTTTGCATTTGAAAATAACAAATGAAATGACCAAAAATCACTTAAAGTGATCACCCAAATTTTGTTCTAAAAATAATTTCAATTTTGGAAAGCAAATACATGGTGAGCTTGCAAATTTCATGAGGTTTCCAAAAACTATTTTTGCCAAATTTTCTGTTTGCAAAAAGGCCCTCAAAATATGGATTTCTGTTCTGTTTTGAAATAGAAAAGGACCTAACCGAAATTCCGTTGTTTCCCAGGGGGTTATTGTAATTTTTTTTTGGCTTTCTTCAACCTCTTGACAGAAGGCAGCACAGCTGCGTGGCCGTTGCGCCTTGCCACGTCCTGCTGCTTCCCCGGCGCGGATAAGGCCGCACGGACGTGCTCTGCTTGTCCTCTCCCATCTGCGTTGCCTCTCTCCCTCTCTACTGCTCAGTACCGCGGAAGAACCCTAAACCTAGCTCCGTTTGGCCGCCGCCGTTCTCCGGCGATACCCGTCGCTGCGGACCACCTCGAGACCCGCCGCTTGTCCCTAAAGCTCCGGCTGGACCTCCTCTATCTCCTCTCCGATTGGCGTTTGCCGGGATTCAGTGGGACGCGAGAATCGGGGCCATCTTCCCGAGCTCCGGCCGCCGGTGGAGGAGCTAGATTCCGGCGACTCCGACCGGCTCTGCCCACCCCGACACCTCCACTAGTCTCCCCACGATGTGGTGAGTCTCCTGGTGCTCCTCCCCATCCCCCTAGCTCTCTGGTTCCTTTCGGCGCCGTGCCCCGCCGTCGGCCGCTGCAAGACATGGACGCCGGCGAGCGCTCGACGACCACACGAAGGCGGCGCGGCCACCAATACGTCCGCCTCGACCTCCTCTTTCCGATGCCCCAATTGGTTCCGTCCAATTTGCGACGGATCAACCAATTTCTTCCGCAGCAGTGCCCCTGTGTCCATTGATGATGTCACAATGACATCATGATGGTGTCACAGTTTCCCTTTTTGGTAATTCCATTAAATTCTAGAAAATGTTTTAAAAAGAGAAAATGAATAACTTTCTTTATGTTAAGCAGAAAAAGAAAAGGAAGGTACCAAGCTATTCAGAAAATTATTTGGAACCCAAAAATGTCACTTTCATACATGTTTGATAAAGTTAAAAGTTGAACATTATTTTAATGTGGTTTAATCATTTTTAAAATAGAAAAATAAGTTTTTATTCACTAAAATTAGAAAATTAAAAGTTATATGTCAAAATGCTCAAAATGACAATTGGAACCTATTTATGGTGTTTTCAAAACCATTTGAGCTTTTAAAATTGCACTCACTTCCATAATCGTCCGAAGTACCCCTCCGGGGTCTATTTCGGGCCAAGTTCAGTAAAAGTGTTTAACTCACATACGAACCCTAGCAACCCAATGATCATGCCTAGGGCTTTATTTCAGTGCATTAACCTACTCATGCATACATATTGCGCATTGCATCGATGCCATGGTTGATTGTTCTTCTTTGTTTCGGTGTTTTTCCCCCTCGATAGAATCCGACTCAGAAGAGAAGGCCAACAATTCCATGACGAATACTTGATCCTAACCGACAAGTCAAGCACTTATTCCAGAAGACATTTCAATTGGTTCTCTTATAACCAAGGCAAGCATAACCTCTTATCTGCTCATATATGATTTCGAAAGACTTTTCATTCTCGTACAAATGCATTCGATTCCAATGTATCTTGAGTCAATAGATAGAGTTATCCTATTTATTTGCATAACCCAGATATCATGATTCAATGCTCCTAGCAGACATAGGATTTGTTTGTGTGTATCGCCAGAGCCTCAAATATGCCATGCTTAGTCATACATGTCTGTTGATCTCTGCTCCATCCGGTTGATGAATCAGAGTTGCGAATGAATTTAGTATGGTAGGAAGTAGTGGTAAGTTAAGAGATGTTTGATTAACATGATTTAAAGGTGTGGATGACGAGATCACAGAGGGTCTGTGGTGGTTGTCTCGTTCATGCCCCTAGGAGCGAGTTCTCGTCTTCGAGCCAAGACTGAGCGTGCATCCACACGAGGGATTGGATTCCCCTCGGTCTCAACTTGCCTAGTTTGTTCCATGAGTTGCCTAGTTCGGGCTTTCCATTTCGATTTGCGGGGATATCAAAACGTTTTCAAAACTAGGACGTGGCGGTGCAACAGCCTGTGGCGAGACAGTAGTTGAAGCACCGCTCACAACGATAGAGACCCGGCAGGAGATGGCCACTCCCTATTGGCGGACCATCTCTACTCGGAGCGACTCATGGAATAGGCGAAGCAAGGGAAAGGTCGTGGTCAACCTCCATCTGCCGGCACTTCCCGGAATAGTGCTAATGTCTGGCATTAAGAGTTGGTTGGCACGTGTGGTTAAAGTTGTACACCCCTGCAGGGTTAAATCTTTTCGAAAAGCCGTGTCCGCGGTTAAGGACGACTTGGTGACGGATTCTGTGATCATAGACAACTTAAACGGAATGATTAAAACTTGCTGATAACGAATGAAGGATGCCTCCTCGGAGATGCCGAGAGGGGTTACCTTGTAGAATGAGTTACCGGAACAACTTGAGGTGGTGATCTTTGAAGCACGAGGTGCTGAAATTGTTCGGTGGATTAAAAAGATGATGAGTTCAGTAGTTGAATAGCTTTCTCATCTGTTTTCAAAATACTCCATGAGACGTGCTATTCCTCCCTCAACTTGGAAAATAAAGATGGCTTTACGCAAAACAACCTTCATAACTCTTTCTAAAAGAAGCAGATATATAATAGGTTAACTAAGTCTTGTTGAGTACCTCCAGTACTCATGTTTGCTTCAACTTGGTTCAGGTGGAGTTCCTCAGTTCGGTGGTGTTTCAGCGTGGACATCGACGAGTAGTTTGGGGTTCCCAGGTAGCAGCCTGGAATCTATGGGCTGGGACGTCGCCTTATGTTGCAGCCTCTTAGGCCTTTTTGGTTCTTGTTGAATAGCAACATAATTTGCCTTCCGTTGTCTGATGTAATGTTGGGTCATGTGACCTCTGTTTGTAAAGCTATACTCTAGTAACACCTATTTAGTAAAGCTTCATGTTTAGAGTACTGCTTTGATCGGTTGTTGGTCTCGAGCTCATTGTTATACAGTTTTGGCTATGCCTGCATAGTTGTCGCAGTCGAGGGGTTGTGGAGCCGATGATCCATGTCCGAGCCCGCCTGTCGATGTGATCGGCCTGGGGGCGAAACCCCAGTAACCCTCGATTGTTGTTGCACATTCTGGACACATAGCAGCTCTGTATAACTTTGGTCCCGTTCCTTCAGTTTCATCCAACTCGTGGACGCTTGGGTATGCATAATTGGTTATGACTAGCATGGATACAAGGAGTAGTAGACCGGGGATCGGACTACGTGCCGATGAATCCGGTCTGCCTGCCGTTGTTTGTTGCGGCCGGGGCTGGTAACCCTGAAGCCCTTGTGAGTCCATGGCTAGGAGCACATAACAGTATGTATATCTCTGGGTCCGGGGTCGTGACAGCCCTATAGTGCATTCTAAACACAAATGGAGATGTAAAAAGACTCTTTTGCCCCTGATGAATTTTTGTACCCAAAATCAATAGAAATTGAAAATAAGTGCAAGGTAAGTATAGACGTACCAAATATCACCCACCTGAACACTTTTTATATAGTAGCAAAAATGCCCGTGCGTTGCTACAGGTTGATTAGTCTCTCACCAATGGATGGAAGATATCATTATTGTCTTCGTTGCAAATGCGGTGGTGGCATGAAATTGCTCACTAATACAGGTATACATATATAGTTGTTGATGTGCTCACTCTGAACAAAAAAAGCTTAATACAAGCTCTTAGCCTTGATGTGCTCACTCTGAATGCACTCTGTCGAGACATCGTAGTAGATTTCATAGACGTGGGTGCCATGAGACTACCGATAGAGACGTGGGGGGACGTGGTTGCATGATGATCAAGGACACAGGGTTTTACCCAGGTTCGGTACGACGCAGTAATGCGACGTTCCTACTCCTGCAATCTCACTATTCAGGACTAAAGCCAGGAAATACAAAGTACAATGTGAGGTTATATTAGCTGCTCGTCAAGGATCAACCTCTCGGCGCGTTAGCCTTTAGCTTCTTGTCTATCTATCTCACCTCCCGTACGGCTTTATATAATAGCCGGATTAGGGCATACAGAGAGGGAAACCTAGAAGACTACGGTATGCGCTAACTTGGAAAGCAAGGAATCCGCCTTCTGCTCCAAGCCGTATCACGTTGGCCGTGATCCGGGTTCTTCTAGAATCCGGCTTCTGTGCGTCAGCTTACAGGGCCGCCCAATGGACCGTAGCCCATTACCATTTAGGCCACCCTGGTAATCCGGCACTGTAGACTACCATCTGATATACCCCTAGTTGGTATATATCCCACAGTAGCCCCCAAGAAGGATTAAGACTCCGATTTGCCGTCTTTCGTCAAGTGTTGCATGCTTTCCGAGAAATATAGGCTCTCTGTCTTGATTCTTCTTTTTATCAGAACAATGTCATAACACAAAAGTCAGATTTCGGAAAATCCGGCTTTTCTTCCACGAATCTTCGCGGAGAAGGAACTTCCTACGTCAGCGCTTTAATCTTGCTGACGTCAGGGACGTTTAGGTGTCGAGCGGGAAACCCCGAAACGTATCTCTGACAGATTCTCGCGGGAAACGAGGAGATAGCAATAATCACCCGTCGTTTCATTTCCCGGAATTTCCGGCGAGTGACACGCGTTGATCATCCAACGGTCAAAAGAGCCGTTAGCACGTATCGTGACGAGTTTCCGGCTATAAATAGCCGTCATCATCCTCTCCGGCAAACCTTCTGCTCCCAGTTCTCTTCTCGCCTCCACAACACCCAAGCACACTGCGAGCAGAGTGAATCTTCCAGAGCACGTACGAACGCACGCCGTCCGGGACCTCACCGGAGCTTATGATCTTCACCGCGCCGCCAAAAGATGGCATCACCGAACTCTTCTCTGGCACGCTCCGTCGCGGCAGAAATCGACGAGATTATCAACACCATGGATCCCATGGTGGATTCCCCACTGCGTGCAACCGGCGACGAGCCGGAGAAAGCTGCCAGTGGCGCAGCGGGCGAGGAAATTCCTCTCGCCGCCACCAACCTCGCGGGATCCTCCTCCGTGCCATCCCCGCCACTCGCGCCCGAGACGGCGGAGGAAAAAATCATCCTCGTCGGAGAGGAGCTCGCGGCCGCGTCCGCCGCCACCGGGGCAGAAGAAGAAGGGAAAACTACCGACAATTGGAGCCAGAGCAGTATTCCACCTTCCCTCTTCCGACAATGGAGAAGGAGGGGCTGCTGCTGAAGGGCAAATGGCGGAGCCCGGAAGACGAGTCCGAGCCATCGCCAAAAGACGGAGAACACGTTCTCCTTACCTCCCACATCGCGAGATGTATGGGATTGGCACCTTCCGCCTTTTTTCTAGAGGTCCTCAACCATTACGGTGTTCAACCTCACAATCTTCCCCCAAACTCCATTCTCTATCTAGCCGGCTTCCAAGCCCTTTTCGAAGGGTATTTAGGAATAGCACCTAGATCAGACTTTTGGCAATACTGCTACGGAGTGAAACGTAACCCTACAGAGGGTGTTCTTCCCATCCACGGGACCATTTCTTTCACTCTTCGGAGATTTTGGGAAGACTGGTACCCAAAGATAAAAACATCGAAATCCGTCAAGTTTTGGACGGGTTCTTTCTTTTATCATCATGACATCCCGTTTCCCGGAAAAGAAAACGGGGTTCCTCCATTCATCAATTCCGCCGCCACTCCACAAGAGAGTTGGGCAGTCGAAGAAGTGCAAACCTTGCCGGATGATCTGTTGAAGATCAAACGGCGTATTGCCAAACTCACCTCTTCTCAGTCTCCTTTGAACGGAACAGACACAATTTTGTGCTGGCTAGGTCGTCGTATTGAACCTCTTGCCCTCCTCCCCCGGCTTCTTTGTGAATACAAAGGCCTAGAAGACGGAATGAGAGGGACAGACAATGCTTTTACAAAGAAGGATTTCAAGAAACGAGTCAACCAATTGGTCGCTACTCGCAACCAATATAAGGAGAGCTTGGAGATGTATCATGAGGAGAACCCCGTCCCTAAGGTAGTTTTACTTTTCCCTGATTTGGGATTCTCTCGGATTTTTATCTTTCCCTGATATCTCTGACTTAGTCTGATTTTTTGCTCTCTGTAGTTCGACGATCTCACGGAAGCAGATCTTGCCTTCGATGCTGAGCTTGACGAATTGCACGCCAGGTTTTATGGAGGTCGCAAACGCAAGAGGCAAGTGATCACAGAGGAGGTGATAAATCTTGATGGAGTCCCCATCGGCACATCCAGGTATTTTTCTGAGGTTTCTGATCTCTCATTCCATTCTGGTTCTTCGAGGTATTTACTTCTCGGATATTTCCTTTTCAGACTTGCACCAGTTCCTTTGAAGTCAAAGAAACTGAAGAAACATAAGGCTACTGCTGGCAAGGGAATGTCGTCTTCAGCTGCAGCTCCACCCACTCCGACAACTCTTGGTGGGGAAGATAAAACCGCAAACCCGGACGAACAATTCCAGCCGTCCAGCCAGCCTATTGCATCCAACTTGGATGCGAGGGAAAGGGCGGCGCCGGAAATGGGCGGACCTTCTCGGACATCTAGAGAAGACGAGCCCATCCCTACTTTTGACAAGGACTTCAAGGTAAAGGAAGAACCTTTTGACGATCTCGGATACATTCGTCCGGCAGCTAAGAAGTTCTTCGCTCCTGCTCCCCTGATCCGTCCTTGGCCACAAGGTGGACCAATTGTCCGAAATAACTTCGTGTTTTCACCTCGTCAGGTCATCCAAGACGGCCTGCATCATGTTGATTCTTTTTTCTGAATATGTAAAAGAATTCAACGAGAACTTGTCAGGTTTGCAGCGGATGAGCCAGGTAATATCTCTAGCCCCCAAGTAATAAGTCAAATGCATGCTTTTAACTTAATGCTTTCAACTTTATCATGCTTGTTTCTAACTTAAGCGTTCTGGTTCATTTCCGTTTTTCAGCAAACCGCTGAAAGCATCAACATGGAAGTTTTCGGCCAACTAACTGTCAAGAATAAGGAGGTTAGAAGCCTTCTTTCTATTCTTGAAGTTAAGGAAGCGGAGCTGACATTGTCTCAGCATCAGTTGAAGGAAACAGCAGGTATTTTTATTCCCCGTGGTTTCACTTTTATGCTTTTTTCTCTAAGTACTTTTCTGAGTTTTCTTAACTCGGGATTTTTTCCTCGCTTTTCAGCTGCTCTGGCGAAAGCCAAACAGATTGCTGAAGATGCCGGCAATGCCGAGAACCTCCGCCGGGAGAACCTAGACCTTCATAAGAATATTATGAAGGTCCAGAAAGAACTGGAGGCCAGCCAACTGGCTATAGGCATTGCGCAATCCAATGCCTCCAACCAAGCTGAGAAGGACATAGCAACTATCCGGGATCTGGAGAACGCTTTGAATCTTCGCCTGGAGGAAGGCACCGAGATGGATAGGATCCTCGGTAAGTTTTCAACTTTACCGGATTTTCTACGATTTACAATCTTTCCCTTCTTTCGTCATAACACTTTGGTTATTTGTCTGAAAACAGGAGATGACCCTACTCTTACTCGGATTGAAAAAATCCGAGCTTTCGGGAAGGTCTTCACCGCGCTCAGGGCTGCGGGCATGCAACTGATCAACAAGTACCTTCCCGCAAGGACTGGGGAATTCTCGGAAGTTGAGAAACTTCCGGAGGCTATCTTGGAGGTGGCGGAGTCCAAGGAGTCCACCTTGCGCTCCGCAGCACTGGGTGGTGCACGCATGGCTTTAGGCCTTATGCGTATGCATTACCCCACTGCCAAATCTTGGCGTGTGGAGTCCGGCATCCCACAAGGATATACGGACACCCAGCGGACCAACATCTTTGACGAGATCAAGGGTCACGGAACCAAGATTGCTTCCATGGTCAACCTCTCCATCGTTTACCCGGAGGAGGCAATCCCGGACACTCCAGAAGAATCCTCCAGCGAAGATGACTCAGATGCTTGAAGGAGAAATCCGGGTCCTGGGGCAATAGAAAATAGGAGCATTACCAAACTTTATGTTGTAAACATTATTGTAATGCTTCTATCCTTTTGAATGAACAAGTACTCCGCCTATTGCAGTTTAATGTTATATAATTACTTTGCAAGTTTTTCCGGGTTATTATTCCTTTATCTTCTAAATTCTCTGGTTTTGTATGCTTTAACTGTCCTTAGTGCTTGAAATGGCTCGATAGCGTTTTAATCTTCATGCCGAGTGACTGGGTATGACCGATCAGTCTAAAACTCGGAAACATGGATCATGCTAAAGGCATTTTTTGCTTACTAGCTTTAGTGACCTAGCACAAAAACAATCAGATAATATTTAGAGAATAACCAAGGAATTTTTTTACATGAAACTCAGGCACAATCTGGGTTTCTTAAACCTTTTTTAGGCTGGAAATCATTCAGTTTTTTAACTCCGAGCACGCAGCCACAATTCGGGTTAAGATTGAGTATTTTGAAAGATCATTGGGAAATAGAAAAGGCGGAATATGTAAAACATAGAAGTATGAATTCTGACAAATTTATTTCGTGATCTCAAAGATGTTTACATAGAAATTGAACTAAGTATAGAAGGGTCGTAACTGCTGGATACTCCAGGGCCTCTTTGTCTCTCCTAGTTCATCATCTATCTTTCTCTTTCTTTTGCGATTCGGCTTCTCGGGATCATCTTCCGTATCTCGAATGTCTACAAGATAGTATGATCCATTTTTCATTGCTTTACTGATGACGAATGGTCCTTCCCATACTGGGGCCAATTTGTGCTTTCTTTGCTGCACGAATCTTAGCACTAGGTCACCTTCTTTGAAAGAACGATGCTTGATTTTCCGACTATGATAACGTCGTAAACCTTGCTGATAGCTGGCGGATCTTTGAAGCACAAGTTCTCGTTCCTCTTCTAAGAGATCGACGGCATCCTGGCGTGCGCTTTCGGCATCTGATTCATCGAAATCCTGCACTCTCGGGCTGTCATGGATCATGTCCGTTGGGAGAATTGCTACCGCACCATAAACTAGGAAAAACGGGGTTTGCCCTGTTGACCTATTTGGCGTCATTCGAATGCTCCAAAGCACAGAGGCTAACTCTTCCACCCATGCTCCAGCTGCTCTATGAAGAGGGGATTCGAGTCTTGGGCGTATTCCTTGCAGAATTGAACTATTCATTCGTTCAACCTGTCCATTGGATTGCGGGTGTGCCACAGATGCGAGATCTAGGCGAATTCCCGTTTGTCAGCAATATTTTACCAACTCTCCAATAGAAAAGTTTGTCCCGTTATCAGTTATTATGCTATGTGGAACGCCATATCTCATGACTATGTCAATAATGAAATTTCTGGCAGTTACACCGTCAAGTTTTTTGATGGGTTTGGCCTCCACCCACTTGGTATATTTATCCACTGCAACGAGTAGATGTGTAAGTCCGCCTCTTGCAGTTTTGAATGGTCCCATCATATCTAGCCTGAGACTGTGAACGACCATGTAATAGGGATAGTTTTGAGTGCTTGGGCCGGCATATTTGTCTGCTTGGCGTAATACTGACATCCGACACATGTGTGTACTATGTGCTCGACGTCTGTCTTGGCTGTTAGCCAGAAAAACCCTGCGCGGAATGCTTTTTTGACTATGCTTTTTGATTGAGCATGATGTCCGCAATCTCCTGCATGGATTTCTTGCAGGATTTCTCGTCCATCTTCAGGTGAAATACACCGCAGAAAAATTCCGATAGTACTGCGTTTATACAGGCAACCATTGATTGACGTGTATCCTTTGCATCGATGTTGTATCTGTCTTTGCAAGACTTCGTCTGCTCCCTCCGGGTACTTCTGATCGACTAAGAAGTTTAAATATGGAATTGTCTCGGAAACCAGAGGATAGTCGATATCTCCACCTTTTATCGATGGTTCGTACAAATGTTGGAAAAACACACCTGGTGGTAGAATTTTCACCCTTTCTGATCCCATGCGGGCTAATGCGTCCGCGTTCCAGTTTTCCTCCC
Source organism: Alopecurus myosuroides (assembly GCA_028641055.1). Classification (NCBI taxonomy): domain Eukaryota; kingdom Viridiplantae; phylum Streptophyta; class Magnoliopsida; order Poales; family Poaceae; genus Alopecurus; species Alopecurus myosuroides. The sequence continues at coordinate 240,262,740 of CM054061.1, forward strand.
TTTTGACATGGAGTACTTCAAATCCCAAGAAGCAGATTGCAAACTCGTCCACTGTTCTCCGATATTCGGCCATGATGGGACTTTTTGCGTCCCACGTTTGGTTGAGCTGGTGTTGTACCAAATCTGAGTCGCCATAGCATAAGATACGCTTAACACCTATTTCCCTTGCAATATGCAAGCCATGAAGCAGAGCCTCGTATTCTTCCACGTTATTACTGGCATTGAAGTGTATTTGCAATACATACTCCATTTTGTCTCCTTTAGGGGATTTTAGGACTACACCAGCTCCAACGCCTTCCTTCATCTTGGATCCGTCAAAGTGCATGATCCAGTACTCGGACTCCGTCATTGGTGTTTTTTCCATTGCTTCTGTCCAGTCGGCGACAAAATCTGCCAGAACCTGGGATTTTATTGCCGTCCTGGGTTGGTACTTAATGTCGAATGCTGCTAGCTCGATGCCCCATTTGGCTACTCGGCCAGTTGCCTCCGCATTGTTTATTATATCCCCTAGCGGTGCTTTACATACCACTGTTATGGAATGTCCTTGGAAGTAATGACGAAGTTTCCGAGATGCAAAAAATACACCATATGCCAGTTTTTGATAGTGTGGGTACCTTTGTTTGGACTCGGAGAAAACTTTGCTTACATAGTATACTGGATGCTGATCTGGTATGCTTTGTTCGTCTTTCTTCCTTTCCACAACTATTACCGCACTAATAACCCGGTTTGTAGCCGTAAGGTACAGTAACATAGGTTCTTCGTCTTTTGGGGATGCCAAAATCGGAGCTTTCATCAAAGTTTCTTTCAACTGGGTTAATGCTGCATCTGCTTCTTCTGTCCACTCGAATTTGTCGGATTTTTCAACAACTTGTATAGTGGCAGAGCTTTGTCCCCTAGCCGGCTAATAAACCTGCTAACGGCTGCTGCAGAACCCGTCAATCATTGTACATCTTTTACGCACGTAGGCTTGGAGATGTTTAAGATTGCTTTGATCTTTTCTGGGTTTACTTCTATTCCTCTATGAGAAACGATAAAACCCAGAAGTTTTCCTGAGGGAACCCCGAATACACACTTTTTAATGGATTTAGCTTCATCTTATAAGTGCGCAAATTTTCGAAGGTTTCTCGCAAATCTTCAAGGAGTGTATCTTTCTCCTTGGACACGACAGCAATGTCATCCACGTAAACATGGACGTTTTTGCCAATCTGACTATGCAAACATCGTTGCATGCAACGCTGGTAAGTTGCACCGGCGTTCTTCAGGCCAAAAGGCATGGTTATGTAATAGTACGTCCCATATGGGGTTATGAAGGAGGTTTTGATTTGATCTTCTACCTTCATGCATATTTGATGATACCCGGAATATGCATCCAAAAAACATAAAAGCTCAGAGCCAGCAGTGGCATCTATTATTTGATTGATTCGCGGTAACGCAAATCTATCTTTTGGCACAACTTGTTCAAACCAGTATAATCTATACACATCCTAAGGGCAGTACTGTCTTTCTTCGGGACTAATACTGGATTGGCTGACCATTCAGTATGTATAACTTCCCGGATAAAATCTGCTGCCAAAAGCCGGATAATCTCCTTGCCGATGGCCTTCCGTCTTATTCCGTCAAATCTACGGAGACCTTGTTTGACGGGTTTAGATCCTGGAATCACCTTAAGTTGATGCTCAGCAAGCTCCCTGGGTACGTCTGGCATGTCCGTAGGACACCATGCGAAAATGTCCCAGTTCTCACGGAGGAACTTGATGAGCTCGCTTTCCTATTTGTCGGTCATCCTAGTTCCTACTACGACAAACTTTGTCAGATCTTTAGGATCTAGGATTACCTGTCTTGTGCTCTCGGAGGCTTTGAAGCTATCTGTTGGCTTCCGATTTTCTTTTCCTTCCGGCAGTTCTGCCGGCGATACTTCTTTTGCCAGCTCTTTCAATTCTTCCTTTGCTATCACTTTTTCTGCGCAAAGGGCGTTTTCTTTTTCCAGCTCGTTTGCCAATTTGAAGTACCCCGTTATGGTAATTACTCCTCCTTTTGGCCCTGGCATCTTCAGCTTGTTATAAATATAACATGATCTTGCCATGCACTTGGCGAAAGCTGGACGTCCGAGTATCGCGTGATACACGCTTTCGAACGGCACGACCTCGAAGGATACTTTTTCCTGACGGAAGTGATCTTTGTCTCCGAAGGTTACATCTAGGGAAATTTCTCCTAGGGATCATGCTTGTCTGCCAGGGACGATGCCGTGAAAGCGTATGTTGCTATGATTGAGTTCTGTCTCCGAGATTCGCAGATGCTTCAGTGTGTCCAGGTACATGATGTTAATGCTGGATCCTCCATCCATCAGCACTCTTTTTAGCCTAGTGTTTTGAACAATAGGACTTACAATCAGAGCTTGCGTGCCGGGTTCAGGGATATTTCCGGGATGATCAGACTGATCCCAGGTAATTGGTGTATTTGAGTACTTCAAGAATTTCGGGGTTGCAGGGACACCTCGTTTATTTCTCGAAGCGTTCTCTTTGCCACCTTTGCTGAGGGAGTTGCCAGGAAAGTTAGCTTGCATTCTCCATCAACTCTCGGAAACTTAGGCTCGCCTTTTCGCTGCTGTTCCTGGATTTTTTCGTCAGTGTCCGTTTCACTGTCTTCTTTTTCAGCTTCTGGCTTTTGCTTGGAGAATTTCCTCTTGGAGTTCTTCCCTTTGTTTTCGGATCCTGAACTGCCTTTCATATGCTTGTTCAAGCGGCATTGTGCGTTAGTATGGGTGGGTTTCCCAAATTGCGAGTGGTGGACACAGTTTCCCGACTTTATTTTTTCCCACTCTTCTTTGGTGTAGATTACCGGCTCTGTGCTTCGTCCTTTCCACTTGTTCCCATTTTCTCTTCCAAAGGCTATGTTAACTTCTTTGGGCTTTTGCGTTGCTTCTGGAGTTGCTTTTTTCTCAGTGCGAGGGGGCTTTTTGGCTTGGATCAAAGTGTCGATATTGCCGCCTCTCGCTCTGATGTCGTCTTCGGCCGCTGCATGCTCATTGGCGGTTGTAAGCATAGATCCGAGATCTTTGTGCTTTTTGGAACCGATCATGAACGGTACGAGTCCGGGTTTTAGGCCATTGACGAAAGCATGCATTGCTTGAACGTTAGTTACTCCAGAGCAACTATTCTTCATTGCAGTCCACCTTTAGATGAAATCCATGTACGGTTCATCCTCAAATTGGGTGCAACTGTTTAACTGGTTGATGCTATTTGGTCGCTTGTAAGTTCCCCGGAAATGCTGAGTAAATACTCTAGCCATATCATCCCAGCTATCAACAGTCCTTGATGGTAATCCATTGATCCAATCTCTGGCTCCATCCAGTAACATTAGGGGGAGGAATTTTACTGCCTCCAGGTCTGTCCCATTGTTGATCTGAACGGCTGTATAGTAGTCTGAGAGACAGGTATCCGGGTTTGTGCTACCGGTATACTTTGGGTATGTTGGACCAACTTTGGCAAAGCCAGAATGCAAAGTTATTCTTCGGATCCTATCAGTGAAACACTTGGGTCAAAAGTATAAATCGTCTCTTTCCGCTCTGTCTATATGTGCGGAGTATCTGCCGGCTGAATGGACAGAAGGGGATCTGCTCCTTTCTTTTCCATTGTGGCGCGGACGCGCTTTTCCGGGATTGTCTCTGTTTACTCCGCGATCGTGCCCTTTGGGGTAAGGTGGAGTTCTACTCCTGTATCTTTACTTATTCCTGGGGGGCGTCCGGGATCTCTCACGCCTGTGAGGCATATCCTGTCTTCCAGTATTTTCTGTAGGGCGTCTCGGAGGCGGCATTGATTTTCCATCCTTCCGGTTTTTCTCTTCCCGATCACGGGGATTAATTCCATCTTTCGGGATATGGGATCCGGTTCTGGACGCTTCGTCCCTATTGTCGGGCTTTTTCTTGTCCTTTCTCGGATCTGATTTCTTCTCTTTCGAATTGTTCGAGTCCCCAGGTTCTTCAGGTCCAGGTGCTCCAGCGGCGCATGTAGCTGTCTTGCATAGGGCGGAGTCTTCATGTAATTTCCCTGATCGCTCCTGCTCTCACTGTTGTTGTTGCAACGCTTTTCCTAGGAAAGCGTACACCCCTTGAAGTTTTTCACCGTTGGAGTACATATCATTGTTGAGGATGGCAAATGCCGCTTCCATGTTTTCTGTTGCGGTTTTGTATATTGGCTCGCCTCTGGCATCTTTGCCGTTTACCTGCTTTTGCCAAGATGGGTTGTGGAACCTTTCTTTTGGCGGCAGTACTTCCGGTTTTGCGATTCCGGGTAACCGTGTAGGTTTAATGCCACATCTATTCTTTCTCTCGTATTCCTCGATTTCTTCCCGCATGAGCTTGATGTCAAACTGGGTTTTTTGGAGGTGTTCTCGAGTTCGAAATAGATGTTGTTGTTGCCTTTGGAGAGCTTGCCTCCGGGCTTCCAGCACTTCAGGGGGCTCATGTGGTCCCACTGGTGTTTGGAGTAATTCCTGTTCGTCCTGTTCTGTCATTGGCGGAACAAGGATTTCCTTCGTTTTCTTCTCCGCAGGTTTTACTTCGCTTGCGTCTCCTACTTCCAGGCTTTCATTGGCTGGATCAGCCGATTTCTTCTTCTGGAGCTTATACTGGAGCTTTTTAGCAGCTTTGTGTTTCTTCTTGGAAGAGGGAGCTTTCCTGCAGGGTTCTTCCTCTGTCAATTCCTTGACGTCGGGGAGTTTTGGAGAGGTTTCTCCTTCTTCTCTCTCTTCCTCTGGCGGAGGCGTTCTAGGGCTTTCCTGACTGTCGGCATCCGTGTTTTTAGCCGGTTTTGCCATCAGTACTTCATGGAATCCCTCTTGGAAGCATTTGACCTTTCTTTCGAAAGCGTCTTCGTCTTCGTCTTCGGTATCGAAGTGATCCGATCCGGGTTCCGACTCTAATCTCGCCTCGATGGCGGCTAATACAGAGTCAGCTTCCGAGTGCGTCGTGATGTCGACGGATGTCGGATCTTCCACCTCTGTTGTGGGAGTGTTGTTTTCTGCCTCTTGCACGAGATTGCTTTCATCCGTGTTTTCGGCGATCTCGGACTGCACCATGCCGATAAAGTGCGATTTAGCAGTATATCGACGATCTGAGCAAAATCCGGCATCATAGTCGTCTTCGACTGGGTATAGGGCGGGTGGGATAAATTTGTTCCCACCACAGAATCCCATTGCTTCTGCAGTTAATCCAGTAAAGATGTTTGCAGATCCAATCGGTAAAACGCAGGCACTTACCAGGTGATTCCGCGCCGGCATGTACGATCCATTGTCGAGGAAGCGCCCGACGTCGTTGTCGAATTCCAGGCTTCCGACAGTTATTGTACTGCCGACTCCGCCGAGTATCCCCGATCTAAACATAACGCCTGACGTCGCTGGCCCCATGGTGGGCGCCAACTGTCGAGACATCGTAGTAGATTTCATAGACGGGGGTGCCATGAGACTACCGATAGAGACGTGGGGGGACGTGGTTGTATGATGATCAAGGACACAGGGTTTTACCCAGGTTCGGTACGACGCCGTAATGCGACGTTCCTACTCCTGCAATCTCACTATTCAGGACTAAAGCCTGGAAATACAGAGTACAATGTGAGGTTCTATTACCTGCTCGTCAAGGATCAACCTCTCGGCGAGTTAGCCTTTAGCTTCTTGTCTATCTATCTTACCTCCCGTCTGGCTTTATATAATAGCCGGATTAGGGCATACAGAGAGGGAAACCTAGAAGACTACGATATGCGCTAACTTGGAAAGCAAGGAATCCGCCTTCTGCTCCAAGCCGTATCACGTGGGCCGTGATCCGGGTTCTTCTAGAATCCGGCTTCTGTGCGTCAGCTTACTGGGCTTCCCAATGGACCGTAGCCCATTACCATTTAGGCCACCCTGGTAATCCGGCACTTTAGACTACCATTCTATATACCCCTAGTTGGTATATATCCGACACACTCTGAATACGTTGCGCCAATACCAAAACATGCACTGACATGACAAGATCAAGACCGGAGAACATTGATGCCTCTGCCTTAAAGACAACACTGAGACACATAAACTCGCTTCGGTCCAAAAGACCAGCAAGAAAAAATTCTCCGAGTCCATGAAGCTTTATCTTCGGCAGCTACCGCGTACATCATGCAAAACACTTGTGTTCAAAATCTTAATCCTTCAGTGAGGCGTCGGGTTATCTCAACCAATCGTCTGAGCAGTGAATTTATCAGGAATTAACACCCACTCTCAGCTCTCATAGTCGGCCTCTGGTCGCCTCTGTCCTGAGTAGGCAATGCTATTTTTTTACTGGATGTAGGGATCGTAAGACCATCTCAATCGGTAAAGTGGATAAATGCTTACTCGAAAATTGATAAGAACGAGCATAAACGCCTTGATGTTACTCTGTTCCGATTGGAGTCATTTTCTTTTTCCTATTTTGGAATATCATATTCCTATTCTAGTCGGATACGGATGGTGTGCCTTGGTGCTGCTACATGCGTTTTTTTACTGGATGCTACGTGACTCATTAGGATACTGGCCGGGTGATGGACACGCATAAGATCGCCGATCCATGTTTGGATTTTTTTCAGGTAGAACAGGATCACATCCTATTTATTGATCCTACTGTATGAAAGTTGGACATATGAAACAAACCAATCGGTGACTCACGGTGGCATACATGGGTAATAAAGAAGTGGAGATGATAGAGAAGAGATTTTCAACTTCTATTATGAATTTTGGTACAAAAATTTATCAGGGGCAAAAGAGTCTTTTTACATCCCATTTGTGTTTAGAATGCACTATAGGGCCATGTTAGGAAGGAAATGAAATTAAGGTGTCAAATAGGGAAGACTGTTTCTTTTAGGGCCAAATAGGGAACAAGATTTTAAGGAAGGGACAAATAAGGAATTCCCTCATTTTGTTTCCATGTGGCGTATTTTGATTTGTCCACATGATTTCTCCTGATTGGCCGAGACTCGCGACGGAACAAAACGTCGCTGGGTAGCCCGGGACGAACATATTCCGTTCCAAAAGAAGGCAACATGGCACCATTTTATTTCCATGTGGCGTATTTCGATTGGTCCACATGGTTTCGCCTCATCGGTCAAGACTCGTGACGTAAAAAAACGTTCCCACGTTTGCCACGTCAGCTGATTACGATAACGGCCGTTAGAACCTCGTTTGCCACGTGTTGCCTCCTAGCGACGAAATAAAAACGTTAATGTTAATTGGGCCTAGTCCGGACGGCCCAACTGGTGGCGAAGATTTGATGAACGTTGCGGATAGCCGTGACGGTTTTAGGTTCATATAAACGTCGCAGATTCGTCCCCGACAGTCGATCTGATACGTTTTCATTCCATCGCGCATAACATACCGGATTGCCCTTAGCGACGGTTTGGAGCCCATCCACAACGTTATTGAAACGTCCCAGACCGCGCGGAATTTGGTAGTGATTGTTTACATTACACACTTTGCTTACTGCAATTATCTGTTTCTTGCAACTAAATACCCAAGGTTTGCTCGGATGACATTCTGAGGGTGGATTATTAGTCATAGATGCAGTTGGATAACGGTATATGTATCTTGCTGTAATTCCCGCATGAATCACATAGTAATCATCATGTCATGCATATGCACTACGGTGCAACCTTTATACCTGTCAATTGCCCAGCTGTAATTTCTTTACCCAACATGCTATCTATCTGTTTTGGAGAGACACCACTAGTGAACTGTGGACCCCGGTCCATTTCCTCTATACTGATAATACGATCACCGCAATCTCTATTTTCATGTTGCTCCTACTGTTTTCCTACTGCCATCATTGTTCTTTTTTCATTTACTGCAAACAAGTTCTGTTTTTCACACCATACGTTTAACCACTTTGTTTTCAGCAAAATCGGTGAGACTGACAACCTCACTGCTTCGTTGGGGCAAAGCAATTTGATTGTGTTGTGTAGGTTCCAGGTTGCTTCTAAACCGGTAGTGCGCCCTGCCACATCAGCTGCATCAACCTTCCAAAGTGATTTCTTTCTCCTACTGGTTGATTCAATCTTGGTTTCTTTCTGAGGGAAAATTTGCAGCTGCACTCTTCACACCCTACACTTGGGGTCTTCCAATGAACATCAGCCTCACGTCTAGGCACCCATCAGTGTCCCTCAAAGTAGTGGCGGAGCTTCCAGGAGGCCACAAAGAGCGCATATAGGAGCTTCTACTGCACGGGGTACCTTTCGCGGTCATCTCAAAGCACATTTGCTAACAAAGTGGACACGGTGTTCGACGAGAATTCTCGCAGAGGTGCCGGAAGTGAGTTCTCCAGACACATTGGGGCTCTCTTGAGGCTTGAGGGGTTCCTCTTTGTGGAGGTCTTGCTATGGAGGTCTTTCTTGACAAATCTTTAACGAGGATCCTCCATCTTCGTTATTCTCACCATAGCAGAAAATCAAAGGAAATTCCGATGCGGTGAAAATTGCTTCAAGCTTTTCCACGATAGAGAAACGACCACTTTCACTTATCATGTACTTCCTCTGAGCTCCGTGACGAACGTCTGATTGTCGATGTCAAACAATGAAAATCCTTTGGCATTGACCATCATGTCAAAACACAATAACAAGATAGCTATATCAAACCACATGCACACTCTGCAAAACCAAGTTATACGCCTCTAACGATTTGTTTGCAAGTTTTAGTGTGTTTGTATGTTCTACGATCAACTATTGCCATCACCTATGTAATTTGAGGTATGTTTATTCTCATTGATAGATTAACTTTGCGGGGTGATTGAAACACAAACATTAAAAAAAGTCTGGAGGCTCAATCTAAACTTATTCATAACTATAACCCTCATGTCGATCCAATCCACATGCCCTTTCCACCATGCCGTCATATGAGACTAACTATGGTGCTACCCAAAGCTACTGAAGCACTTCTTTAGATCAAGCGAGATATGCCACGGGCAACTCGAGCATCCTAGCATTGCTAGAATTTTGTAAAAAGTCATACCATGCTGTCGGAAACAAAATAAACACATCTTATTGGGAAGCAAAGAAAAAAACTCAATATTAGAGAACTTTCTAATATACATGCACAAGCTTATGCAATACCCACACAAAATTGTGCTCTAGATCAAATCGGTTCAACGCATAATATAATGTGATACCACTGATGTTCTACGCTGCAGAATTTAGAAAATTGCCCTACATAGTCCGACAAGATCACTATGCAGACAACAATGCATGCACACACACGCATTGATCAAAATCACGACTCACCGGGCAGCTGATTTGATGTAGTTGTAGAAGAGTTCTGAACAATCGTAGATCCTCACAACTAAGCCTAGTTGCAAGGATGTCGCTAAGCTTCCCTATTCAAGGATCACAAGTGTAATCCCTCTTATGGTGTGCACGTGTATGCTCGTGTCAACCCAACAACGCTCCGCCATCCAGGATTCGACATCAATGAAGAGAGACAACGTTTTGGCGTTGCTAATTGGTACCACTAATAGACTATGATTAGATCTATATGATTCTGGAAGCTTCTCAACACATGAGAAAGAATAGTAATTAGAGTTAGGTCTAATCGGGAGAGGACACCTCAAAACCCAATTAGAAGAAGCTCTAATCCAACTAGAGGGGCTCTAATTAGAGCCTTGATGACCCACAAGTGTAGGGGATCGATTGTAGCTTTTTCGATAAATAAGAGTGTCGAACCCAACAAGGAGCACAAGGTATTGATAAATAATTTTGAGCAACGTTTCACTGTAAACACTAGAGAACACATATTTAGGGATTTTTGTAATAGTAATAAAGTGGCAACAAGTAAATAAAAATGAAACTAAATAGTTGCTGCAAGTGGCCCAATCCTTTTTTAGCATGAAGGACAAGCAAGTGGTGTTTCTAATAATGGCTAAAATGTTTCTGAGGACACACGGGAGGTTTCGTCTAGTTATTTTCATCACACGCCGTTGATTAATCTTTATCGTTTTGGTACGTGTTATATGGGTAGTCCTATGCTAGTGCACCATCCTATGAAAGACTAATGCACACTTACGATTACATCACTTGCAAGCGTCCTCAAATACAAGAAAGTGATTAAGATGTAAATCTAACCATATCAATAACCTCGTCGTATCTACTACTCTCTTATGTCAAGTATTGAAAACTAGGGTTTAGGTTTCCATCACTCTAGCAACCCACCATAAGAAATCCAACACACAATGCATTCCTCTAGGCCCATAAAGATGAAGTGTTATATAGTCGACGTTCACATAACACCACTAGAGAAATAACAACATACCTTAAATATCAAATCGGTAAATATTACTCAACGAAACATGACTACTAACAACTAGACTTCTCCCATGTCCTCAAGAACTAAATGATCTACCCACAACACATCATATGAATCATGATTAGAGGTGATAAATGGATGAATAACAATAGGGTCATAAAGTGCAAACACTGATAAATCTCACAAGCATCAAGTACAAACGTGTAATAAGGATACTGAAAAACAACGATATAGAACCCTAATTGTTAGAACGGTCGGAGGTGGATGGTGAGGATGATGGTGATGATGATGACGATCTCGATGATTCCAGGTGCGATGACGGTGATGGTGGTGATGATTCCCCCTCCGAGAGGGAATTTCCCCGGCAGAATCTCCCCGTCAGGAAGGTGTTTATTCTCTCTGTCGTTTCCGCATCGAAGAGGCAGCGGAAAAATTCTACAAATTGGCTGTAGCATCCCAACTTTTAATAAAGATGGAATACCTGTGTTATTGTGCTATTCCCTGGATCAATTGCTAGCACCACAGTACAAAATGAAATATCATGCAAATGCATCAAATTTTATTACATCGCATGATCCAGTCTTTACAAAATAGGATTACAACTTGCATAGTCTTAGAAGACTAGCAGAAAACAAAGAAATACAGCGAAAAACATAGTACAACATTGAGCCCATCTTCTTCATGTGCCACAGGCAAAACATGTTGGCGATAGTCTCGAGATCCTAAACGAAATCCTCACTCGTCTTCAGAAATATCTGCAATATGGAATATGCAGCCACAAGGGAGTCAATACAATTTAATGTATTGGCAAGTAACACTATGGTGGATATCAATGGCAAGACTAATACTACATGCTCATTTGGCTGAGTGTAGTTTTGGCTAAGTTTGCATAAAGCCAGTTTTCTCCTATCACTTTTGTAAAACAAACTTTTCTTTTCAAAGGGTGGCAACATTGGATTAAGATCCAAGCACCACAAATACTGTTCACTTGGTCAAATTTTACTTATTGAAAATGGTGATGTGATTCTTCCGTCCATCCTTGTCCAGCTGCTCATAGTTGTCCATAACCGGGGACACGGCTAAGATCTTAGTTTGTTGACTCTGCAGAGCTTGTGCACTTTCACCTTCAGACTCAGATCAGGCCAAACATCCTATACACCCTGAGTGCATTAAGGAAAGGAGAAGATTGAGACGAGATCTTTCAGAAGAAATTCCACCACCGTTTGGCTTACCCGTGCCACCTATAATTATGCTACATATGCTGGTAAGCCTAGTGAGTTCATTCAACTTAATTGACCAAGACAGAGCCCATATGACTAAAGGCTGCACTGGAAGCAATCTAAACTTGGGGAACATCATAATCACTTTGTTCCTGGGTGGCATTCCTCAAGTGAACAACCCCTCGGGGAGACACTCAACTCTCATCAGCGAAACAACCAAATCCACCCAGGTGGTTCACTGAAGTTTATACTTAGTAATTTTCCTCATCATCAAGTAAAACAATTTTTTGTAGCAAGGCTAAGCATCTACTAAGTACCAAGGCATCAAAATAACAAGGTATAAGGATGGCTACACACTACTAGGATATAGCATAGCATAATATAACTTAGTAAAATTTCCTATCAATGCATACTACTCAAAATCAACTAATGCATATAGAAATAATGGGTAGTTGATGATGTGTTACTTGCCTTGTTGAAGTTGGTGAAGAAATCACACTCTCTTCACAAAAGATCATTGCTCTCCGTACAATCTATTCATTGACAACACAAAACCAAATAAACAAGCATCCTAACAATCAAACACATAGGTGGAGAAAGCAAACATAGCAAATAACATAACAAAGGAGTTGGACCAAGTTGGCTAGGACAAGGTCAAGGTTTGAGTTTTGAAAGATTCATTCCATAATGGTTCAATACATTGTTAAGGAGTTTCCAAGGGTTTACTTGGAAAGTACTAGGTTGAGTTTGATGTGATATAACTTTATTATAACCATACTTGTCGAGGAAGTACCAAGAGTTCACTAAGAATAAACATATTACTTCTTCAACTAAAGTAATACATGCAAACACTTGGTCATATTCACCTTCAAAAATATTTAAGTGACTATGATAGTATTTTCCATTGTGGTTAGGGTAGGTCTACTAACTTCATCATCAAAGGGAAAATATTACTAAGTCTTGGGTTTTCCATTTGGGTCAATGGTTGGACAAAAACAACTTGTTATTCTTCAACTTGTATGGATTTCTCCTAGACCTCATGTGATTGCCTTCTTGAAGATCATCATCATTCCTTCTAAATTGTTTCCTTCCTTGGCGTGGTGCTTCTCTTGGTCTTGATAGTCTCCATGGTTTTCACTTCACTAATTAGTTTGGTTATAGGATGGGCACATATACCACTAAGTCAATTTGGAAAGAAAATAAGAAGAAAGATAGAAAGAGAGAGGGAGATGCTTTCTACTGAATTTCTTCACACTTGTACTTCTTGAGTTGCTTCTAGTTGTTGTGGAGTCTAAGTCTTCTCTTCAATACTTCTTCATTGATCTTCCTTGTAGCTCTTCATGTTGCCACCAGGTTGAAAGGAGAAGAATAGAAAAGGGAAGAAAAAAGACTTAGAGAGAAAGGGTGTTAGTCCTCTAGAAGTTTCTCTGGTTTTCTTCTAGAGCTTCCACTTCTTGGAGATGCTTATGAAGTTTGTTTTATTTTCCAAGTCCTTCAATGGTCTTCTATCTTCATGTTGCAAAATCTCTAGATGGTTAAGTCCTCCATTGCACTTCATGGTTCTCCCAAATCCCAATTTGATGAAATCTTGAAGCATGAAAGGGGAGTGGAGAAGTAGCAAACTAAATTTCACTATTTGGTACTATATGTGATTGACACATTCTAAGGACTTGGCTTGGCTCCACTTAGACATAACATCAAGGAAAAAGAGTTGAAAACAATTCCTAAGACATGGTAGAGATGGATGAATCACTAGGTTGGGTTTTTGGTCAAAAACACATGGCCATGGTCCAAGGATGTCCAAAATGGTTGGGCAAGGTTGTTTCTGGTTCAAGGTTGTCAAATGGAACAATTTTGCAAAAGGAACTATATTGAAATTATTTATAGAAATTAATCTATGTCAAAAATACTCAAATAGACAACTAAATTCCAAATTCAATTTTAATTTGTTCGATTATTATTTTGGGACAGAGGATATGAAAGTACACATCCTAGAGTTTCCAAATATATTTTATTTACAATTTTTGGATTTGTAGAATTTGAATTATGCCAAATTTCACCAAACAAGCATATTTGAATTTGAACAAATTTAAGTTTGTCAAATTTGAATTTGGACAGTGCCAAAAGTTTCTAGATGTCAAGGGTTTTTCAAAAAGTCCAAGATTTCTAAATTTGGCTAAGTGGTTGAAAAGATATGATAATTTGAAGTTGCAGGGGCTTTTCTGCAAATCTATCAAAATTCTACCGGGAGAAAAAAAATTTGAATTAAGGGCTGGCCACGCGGCAGTCTCTGATTGGTTGGTTCTGCTGACAGAGCGCTGACTGGGCACGCTGACGTGGATAAGTGAATCGGTGTGGACCGTCAGATCCAGATCTGACGGTGTCTTACCCTTTCATTAAATAGATCTAATCATGTCCATCTCTTTCAGATCTAACGGCTGAGATTGAAACACAGGGGGATAGGTGGCTCACCGGACAGCTCTTCGCCGGCAATGGCCGTGGCGGTGGCCGGAGATGCAGAGAATCGACGCCGGCGGTGATGCAGATGGTTCCCGGGCTCCTGGAGTTGACGAAGAAAATCAGCTAAACACGGCGGGAAATATGGAGGCGGCGATGCAGGTTCTCTCTTCCCGGAACAGCGACGACGAGCAGTCGGAGGTGGCGTGGTTCCGGTGCGCCTCGGGTGTGCACGCCGTACTTGAATCTGCGGCGATAAAATCGGGCAGGGGCGTTAGGAAGGACCGCACGGGCTCGGGGAGTCGAATGGTACAAAGGAGGGTGGCAGAGGATCACCGTGGCGACCGGAGATGGAAAAATACGGCGGCGGCTGCCGCGGACTTCGGCGAGCAATTTCTTCCTCCTCGGGAGGTCTCGGGCTGGGTGTCCAAGGGGGAAATGAAGAGGGCGTCGAGGGGATTTAAGAGGAGGAAACGGGAGACAGAATTATGGCCTTAAACACGAGTAATTCGTGGAATTTAATCGAAGGAGAAACGGTAGTTCCTCCGTTACCAGAGGTTGAAGATGCAGTGACGTCAGCTGACGTCATCATTTTTATTTTTATTTTTCTGTTTTCTTGTTTATTTTATAACTTCTGTTTTATACCTCCAATTAACATGAAACAAAATTCTAAATTCATAATATTTGAAATACTTTCTAACAATACCATTTTTATAAACTTTTCAACATATTACATTTTTGAATTATGAAATTTGAATAATTCATTAAAAGTGACTTAATAGCATTTTTAATAGAAAAACAAATTTAATTTTGAGAAAGGGTTTTATAAAAATAAAGAGACATTATATAAGTCAAATATAATTCTTGAAAATCATTTACACTTGTTTTGCTATTTTATATTTTGAAATAGAAATGATTTCACTAATAGCATATTAATGCCATTTTAAAAATATCAATTATATAAATGAAAATTATTGGTTGAATAAAATATCAGAGACATCAATGTGATAAAATAACATTTTACAAAATCATATTTAATGGTTTTCATATTTTATGATTTTAAAATATGAAGAAACAATGGTAGTCACTTTAATAGAAAACATTAATTTTTTTTATATGATTAAAACAATTTTTAGATATATTTTCTATGGTCCAACTATTGTTTTCTAAGACCCTTTTAGGAACTTTCATATTGTATATATTCAACATATTAGTGAAAGCACAATTAGTATCCTTTTGTTTTATTTCAAACATAGAGAATTATTTAATGAATTTGGAAAATGGGGTTTAGTAAAAGCAGAAAGGTTTTCCCAAATGAAAACATTGTTTTCTCATAGTATCTTACTTGTTTTCATAAACAATTTATTTCTATAGCACTATATTATTTTGTTGATTGACATAACACTTGGAAAACAAGGATCCAACTTATATCTATTTTGGGGTTATCAATAATAGTGAAACCCTTTTTAGAGATAAGAAGAAAATATTAGAGATACAATTCTCTAGTTTTTATATATCGAAAATATTTTCAAGATCATAATTGGGTTGAAAACATGTTTGGTGTAAGGGTTTGCTTAAGAAGAAATATTTTCTTCATGTAGAAATATTTATTTTGAAATGACTTTAGGGTTTATGGAATAGAGGTATATTGGATTTTCATTTCCAAAACATTAGAACATGTATTATTTTCTTTTGTTTCTTGCATCTCATTTGGTTTTTTGTGACTTGCATAACATGGAAACAAAAAGTTTCAAATTTTTGTGATTTTTGAGTTTTCCAAAAATCAGGGATGTTACAGACTACCACCCTTAAAAGAAATCTCGTCCCGAGATTTGGGAAGGTTAGAAAGAAAGATTGGGTAACTGGGTTCCAGAACAAACTTGGTGGCTACCACCCTTAAAAGAAACTTTTGTGGGTAGTCTAATTTCATTAGATTGGAGTGTAGATTGATTTGAGATTGGCTTGAGTAAAACTTTCCTTCGCGGTAGAGCTGTAGGCCAACATAGATCTGCTGAACTACCTTTGACACTGAGGGGTCACTCTTTGGGTCAATCAAAAGTCTTTGGATCACTCTCAACTTGATCTTTTGATATCCTTGACAATCTTCCATCTTGTTGTTGTCATCCTTGAAGGCAAACGTCATGCTATTTCTAAACAAACTCTCATGTAACACAAACTGGGTAGTTGTGTTTCTTCATTACTTCTTCTCTTGGTGTAGTTGGCTCTGAAATCTTCATAGCTCATGCAACTTGGGGTTCACTTGTCTATCTTCACTTGTTGATTGGCTTGATGCTCCTTATGAGGTAATTGGCATTGATCATGGATGTGATTGTTCCTTCACACAGAAGAAGGAAACTTGATACTAGCATTCCTCAAATGGGATGGCTTGTGTATCAATAGGGTAAAGGTTGTATGATTCCAAATGGTTCTCACTATGGTTGGTGAATGAGTATGGTGTTGGGTTTGGTCTAGTAGGGATGAGTAGAGATTTAGAAAGATGGCTAAGGAAGGTTCTTATCCAAAATAGCAGATCAAGGAAACTCATCTTACAAACAACACATAACAAACATATAGCAACACATCCATCACCAATCAACATAGTTTTAGGAAAACATCTAGTATTGTCATACCACACTCATTAGTATGATCAATACACTAACACGTTAACGTTGTTCTAACAAAGGAACTAGATTGGTGGTCTCATCTATATCTTCTTGAGTTTTCTTCAAGTTCTTCTCTCCATGTCTTGAGGTGTTCTTGATTGTTGGGAAGTCTATGTTTTTCTTCAAATTCTTCAAAAATCTTGATTGTAGGACTTCATGTGGTGAAACACTTCTTGCACTTCTTGGTATGGTCATCAAAATTCTTGTCTTGATGGTATTAAAGAGGTAGGTCATCTAGAAATTTTTGAAAGTGAATAATAGATGAGATGATATGAGAAGAATCAAGATGATTGTTTTGTTTCTAGAAAGTTTGAACATAGCAAATTTTCAATTCTAGGGTGATCAATGGGTTATTAACAACTTGTTGCAAATTGGATATTCACTATAGTGAGAGATACTGGCACCCGCAAGCCAATCAGGGAACGGTCTCGTGTCCGTGGACACATAAAGTTGTCCGGGCCGCTTTGTCTCACTATGCCGCTAGGATCCAAAATACTCTAAGGAGATAATAACATGATCAAAAATGGCTTCCAAACCTAAGGGTCTCGAATTCTACAGGAAACACAATGCTCTGATACTATTTTGTAGCATCCCAACTTTTAATAAAGATGGAATACCTGTGTTATTGTGCTAGTCCCTGGATCAATTGCTAGCACCACAGTACAAAATGAAATATCATGCAAATGCATCAAATTTTATTACATCGCATGATCCAGTCTTTACAAAATAGGATTACAACTTGCATAGTCTTAGAAGACTAGCAGAAAACAAAGAAATACAGCGAAAAACATAGTACACCATTGAGCCCATCTTCTTCATGTGCCACAGGCAAAACATGTTGGCGATAGTCTCGAGATCCTAAACGAAATCCTCACTCGTCTTCAGAAATATCTGCAATATGGAATATGCAGCCACAAGGGAGTCAATACAATTTAATGTATTGGCAAGTAACACTATGGTGGATATAAATGGCAAGACTAATACTACATGCTCATTTGGCTGAGTGTAGTTTTGGCTAAGTTTGCATAAAGCCAGTTTTCTCCTATCACTTTTGTAAAACAAACTTTTCTTTTCAAAGGGTGGCAACATTGGATTAAGATCCAAGCACCACAAATACTGTTCACTTGGTCAAATTTTACTTATTGAAAATGGTGATGTGATTCTTCCGTCCATCCTTGTCCAGCTGCTCATAGTTGTCCATAACCGGGGACACGGCTAAGATCTTAGTTTGTTGACTCTGCAGAGCTTGTGCACTTTCACCTTCAGACTCAGATCAGGCCAAACATCCTATACACCCTGAGTGCATTAAGGAAAGGAGAAGATTGAGACGAGATCTTTCAGAAGAAATTCCACCACCGTTTGGCTTACCCGTGCCACCTATAATTATGCTACATATGCTGGTAAGCCTAGTGAGTTCATTCAACTTAATTGATCAAGACAGAGCCCATATGACTAAAGGCTGCACTGGAAGCAATCTAAACTTGGGGAACATCATAACCACTTTGTTCCTGGGTGGCATTCCTCAAGTGAACAACCCCTCGGGGAGACACTCAACTCTCATCAGCCAAACAACCAAATCCACCCAGGTGGTTCATTGAAGTTTATACTTAGTAGTTTTCCTCATCATCAAGTAAAACAATTTTTTTGTAGCAAGGCTAAGCATCTACTAAGTACCAAGGCATCAAAATAACAAGGTATAAGGATGGCTACACACTACTAGGATATAGCATAGCATAATATAACTTAGTAAAATTTCCTATCAATGCATACAACTCAAAATCAACTAATGCATATAGAAATAATGGGTAGTTGATGATGTGTTACTTGCCTTGTTGAAGTTGGTGAAGAAATCACACTCTCTTCACAAAAGATCGTTGCTCTCCGTACAATCTATTCATTGACAACACAAAACCAAATAAACAAGCATCCTAACAATCAAACACATAGGTGGAGAAAGCAAACATAGCAAATAACATAACAAAGGAGTTGGACCAAGTTGGCTAGGACAAGGTCAAGGTTTGTGTTTTGAAAGATTCATTCCATAATGGTTCAATACATTGTTAAGGAGTTTCCAAGGGTTTACTTGGAAAGTACTAGGTTGAGTTTGATGTGATATAACTTTATTATAACCATACTTGTCGAGGAAGTTCCAAGAGTTCACTAAGAATAAACATATTACTTCTTCAACTAAAGTAATACATGCAAACACTTGGTCATATTCACCTTCAAAAATATTTAAGTGACTATGTTAGTATTTTCCATTGTGGTTAGGGTAGGTCTACTAACTTCATCATCAAAGGGAAAATATTACTAAGTCTTGGGTTTTCCATTTGGGTCAATGGTTGGACAAAAACAACTTGTTATTCTTCAACTTGTATGGATTTCTCCTAGACCTCATGTGATTGCCTTCTTGAAGATCATCATCATGCCTTCTAAATTGTTTCTTTCCTTGGCGTGGTGCTTCTCTTGGTCTTGATAGTCTCCATGGTTTTCACTTCACTAATTGTTTTGGTTATAGGATGGGCACATATACCACTAAGTCAATTTGGAAAGAAAATAAGAAGAAAGATAGAAAGAGAGAGGGAGATGCTTTCTACTGAATTTCTTCACACTTGTACTTCTTGAGTTGCTTCTAGTTGTTGTGGAGTCTAAGTCTTCTCTTCAATACTTCTTCATTGATATTCCTTGTAGCTCTTCATGTTGCCACCAGGTTGAAAGGAGAAGAATAGAAAAGGGAAGGAAAAAGACTTAGAGAGAAAGGGTGTTAGTCCTCTAGAAGTTTCTCTGGTTTTCTTCTAGTGCTTACACTTCTTGGAGATGCTTATGAAGTTTGTTTTATTTTCCAAGTCCTTCAATGGTCTTCTATCTTCATGTTGCAAAATCTCTACATGGTTAAGTCCTCCATTGCACTTCATGGTTCTCCCAAATCCCAATTTGATGAAATCTTGAAGCATGAAAGGGGAGTGGAGAAGTAGCAAACTAAATTTCACTATTTGGTACTATATGTGATTGACACATTCTAAGGACTTGGCTTGGCTCCACTTAGACATAACATCAAGGAAAAACAGTTGAAAACAATTCCTAAGACATGGTAGAGATGGATGGATCACTAGGTTGGGTTTTGGTCAAAAACACATGGCCATGGTCCAAGGATGTCCAAAATGGTTGGGCAAGGTTGTTTTTGGTTCAATGTTGTCAAATGGAACAATTTTGCAAAAGGAACTATATTGAAATTATTTATAGAAATTAATCTATGTCAAAAATACTCAAATAGACAACTAAATTCTAAATTCAATTTTAATTTGTTCAATTATTATTTTGGGACAGAGGATATGAAAGTACACATCCTAAGGTTTCCAAATATATTTTATTTACAATTTTTGGATTTGTAGAATTTGAATTATGCCAAATTTTACCAAACAAGCATATTTGAATTTGAACAAATTTAATTTTGTCAAATTTGAATTTGGACAGTGCCAAAAGTTTCTAGATGTCAAGGGATTTTCAAAAAGTCCAAGATTGCTAAATTTGGCTAAGTGGTTGAAAAGATATGATGATTTGAAGTTGCAGGGGTTTTTTTGCAAATCTATCAAAATTCTACCTGGAGAAAAAAAATTGAATTAAGGGCTGGCCACGTGGCAGTCTCTGATTGGTTGGTTCTGCTGACAGAGCGCTGACTGGGCACGCTGACGTGGATAAGTGAATCGGTGTGGACCGTCAGATACCATTTCGTTAAATAGATCTAATCATGTCCATCTCTTTCAGATCTAACGGCTGAGATTGAAACACAGGGGGATAGGTGGCTCACCGGACAGCTCTTCGCCGGCAATGGCCGTGGCGGTGGCCGGAGACGCAGAGAATCGACGTCGGCGGTGATGCAGATGGTTCCCGGGCTCCTGGAGTTGATGAAGAGAATCAGCTAAACACGGCGGGAAATATGGAGGCGGCGATGCAGGCTCTCTCTTCCCGGAACAGCGACGACGAGCAGTCGGAGGTGGCGTGGTTCCGGTGCGCCTCGGGTGTGCACGCCGTACTCGAATCTGCGGCGATAAAATCGGGCAGGGGGTTAGGAAGGACCGCACGGGCTCGGGGAGTCGAATGGTACAAAGGAGGATGGCAGAGGATCACCGTGGCGACCGGAGATGGAAAAATACGGCGGCGGCTGCCGCAGACTTCGGCGAGCAATTTCTTCCTCCTCGGGAGGTCTCGGGCTGGGTGTCCAAGGGGGAAATGAAGAGGGCGTCGAGGGGATTTAAGAGGAGGAAACGGGAGACAGAATTATGGCCTTAAACACGAGTAATTCGTGGAATTTAATCGAAGGAGAAACGGTAGTTCCTCCGTTACGAGAGGTTGAAGATGAAGTGACGTCAGCTGACGTCATCATTTTTATTTTTATTTTTCTGTTTTCTTGTTTATTTTATAACTTCTGTTTTATACCTCCAATTAACATGAAACAAAATTCTAAATTCATAATATTTGAAATACTTTCTAACAATACCATTTTTATAAACTTTTCAACATATTACATTTTTGAATTATGAAATTTGAATAATTCATTAAAAGTGACTTAATAGCATTTTTAATAGAAAAACAAATTAAATTTTGAGAAAGGGTTTTATAAAAATAAAGAGACATTATATAAGTCAAATATAATTCTTGAAAATCATTTACACTTGTTTTGCTATTTTATATTTTGAAATAGAAATGATTTCACTAATAGCAAATTAATGCCATTTTAAAAATATCAATTATATAAATGAAAATTATTGGTTGAATAAACTATCAGAGACATCAATGTGATAAAATAACATTTTACAAAATCATATTTAATGGTTTTCATATTTTATGATTTTAAAATATGAAGAAACAATGGTAGTCACTTTAATAGAAAACATTAATTTTTTTTATATGATTAAAACAATTTTTAGATATATTTTCTATGGTCCAACTATTGTTTTCTAAGACCCTTTTAGGAACTTTCATATTGTATATATTCAACATATTAGTGAAAGCACAATTAGTATCCTTTTGTTTTATTTCAAACATAGAGAATTATTTAATGAATTTGGAAAATGGGGTTTAGTAAAAGCAGAAAGGTTTTCCCAAATGAAAATATTGTTTTCTCAAAGTATCTTACTTGTTTTCATAAACAATTTATTCCTATAGCACTATATTATTTTGTTGATTGACATAACACTTGGAAAACAAGGATCCAACTTATATCTATTTTGGGGTTATCAATAATAGTGAAACCCTTTTTAGAGATAAGAAGAAAATATTAGAGATACAATTCTCTAGTTTTTACATATCAAAAATATTTTCAAGATCATAATTGGGTTGAAAACATGTTTGGTGTAAGGGTTTGCTTAAGAAGAAATATTTTCTTTATGTAGAAATATTTATTTTGAAATGACTTCAGGGTTTATGGAATAGAGGTATATTGGATTTTCATTTCCAAAACATTAGAACATGTATTATTTTCTTTTGTTTCTTGCATCTCATTTGGTTTTTGGTGACTTGCATAACATGAAAACAAAAAATTTCAAATTTTTGTGATTTTTGAGTTTTCCAAAAATCAGGGATGTTACATTGGCTCCTCGATAAAATTAGGTCACGCACGGTAAGTACCCCGGAGTAGAGCTGGAGGGGGCCAGCGGCCCACCAGACACGACCAAAGGGGGTCCACGCCTGGGGGTCACTTGGCTGCCTCTGGCTCCCCTGGTAATTTCGGATGAAACTTCATTTTCTGATTTTTGCCGATTTTTCTGAAATCCGGAAGATATCCCCTCTACATGTGCTTATTCCAGCCGAATTCTGACTTTGATAAATAATTCAGTCAATAAGGGGAAATTAACATATAAAATAGTGATGCAAAATGGGCGTATCAACGCCCCCTCAAGCTCACACTCCGCTTGTCCCCAAGCAAAAGCTGAACTCGGAAAACATGATCACAAGTTTTATGATGTGAGGTTTGGATAACAAAGAATACGGACATGAAGCGTCAACAATTAGTCAATAAACACTAGCAATTCTATACAACAATCTTTCCCAAAATGTTTCTCAAGGAGAAGTAATGATTCAATCATATAAGGTAAAGTGAGCGTAAATTTATTGAGCTATCGAAAACTGTGTTCTTGGTCAGAGAAAAACTATCATATCAATCTTATCTTTCTGGAAGAGTCTGTCAGAGCTATTAAGCAAATAACACATGCTTAAATTATCACAAAGTCTTTTCATGAATAGAAAACTTTTAGGGATTATGTTCTTATAAAGGAGGTGAAAACAACTGACACAAAGGAAGATGCTAGTTAGCAAAGCTCAACTTTCAACTTGCTTACCATGATGATAATGTCAACTACAATAAAACATTGTTAAACATCATCGTGAACATATAAAAGAATGTATCTCAGTTCAGTATCATAAGTTTGCCAGTAGAGAGTAGAGGGAATAGGTGAAACTGACTCAATTAGTAAACAAAGACCCTTCGCAGAGGGAAGCAGGGATTACTCATGTGCTAGAGCTTTTTATTTTAAATAAATAGAGGTATTGAAAATGCAATTTTGAGAGGTGTGTATGTCAATATCAACGAATGGTAGTGAAAACTTATCATAACCCATGTCAAGCAAAGGGTTTAGAATTTTGAGAGCGGTTTCCATTTCTTTATTAAGGTTGGCACTTCCCCCACCTTGCCTTTCACAAACTAGGGATAGCCGTATCCATGGGTATCCACCAACACTCATCAATCCATGGGAAGTGCTTTTTTATATTATATTATTTGGCACCCGCTCTCTTGCAAATTTAGATGAACACAGATTCCATACTCATCGGGTGAAATAAGGGAAAAGAACCTTGCTTGACATAAGACATGATAAATTTTAAACTACTTACTCATGAGCTAAAACAGGGACACAAACAAGTTTGATATTTTGAAGGTTTTAAAGGTAGCGCACGAAAAATTTACGTAGAGTGACAGTGAGATACAACATATATGAAGGTATGGAACACTTGTGGAAGGTTTTTGGTTCAGGTTTGGATGCACGAGTAGTGATCATACTCAGTACAGGGTTTTTTGCTAGCAAAGGATTTTTGCAAACACACGATGTTTAGAGATGCGAACATATATTAAACCATGCAATGATATAATACATGAAGTATTACGATTGTCTTTCTTGTCAGCATAACACATCAATCATAAGAACATATACATGGAGGTTTTGCAGGCATAAATGATCTATGGGATAATATATCTGCATGTGAAATATCTCTTCTTTGTTCTAAGTCTCTAAGTGTTGTTTCTATGAAACAATACTTTGTTTGCCAATACTGAATTAATTTCTGCTACTATACCCAACATGAGATCACTACTTTTCAGGAGACAAGCATGCAAACATAATTTCCATGAATAGAACATATAGTGCAACTAAGTTAGAAGAAGACTTCATATCAATATTTCATCATAGGCAAACTCACACCAACAGAAGCAAAGCTTCACTTATAAAGGAGTGATAGCCCAACTTGCAAACAACCATACTATATGATAACCTTCCTAACAATGATAAGACACACAACTCTAATAGTAAAAGTAAAGATAGTGATTCCGGGGCAACTCCCCCAAGCTTGGATCAAGCCAAGGGAGTGCCTCTTCCCCATAGTAATTAAGATTTGTTCTTTGACGATGCTTCTTCAACTTCTTATTCCTCATCAAATTTTCAAGGTAATGGCTTCCCATCAACGAAAGATGAAGTAGTTTCCAGGTTCTCGAGCCTTGCACCAAAGCTCATACGCTTGAATCTCAACTCATATTCACAGTTTTTGTTTTGTAGATCATATATCTGTGCTTGCAGGTGTGATCTCTCTTTCTGTAGTAGATTGAGTTTCTCCCAAAGAAGTCCTCTTTCTTTGCGGTGATCATCAATGAGATCCGAAATTATACGATGATTCACTTCCACTCCATGTTCCACCATCTTCTTGTACTGGAACACTTCATGGTCCAGTTCTTCAAGCCTTCTCTTTTCATCTTCCTCTTTCTTTGGTTCGTGTAGATCTTGCTTGTGGAGGACGCCATTCTTCAACCGGAGAGTTTGGGGAATGCATCCTATGTTGATGAAGAACTTGTCCTTTGGAGAGCTTGGAGGAGTCATGGAAACTAGAATTCCATGGATTTCTTCTTGGCAGAAACAACTCAAAAACAAAATTCATCGAAAACACAAGATACGATCCCAGGACGATCCGGGGGATTATATAGCAAAAAATTACGGAGCGAAAGTAAGATAAAAAGTCGAAGCGGAGTTGGAGTCGGGCAGTGGGGCCTCTAGGGGACCACCAGGCACGGCCAAGAAGGAGCTCGCGCCTGGGGCCTACCTGGTGGCCTTCGGCCCCGATTCCGACTCTTTTACGTTCCCAAATTTTTATTATCTTTCAAAAATAGTAGATATAAAATTTCTATGGTATTTCGTGAAGGTTTTCTTACCAAAGCTGATACCTATTCCAATTCTTACTCTAGTCAGCTACGGTATGTGGCTCTAATATGATCTTCCGGAGTGAGCACCTAAACAATATTAGCTTCCACATTGTATGAATCACCAGATAAATAATGCTTGAGTTTTTGGCCATTCACAAATTATGGATTGGTGCCTTGGAAATTATTAATCTTCATATAACCGGACCGGTAAACTTCTTCCCCAACAAATGGTCCCTCCCATTTAGAGAGTAATTTTCCTGCACAAAATCTGAGACGAGACCTATACAACAATACTTTATCACCTATGTTAAATTCTCTTTTGAGAATCCTTTTGTCATGCCATGTTTTAACTTTCTCTTTAAATAACTTCGCATTTTCATAAGCTTCACTTCTCCATTCGTCTAAAGAACTCATATCTAGCAATCTTTTCTGACCAGCTAATTCGAAATCACAATTAAGTTCTCTAACAACCCAATAAGCTTTGTGTTCTAGCTCAATGGGTAAATGACAAGCTTTTCCATAAACCATTTTGATAAGGAGACATGCCCATGTGATTTTTATAAGCAGTTCTATAAGCCCTCAAAGCATCACTAAGTTTCTTAGAACAATTCTTTCTAGAATTGTTAACATTCTTTTGCAAAAATTAATTTGATCTCCCTATTTGATAGTTCTACTTGGCCACTAGTTTGAGGATGATAAGGTGAATCAATTCTATGATTAACATCATATTTAGCAAGAGTTTTTCTAAAAGAACCATGAATGAAATGAGAACCTCCATCAGTCGTAAGATATCTAGGCACACCAAACCTAGGGAAAATTATGTCTTTAAGAATTTTCATAGAGGTTTTATGATCAACACTTTTAGTTGGAATAGCTTCTGCCCATTTAGTAACATAATCAAAAACAACAACAATATGAGTATTGCCATGTGAGGAAGGAAAAGGACCCATAAAGTCAAATCCCCAACAATCAAAATGTTCAATAACTAGAGAATAGTTCATAGGAATTTCATTACGTCAACTAATATTACCAATCCTTTGACTTTCATCACAAGTAGAATTAAATTTCTTATCATCTTTAAAGAAAGTAGGACAGTAAAAACCTGATTGTAAAACCTTGTGTGTGGTTCTTTTACCAGCATGATCCCACCGTAAGGACAATTATGACATTTCCTCAATATATCTTCTTGCTCTTGCTCAGGTATGCATCTTCTTAAAATTCCATCTACACCCTACTTATATAAATGTGAGTCATCCCAAAAGTAATGCCTCAAATCATAAAAGAATTTCTTCTTCTATTGATAAGTAAAGCTCGGAGGCAAAACTTAGAAACAATAAAGTTAGCATAACAAGCATAACAAGGATTTTCACGCGAGGTAACCTTGTTAGGAGCAAGTTGTTCATGAGGAAACTATCATTAACAGGAATATGATCATTAGGAATATTTTCCATTCTAGATAAATTATCAGCAACATGATTATAAACTCCTTTCCTATCAACAATATGCAAATAAAACTCTTGTAACAAGAGCACCCATCTAATAGGCCTAGGCTTAGCATCTTTCTTTCCCATAAGATATTTAATAGCAACATGATCAGTATGAATAGTGACTTTAGAATCAACAATATACTGCCTAAATTTATCACAAGCAAAGACAACAGCTAAAAAATCTTTCTCTGTGGTAGCATAATTTCTTTTAGCACTATCTAAGGTCTTACTAGCATAATGAATAACATTACATTTCTTATTTACCCTTTGTCCTTAAATAGCACTTACAAAAAAATTACTAGCATCACACATAATTTCAAAAGGAGAATTCCAGTCAGGTGGTTGAACAACAGGTGTGGTTATTAAAGATTTCTTAAGAATTTCGAAGGCTTCTTTAGAATCATCATCTAAAACAAAAGGAACATGTTTTTGAAGAAGATTGGTTAGAGGTCTTGAAGTCTTAGAGAAGTATTTAATAAATATCCTATAGAAACTAGCATGACCAAGAAAATTACGTATACCTTTGATGTCCCTAGGATAGGGTATCTTTTCAGTTGCATCAACTTTGACCTTGTCAACTTCAATACCTCTTTCAGAAATTTTATGACCAAGAACAATTCCTTCATTAAACATAAAGTGACATT
This sequence comes from Alopecurus myosuroides, assembly GCA_028641055.1. Classification (NCBI taxonomy): domain Eukaryota; kingdom Viridiplantae; phylum Streptophyta; class Magnoliopsida; order Poales; family Poaceae; genus Alopecurus; species Alopecurus myosuroides. The sequence goes on from CM054061.1 coordinate 240,289,959, forward strand.
TCTCCAATTCAAACAAGATTAGTATCCTCACATCGCTGCAAAACTTTGTTAAGATTATGGAGGCAACTGTCAAAAGAAGTACCGTCGACAGAGAAGTCGTCCATGAATACTTCCACAATTTCCTCACAAAAACCATGAAAAATAGCAGACATACATCTTTGAAAAGTAGCAGGTGCATTACATAAACCGAAGGTCATGCATTATAAGCATAAGTACCATAAGGAAAAGTGGAAGTGGTTTTCTCTTTGTCTTGTTTTCTAACATGGATTTGAGAGAAACCAGAATAACCATCCAAATAGCAAAAGTGAGTATTTTTAGACAACCTTTCTTGCATTTGATCAATATAAGGTAAATGATAATGATCCTTCATAGTAGGTTTGTTTAATTTTCTAAAATAAATTCACATTCTATACTGTACTACAGTTATTTGAGGAATAAGTTCATTTTTATCATTCGCAACAACAGTCATACGTCCTTTCCTGGGAACACAATGGACAGGACTAACCCATCTACTATTAGCAATAGGATAAATGATACATTCTTTGAGAAGCTTTAATATTTCACTTCTCACCACTTCTTTCATCTTTTGATTTAATCGGCATTTATGATCCAACCACAGGCTTGGCATCAGGCTCAAGATTAATTGTATGCTGACAAAGAACATGACTAATGCCTTTAAGATCATCCAAAGTATTAGCAATAGCTTTGCGATGCTTCCAAAGTGTTTCCAATAAAAATTCTTCTTCGTAAAGGTTAGCATTGACAATAACATGATATATTTTATTTTCATCTAAATAAGCATATTTAAGTGTGTCAGGAAGAACTTTAAGGTCAAACACTGTGTCTCCTTGTGGTGGTAAAGGTGGACCTAAAGATTCTATAGGAAAATTGTGTTTGATAATCGCACGTTGATCAAGCAAAATATCCTCGAGTTCATTTCTTTCCTGCATATACATATCATTCTCATGTTCTTCCAGGAATTGCTGCAAAGGATCATCAGGTGGAATAGCAATAGGGACAATTATTTAAATAACTAAATCTTCATTATGTAACTTTTTATCATGATGTTGTCTAGCAATCTTACTAAAATTAAATTCATAGTGTTCATCACCAAATTTGACAGACACTTTCTCTTTCTTACAATCAATAACAACACCATAGGTATTAAGGAGAGGTCTACCAAATATAATAGGACAAGCTTTATCTTCAAGTGAACAAAATATTAGAAAGTTACCGAGGTATTTACCTTATCACAAAGAACTTCAACATCTCTTACAATACCCACTAGTAAAATAATCTTTCTATTGGCAAGCTGAATAGTAACATCAATATCTTCAATTTCACCCACAGCAATTTCATTCTTTATTTCTTGATAAGCAGAAAAAGGTATGGGACTGGCACTTGATCCCAAATCGCAAAGTTCATAATAATTATGTTCACCTATTTTAACAGGAACAACAGGTGTGCTAACAACGGGTCTATGATGCTTATTAGGTACCACTAGGTTAGAGGCAACCTCACAAAAATATATATCACAACCATCAACATTTTCAACAACAATATCTTTAACCATAGCAACCGTAGGTTCCACAATTATTTGATCTTCAGGTTCATTAACTTTGATACAACTTTTGTTCACAATCTTATTGGAAAAAGAATGTTCTTTTACTCTAAAAGGAAAAGGCGGTTTCTCAAAGTGAACAACAAGTAAAACATGATCAACAATATTAACAAGTATTTTGGTACTAGATAATTGTTTCTCTTTACTATTATCCTTATATGGTTCATGATACTTGTCCCACTTCACTTTAGGAATACTAACATGAGAGGCAAAGGTTTTGCAAAGTTCAACAATTACCTGAGATTCGAGCTCTGATACGTTGCAAACGTATCTATAATTTTTGATGCTCCATGCTTGTTTTCTACCCAATACCTTTTGTTTTCCACATGTTTTATTTCGTTTTCCTTCGTTTTCATGGATGTTTTCACAAACTAACCTATTAACAAGAAGCCCTAGGACAGTTGTTGTTTTCTGGATGTGCCAGGCACGGCCCCCTAGGCCACGCCTGGAAGGCGCCTGGGTGCCCCGTGCACCGCCTTGAGTCCCCCCTTCGCTTATAAATTGCCTTTAACCCTAAAACCACGGGTATGAAGTTATGTTCCATGAAACATACACAGAGACACCATCACCTCGAAATTCTAATCTAGGGCTTCTGGAGTCCTGCTCCGGCACCCTGACTGAGAGGGGAATCCTCAAGGAAGCCTCTACATCGCCGTGATCGCCTCCGTACATATGTGTGAGTAGTTCATCTCGGGATTACGGGTCCATATCATTAGTTAGATGGTTGTTCTATCCCCTATGCCTCCATATTTAGAGTCTTGTGAGCTGCCTCACATGATCGAGACCACCGATATGTAATTGTGCATGTTGTGTTTGCTGTGATCCGATGAATCATGATATTATGATTATTTTGTTCATGTCAATCTAAGATGATTCACTTATATTTTTAGGGAGTTTTAATCTTGTATTGCAATACTCTCCGGTGTTTATGATTACCTTGGCCACGTAGTTGATTTCACCTCCAATAGAGGGTTTATATATGTAAGCATTTTTATTATACCATAAATCAAATCAAGACATATTTGAATTGTTGATAATTTAATTGTATATTATTTGTATCCATTACAATTGTTATTATTATTCTGTGTGTATTAACTATTGTGCAGATCTATTTGGTAGTCACAAGAAATATATGTTGGCTAGAGCACTAGATAGTCAATTGGAATTTAGTTGCAGATAGAAGTGTCATTACTTTTTTACTTCAATTAGGCTTGTTATAAAGAGATAATTCGTTGTTTGTGCTCTCTCAAGGAGAGAATTGGGAAATGGCGAACTTTGATTATCGTTATGTGCGAGCTGATCAATTTGGAAATCGAATATTCTTCGCGACGTGAAAAATAATAAAACCGTGGCAACGCAGGGCTAATTTTCTATTTGATATCTTTACCTAATTAATAATGCGTTTTATGCAAAAATAAATCATGATCTGTTCAAAACTTTCTTCCATGTCCGATGCAGAAATTTTTCTCTCCCGTTGCAACACACGGGCACGTTTGCTAGTTGAAGCATATGGGATAAAGAGGACCTTTCGATCTTAATGCTATGGTTGGGTATTTTTACCTTAGTGTGCCTTCTAGTAATTACGAATGTTTGCTAGTGTTCCAATCATAAGTACTTGCAATCATTAGATAGTGAGGGCTTGTTAGCTTTGCCTCTCCCACATAAAAGAGGAATATCAACCTTGTATTTGACTATCTGATCATGGACAAATCCATCAGAATTACCACCACTTTTTCACACTCATGGTACTGTTATTTTATGGTTACTTAGTATATTTTATTGTTGTAGCACTAACATTTACTTTCTTGTATTTATTATCTTGCAAAGCGATCTCTCATACCCGTATTATTGCTCTAGCATTATTTCCTAGATAAAGTAAAGGTTTAGTGTGTGTAGAGTTGTATCAGTGGTTGATAGAACTTGAGAGAAACATTTATCCTTCCTTTATCTCCTCATTGGATTCGACACTCTTACTTATCGAAGAGGCTACACACGATCCCCTATACTTGTGGGATATCATGGTGTCTCTCGAACACATATACATAACAAGCTGGGTAAACAAATTACATCTGGGCCAGAGGTAGAGGCTGCAGCGTAGTGCATCTGCAAGACACGATGATACTATGAGATTTATTTGGGCATTACAACATGATACATAGACCGTAATCCAACTTCTTCCATGACTAATAATCCACCCTTAGAAAGTAATCCAAGCAGACTTTGGGTATAAGTTGCAAGCAACAGATTATTGCACTAAGTAAAGTGCGTAATGTACACATAGAATTATCCTTAACAAAGCATTGTTGTTTTACACCTAGTGGAAACAGCACATCCACAATCTTAGAAGTTATTGTCACTCTCCTAGATAACTGGAGGCATGCACCCACTATCAAGCATATACTCCCTCTTGGAGTTATAAGCATCAACTTGGCTAGAGCATCTAATAGCAACGGAAAGCATGCAAGAACATAAATAACATAAACATGGTAGATCTATAATCAACTTGACATAGCATTAAATATTCATCGGATCCCAGCAAACAAAACATGTAGCATTACCATAAGATGATCTTGATCATGTTAGGCAGCTCACAAGATATAAACGTAATGACACAAAAGGTGGGGAAGACAACCATCTAGCTATTGCTATGGTTCCGTAGTCCAAGGATGAACAACTCACGCATCACTCCGGAGGCAGGCATGCTGATGAAGAGCCCTCAAGTGATGATTTCGCCTCCCGACAGGGTGCCGGGGAGAGTTTCAGAACCCTCCCAAACTAGGTTTGACAATGACGGCAACTACAGAACTTTTCGTGGATGGAGGCTCGGGTCTTTAGGGTTTTCCCGAGAATATCAATTTATAGGCGAAAGGGCAGTGTCGGTGGGCAGCCAGGGGGCCCACACCACCTAGTGGCGCGACCAAGGGGGTGCCGTGCCACCGTATGGTATGGCGGCTCCCCAGCCCCCCTCCGGATCTCCTCCAAACTCCGGGTACATGACGACAAAATAGGACCCTAGGATTTTGTTTCGTCCAATTCCGAGATTATTTCCATAACAATTTTCTGAAACCAAAACCAACTAGCGTTGTGGCATCTTGTTAATAGATTAGTCTATAAAAATGATATAAAGTGTATAGAAAACATGTAGCAAATGTCATAATATCAATCATGGAACATCAGAAATTATAGATACGTTGGAGAGGTATCAAGGATCCCCAAGCTTAGTTCTACTTGTCCTCGAGTAGGTAAAACGATAAAAACAAAATAATTTCTGAGCTGACATTCTATCAACACAATCTTTACCATCATTATTTTAAAAGCATTGCAAGCTAAGATCATAGTACTCTAAACATAGGCATGATAGATAAAATTCTAGCCATGAAACTTAGCAACCATGTTGCAACATGAAAAGTAACACAAACAAAAGATCATGAATAATAATGCATTTAAAGTTATATGTTTGTTTCGAGCTTGAATAAAACATATTAAAGTGGTATTCCGCTTGTCCTTAAAGTGATAGAAAAACATAAATGCCAGGACACCTTCAAAATTCAAGTGGTGACTAGATACAAATAATTTGAGAACAAGTAGTAACATATCATGAATAAATCAATAATATTCTTTGGGACTGATGCACATTATACTCAGAATGACAACTATGCTCTCTTAATTGGTGCATAAAGTTAAAACATGGAGACTCAACATAAAAGTAAAAGAAATTCCCTTCATAGAGTGAGGCAGGGATTACTCATGTGCTAGAGCTTTTTATTTGATTAAAACAGGGGTATTGAAAACAATTTTGAGAGAGGTGTATGCCTATGTCAACGAATGGTAAATAAACAATACATTACGTCACAAGTTAACTAGACTTTACAAGAGACTCTCCCATTGAAGGAAATTATTTCTACTGGGGTCAGTAGATCATCCCTCTTCTCTTTTGTTTACACAATTATGCTTTAACTGATAAATCAGGGGCAAAAAGGGAACAAAATTGTGAAGTAACCATATTTGGGGCTAGGCACCCCGTTGCCGGCTCTTCTAGCGAATTGGATAAGAGGATGTGCCACTAGTCCAGGTGTGTAAAGTATAATCAACAAGTGAAATAAAGATCGTCTACTTACGTCTTCATGAGCTAAAACAGAGCACAAAACAGGTATAATTTTTGAAGGTTTTATAGGTAGCACATGAGAAATTTACTTTGGAGTGGCGGTTAAATACCACATATAGGTTGGTATGGTGGACACATTTGGCAAACTTTTGGTTTTTGGGAGTTGGATTGTTGGGGGGCTACCCTCGAGTAGGGGTAAGGTTGGTATGAAGTGGTGTCCAAGAAGTGGATACCGAGTTGGAGTTGACCGGGTTGACTACCCGGACCGAGATGGATCTATCTCGGTACGAGGAATGAAGGGAGGTATGAAGAAACAAGTATCCCCCCGAGTTATTCGAGACACACTTGGAGAATCCGGGTAGGAAAAGATCTATCCATCCCGAAACGAGGTCAACAGAGCAGTTGAGATCCCGAAGATCGCGGGAGAGAACGAGCATGCGGTTCAACTTACTAGGCGTGATGATGTGTACACGTACAATGGTGCAGTGCAAGGCATGGGCGAGGCCACGTCCTGTCTCTGACAAGGGGGGCATGACATGGCAGCGGCTATAGAGGAGAAGACTTTCGGCGAATGGCAGAGAGCGTGCGCTACGACACAGTGTTCTACGCCTAACCATGTACTATCCATCAGTGGCCACCAGTATATAAGGTGGCCATACCCCTCCTGCACGAGGGACGACGCGGCGGGACGAGGCTAGACGATCCCAGAGAGTGCAACGAGTAGACATTTTCCTTAGAGAGGAGAGAGACCTTCTTCTTCCTCTAGCTCTGTGAGCTTGAGGAACCATTTTGTACTCGCTTACACACTGATATTGATAGACAGACACGAGTAGGGTTGTTACCTCCACACGAGGCCCCGAACCTGGGTAGATCCTTGTGTTTGCAGTGTAGTGAGTGCGCCGTCTAGGCGTGCAACCCCTCCCCGGATACCCACAGTGTCCATAGGCCCCAATCTCAAGCCATCCCATGGCATCTGTCTTTACCTCACCACGACAGTCCAGCAGCGGTGCTGGCTGGGGTCTCTATCCGGACGGAACCTCTACTTCGTTCGAGCGAGCGCATGTTCTGTGGCCTTGTCCAAAGATTCGGCTCCCTCGACTTTGTCACCGACAACGCCGGTGGTTTCGACGGCAGGCCCGTGCCCGCAGGCGGTTATGTCATCAGTTTCGGTGCGCATTTGGTGTACATCGCCACCGCGGTCATCCGCGGGTACCCCGAAGTGGTGCTCGTTGTTGTGGATCCTCCTGCCGTTCTTGTCGTCCGCTGCCAATGTATCAATCGCTCCGCGGGCAGCGTGGAGGTGATGATGACCGGTCCGGCTCCTGCAGCCGAGAAGAGCACGACCTATGTCGCCGAGACTACTGGCAAGTAGGCTCGGTCGCCTCACGAGCCAATGGAGAGAGACCCCAAGGCCACCTCCATTCCCCAACCGGGTTACAAGGCTGCATCTACACCGACCCCGAGGCCACCTCCATTCGCCGATGTCATCGAGAAGCTGAGCGTGCCAGTAGCTGCTGATGCGGATCCGGCAGTGGTGCGGCAGCAACACGAGGAGCAATTCCAAGCCATTCTCGTAGAGGCTGTCGAGATGTCCAAAGCTAGGCAAGCATTCAATCTCAACATGACCGAGTACAACAAGGCTCATGGTTTTACTCCAATTGTGAACAATCCTAGTCGGTTAGGTGCTGTGCGGAACCGAGGCCGTGATCTCGGTGCCGAGATGGCAAGAGATGGTAGAGCTGCTAGTAAATCTGTTAGTGGCACCTCGGCTTGTAGGCCCAAATATAGTTCTCCTCCTAAGAACCTTATAGCTCCTCAGGCAGTTGCTACCGAGTTACTGCATTTGACCGGTGAAGCTCGCGCTAGGTATCAAGACCGTCTTAATGAGCTGGTTATGGAGGCAAGAAGGCAAAATGAGGCTTTCTGGAAGGCGAATCCGGGGGCAGGTGCTTCTCAGATGGTCCACTCGAATGGTGTAAAATCTGTGGGCCAAGCCTCTTCTCCCCATCTTGGAGGCGACCAAGCTCGGAGTGTGAACTCCGGGAAGAACAAGCAAATCCAGGTCTACGACCCGGCTGGCACCGGAAAGCAGTTAGATGTATAGGGCCAGGCCGGGCAAGGACATGTTGCTCAACAGGGGCATGCTGCCAACCGAGTTCAGGCAGCCGGGAACAACCACAACCGAGATGGTCCTTCTCGGCAGCCGGTGGTTAACCCGGCTCAACAGCAACCCAGAGCTGGACATCAAGACCAAGACAATGATGGCTACTCGGCAATGGAGAAGATCGGGTACTCGAGATACGATCACTCGGCGGACTCTAGAGCACTCGGTGCTTGATTGGGGCCCCGAGTACTGCAACCGAGTGATGCAAGATACAAGGTCGACATAATCTATCTGTCGGAGGAGATGGAGAAGCAAGGCGCTCCGGGGCCGCTCTGTTTCGGTCCACGGATAATGAATGAGCCGAATGTGTCCAAGTTCCAGCTGGCTAGGGGAGCAAAAATTTATGACGGCAGCACCAAGCCAGAAGATTGGTTGAATGATGACGCCACTGCCGTACACATTTCCGGTGGTAACCGCTGATGGGCGGTGAGATATGTTCCCCAAATGTGGGAGGGCCCAGCCAGGATCTGGTTGAACAACTTGCCGAGAGTCAGCATCAATTGAGGGCTGGACTTCTCGGATGCTTTCATCAGCAACTTCGCCAGCACCTATTGGAGGCCAAACCGTCCATAGCAACTCTCTACATGCAAGCAGAGAGAAGTGGAGACTGACCGAGATTATCTTACTCGGTGGAGCACATTGAGGAACACCTGTGAAGGGGTGAGTGAGTCCCAGGCCATTGTCTGGTTTGCGCAAGGGTGCAGGCATGGCAGCATGCTTTGGCAGAAGGTGCAAAGGGAGATGCCAAGTATATTGGCCGAGACCATCAAGATCGCCGAAATATATGCTCTGAGAGATCCGACACAACCTTTACTGGACTCGGTTGAGCCGAGTAGAAGGCATCACGGCAATGATGGTGCCGGATCCTCCCGACGAAATGTCCGCCCGGTCTTCCGGAACAAGAGAAGAGATGATAGGCCGAACATCCGCTATAGCTTGAACCATGTAGCCGCGGTTGATCAGGATCAACCTGATGCAGGCAGCAACCAGAGGCAAAAGAATACTGGCCCCAGTATGGGCAGAACCATAACTACAAGAAGAAGTGGACAGACCGGAAGAAGCCCGGAGATGACCATCAGAGGTTCACCTTTGAAACAATGAGAGATGGGTCGTGCAGCTACCACACTACACGGATAACCATACTACACGGCAGTTCAGTTGGTGGGACCGGACCAAGAGCGAGGGTTTCAGTGCCTTGCCTCCGCCTCCACCTCTGCCATTCTCGGGTGCAACCCCAAGACCTGCAGAGAACCAGAGGAGGCCCGAGTACGTGAATCAAGTGGCTCAGGGAGCCAACAACAACAACCGCAACAATAACAACAACAACAACAACAACTACTACTACTACTACTACTACAACAATGCTAGCGGTCGAGGCCGAAATGATTACCAGGAGCACCACCAAAGCTATATGGTGTTCATCACCGAGCCGGATGACAAGCAGAGCTTGCGCAGGCGCGCAAAGGAGGTCAATTCGGTGATGCCAGTTGTGCCGGAATACATGTACTGGTGTGAGCAAGAGATTGTCTGGTCTCGCGCGGATCATCCCAAGATCATGCCTAACCCGGGAAATTACGCCCTGGTGCTGGACCCAATCTTCATTGGGCCTGAGATCAATGTGAAGTTCACCAAGATGCTGATTGACAATGTGAGCAGCACCAACATTCGTACCGAGATGCAATGGTGAAACTCGGTATTTCCGACAACATGATGCAACCTAGTTGGACTACCTTCCATGGTATTGTGCCGGGAGTATCTTGTGCCCCTATGGGCAGGATATGGATTGATGTGCTTTTCGGTACCCGAGAGAACTGCCGAACTGAGTGCCTGCAATTTGAGGTAGTTGATCTTCAGAGTCCTTATAATGCTCTACTCGGCATGCCAGCCTTGTCCAAGTTCATGGCCTCAACTCATGCGGCCTATCTGAAGATGATGCTCCTTGGTCACAATAGCATCATCACCATCTTGGGTGATTATAAGTGCTCTATGGAGTGTACATCAGCTGGATCTCGGCTGGCCAAGTCCTTAGTCATTGCCGCCGAGAAGAAGAAGATATATGAGGTGGTGGCCATGGCTCAAGCAGCTCACCCGGTATGCCCGGGATGCCCAACCCTCAGCACAGTGCCACCTTCCAAGCCTCCTAGAAGACCAAAAAGGTGCAGATCGACCCTGATTTCCCCAAGCGTGTGGCCACCATTGGTGCCGGTTGGAGGAGAAATAGGAAAGCGAGCTCATATACTTCCTCCGTGATAATCGGGATGTCTTTGCATGGTCTAATCAGGACCTTCCGGGTGTCCAGAGGGAGTTTGTTAAGCACTCTTTGCATATGAGACCGGATGCTAAGCGGGTGAAGCAGGCTCTGCGGCGCTTTGCTGCAGAGAGGAGGAAAACCATAGGTGACGAGATCACAAGGCTGCTAGCAAGTGGATTCACCATGGAGGTGCTACACCCGGACTGGTTGGCTAACCCGGTCCTGGTAGAGAAGAAGAAGGATGACCCGATGGTTGCTATGGTGTGTCCTATGTGTGTGGACTACACCGACCTGAACAAGGCATGTCCAAAAGATTCATTCCCATTGCCTTGGATAGATCAAGTGATCGATTCCATGGCCGGGTGTGAGCTGCTATCATTCATAGATGCTTACTCTGGTTTTCAGTAGATTCCCATGAACCCAGTTGATCAAATAAAGACTGCCTTTTTTATCCCGTACGGTTCTTATTGCTACCGTGTCGTGTGTTTCAGTTTGAGAAATGCTGGTGCCACATACCAGAGTTGCATGCAAAAGTGTTTGCACGAGCAAATTGGTAAAAACGTGCAGGTGTAGGTGGATGATATAGTCATCAAGACCAAGGAGAGACACACACTCCTGGATGATATCCGAGAAACATTCGCAAATCTGCGAAAGTACCGGATGAAGTTGAACCCGACCAAGTGCACCTTTGGTGTCTCGGCAGGAAAGTTACTCGGTTTCCTCGTATCTAGCCGAGGTATCGAGGCCAACCCCTCCAAAATAAGAGAAATTGAGAACATGTCTCTACCGAGGTCATTGAAGGATGTGGAGAAATTTACCGGCTGCTTGGCTTCCCTTAGTTTGTTCATTGGGAGAATGGGAGAGAAGGCCTTGCCTCTGTACGAGCTAATGAAGAAAAGTGACAAGTTTGTCTGGACCCTGCAATCTGATGTGGCTTTCCGAGATCTGAAGACCATGTTGGTTACGACAAACATCCGAGATGCAATATGAGCCTCCACTACCAGAAACAAATTACTAGTGAATGCGTTTTGATGGCTCCAAGGTGAAAGAAGGTCTCGGTGCTGGTGTTGTGCTCACCTCACCCAAGAACGATCAGCTCAAGTATGTCCTGCAGATCCATTTTGCAGCATCCAATAATGTGGCCGAGTACGAGGCCTTAGTCCATGGACTGAAAGTAGCCAAGGAGATTGGTATTCGCCGAATAATATTCTATGGGGATTCAGACTTGGTGGTTCAACAAGCCTCTGATACTTGGGACGCGTTGGATGCCAGCATGGCATCATATCGGTTCCTCGTCTAGAATATCTCGGGATTCTTTGATGTATGTGAGTTTCATCATATACACCAAGATGAAAATGATGTTGCTGATGCTTTGTCCAAGTTGGGTTCATCTCGGCATGCCATCCCGACAGGAATTACACTACATCATCTCAGGAAGCCGTCCATCAAACCATCACCCGAGTAGGATTCAATCTTTGTCCTAGCTAATCCAAAACCAGAAGTTGTTCCAATGGAGGTAGATGTGGGATGCATCATGGAGAACTCGGGGACTGCCTCCTTCATCTCGGGGACTGCCTCGCAGGACTCGGGGACTCGTTCCTATCTCGGAGCATGTCATGTCGGCTAAACCTATGGAAATTGATGAGCTAGTTTTTCCTCTTCGGCCGATACCAAGTTGGGGCCAACCCATAATGTCTTACCTGGCGGATGGTACTTTTCCGAGTGATTAGATCTCAGCCAGGCAGATATAGAGAAGATCCAAAGGCTACACCATCATCAACAAAGAGTGGCACAAGATAAGTACCATGGGCGTGCTCCAGCACTATGTTGAACTAGAAGAGGGAGAGAGATTCTCCGAGAGATACATCAGGGCGAGTTTGGGAACCACGCCTCATCTCAGGCTTTAATGAAGAAGACATTTTGGCATGGGTTCTTTTGGCTCACTACCTTGCAGCAAGCAGAAGATTTGGTAAGGAAGTGCAATGGGTGCCAGAGATATGCTAGCAAGATCCATATGCCAGCTTCCGAGCTCAAGACCATTACTATCAGTTGACCATTTGCAGTATGGTGCTTGGACATGGTGGGGCCCTTCAAGCCAGCTCGGGGCAACATGACTCACATCTTGGTCATGGTTGACAAATTTACCAAGTGGATTGAGGTGAAGCCAATCCGGAAGTGTGATGGGCATACAGCTGTGAACTTTTTGAAGTATATTATCCTGAGATATGGCTACCCGCATGGGATCATCTCGGATAATGAAACAAATTTCGCTGAGGGAGCCTTTGCTCGGTTCTGCAAGGAGAAAAGGATCCGACTGGACATTGCGCCAGTTGCGCATCCAGAATTAAATGGGCAAGTTAAAAGAGCCAATGGCATGGTTTTGTCCAGGATAAAACCTCGGTTGATTGAGCCAGCGAACCTCGGGTTGTTGGCTGGATGAGCTACCAGCGGTGTTGTGGAGTCTAATGACTACCCCTAACCGATATACCGGATACACACCATTCTTCCTGGTGTATGGAGCAGAGGCCGTGTTGTCCACCGACATAGAGCATGACTCACCGAGAGTGACCCTCTATACAGAGGGAGAGGCAAGACCAGCCCGAGAAGATGATGTTTTGATGAGGTGTTGACCTCTAAGTTGGCCCGATCTTCACGAATCGACAAGAACGAACGAAGAACGCACGAAGAACGCGATGAACACGAGAGGGGGAATCGAGGGAAATCGAGGGCAAACGCGTGGAAACACAAAAGGGGGAAGATAACTCGTGAAGCCTACGAGGGATCGCAAACCCAAGTCAACAACACGCTAATTGAAACCGTTTCTCTTACCGGCCGGTCCACCGATCCAACAGAAGCCCAAAAGGGGAAGGTTGGCAAGCGCTACTAGAATCACTATGTGAGAGAGTAGCTCCTTGGAGAGATCTTGATACAATCCTAGATGAACATCATCAACATAGGAGTAGCCTCATAAGAGGAGTCACCTCAAAAGAGGGATACAAGGGCAAAGCCCCAAACTCTCGAAAACAATGCTCAAAACTATTCCTATCCCTAGATCTAGCCACCGGAGTCCTTTATATAGTCGGGGTCGAAACGGGGGTCGAAACGGTGCCAAAACGGGCAATTTCCGTGCATTTCGGGGCCACCCCGGCCTGGGAGCCGGCCTGGCCGGCCTAGAACCCGGCCTGGGGCCAGGGTGGGACGCAGCGGCTGGCCTGGAGGCCCAGGCCGGCCTGGGGCCGGGGTGGGAAGGGGCCAGGCCGGCCTTGAGGCCGGCCCCCTCTATGGGGTGCCCGGCCTGGGGCCGGGGTGGGGGGAGCCAGGCCGGCCTTGAGGCCGGGGCGCTCGGGCAGGGGGCCGGCCTGGGAGGCCAGCCCGAGGCCGGGGGTGAGGCCGGGAGGCACCATTTTCCCCCGTTCTTCCTCCTCGAAGCTCCGAACTTGACGCCGTCTTCACCTGCTTCTTCCCTAGCTTCGTGTGCCCCTTCTCGGATGTGTTCTTGAGCATCTTGGGCACCGTCTTGGGTCTCCGTGTGGTGATCCCACCTATGCATGTAGAGGGGGATTTCATGAGGTAGAGCACCGTTCACCAAGACGCCGGAAACATACGGAGATAGGATTGAGTTCACCTTGTGGGGTGTCGATGTTGTGCTTGGTTGAATACGGTGGGCTACATCATCTCCCCCCCCCTTGAAAAAGAGTCGTCCTCGACTCTCGTTCCATCCATATGTGAGCGGGAGAAGGAATCTTGACGACGAAGATGTCGTTGAAGTTGAGCCGCTTGTCGAAGTCCATGTGACGGTAGGCTCGTAGTGGGGGCGGTCCAAAGGTGATGAAGATCATGAAATGGCCCCCCGTGGATGGTTGAGGAAGATCTTGCGAGGCGGTGTAGTCGTTGAAGTTGAGCCTCTTATCGAAGATCATGCCAAGGTATGCTCGTGGAGGGTGTAGTCCAAAGACGATGACGATCTTGACATGATCCTCCATTGGTGGATGAGGATGAGCTTGACATGAGATGTAGTCGTCGTCGAAGAGCTCAAGAGGGTGTTGCTCCATGGGTTGCGGAAGCGGTAGAGTGTAGATGAACTTGACGTATTGGTTGTTGTTGATGCTCGTGTCGAAGTCCATGTACATTGTGGCGGTTGGCATGTAGTCGTGGTGGTCATTGTCGTTGACGCGCTTGTCGAACTCCAAGTGCATCTTGACAATTGGTATGTAGTCGTGGGAGTCATTGTCGTTGACGCGCTTGTCGAACTCCAAGTACATCTTGACGTAGGGGATGTAGATGAAGAAGTCGTTGTCGGGGATGCGCATGTGGAACTCCAAGTACATCTTGACATGAGGGTTTTAGGCGTAGAAGTCGTTGTCGTGGATGCGCTTTTCGAACTCCATGCACATCGTGACATGTGGTATGTAGGTGTAGAAGGCGTTGATGTCGAAGTGCTTGTGACGCGCCGTGTAGATCTTGACTTGAGGAGTGTGGATGGAGGATGCTTTGTCATAGAAGCTCTTGTCAATCTCCATGTGGATCATGATGAGCGGAATGTGCTCCTTCCAACCCTTCAAGTCGGTGTCGATGTTCACGCGATGTGGAGAGCCTTGTATGTGGAGAAGGCGAGGATGTCGAGGATGCTTGATAGGGTCACCAAATCTCTGCAAAATAGACAACAAAGATGGAGAGAAAGTTGGTAAGCCGTTAGTGTCGATAAGCACACATGGGATTTTGCTCTCAACTCTCATCTCACTTTTGGTGGCTAACAAGGCGAGGCCTCTACGAACACTCATGCTTTTTCCACTCATTATGGGCTTGTGGCTCTCACTCACGTGATGGTGGATCTCTCTCTCACCACTCATCTCACTAGAAGCTTGAGAGGGGACACTAGAAGGCTCCAAAGTGTTGGCACTTGAGGTGTGCGTATTTGTCGATGTCGTTGCATTGCTTGGAGTCGGTAGTGTCATAGCATGTGGCGAGGAGGACGCAATCATCTCATCTCTTGGGTTGAGCTCCATGTGTGGGAAAGGTGGCTTTCTTGGAGGAGGAGGTAGGGTCATGGCTTGTGTTGAAGGAAGTTCCATCAATTGGTAATGTAAGCCATGCCTTGTAGCATCCTCAAATGGTCGATGATGATGATGATGAAGATTTCCTTGGCTAGAATGGTGGCTGGAGCGTGGCCTTGTGGAGGTTGGCATGAGATGCTTTGAAGTCAAGCGGAGAGTTTCACCCAATTCGTCATTACCTCCATCAATGATAGATGGGCCATTGACGCCGGCTCTAGAGAGGTTGCATCGTTGGTCCTTATCTTGAGGATAGGCTTGAAGAACTCGTGTCAACACTCGCGATGAGTTCGCGGCCTCATTGCAATAGATGCTTTCGTCACCATTGGTCATGTCCAAGGAATTGAGAGCTAGTTGGTGCAAGGCATAGTATTGGCCTTCACTCATGTAGGCATGGTCACCATTTTGGTTGGCAACCAAGGTCATCTCATTGGTAGCATTGGGAGCTCTCTTGTCGATGGTCGGAGTAGCCACTTGTGTCATTGGAGACGAAGGAGAAGAATGCCGTAGAGATGATGGCAAGGGATGAGCCTCTTTGACAATGTCACATGCATCAACGTCGTCATCATAGAGTGGTAGAGTGGTCTCCTCATGCATATGGTGATGTTGATCTTGTGTCATGGGAGGAATAGCTTCACACTCTTGATGGTGGTGTTGCGCTTGTGGCGATGATGGAAGCTCATGCTCTTGATCATGAAGGTCATTGTCCTTCCTCAAAGTTGGTCGCTCATGGAAGTTGTGGTTGGGTGTTGGTGGAGAAGTATCTCTCGCCTCTTGCCTTGATGAAGTAGTGGTGTCATAGTGTCCATGGCGAGGATGTTCTTGATCCTTGTCGAAGGCGGGGTGCGAATAGAAAGCACCATCTTGGTGAAGATGTGGTGGAGGCTCCCATTCCTCATATGGATGGTGACGCTCATGGTCCTTGCACTTGTAACATTGAGGCAAACGGCGCTCAAGTTATTGTCTTCATGGCCTAGGTGATGTGGTGCTTCATCCAATATGGGAGAAGAAGCATGATGGATAGCATCTCCATTGGACGCACCATCTTGGTCGCCGCCTTGGCAATCCCACATTATGTGACCATGGCCCTTGCAAATGGGGCATAAGAGGTCTTCATCTTGAAGGAGAGGGGAAAGTAGGCTCATAGCATCCGTGCCTAGTGGTGGTCGAAGTGGGCGCTCATAGGGGTCCTCATCAAAGATGGGAAGTGAAGTAGCAAATTGAGCAATCCCACTTGGTTGTTGTCGATGGTGGCGCTCAAAGGAGTCTTCCTCGAAGATGGGGAAAGACAAGCCATAGGGAGCATTCGCACTCGCTTGATGTTGAGAAGGTGTCTCATTTGGGTCTTCATCAAAGATAGGCGGTGGAAGCTCAATTGGGTCATCCTCATTGGTTTGGCGATGGCGGTCATGATGGAGAGGATGGCGCCGGTGGTCATTGTGGTGGAGTCGAGGGAGGCATTCACTAGAAGCCATGTCGAAGGCACCTTCTTGAGAATGGACTTGGTCTTGGTGGTCATTGTGGTGGTGACACACATGTTGCCTTGGAAGCCTTGAATGTGGGCAAGCACCATCCACGAAGCCATTTAGACCAATGTCATGAGTCGAGCTTGGAGAAGGTGGGTGATGAAGAATATCCGGTCGTAGAGGGTGATCTTGAAGAGGGTCACCACGGCCTTGTCGGTGTCGAGGTCGAGGTAGTGGTGATGGCGAGCGATGCTCAAACCAATGTCGTCGCGGAGCTTGTGGTGGAAGATGCGGTGAGGTGGGTGTA
Organism: Alopecurus myosuroides; assembly: GCA_028641055.1. Taxonomy (NCBI): domain Eukaryota; kingdom Viridiplantae; phylum Streptophyta; class Magnoliopsida; order Poales; family Poaceae; genus Alopecurus; species Alopecurus myosuroides. The sequence continues at coordinate 240,306,924 of CM054061.1, forward strand.
CCACTCTCTTCCATATGTCGATGATGATCATGGCGACGATCTTGGTGATGAGCTTGGTGATGATAGCGTGGTTGATGACGAAGCTTGCGGCGCTCCCGCACTTCATGTGTGGGATGACTCCGCAAGTCATTTGGATGCCTTGGCTTCTTGGCCTTCTCTCGTGATGGGGCCTCGATGATGTCCTGCTTGTGGCGCCGTCTAGATGTTGAGGATCTTGACGTGGCCAACTTGTCGGATTTCTTGTCGTTGCGCCATCTTGAGGTTGAAGGGACTTGTCTTGTGTTGCCTTGGCATTCTCCTTGAAGCTCCATGGTGGTGAGCATGAACCATCGGACATGTGATGTCTTGGCCACCGAAGCTTGGAGAGGAAGCGCTTGTAGGTGAGCTCGTCCATGTCGGAGTCATTGTCGGTGTAGAACTCCGCCATGCTCGAGGATGCGTTGTCGGTGTAGTAGGGCTCCATCTCGTCATCCAAGCTTGCGGCGTCATTGTTGTAGTAGTGGTTCATGTCGATGTAGCTCATGGAGTCGAAGGTGGCGTGGTGGTTGTGGTACTCCTCCATGTCGATGATGCTTGGGGAGGAGTAGTCGGTGTAGAGCTCGACGTCGTGGTCGTAGTAGTGGTGGTGATCCACCATGTCATGCTTGTAGTAGTGGTCGTCCACGATGTCGTGCTCGTAGTCGTCCACCACGTCGTGCTCATAGGAGTGGAGGTCCATGTCTATCTCGTTGTAGTCGTAGTGGTCCATCATGGACTCATCATGATCATCATGGCCTCCAAAGTCTTCGCTCTCGCTATACATGGTTAGTGAAAAGCGCAAGTGTATATATAGAGTGTGAGGACCTAAGAGCTCAACCCTCACCTTTTAGCAAATGTTGGAAACTAGTGGACCAAGCCAAGAGAAACCGATAGCAAAAAGAATGAAGTGACTTGAGTTCGAAAGATCCCAAAACACGCCCCAAAACACACACGGCTTATTGGTGGATGGCAAATGGGTTAGAAATGTGGCGAGGAAAACGACAAATCCAAAGAAGAGTATATTGTAAAACGTGGAGAAGAATCAAAGAAAAGTTAGCACGAAAACCAAACCTAGTGGAGGAAAAATGAAATGGTGGGAACGAAAAAAAACACACACACACAAATGATAAATGGGGTTAGTGCGGCCAATGGACGAGCGGAGACAAAATGTACCTATCGAAGACTAAGCTCAATGCCACACCAACGCAAGGAGGACGCTAGCTCGAACCGCAATTAACAAGAGGCAACAAGATTCGCAATGTGGCAACCGGTCACTCTCTTCTCTCTCGCAACTCGAAGCTAGGAGTTCCTACAAATGATAGCAATTGGCATCGATCTTTGCTTCTTTTGGCTCTTTTTGCTTCTTGCTCTTTCTCCTCTCTTTTTTTTTTGATTTTTCGCTTTTTGATGATGAGGATGCGGAGATGATTCCCAAATGCCAATTCCTACTCGTAGCTATTCTCTCACAAGCGCAAAACTCGCACTCTCGGTGCCACAATGCGATGCCAAGCGATGTAAAAGAGCTAGTCCGAATAGGTAAGGTACACAAAGGAAAGGGTTAGTTCAAGCGGAAGCAAGTTATACCTATGCGGTGGATGATCTCGGACTTGCGGCCGGTGGATGTCGATTTCGTGGCGATCCGTTGATGTGGAAGCGTAGGTGATGTCGTGGGCGTCGCGTAGCACTTTGTTGCACTCAATTCGGATCAAAAACGACAAAGAAAAACAAGTTACAAAATCTGTCCAAGAATCGAAGAGCGGGATTTTCTGTGATTTTTGCTCAAATTCGAAATTTCTCCCAAATCAAGAAAAATTTTGGACAAATTTAAGAATTGTGGCTGAATAGAAATATGGGGAATGGTTTTTGGCAACAAATCTATGAAACAAAACCACGAAAAACTCAACGAATCAAGAGATCGGTCGAAATCCCTTTCGGCTATTTTTGGTCAAATTTTCGAATTTATGGTGGATAGAAGAAAATTTGGTGGTAGGGGAGGGGATGGGGTGTCGGATTCGTGTCAATCTAGCTCTGGATACCAGATGATGTCGTGTTGACCTCTAAGTTGGCCCGATCTTCACGAATCGACAAGAACGAAGGAAGAACGCACGAAGAACGCGATGAACACGAGAGGGGGAATCGAGGGAAATCGAGGGCAAACGCGTGGAAACACAAAAGGGGGAAGATAACTCGTGAAGCCTACGAGGGATCGCAAACCCAAGTCAACAACACGCTAATTGAAACCGTTTCTCTTACCGGCCGGTCCACCGATCCAACAGAAGCCCAAAAGGGGAAGGTTGGCAAGCGCTACCAGAATCACTATGTGAGAGAGTAGCTCCTTGGAGAGATCTTGATACAATCCTAGATGAACATCATCAACATAGGAGTAGCCTCATAAGAGGAGTCACCTCAAAAGAGGGATACAAGGGCAAAGCCCCAAACTCTCGAAAACAATGCTCAAAACTATTCCTATCCCTAGATCTAGCCACCGGAGTCCTTTATATAGTCGGGGTCGAAACGGGGCCAAAACGGGCAATTTCCGTGCATTTCGGGGCCACCCCGGCCTGGGAGCCGGCCTGGCCGGCCTAGAACCCAGCCTGGAGCCAGGGTGGGACGCAGCGGCTGGCCTGGAGGCCCAGGCCGGCCTGGGGCCGGGGTGGGAAGGGGCCAGGCCGGGGTGGGAAGGGGCCAGGCCGGCCTTGAGGCCGGCCCCCTCTGTGGGGTGCCCGGCCTGGGGCCGGGGTGGGGGGAGCCAGGCCGGCCTTGAGGCCGGGGCGCTCGGGCAGGGGGCCGGCCTGGGAGGCCAGCCCGAGGCCGGGGGTGAGGCCGGGAGGCACCATTTTCCCCCGTTCTTCCTCCTCGAAGCTCCGAACTTGACGCCGTCTTCACCTGCTTCTTCCCTAGCTTCGTGTGCCCCTTCTCGGATGTGTTCTTGAGCATCTTGGGCACCGTCTTGGGTCTCCGTGTGGTGATCCCACCTATGCATGTAGAGGGGGATTTCATGAGGTAGAGCACCGTTCACCAAGACGCCGGAAACATACGGAGATAGGATTGAGTTCACCTTGTGGGGTGTCGATGTTGTGCTTGGTTGAATACGGTGGGCTACATCATGTTGATTTGTTAAAAGAATCAGGAGAATTAAATATGTCGAGATCAGCTGTATATCAACTGAATCTGAGACGCTATCATAGCCAGAAAATAAGCCCACGGGTCTTCCGATAAGGAGATCTAGTGCTTAGGCTAGTGCGACGCACAGCCGGAATGCACAAACTTCCCCTCCATGGGAAGGGCCGTTCATTATGAGCAAGGCTCTGCACAATGATTCATACTATCTCATCGATGCACAGGAACCAGAGAAGAATAGGATGGACAAGTTCGGAGAAGAAACTAAGCGCCCCTGGAATGTAGCTCTACTCTATCGTTTTCATTCTTGAAAATGCATTGTATGTATCTCCTTACCGAGTTGAATCTATGTCGGCACCCCGAGAAGGAACTTGGAGACTTCCTATGCCTAACTTGCTCTGTATACTTTCGTTTTACTTTCTGATGTCGGTTAATCATCTCGGAATTTCGTGCGTAGGGTTAGTAGTGTGCTTAAACCTAAGGGCCAACTCTTCGACTTTGCTGTTTTCCGCAACCCAGCTTCATGGCAAGCAAGAGAACAGGCTAAGGGTCAATAATCACATGAAAAACTACTATGGAAAGAAAGAGTTAATCAACCAACATAACTTGTTGTTTCTTCTGTTTTCGGCTAACTGTTGGGCAGTTTTAATTCCTATCATAGTGTTCTGAATATTATAAACTTGGTTTTCAAAATCTCGTGACTCGACTGTCAAAAAACCACAAGTGGTAGGCAAGAGCAGAGAAGAAAAAAGCCGAGTGGATAAGAAAACATACTCGGGGAGTACTCGACTTAAAGCAATCTGGCATTCAGCCAGTCTTGTGAAAACTTAATTAAAAACAGAGTGGCAAAAGATAAGAGTATTCATTACATATGCACCCGGTATACTGGGGATTTGATAAAGTTTGAGATTGTTTGATGAGCATTAGGCCGCGGCCCAAGGAGTGCAAGCGGCATCAGTATCGGCACTCAGGATCTCGGCGGCAGCTTCGGTAGTGACCGTCTTGGTGGCAACGGTCTCGACGGCTGGGGTGGTAGTCGACTCGGTGATTTTGGCCAGGTCGACCTCGGCCTCGATCACCTCGTCGACTTCCTCGGAGCCCTCATCCTCCTCTACTTCTCCTTCAACATCGCCGCTCTCCTCGTCCTCGGACTCCTCTTCCTCCTCGTCCTCGGTCTCGGGCTCGGGAGGACTCTCAATGAACTCCTTGGTATAGGCATGCAGATGATTCTGAAGACGAGTGAGGATTTCGTTTAGGATCTCGAGACTATCGCCAACATGTTTTGCCTATGAAGAAGATGGGCTCAATGTTGTACTATGTTTTCTGTTGTATTTCTTTGTTTCTGCTAGTCTTCTAAAACTATGCAAGTTGTAATGGTATTCCGTAAAAGACTGGATCATGCGATGTAATAAAATTTGACGCATTTGCATGATATTTCATTTTGTACTCTGGTGCTAGCATTTGATCCAGGGACTAGCACAATAGCACATGTGTTCTTACATTATTTAAATGTGGGAACGCTACAAAATGGTATCAGAGCATTGTGTTGCCTATAGAATTCGAGACCCTAAGTTTGGAAAAGACCTTAGGATTGCAATTTACTATGTTCAAACTTTCTAGAAACAAAACATCTCATCTTAATCTTTCTCATATCTTCTCATCTATTATTCAGATTCAAAATTTTATTCTCTTGTTCTAGATGACCGAACTCTTAAATACCCTCAAGACAATATTGTTGATGACCATACCATGATGTGCAAGAAGTATTTTCACCACATGAAGAACTACACTCAAGACAATTGAAGAAACTTGGAGATATACCCATACTTCACAACAATCAAGAATACCTCAAGACATTGAGAGAAGAATTGAAGAAAACTCAAGAAGATATATATGAGACCACCAACCTAGTTAGTTAGAACAAAGTTAATGTGTTAGTGAATTGATCATACCAATGAGTTTGGTATGACAATATTAGTTTGTTTTCTAAAACCATGTTGTTTGGTGTGTTGAATGTTTTGCTATATGTTTGTTATGTGTTGTTTGCAAGATGAGTTTCCTTGATCTGCTATGTTAGGGCAGGTCATTTCTTTAGTCTCTTTCTAACCTCTACTCATCCATGATAAGCCAAACAAAATCTCATACCCCTTTACCAACAATAGAGCTACCATATGAAAGGCAACAACAAACCTTTCACCCAAGAATGTCATGACTAGTTCTCTATAGAGACACAAGCTATCCAATTGAGGAATGTCATAGATCTCAAGATCCTTTTGTGTGAAGGAACAGTCACATCCGTGATCAATGACAACTACATCATAAGGAGCATCAAGATAATCGACAAGTGAAGATAGACAAGTGGACCTTAAGTTGCATGAGCTATGAAGATTCAAGAGCCTAATACACCAAGAGAAGAAACAATGAAGAAACACACCTATCCAGTTTGTGTTACATAAGAGTTTTACGCAACCCAATAGTATGAGAAACGATGGTTTAGCTCATGGTTCTCTTACAAATTGGAAACTTTCTGTTATACAAGTGAGATGACCTAGTGTTATTAAACAAGATTCACCAATCCAAGTACAAGATAATGATTGAGTGCAACATGGATTGGCCCCATGGTGACTACTCACATTATTTACTTTTGCTATGAGGAATATTAGATCTGAGTGACATACCTATTAGAGAGACGGCGATGTTAAACCTAAACCAAAGAATGGTATAATACAATAATTACCCTATGTTAGCGTTGCTGAAACGTACTATTTTCAGTGAGGATCAAGCCAGACTTGGAGGTATAAAGAAATGGAATATTTTGCCTACCATGAGAGTTTCGTTAGAAATAGCATGGCGTTTACTTTCAAGGAAGACAACAACAAGACATAAGATTTCCAAGTACATCAAAATACCAAGTTGGGAGTGACCCAAGGATTTTTGATTGACCCAAAGAGTGACCCCTTAGTGTCAAAGGTAGTTCAACAGAATTATTTTGGTTTGTAACTCTACCATGAGGGAAAGTTCTACTCAGGCTCATCTGAAATCAAGCTGCACTCCAATCACCCACAAAAGTTTCTTTTAAGGGTGGTAGCCCACCTAGTTGCTCTGGAACCTAGTTATCCAAACCTAATATTTCTTTCTAGCCTTCCCAAATCTCGGGACGAGATTTCATTTTAAGGGTGGTAGTCTGTAACATCCCTGATTTTTGTAAAGTGCAAAAATCACAAAAAATTGAAACTTTTTGTTTTCCTATAATGAAAGTCACCAAAATCCAAGACAATCAAATGCAAAAGGAATATGATGACTTATTCCAAAGTATTTTGATGTAATCCAAATAACGCTCTATTTTCAAACCCTAAAGGTTGCTACAGACGAAATAATTTTGCAAGGCATTTTTGAATTACCTTAATCAAGCAGTATTTTATAATATGGCGTTGGTTCAAATATTTGATATTTCTTAACCAATTTGAATAATTCATATTGTTATGGAAATCAACTTATTATATTTTATATTCAATACTATTAGTTTTGGCTTGTTTTTCTAAGCAACAAATGATTTTAGTTAAGCCCCTATTTTAAATTGACATAAAGTGTCAATTATGCAATTATGCACAATGGGAATATTTCAAACTTTTAAATGTGTTGAAAAGACTTCACTCAATATTTTAAATGATATATGTGATTACTACATATTTATAAGATTTTGTATTTGAATTGCTTTGTTTCGCTAAACCAAAACTTAGTAAAGGAAATAGAAAAATAGAAAAAAATACAAGCCTAATGGGCCGACCCATCATGACAGCTTAGCCAGGCCGAACCCGATCGGTCATCTTCCTCCCACGTTCACGTACATACGTTGTACCTTATACGGGGTTCCCTATGTACCGCTCTTAGCGAGCGGTACTAGGACTCGCCCGCGCTGCTCTTAGCGAGGCTGGCTCCTGGTTCGGTGGCTGCTGGCTCCCTCTCTCACTCGCTCCAGAACTGGGCCGGCCCATTTGTATTATTTTTCCTTTTTCAATTTCTTTTTATAGAAAAAATTATATAATTTAAAATTAATATTTTTAAATGGTGAACAAATTTTAAGTTTGAACGATTTCAAAACATGAACAAAAAATATTACGTATGAACAATTCTCGAATTTGAACAAATTGTAATCTGAACAGTTTTTTATTTGAACAAATTTAAAATTTGAATAGTTTTTTATCCGAACAAAATTTGAATTTGAAAAAAAAAATATTTGAACATTTTAAAGTTTAAACAGTTTTTAGGTTGAACCAATAATAATTCTGAACAAAAAAATTCGGTGGAGAAAAAAAAGTTAGACACAAAAACGCTTTTTCATTTGAACAAAATTTAAATTGAAACATTCTTTTTGAATAATATTGGAATTTGAAGTTGAACATCTTAAAGTTTGAAAAAAAATCAGTTTGAACCAAAAAAAAAATTAAAACAGAAAAAGTAAAAAAAAAATTGAAAATGAAAATAGAAAAGAAAAAGAAACAAAAAGAAATGGAAACAAATGAAAATAGAAAAAAATGGAGGCAATAAAAGCACTAAACGAGTAATCTGTACAGAAATGTTTGTTCGCTCCAGTGGTTGTGCCAGTTGGAGTGGAACTGGAGGTCTGAGGTTCGATTCCCACCTTCCCCATATTTTCCTTACAGCTAATGGGCCGGCCCATTTATTAGTGTTACGAGGGCGAGTCGGTATACAGCTCGCAATAAGCGGTGTTTAGTGCTGGCGCCTTATACTGCATCCATGGCAGTCAACTTCCCCTCCTCTAGGGCATTCAAGAGCTCAAAATGAATTGAAATAAAAACTGAAACTGCTCTTCACTTCACCACAGTTTCATTCAGTCAATTAAAACCCAAATTTAATGTTTTAATCATCCTAATCAAACTGGCGCACTGAATTCCATCCATCGGCGTTCACTTCTGGATCTCCCTCCTCAGCCAAAACAAAGCCGAACCATTTTGTCTAATGTGTTCCCCTTGTACTCCTCTCTCTTTCTCATTCACAAAGTTTCACCAGAGGAGCTATGTACTCCCCGCTCCATGGACATCTTGTTTCAGATCTTGACGAGTTCTTCAGACCGGTACCTCACATAGGTTGATCATTTCGTTATTTCATTTCACCTATGAACTCTCCTAATATCCTCCTACCTCCAGGACATGATTGTTCGTCTTATGAACGCTGGTGGCCACGCCGCCGTTGTACCACTCTGTCGTCGTCGACACTAGCAGGCATGCTGAGGACATCCAAGACCTCCATCGTCTCCCCTGTGATGTGCCCTGCTTCTTATACATCATCCACATCTACATGATCGTCCTCATCGATGGCAAGTGCGAAGCCGAACTCTCTAATGCTGCCTATGCGTCACCAGCGAGACGCGCACGTACTGATGACCAATCTGTCATGACGTAAGTAAAACTACCTAGCTCAAATCGATAGATGTTTTTGCCTGGCACTAGTAGCACGTACATTGTAACATGGTTTAGATAGCTATGAGTATATGCTTGGCGATGCATGTACAGACTTGCCACATCTTAACCGAAGTGCCATGGACCAACGAGAGTTTACCTCGTGTCCGGCCACGTTTTCCGTTTAATCTCGACACAGAACTTCCAAATATTCATAGCTTCACTTCTGCTCAGCCAAATACCAGAAATTTTGTATTTCAACAATCCTTATAACTTGTAGAACACACTCATATCATTAGTTCCAAGATTTGACAATTTTAAAATAATAGATTTTCAAATGAGAGATTTTGAGTATTCTTGCCGTGACGTAGATTCTATAAGTTTTTTTTGATTGATTCCTTTTACAAAGGGATGATATTGAAATTTTAAGTAGCACCCATCTTTAAAATAGTTGAACTCATTCACATCATTTTTTTCATTTTGACAACATGTCCTTATACATCGTATTCCATAATCCATAAATCATTCTCCAGTTAATGTTTTTTCCTATGGGTTCGTATTAATCCTAGGTGCCCGGTAATACCATAGATGTGTGTTCCCTAACAATTATTTTTGTGACCATAATTGACCCATTTTATAAATTCAAATGCAAAACACCTCTTTGCAAACAAAATCTTAAGTTGAATCATGCACAAAAGGATACTAACTTAATAAAACAAAACTTGGATGGGTTGTAGTGTATATTCTATTTGGTTGTTGAAATGTTTGCTTTTTGTGTTGTGATTTCATTGTATAGATTGTACGGAGAGCAACGATCTTTTGTGAAGAGAGTGTGATTTCTTCACCAACTTCAACAAGGAAAGTAACACACCATTCACTACCCATTATTTTCTATATGCATGATATGAAATTTTACTAAGTTATATTATACTATGCTATTATCCTAGTAGTGTGTAGCCATTTATTTTACCCTTGTTATTTTGATAGCCTTAGAACTTAGTAGATGCTATACAATATTACAAATTGTTTTACAAGATGTTGAGGAAAAAATCTAAGTATAACTAATCAATGAAACACCGGGGTGGAATTTGGATGTGATTGGGTTATGTTGAGTGTTTCCTCACGGCCCTTGTCTAAGGGTTATTCCACTTGAGGTTGTCACTTGCGGATGGCCACCTAGGAACAAAGAGATTACTATGTCCTTCTAATTTAGTAGCTTCCCGTGCAGCCTTTTGACATATGGGCTCTGTCTTGATCAACTAAGTTGTGAGGGTTCAGCCCAGGTTTGACAACCAGATGTAGCATAATTATAGGTGGAACGGGTCTTGCCGGTGGGATGAACTCCTTCTTCTGAAAGATCTCGTCTCAATTCTCTTCTTTCCATGATGCACTCTAGGTGTATAGGATGTTTGGGCTAATTGAAGACAAAGGGTGAAAGTGCACAAACTCTGCAAAGTCAACAAACTAGGATCTTAGCCATGTCCCCGATTATGGACAACTATGAGGAGATGGACAAGGAATGACGGAAGAATCTCAACACCATTTTCAATAAGTAAAATTTTGACCAAGTGAACAGTAGTTGTGGTGCTTAGATTTCAGTCCAATGATGCCACTCTTTGAAAAGAAAATTTTGTTTTACAAAAGTGATAGGAAAAAATTGGCTTTATGCAAAGTTAGCCAAAACTCCACTCAGCCAAATAAGCATGTAGTATTAGTCTTGCCATTTATATCCACCATAGTGTTACTTGCCAATACATTAAATTGTATTGACCCCCTTGTGGCTGCATATTCCATCCTGCAGATGATTCTGAAGACGAGTGAGGATTTCATTTAGGATCTCGAGACTATCGCCAACATGTTTTGCCTGTGGCACATGAAGAAGATGGGCTCAATGTTGTACTATGTTTTCCGTTGTATTTCTTTGTTTCTTCTAGTCTTGTAAGACTATGCAAGTTTTAATGGTATTCTGTAAAAGACTGGATCATGCGATGTAATAAAATTTGACGCATTTGCATGATATTTCATTTTGTGCTGTGGTGCTAACATTTGATCCAGGGACTAGCACAATAACACGGGTGTTCTTACATTATTTAAATGTGGGAACGCTACAGGTGGCTTCATCTTCTAGTGCGCCACAATCTGTTACCCCTTTGGTTTCTGCCCCTCCACGTCCTTTGTATGATCCGGAGGATGTCAATGATCATTTGGCTCAATTGGAGTGGAAATATGTTCCCATGGCTGAAGTTTAAGAGGCAGAGAAAATCCAAGAAGGTGATGAAGAAACCCCGGAGATGTAGGACCCAGCATCAGGAGACAGTTTAGATTCTACACAGCAAAAAGGAAAAAATGTTGTATGATGAACACTTGGTTAATTGTGATAATAATTCAACCCTAAAGTTTTGTAATAGGCTAGATAAACTGCATTATTTCTAGCTCTATTTATTTGAAGGTGCGCATGTGCACTGGTGATACTTTTTGGCGTGTAATTACTCGGTTTTCTTGCCGGTTTATGCAAAAAAAAAATCTGGGTTACCTTCCGTCGAAAATTTTCTGTCCCTTTTGGTTTATCTTTGCTATCTGGCTCAGCCGGTTTATCGCATCACTTTTTTCTAGTGTTTCTAACTATGGTGAGTTCAGGGTCATAATAACCTGTTTTTACGAGGTTATAACATTATTGACTCTCCCAGGTTTGAACATCTAGGTCATAAAAATTGCGTGTAACCACTGACTGGCAGGAAAATATAACCAATTTAATTTGGCATGTGCCAGATTCTTGAGATATAGACTGTGCTCTAGCATCAGCCCCCAAGTAATCATACAAAAAGAAAAACTTAATCTCCCATGAACAGATCTTTTTAGAACAAGTTCCAATGACTCGTATTTTCAAGAACTGCAATTTCTTTTTATTTCAATGATAACATAGCGAATACAATGATCCTATATGTAATATGATATAAACTGGGCTATGTTCCAAGGCCTTCCAGTTTCCTCCTCAGATGTCCATGATTTATCAGCATCACACATATCAATAAGGTAATATGACCCGTTGCGTAGTTTCTTACTAACCACAAACGGTACTTTCCATGGTGGGCTTAGTTTCTGCATGCCGTCCCTTTTCTGGATCAGGCGTAATACTAAGTCCCCTTCCTAAAAACTTCTAGTTTTGACCCTGCGGCTATGATAGCGACGCAAGTCCTGCTGGTATATGGCTGACCTGGATGGTGCGAGTTCGCGTGCTTCTTCCAAAGCATCAAGCGAGTCTTGACGAGACATCTCGTTCTGGGTTTCCACATAAGCAGCTACTCTGGTGAATCATGACAAATATCATTTGGTAAACCTGCCTTAGCTCCGTAAACTAGAAAAAACGGTGTATAACATGTTGATATGTTTGGGGTAGTTCTTATGCTCCACAAAACAACAGGTAACTCTTCAACCTAACAACCAGCAGTCTTATCTAATGGGACCTGGAGTCTAGGTTTCATACCTTTTAGAAATTCTTGGTTAGCTCGTTCTGCTTGTCCATTAGACTGTGGATGTGCTACTGAAGCAAGGTCGAGTCGTATATGGTTGTGTTCACAGAACTTTTGCATTGCTCCTTCTTACAAGTTTGTCCCATTGTCTGTTATAATACTATGTGGGTAACCAAACCTGAAAATCAGTTTTTTCAAGAACTTGAAGGTGTAACCGTGCCACATTTACTGATTGGTTCTGCTTCTACCCACTTTGTAAACTTGTCAACTGCTACCAATAGATGAGTCTTTTTATCAAACGGCTTTTTGAAAGGTCCCACCATGTCAAGCCCCCAGACTGCGAACGACCAGGTTATGGGAATCATGCGCAGATCCTGAGCTGGCATATGATCCTGCCTTGCATACCTATGACACCCTTTGCATATTCTCACTATTTGTTCTGCATTAGCATTGGCAGTTAGCCAGAAAAATCAATGTTTGAAAGCCTTATTGACCAAAGATCTAGAACTTGCGTGGTGACCACAATCCCCTGAGTTGATTTCCTTAAAAATCTGACACCCTTCTTCCAGAGAAACAAATCTCTGAAAAATTCTAGTCGCACTTCACTTATATAACTGACCATTGATAATTGTATATGACTTCGACCTTCTTATAACCTGACGAGAGATAACTGATGTTGTGTGTTGGGATACCCCAAGAGGAGGGTGTGATGAGCACAACGGTAGGAAATTCCCCTTAGTTAAGAACCAAGATTATCAATCCAGTAGGAGGAAGAGGATCTCAGGAAGGTTGATGCCACTGACGGTGGTGTTGGTGCTTCACCGGTGTCAGCAAAAACATGGAACCTGCACACAACACAACCAAAATACTTTGTACCAACAGTACAGTGAGGTTTCAATCTCACCGGTCTTGCCAAAAACAAAGATTAGACGTATAGTGTGGAAAATGATGTATGCTTGCAGTAAGTAAAGAAACCAGGAAATTGTTGTGGTTTGTTTAACAGTGTGGAAAATGGACCGGGGTTCATAGGTTCACTAGTGGTGTCTCTCCATAAAATATAGTATGCTGGTGAAAAAATTACAGCTGGGCAATTGACAAATAGAGGCTGCACCGTAGTGCACAATATAACATGATGATTACTATGATATTTAGTGCGGCATTACAACAATATACATAGACCGACATCCATCTGCATCTATGACTAATAATCCACCCTCAGGTTATCATCTGAACCCCCTTAGGTATTAAGTTGCAAGCAACAGATAACTACATTAAACAAAGTGTGTAATGTAAGCAATGATTATGCAAGCGGGCACTCTCAATGTTGTTTTCTTCCTAATGGCAACATCACATCCCCACCCCTTCACGTTTCTGTCACTCGAGCAAGGCGGTGAGGAAGCATGAACCCACTATCGAGCATAAATACTCCCTCTTGGAGTCACTAGCAACTACTTGGCCAGAGCAACCACTAGCAACGGAAAGCATGCAAGATCACAAATAGCATAAGCAAATAAAGACTATAATCAACTTGGCATAAGGTCAATATTCATCGATCCCAGCAAAACAGCATATAGAATTACATAAGATCAATTTCGATCATGATAGGCAACTCACGAGATCTAAACATGGAGGCATATGAGGAGAAGACAACCATCTAGCTACAGCTACGAACCCGTAGTCCAAGGATGAACTACTCACACATCACTCCAGAGGCAGGCATGGTGATGTAGAAGCTTCCGATGATGATCTCCTCTCTGGCAGGGTGCGTAAAACAGCTTCAGAACCCCCCTGATCTAGGGTTGACGGTGACGGCGGCTGCGGAACTTTTCGGGGATTTTTACCAGGTCTTTAGGGTTTTCCATCCAGGGGGATTAAATAGGCGAAAGGGTAAAGGCGGTGGAGCTCCAGGGGCCCCACACCCATAGCTGGCGCGGCCAAGGGCGTGCCACCCTATGGTGTGGCCCCCCAGGTGCCCGTCTTCGACTCCTCTTCGGTGTTCTGGATGCTTCCGAGGAATATAGGCACTTCGGGCTTTGTGGGGTCCAATTCCGAGAATGTTTCCAGAACAACTTTTCTGAAACCAAAAACAGCAGAAAACAGGGAACTGACACTTGGCATCTTGTTAATTGGTTAGTCCCGGAAAACGTATAAAAATGATATAAATAAGGGAGAAAACAAGTAGCAATTGACATAATATGATCATGGAGCATCAGAAATTATAGATACGTTGGAGACGTATCAAGCATCCTCAAGCTTAGTTCCTACTCGTCCTCCTGTAGGTAAACGATAAACACAATAATTTCTGAGGTGACATGCTACTAACATAAACTTGATCAATCTAATGTAAAAGCATATGCGCGCTGAGATCATAAAACTTCACACAGAAACATGATAAATAGAACTTTAATAATAAAGCATAGCAATTACTTTGCATCACGAAGAGTAACTCAAATAAACTATCATGAATAATAATGCAAAGAAAGGTAGATGTTTCTTTCAGATATAGAGAAAGCATGGAAAAGTGATCTTTCGCTAGTCCTTAAGAGCGGGGAAAACATAAATGCCAGGACACCTTCAAAGTTCATGAGGAAGACTAGAACAAAATAATTTAAGAACACATGATATCACATTATGAAGTAATTATTGATGCTTATGGGACAAATCCACATAGAAGAATGGCAAAAATGCTCTCTCAACTGTGCATAAAGTTAGAAGATGGAGACTCAACATAAAGTAAAATAAAGGCCCTTCGCGGAGGGAAGCAGGGATCACTCATGTGCTAGACCTTTTATTTTAATAAACATAGGTATTAAAAATTTGACACTGAGTGTCTATATTTTGGGAGAGTATGCTAATGTCAACGAATGGTAAACAAAAATACAGTACGTCACAAGCCAACTGGATTCACAACAGCGGTTCCCATGCTGAAGGACGCAACTGGTGTAGAAGGTCATCCCTCTTTCTCTTTTGTTTACAGAATTATGCTTTGACTGATAAATCAGGGGGGGAAATAGTGAAGAGAATTTGTTTGCATTAATTTGGGGTTGGGAACCCCGCTGCCAGCTCTTCTATCATTTGGATAAGCGGATGAAGCCACTAGTCCAGGGTGTGAAATCCAATCAACAAGTGAGATAAAGATTCTCTATTGACGTCCTCATGAGCAAAAATTGGAACATAAAGCAGGAGTAATTTTGAAGGTTTTAAAGGTAACACGTGAGCAATTTACTTGGAGTGACAGTTAAATACCACATGTAGGTAGGTATGGTGTACACAAATGGGAAAAACTTTGGTTTAAGGGAGTTTGGATGCACGAGTAGAGCTCATACTCAGTACAGGTGGAGTTTAGCAAAAGACTGGGAGCGACAAATCAAGAGAGCATAAGAGCCATAATCATGCATAGCGACATAAGCATCATAATTAAAACATAAGCAGTATCACACGTTCAAAAACTAAGTGGTCATGGAGGCTATTCGTGACTGGTTTGTAGTCATAAACATGGCGTGAGCATGCGCCAAGTCAACCAAATAAAACATTAAAAAGAGAATACCATATATTGATGCTTTACTATGACAAGAACAACTCATGAATCATTCAAGACATATTAAACACTCTCAGCTATTTGAGGCTAATCATGCTACTCAATAACCACAAGGCTACAAAACTAAAATAACATTTAGCATGGCATGAAAAAGTTCTAGCCACAGTCTATACAAGCTTCTACTAGGTATTGTTATAAATTCTACTTCAAGCAACAATTTTCTTATCCTAACAAGCACCATACAAAACATGCTTTAACAAAAAATACTCTTTATGATACAACAAGCAAACATAAGAGTACTCACATAACACTACTAAAACTAACAGCTGTAATAAGAGATGTGATGAGGACATCCCTAATACATTGCCACCTAAACAAGATGAAGTGAGACTTGGACCTATGACAAGATCAAGGACCAAGCTACTAGAACAACAGGTGAATTCACTCCTCATAGATTATGATGTTTGTGATAATGAGAATTTTATACTGCCTAAGTTTATGTATTTATGTATGATCAGGTTTATTGATAACACAAACATGGTGGAAGAAAACAACCAAGAGGAGTTGGAAAACAAGATTACAAGTGGTGAAAATAAATGTACCATGGTGAAAACAAGATTACAAGATGGTGAAAACAAGACTACCATGGTGAAAACCAAAGTGCAAGATGGTGAAAATAATCATGCAAGTTTGGAAAACAATTACTAGCTTGTTATTCCACACTTAGAGACATGGAAAACAAGTGGAGGGCGCCCCATTGAATATTAATGCGCCATATAGAAATCCTAGTTTGAGTAGGTATGGTCTGTATACCATATTTGGCCGCACCCCTTAATGGTGGGTCGGTTTGTATCTTTTCTATGAGTCCAAGTTGGACTCCTAGTCCTAGTAGGGGTGGCGACTTCCGCAAGGAACCCCTTGTGGCCGAACCCACCACCTATATAATCTCCCCCTCCTGCGAGTTGTGGAGTAGATCAAGTTTAAACCAAAGAAACCCTAGCCTTGAGATTGTATTGCTGCTAAGCATTCATCTTGAAGTATTACCAAGTCAAAGTTGCGTGATATCCTGTTATTCCATTGGGAATTGGGGGATACATGACCAATTGTGATCATTGATTACTTGTGCAAGAGTGTGTAGTTGAGAATATCCAAAGGGCTTGATTGTTGTTGCATCTGGCAACAGGGGTCATCCAAGTGAGAGGTCTCAATGTAGCACTAGTTATCACAAAATCCACAAAATCCACAAAAAGAGAGAGAAGTTCATTGAGAAGATTGGGCCACCCCATATCATCTTGGTATCAGATTCTCAGGTTTACTTGGTGAGCAAATTTATCCTTAGTCTAGTTGTTTTTATTTCCTATCCAGAAAAAGCCAAAAATATTAGGATAGATTGTGCCAGAGCCTAGATCAACAGCAAATTGCTACTCTAGTTGTTGTTTATTGTTGATTTGAGTTCCTGTTTTTCTATTTTTAGTTTTCATCTTTTAGGGTTAGGGTTCATCTAGTTCATCTATTTTATCTTTTGTTTAGATCTATACCGACAATCCCCACCAAAAATATTGTGCTTTGATCTTGTTGCTTTCGGGAATTTTTAGACCTACAGCTTGTTGTCAAGTTGATCTACTTCCTCGAGTTCATAAGCTGGTGTTGCTGCTATTTTTCATCCGAGCCATATCATATCCGAGCCCTAGTTGCTTTCGGATTCCTACCGCGGCACAAAATTCATCAATTCAGTGCCGTGCGCTATATCTCTGCCATGGCATGTTTCCTTGCTTGGCTCGGATCCGTCGCGCGCTTACCAAACCGCCCGGCGTGCATGTTTTTCCTTACCGCGCGCGCCCCCGCTCCTTACCACACTTGGACTCCGAGATGCTGCCGCGGCACAAAAACGCGCAAAGCGCTGCCGCCCCTAGTCCAACTCGGACTCACACCCGCGGGTTACAAACCCCCAACTGCACGCCCACCGCAACACCACCCGCAACACACCCGCACACCCTAGCTGTTTCACGCGCGTGCTGCCGTGAGTTTTCTGCTGGGCATAGTTTTTCAGCCAGTTTAGCTGCCATACGGCAGAAAAGCTATTGTTTCTCTATCGTGAGTTCAAAAACTCTTCCGTGAGCTCGTTTCCACTTGGTTTTTCTTTGTTTTCCTTTTGTTTTTCTCCTGTTTATCTCTAGGTTCTTGTTCTGATCTTTGATAAGCCTTAGCCAAAGCCTTTCTATAGAAAATATTAGGTACCAAAACCCATAAGACTAGCTATTTAATTTCTCTACAGGCTGCTCAATGTGATCAATTTCCTGTCCACTTTTCTATTTTCCATTTATTTGTTGCTCCTAGTTGATTCAAAGGCCATTGAAAAAATAAAAAAATAGAGAAAAAGTATTAAAAATAGAAAGAAAGAAAAATCAAAAAGAGGCCGAGACATACTATCACTAGTGGAAGCTTGTCATATTGGATATTTGTGTGGACAATTGAGCAATCTTGCGCCTATTTTCATAGAGTATTTTCTAGTGTCTTTCTAGTGCTTGCAATATCTCTTCCATATAATTGCTAAGCCACATTTGTCTCCAAGTGTGAGTATGTTCCTTTAGTGTTTTTCATCACATTAGACAGTGCATTGGAGTTGTTATTTTGGTGTTGTTAGGATTCCCAACCAAGCCCCACCAAATACTCTGTTTGCATTGTGATACTTGATAGCCTGGTTATTCTCTTCTCACACTTGACATAGTTTTCATTGGTTCTTGTTGGTAAGTCAATCTTATTCACTTTGTAACAGTAAGTGAAGCACTTCTTTGCTGGTTTGAGTGAGTTGTGAGAGAGCACCACAACCCATTGATTATTTTGTTTTCACTAACATATTAATCATGAGTTCTGCTAGTGAAAATGATCATGTGCAGGATAACAAGGAGGAAGCTGATTTGATGCCTAAGTCCAAGACTGGTGAGGACATATGTACATGGGCAGATTTCAATACATTTCGAGGAGGAGTTGCTAATAGAATTGAGCAAAGAATTGAGAAGAAAATTGAGCAATATGATGATATAATCAGAGAGGATTTGAAAGAGTTGTTGAAGCACAAAAGCAAGCTGCTACCAGAGAATCCGTGCATGTTCTTCAAGAGGCCGTGACTAATCTCACAAGGGAAGTTGCAAATTTATCAACACAATTACAACAAAGAGCTAACAATGCTCATTTGGCTGTTGATAATGATGATGGCCGAGCCAATGCATATGGAGGCCGTGGGAATTTTGCTGCTAGAAGAGTACCTATGGGAGATAATCATAGAGAGGATGGTGGCCTTGGGAAGCCTAAATTCTTTATCCCTACTCTCACATGTGATAATGATGATGTTGAAGAGTACTTGATGTGGGAATTGAAGATGGAAAAACTATGGAGATAGCATGAGTACACCAATGAGAGGAAAATCAAGTTAGCATCTTCTGGATTTGATGGATATGTCCTCTTGTGGTGGGATGGCATCATAAGGATGAGACAAACACAAAATCAACTAGAAATTACTACTTGGGCTGAGATGAAACAACTCATGATAGATAGGTTTGTTCCAGCAAATTATATGAGGACTCTATATGACAAATTACAACATTTGAAACAAGGAACAAATTCAGTGGATCAATATTACAAAGAGATGGAATTAGTGCTACAAAGGACTCGGGTTGTGGAAGCAAACGAGCAAACTATGCAAATATTTCTCTCAGGATTACAATTCAAGATTATATGCATTGTGAGGCATGTTCAATATAGCACCATGACAGAATTATTACATCAAGCTAGAGAGGTAGAAAAGAGATTGGCCGAGGACGTTTCTATGGCGCCAAGGAGAATTTTCCCACAAAGATCTTCTTCTTCAACACCTACTACACCTCAAGCTTCACAATTTCGAGCTAGTACTCCATCTAAACCCGAGACAAGCATTACCACTGCTAAGAAAACAGCCCAACCAGCAGCTAGTGCAAGTGGTTCTACTCAATCAACAACAAGAAATAGAGACATGACATGCCATACTTGTGGAGGAAGAGGGCACTTTAAGAGAGATTGTCCTAATAAGAAAATTATGGTGATCAATGCTGATGAGGAGTATGAGACTGGAGATGATGTTGATCCTAATGAGGAAGATACATATGATGATGATGATGGTCCTCTTAATGCCTTCGCTACAAATTATGCAACCATTGTTTGCACCAAATCATTGAGTATTGTTCCTAGTGATGAGAGCCAAAGATGCAACGTATTTCAATCCAAGGCAATTGTTGGTCCTCAAATGGCTTGCAAGGTGATCATTGATGGAGGAAGTTGCAGAAATTTGGCAAGCAAGGAGTTGTGTGCAAAGCTCATATTCAGATATAGTCCACACCCACACCCATATTATATTCAATGGTTAAATGAGAAGGAAGAAATCAGAGTATGCCAAGTGGTAAGAGTGGAATTTCATATTGGACCATACAAAGATACAATTGAGTGTGATGTGGTTCCCATGTCAGTTTGTCACCTATTACTTGGAAGACCTTGGCAATTCGTTAGGAAGGTTACAAACAATGGGAGAGCAAACACATACCAATTGAATTGGAAAAATAAGGATATTATCTTGAGGCCTATGACATCACAACAGATTGTGAATGAATCAAGACAAAAAACAGAAGTGAATCTAGAAAGGGAGAGTGAGAGGGATCAAAAGAATGAAAACACAACTTTTGTGGGTGAAAACAAGCCTAGGACGAGTGATAAAAGTAAGGGAGTGAGCCTTTTGACAATGTTAGCCACCAAAGAAGACTTGAGAGAGTTTGGAGAGGATCCTTGGTTAGTACCTATAGTGCTCATAAACAAGGGGGAAATTTTGGTTTCTAATGACATGACTCCTCTTTCTATTGGTGTTTCTAATATTTTGCAGGAATTTGATGATGTTTTTCCAGAAGAAGTACCCTCGGGATTGCCACCATTGAGAGGGATTGAGCACCAAATTGACTTAATTCCTGGATCATCATTACCAAACCAAGCTCCCTATAGGACAAATCCCCAAGAAACAAAGGAAATTCAGAAACAAGTACAAGAGCTTATTGACAATGGTTATATTCGAATAAGCATATCTCCTTGTTTTGTTCCTGTTATTTTAGTTCCTAAGAAAGATGGTACTTGGCGCATGTGTGTAGATGTAGAGCAATTAACAACATCACTATTCGTTATCGTCATCCTATACCACGTTTGGAAGACATGTCAGATGAATTAAGTGGTGCTGCTGTTTTCTCTAAAATTGATTTGCGTAGTGGTTATCATCAAATAAGAATGAAAGAGGGGGATGGGTGGAAAATAGCCTTTAAAACAAAATTTGGTTTATATGAGTGGTTAGTAATGCCTTTTCGATTAACTAATGCACCTAGTACTTTCATGAGATTAATGAAACATGTTTTGAGAGATTTTATTGGCAAATTTGTGGTTGTTTACTTTAATGATATTCTCATATATAGCCACAATGGGCATGAACACATTGATCATATTAGACAAGTATTGCATGTGCTAAGAGAAAATAAATTGTATGGAAATTTAGAGAAGTGCACTTTTTGCAAAGATAAGGTCATATTTCTTAGACATGTTGTTTCTAAACATGGGATAGAAGTGGATGAATCTAAAATTGAAGCAGTTAAAAATTGGCCAATTCCCATGAATGTGAGTCAAGTAAGAAGTTTTAATGGACTAGCTGGATTTTATAGAAGATTTGTGAAAGATTTTAGTACTATTGCTGCTCCTTTGAATGATTGGACTAAGAAAGGTGTGAATTTCGAGTGGGGGGGGTTGCTCAAGATATTGCTTTTGATACTTTGAAAAATAAGTTGATTTAGGCCCCATTATTGATGCTACCAAATTTTAATAAACAATTTGAGATTGAATGTGATGCTAGTGGCATAGGTATTGGAGGTGTGCTAATGCAAGATAAGAAACCAATTGCCTATTTTTCTAAGAAATTGCATGGAGCGAAATTGAATTATTCTTTCTATGATAAAGAATTGTATGCACTTGTTAGAGTTGTTGAAGTTTGGAAACATTATTTTTGGCCAAAAGAATTTATTATACATTCTCATCATGAGGCATTGAAATTTTTAAAGAACCAATCCAATCTTAATAAGAGACATGCTAAATGGGTAGGATTTATTGAATCTTTCCCATACATTATTAAACATAAGAAAGGATTAGATAATGTGGTTGTTGATGCTTTGTCTAGAAAAAATATGCTACTCACTAAATTGGATGTTCAAGTTTCGGGTTTGGAATAATTAAAACCACTATATGCTGAAGATAAGGAAATTTCTACACCTTATGCTAAATGTTCTAGTGTGAAGGCTTGGGATAAGTATCATATACATGATGGATTTTAGTTTAGGGCTAACAAATTATGTATTCCCGAGTGTTCTCTGCGTTTGATGTTATTGTTGAGATCTCATAGTGGTGGATTAATGGGACACTTTGGACGTGAGAAAACATTGCTTATGTTGGCCGAAAATTTTTATTGGGCACATATGAGGAGATATGTGTATAGATTTGTACAAAGTTGCATCACTTGCAATAAGGCCAAGTCCAAATTTAAGCCCCACAGATTATATACTCCATTGCCTACACAAACTAAACCATGGGAAGATATAAGTATGGATTTTGTTCTAGGCTTGCCAAGGACAAAAAAGGGACATTATTATATATTTGTGGTAGTGGACAGATTCTCCAAGATGTCACACTTCATTGCTTGCCACAAGAGTGATTATGCTTCCCACATTGCTACTTTATTTTTCAAAGAGATAGTAAGATTACATGGAGTGCCAAGGACTATTGTTTCTGATAGAGATGTGAAGTTTATGAGCTACTTTTGGAAGACACTATGGGGGAAACTAGGAACAAAGCTGCTATTTTCAACAACATGTCACCCCCAAACAGATGGACAAACCGAGGTGGTTAATAGAACATTGTCAACATTATTGAGACCATGATCAGGAAAAAATTGAGTGAGTGGGAGGATTGTTTGCCACGTGTGGAATTTTCATATAATAGAGTTGTGCATTCAACTACTCAGCTTTGCCCATTTGAGGTGGTTTATGGATTCAAACCCACTACACCACTTGATTTTCTACCACTTCCTATTCAAGAGAGAACAAATATGGAGGCATCAAAGAGAGCTGATTTTGTAAAGAAAATACATGAGAAGACAATGGATGCTATAGAGAAGAAAGGGAAGTATGTTGCTCAAAGAATAAACAAAAAGAGAAAGGAGGTTATTTTTCAAGAAGGAGATTTGGTATGGGTACACTTTCGGGAGGACAGATTCCCTAAGCTAAGGAAGTCTAAATTATTGCCTCGAGGTGCTGGTCCTAACAAGGTGCTTGCCAAAATAAATGACAATGCTTACAAGATAGATCTTCTAATTGATGAGTTTGGAGTGAGTAATTCCTTCAATGTTGCTGATTTGACACCATATCATGGAGAGAACCTTGATGTGGACATCAAGGCTTTTCAAGAGGGGGAGGATGATGAGGACATCCCTAATACATTGCCACTTAAACAATATGAAGTGATACTTGGACCTATGACAAGATCAAGGACCAAGCTACTAGAACAACAGATAAATTCACTCCTCATAGATTATGATGTTTGTGACAATGAAATTTTTATACTGCCTAAGTCTATGCACTTATGTATAATCAGGTTTATTGATAACAAAAACATGGTGGAAGAAAACAACCAAGAGGAGGTGGAAAACAAGATTACAAGTGGTGAAAACAAATGTACCATGGTGAAAACAAGATTACAAGATGGTGAAAACAAGACTACCATGGTGAAAACAAATGTGCAAGATGGTGAAAACAAGCATGCAAGTGTGGAAAACAATTACTAGCTTGTTATTCCACACTTAGAGAGATTGAAACAAGTGGAGCGCGCCCCATTGAATATCAATGCGCCATATAGAAATCCTAGTTTTAGTAGGTATGGTCTGTATACCATATTTGGACGCACCCCTTAATGGTGGGTCGGTTTATATCTTTTCGTTGAGTCCAAGTTGGACTCCTAGTCCTAGTAGGGGTGGCGACTTCCGCAAGGAACCCCTTGTGGCCGCACCCACCACCTATATAATCTCCCCTCCTGCGAGTTGTGGAGTAGATCAAGTTTAAACCAAAGAAACCCTAGCCTTGAGATTGTATTGCTGCTAAGCATTCATCTTGAAGTATTACCAAGTCAAAGTTGCGTGATATCTTGTTATTCCATTGGGAATAGGGGGATACAGGACCACTTGTGATCATTGATTACTTGTGCAAGAGTGTGTAGTTGAGAATATCCAAAGGGCTTGATTGTTGTTGCATCTGGCAATAGGGGTCATCCAAGTGAGAGGTCTCAGTGTAGCACTAGTTATCACAAAATCCAGAAAATCCACAAAAAGAGAGAGAAGCTCATTGAGAATATTGGGCCACCCCATATCATCTTGGTATCAGATTCTCAGGTTTACTCGGTGAGCAAACTTATCCTTAGTCTAGTTGTTTTTATTTCCTATCCAGAAAAAGCCAAAAATATTAGGATATATTGTGCTAGAGCCTAGATCAACAGCAAATTGCTACTCTAGTTGTTTTTTATTGTTGATTTGAGTTCCTGTTTTTCTATTTTTAGTTTTCATCTTTTAGGGTTAGGGTTCATCTAGTTCATCTATTTTATCTTTTGTTTAGATCTATACTGACAATCCCCACCAAATATATTGTGCTTTGATCTTGTTGCTCTCGGGAATTTTAGACCTACAACTTGTTTTCAAGTTGATCTACTTCCTCGAGTTCATAAGTTGGTGTTGCTGCTATTTTTCATCCGAGCCATATCATATCCGAGCCCTAGTTTCTTTTGGATTCCTACCGAGGCACAAAATTCATCAATTCCCTGCCGTGCGCTATATCTCTGCCATGGCATGTTTCCTTGCTTGGCTCGGATCCGTCGCGCACTTACCATACCGCCCTGGCGTGCTTGTTTTTCCTTACCGCGCACGCCCCCGCTCCTTACCACACTTGGACTCCGAGATGCTACCGCGGCACAAAAACGCGCAAAGCGCTGCCGCCCCTAGTCCAACTCGGACTCACACCCGCCGGTTACAAACCCCCAACCGCACGCCCACCGCAACACCACCCGCAACACACCTGCACACCCTACTTTGAGTAGGTATGGTCTGTATACCATATTTGGCTGCACCCCTTAATGGTGGGTTGGTTTGTATCTTTTCTTGGAGTCCAAGTTGGACTCCTAGTCCTAGTAGGGGTAGGGACTTCCGCAAGGAACCCCTTGTGGCTGCACCCACCACCTATATAATCTCCCCCTCCTGCGAGTTGTGGAGTAGATCAAGTTTAAACCAAAGAAACCCTAGCCTTGAGATTTGCTGCTAAGCATTCATCTTGAAGTATTACCAAGTCAAAGTTGCGTGATATCTTGTTATTCCATTGGGAATAGGGGGATACAGGACCACTTGTGATCATTGATTACTTGTGCAAGAGTGTGTAGTTGAGAATATCCAAAGGGCTTGATTGTTGTTGCATCTGGCAATAGGGGTCATCCAAGTGAGAGGTCTCAATGTAGCACTAGTTATCACAAAATCCAGAAAATCCACAAAAAGAGATAGAAGCTCATTGAGAAGATTGGGCCATGATGGAGGGATGATAACCCGGTAGGCCAACGCCAAGGAATAATTCGGCCCAAAGGACGCTGCGCAAGACCCGGCTTAGGATAAAGGAGTTTCTAGAAGGCCCAGGAACGTAGGCCTCGTAACCCGGATTGTGGGTTCCGATAAGGAAGTTTAGGGTTTGTAAGCAGTGTCCGGGTAGGATTCAGAGTGTGCCTTGGAGAGTAGGCCAGGGGGTCCGGATATTATATAAGCCGGCCCCCAGGGTTAGACCGAGAGAGATCCACAAGTTTGAGCAACATCGTTAGGTATCGAGTATCCAGTGTAACACGAGAGTTAAGTTAATATATTTAGATCGGAGACTCGGCGACTTGATTGCCGGCTACCAGATCGCATATCATCATGTTTTCCCTTGAGCTAAACCCTCTCCCAAACACTAGAGTCGAATTGCTCCAAGATAAGTTACCCCCGGTAACGTCTGCCGTGATTATCCCGCGACAGTTGGCGCCCACCGTGGGGCCTACGTCCAAGGGTGTTTACATCACGGGAGAAGCTCAGAAGAACATGGAGAACCTTGTCATCGGCGAGATCTACACCGACCCCGAAGGAGAGAAGATGGTGGACGATTCCGGCTGGGGGCCAGAGTCGGATCTGCTCGAATCCGGATCTGTCGTGACAATCGGCCAGGTCAACGTCTTCATCGGCATGGTACGTACGTCTGGTTCAATCCCTGACGATTTCGGATTTGATTCTGTATCAGGGGAAGCCACCTACGTTCAATCAGATGGAGAAGAATCGGTCGGGACGGTAGATCCGACAGAAGAGCCCCCCACGAAGAGGGAACAGCCGGAGGAGCCGACATGGACCCCGCGTGGCCGGGTCATGAGAGAAGATGATACTGCGTCCATCTTGCATCTGCTGGAGGACCGGTACGAGGAAAATAGCAGCGAAGAGGAAGAGTACGAATCTGCGCCAAGCATTGCACGCCAGGTTGCGGTTTACACGGCCCCGGCGATCAACTCAATCAGGGGAACGTGACCGCGGCCACAGTCGGAGCAGCACAAGCATTGGCCCAGCAGCAAGGTCCGGTTGACGGAAATCCGGTTCTCACCCAGGTTGACGGAGAATCGGCATCAGTTACCAGCCACGCGGCGGATAGCGAGTTGCAGGCAAACATGTTCGGATATCTGGCAAACCGGACGCCAGGGGCGGGTCCTTCAAACCCGCAACACCCGGCCCTATTCAACAACAACTTGATTCTGGACCCAACCGTTCTAGCCACAGTCATAACTCCGGAAAACGCGGCGGAACGTGTTAGAGATCTAGACGTAGCCCGTCGTGCATTGGAGCAACAGAGAAGGCAAGTAGAAGCAGAAAGGCAAGGGATGGCCGCACGCCAACGCGAGCTGGATGCATTGGAAACCCGGCTTCGAGAAGAAACAACTAGGGTGCGTCAAAGGCATCAGACCAGATTACCGGCAACGGGTGGAGTTATAAACCCGGCCACGCTATTCATCACGCCTCAGGATCAACCGATCCCAGCGGCAAACCAAGGAACTGTACAGCAACCTGCAACTGGAGGAGCACAACCGACAAATACACAAGCCGGGTTACCCATACTGCAGACCGGAGTCACTACCGGCAATACATTACCACCACCGCCACCATCACGATTTCGCACGCCAGCAGGTCACTACAACAACCCCATGGATAATGTGTACGCAGCAACGCTCGCATTGAATCAAATCCCCGTGAGAGAGTCACCCCACGCAGAGGAGACCCGGCGGGCGATAGATCTATTGCGCACTGCGGTAGCGCAGCAAGTTAATTACCCGGATCACAGAAGTGGAATGCATGGGACACCATATATCAGCCAGCAACGAGGCAATACCGGCAATATCCAGACAAGTTCAGCGCGGCGGAGGGAAGAGCAGCAGCAAATGCCGCCTCCTCCCCGCGCTCAGGAAGTACCAGCAGCATCAGCAGCACAAGCTATCGTGGATAGTTCCAGAGCCAGGAGGGCCGCGGCCGGGTCTGCGGTGCATGGGCCACCAGCCGTACCGCGTCCAGCCGCACCTCCCGCAGGATCACACGTTTCCCGAGTAAGGCCAGTTCCGACTAATCTCGCTGGACCTAAGTGTCTGTCGGATAACATCAGGGCTGAGCCTTATCCGGATAAATTCAAGGAACCGGGTAAAGTTGTGAATTACGAGCCGACTATGGATCCAGAAACATGGTTGAGCAGTTATGAGATGGCTATGTCGATCCGCAATGCATCCAAAAATCTTCAAGCCAAGTTCATGTACTTGATGATGTCAGAAGGAGCAGCAAAGTTATAATTCAATAATTTACCGGAGGGATCTATCAAGTCATGGGAGGAGTTGAAAACTGCGTTTATCAAGCACTTTCATGGGATGTGCAGAAAGCTATTTACTATTGATGACCTAGAGTGATGTGTCCAAAAGAAGGGAGAATCGGCGCGCAGCTGGGTGCGCCGGGTTATGGAGATACTTCACTCATCTACGGATATTCAGCCCAAAGATGCGCTACAAGCTATGGCAAAGACGTGCAAGTACATACCTTTAGTGCAAAAGTTAACTCGCATGAAATCTAGTCGAAATGCTTCAGAGGTTACGATGGGAGAGCTAATGGATGCATGCAACAAACACGCTGCAACGGATACTACAGAAGAGGATGTCGATGACAAGAAAGCAAAAGCAAATACAAATAATAGTGGAAGAACCGGCAACGGATCAACGCCGGGTAACAATGGAGGTAACAATGGGAACAACCAGAACAAGCGCCCGTTTGAGGGAGGCTCCGAGTTTGTCGCTAGCACAGAAGCCGGGTCTTCGAGACCTAGGGCAGAAGGAAATTTCAATGCGGGAAATCACAACGGAGGAAATTATCACGGGCCGCCAAGGCCAGGTAACAATTGGGATATCTTCAGAATGGCGTGCCCAAAGCACAGCAGGAACAGTAGGCCAGCTAACCACTCGTTGGAGCAGTGCGCGGACCTACAGAGATGGAAGAATGAGGAGATAAACAAGGCTATGCGAGGTGCAGGCCGGGGAGGAGGACCGGGTCCGGGTGGAAACCCGGGCAACGGCCCACCCCCAGCCGGTAACCCGGCAGGCGGAAATCCGGGTAACAACCAAGGGGGAGCTGGAGGTTTCCAAGCTAACCCCAAGCAATTGGGACAATATCACGTGCACACCACAGGAACTTCTAACAAGGATAAAAAGATACTGAAACAAGCGGTAAACTCGGTTTCTTCGGCTGTTCCGAGATACCTGAGATGGTCAGAGCAGGACGTAACGTGGAGCAGAAGAGATCACCCGGAAAGGATAAAACACCCGGGAGTCTTAGCATTGGTGGTTGCACCACAAGTTAATGGTTACGAGCTGAAAAAGGTCCTAATGGACGGTGGAAGTAGCATCAATATCTTGTATTGGGAAACCTTTCTACGCATGGGCCTCAAGGAGTCTCAGCTACAGAAGAGTTCAACAGTTTTTCATGGGATTGTGCCGGGTCACTCAGCGTGCCCCGAGGGAAAGATCATGTTGGAGGTAGCTTTTGGAGAATCGAAGGATAATTACCGAGTCGAGTGGCTTACTTTCGAGGTGGTTAAGTTGCGCAGTCCTTATCACGCGCTATTCGGAAGGCCGGCTTATGCTAAGTTCATGGCCAGGCCGTGTTATGTGTATCTACAACTAAAAATCCCGGGGCCCAAGCAGACCATCACCATACATAGGAGCCGGGATATAGCAGCTGAGTGCGACGAAGGAGATGCAGCCATGGCGGAGAAAGCTTGCAGAAAAGAGGAACTCAAGTATTACCGGTCTCAAGTAGACCCGGATGACAGAACAGCGTTAAATAGGCCGAATACTGAAGATGAGAGAGCGAAATTCAAGGCAGCACAGGACACCAAGATGGTAGCTTTTGTCGAGGGTGATCCCTCTAAGCAATTTGCTATAGGATCTAACTTGGACAGCGAGCAGGAGAAAGCACTTGTGGAGTTCATTCGTTCAAATCAGGATGTGTTCGCCTGGACGCCTAGCGATATGCCGGGTATCCCCACAGAGTTGGCAGAGCACAGTTTGCACGTCGATCCCAAGTCCAGACCTGTGAAGCAGGGCTTGAGAAAGATGAATGAGGAAAGAAGGAAAGCTATAGGGGAAGAAATTGCTCGGCTGCTGACAGCCGACTTTATCATGGAAGTGTTTCACCCGGACTGGTTAGCAAATCCGGTTCTCGTGATGAAAAAGACCAATGAGTGGAGGATGTGCATTGATTACACGAGTCTCAACAAGCATTGCCTAAAGGATCCGTTTTCACTACCATGGATAGATCAGATCATAGACGCAGTAGCTGGAAGCGACCTATTATGTTTCCTGGATGCATATTCCGGGTATCATCAAATCAAGCTCAAGAAGGAGGATTGGGAGAAAACATCATTCATAACCCCTTTTGGGGCCTTTTGTTACAAGACCATGACATTTGGATTGAAGAACGCTGGCGCAACCTATCAACGGTGTATTCAGAAGTGCTTCGAGGACCAAATTGGACGCAACGTACATGCTTATGTAGACGATGTGGTGAATAAGACCAGAAAGGCGGAGACATTTATTGATGATCTAAAGGAAACGTTCAAGAACTTGAGAAGGTATCAGATGAAACTCAACCCGACAAAGTGTGTTTTTGGAGTCCCAGCCGGGAAATTACTCGGCTTTATCGTTTCTGAGAGAGAAATTGAGGCAAACCCGGACAAAATCAAAGCTATCCAGAGTCTGAAAAAGCCGGAAAATTTGAAACATGTTCAGAAGCTCACAGGGTGCGTAGCAGCGCTCAGCCGGTTTATATCCAGACTCGGAGAAAAGGCAATACCCTTGTACCGGCTCTTGAAAAAATCTGATAAATTCGTATGGGATCAAGAGGCGGACGAGGCGTTCGAGGCACTAAAAAAGCAGCTATCTGAGGCACCAGTCCTAGCAGCTCCGGGTCCTAAAGAGCCTATGTTACTATACATTGCAGTAGGGCCCCGGGCGGTTAGCGCAGTGGTCATTGTCGAGCAAAAAGAAGATGGAAAAGAATACCCGGTCCAGAGGCCGGTTTACTACGTCAGTGAGGTATTATCAAAGGCAAAACAGCGCTATCCACATTGGCAAAAGCTGGTTTTCGGGGTCTTAATGGCCAGCCGGAAATTGAAGCCATATTTTCAGGAACACCCCATAACAGTGGTGAGTTCTATACCAATGTCGGATATCATCAGAAACTCGGATGCAACAGGTAGAATAGCCAAGTGGGCGATCGAGATGGGGGATTATCACATCAACTACGAGCCAAGGACAGCAATCAAATCTCAAGATCTAGTCGATTTTATTAACGATTGGACACACACAGGCATGCCCACCATGGCTCCAAACTCCGTGTCTTGGATCATGCACTTTGATGGCTCCAAGCAATACGAGGGGTCAGGAGCTGGCGTGGTGCTAACATCACCCAAAGGAGACAAGTTGAGCTACGTGCTGCAGATTCACTTTGATTGTTCCAACAACGTGGCCGAGTATGAGGCCTTGTTGCACGGCTTAAAGGTAGCCAAGGAGATGAATATTAAGAGGATACGATGCTTTGGAGATTCGGACCTTGTGGTACAGCAGGTCTCAGGAACTTGGGATAGAAAAGATGCAACTATGGCAGCATACCGCAGAGAGGTTGATAGGGTTGCCGGGTGTTTTCCGGGTATGAGGTGGAGCACATAGACAGAAGAAAAAACGAGGCAGCAGATGCACTCGCCAGACTCGGCTCGCGCAGAGAGCCGGTTCCACCTAATGTTTTCCTGGATGAACTATGGCGACCATCAGTTAAAACCGAGTCTGAGGAAGAACTGGCAAATCAAGACCCGGATTTGGAGCTCGTGGCCACAGTACGTGCTGTTTCCGAGTGGACAGAGCCGTTCCTGGCCTACCTATCACGGGGCGAGTTACCACAGCAGGAAGTATTAGCAAGACAAATTCTGAGGCGAACAAAAGGATATTCTATCATCAATGGGGAATTATACAAGAGAAGTGCAGCAGGAGTCTTTTTGTGCTGTGTAGCACCAGAAGAAGGCCGACAAATCCTCAAGGAAATCCATGAAGGTGATTGTGGGCATCATGCATCCACAAGATCCCTTGTGGTCAAAGCTTATCGACATGGTTTTTTCTGGCTCACGGCCCTAGCAGACGCGGAGCGATTGGTGGCAAGGTGTGACGGATGTCAAAGGTACGCTCGCCAAACCCATGTGCCAGCTATGGAACTACGGACCATCCCGTTAACCTGGCCGTTCGCTGTTTGGGGTATGGACATGGTTGGCCCCTTTCACATGTCACCTTGCAAAAAGACACATCTCTTGGTGGCCATTGATAAGTTTACCAAGTGGGTTGAGGTTATGCCAGTTACCAACTGCGAAGCAATTACAGCAGTCAAGTTCCTGAAAAAGATTATCTATCGGTTCGGGTATCCCCATAGCATAATTACCGACAATGGAACCAACATGTCCCTTGGCGAGATGGAGAAATTTTGTGGTAACAACGGAATCCGGCTTGACATAGCTTCAGTGGCCCATCCACAGGCTAATGGACAAGTGGAGAGGGCAAATCAAGAGTGTCTTCGTGGATTAAAGCCATGATTGCGAGTTACATGTATCAGAGCTGCTGGTGCATGGGTCGAAGAATTACCTGCAGTGGTTTGGGGTATCAACACAACACCTAACAGATCCACTCAGATGACACCGTTTTTCATGGTTTATGGTGCAGAGGCGGTGTTGCCGAGTGATATCATCCATGACTCGCCTCGAGTGTCGGCTTACGTCGAGGTGGAGAACGAGAAGACCCGGCAGGACGCCATGGATATGCTAGAAGAAGAAAGGGAACAAGCACTGGAAAGATCAGCCATATATCAGCAGGATCTGCGGAGATATCATAGCCGGCGCGTGAAAACCCGAGTCTTCCAGGAAGGAGACCTGGTTCTGCGCCTGGTACAGTCAAAGGATGGAAAACACAAGTTATCACCGCCATGGGAAGGACCATTTATCATAAGCCGGAATCTGCACAATGGATCGTATTACTTGATAGATGCAAGGGAAGAGTCGGCTACGGTTAACGACACCGCTCATACCACTTCATCTATGCAAGAGAGAGAAAGACCATGGAACGTAGCTCAGCTGCGTCCCTACTATACCTAGTATAGACTAGACTCACAAGTGGAATTACACGATGTAACAGGCAGCAGGTTTCAGACGCACTCTTTTCCTATCCAGGGTACCTAAGGGGACTCGAGGGTTTTTAATGAGGCGGCCTGCTGACCTAACTTTCTCATATCAATAAAGAGATGGTTAAGCAATATATCTTTTTCACATGTTTTATCAAGTTTTATTTTTCTATGTTTTTCACTTTTCTTCCAGGTAAGTATTATTTATTGTTTTCTTAGTGCATTAGTTTCTTTAGTATGTTGCATGTATTTAGGTCTTGGGGGCTGATTGCTAGCACAGTTACAAACTCAAAGACCCGGCCACGATGCCTATGAGTTATAAGGGCCGATTACTCGCAAAGGAGTACGGCTACAATCTTATAACCGGACAAAGGAGCCAAATTTCTTGACTTTTCTTACTTAAGCTCGATGTGACTCGCACTAAAGTGGCATGCTTTGCTCGCTTACGATTACAATCAGCCATGATGCCTAATGGGACTTGCCTGACCCTGTTTTTGTACAGATGTAACAACATGATATCCACGCGAAAGCCGGCTTACAGTACAAGAGAGCCAAAAGGGTCATTTAAACCACAAGTTATGCAGAGTACAAGGTTAATAGCCGGAAACTCAAAATTTATTAAGCATAACTTCAAAACCTATGTGAAACGGCTCTAGGTTCTGGGCTTAGAAGAAACAACTTATTTTCTTCGAAAGACCTCACATCCCCAGACTCGGAATTTCGGGTCTTGGGGACTGGGGATTTTGAAAAAAGAAGCAAGTTGCTTAGCTATTAAGCTCAGAAACCCAAAAATCCGAGTCTTGGGGACTTGGGGACTTAGAGAAAAGTTCACCTGTCAAAACCCACGAAACTCGGAAACTGAGTCTCACAAAAGGAACCATAAAGTAAGTCGGAATATCAAGAATAAATAAGCTCAAAAGCAGATAGCTATCAAGTTCATCCAAAGGCCAGAAAAGCCACGAAAGCTATTAAGTTTCAAAATGTATTACAAACCATGATAGTAGTATCAAAGGTGCACAGGAGCACCATCAAAAACAATTGTTTAAAAAGGCCCATTGGCCGAATGACGAATCTGACGACAGTGGATAGCAAATATCACTCGGCATCTTGGGCTGAGGCATCCATCTTCTCCTTGCCCTTGCCAGCCGGGTCCTGTCCCTTGACTTGCTCTTCGGCACTCTTGGTAGCAGCCGCACCCGGATCAGCAGTAGCGACGGCCCGTGCAGGAGGAGGGACGATTAGCGTAGAGGTAGCAGGCGCAGAATCGGCTTCAGGCTTCTTCTTCGCGGCCTCCTCTCTCAAATGGGCAGCCTCCGCCTTCCATCGGGCCAGCATATCGTATGGCTTGGGAAGATCCGACTTGATAGCCTTGTCGTCAGAATCATATGCTGGAATAATGACACTAAGGTCCAAACCATCGGCAGTCATGTTGGCCGGGTGACGGACTTCCTTCTGGATGACCTTGAAATTCTTCGCGGAGAACTTGGATCCGTCGTGGTTAAACTCGGGAAACCCGCCTATAAGCTTGGCCGGCTCGAGTTTGGGAAAATACGCCTTAGCCAGCGCAAGACCCCGGGTTACCCCAACCCGGCAGGATGATCTTCTCCAGTGCCCAATCCACTCGGGGACGGTGGAGCAAGTGTCCAGCAGCAACTTCAGGTTGCCGTGCCCGGAACCTGGCCACCTCAGCTCCTGAAGGATCCATTTGGATCCGGCGCACAGCTGCCAGATAGTGCTCTTGATGGTTTTTAGCTTGGTGATACCATCTTCATCCGGGATTACCTCATCCGGACCTGCAAAGAATAAGAAAAAACAACGAGGAAGGAAATCCGACTATTTATCAGAATGAGAATCCGGATCATAATTATCAAGTTAGCAATCATACCAGTCAAAGCACGATATGTATCGGCAATTTGAACAGAAAGCTTTGTCAGCTCATCTTCTACGGCATGAGCCCTCCTCCTATACTTCCTTGTGATCTTCCCGCTCCTCCTAGCTCCAGCTTCAGCCGCCTCACGCAGGGCCACCTCCTTCTCAACGAGCTTGGTGGCCTTCGCCAATTTTTTCTCGGATTTGGTCACGAAAGCCTGAGTGGAGACACAAGGAAGAATTAGTCGGATATACTACAAAGTTCCAAGCAAATTATCAACAAATTCACTCGGAACTTGGGGACTAGATAAGGATACAGGCAGTATTATTCGGATTTACCTCATGTTTAGCTATCAAAGCTTCTAAGATATTTTCTTCATCAGCCCTCAAGGTGTGCAGGGCATCAAGCATCTGAGAGAACGTCATGTCTTTGGGCCTGACACCAGAAGAGCCGGCAGCTTGATCCTCTGGCGGGTGAACTTTCCCCGACTTTGGGGTCGAGACCCGGACTGTCTGGGTGTCCGGGTTTGGAGAACCCGTCTTTGGGTCCAGGATCACAACCTCCTCGTCCTCAGCCTCTTCAGATGGCTTCGGAGGCCCGGCTTCTTGGTGAGCTAGGTCACCCAAGGGGCCTTGTTCCTGGTTGTCTTCAACATCACCGCCAGTTGCGGCGTCCATATCATCAGTCGGCCCCTCCGTCTCCCGGTTATCTGTCTCCATGTTCTCCGGGTC
The DNA here is from genome assembly GCA_028641055.1 of Alopecurus myosuroides. Lineage (NCBI taxonomy): Eukaryota > Viridiplantae > Streptophyta > Magnoliopsida > Poales > Poaceae > Alopecurus > Alopecurus myosuroides. The sequence continues at coordinate 240,341,985 of CM054061.1, forward strand.
ACTAAGTGTGACTTGGGCGCTAAGGAACAAAGAGAGAAATAGTTAGCGACAATGGATGAAAATTATCAAGTATACAAGGATATCATATAGCGAAGACTCGGTGTTCACAGCGTAATCTGGTGGGAGCTCGCTGCTGGAAGCGGATGAAGCTGTCACGGGAACTGATAGCGGAACCCGGATCTGCCCGGCCAGTGGATGGTTGGGGGAGGGGTGACGACGAGGCAAGTTGGAAGGCTGAGGTGGAGGAGAACCGTCACGGCGAACTGGTGATTTGGAGATGCCCGGATTGAGGGGATCGTCACCCGGGGAACTCCGGGTCACCCTACGCTTGACCGGAAGAGGGTCCTTCAAGCGTGATGGGTGGGATAATTGTTGGTTAAGTTTACGCATGTTATCAAAAGAATAGGGTTTGGAGGACAGGAAGTAATAGGGAACCTTGGATACCACCCCTCTGGCTTTCCTCTTGGCCCCAACAGTCGCTTCTTGTTCAAGGTCGCTTTGGTCGGACTCGGTGGCCTCCGGGTCCCCCTCGTCCTTGTCATCTTTGTCCTCCAGCCCTGAATGCTCGGAATGTACAGTCGGAAAAAGTGAGATATGTGAAAGAGGAATGGTGTAAGTGGAATTGATCGAATACCCGGATAATACCTTCATCGTTATCAGCCGGCTCTTCATCTTCTTCCGGGTCTCCGGAAGAAGGGGAGGTCTCGACGTTCCAGAAGACGTTATCAGCCTGAGATAAAAGCATGAAAATGAGAATTAGTGGTGGTATCAAGTCAAAGTGTGAGGATAAATGCATAGGTATTGGATTTTACCGCGGGAGCCGGGTTATCCCGGGTAAATGGAGCTAACCCGGCGATGTTCTTGATCACCTCCAACTTTTCCGTCAAGAAACTCTTGATGGTCTTGTTGGTATCGCCAGCTGGGTAATTCTTAGATGAATATCGGAGCGCGTTCGTGACGTGCCCTGAATAGTCGCACATCAGCTTGGTGCGGATGGAGTTGGGCTGGATCCGGAAGTCCACCCATGTCTTGACCAAGTTGAGCCCAAGGAGACCTTGGGCGGAGAGGACGGCTATCTTGGTTAGAAAAGGTTGGATGGCCTCCCTGTCCGACTTAGGGGCAAAGGCGTTGAAAGACTCGGAGATATCAAGGAGACCCTCCGAGTAACCCGGCAATTTCCTTTCGCAGGGTGGGGAGGTGTCTCGGCAGTAGATAAAAGAAAGTTGCCAATGCTTGACATGGGAGTTGAGAGTGAGAGTCGGCATTGGCGAGTTCTTGCGGCGTTGGATGGAAACCCCGCCGCAAGCAAGAAGCACCCCGTCACCGCTTTCGCGGCACGGTTTGCATTGGAAAAGTTCAATGAAAAGAGCCAGATTTGGCGTAATGCACAAATAAGACTCGCAAAGGACGATAAAATGGGTAATGTTCAACATAGAGTTAGGCCCTATGTCGAACACCCGGAGGCCATAGTGGCTCAAGACCTCGCGGAAAAAAGGATGACCCGAAGGGCGAAACCCCCGGGTCACATGCTCGATGAAGCAGATTACCTCGTCGGCAGCAGGTGTAGGCCGGGTCTCAACACCCGGCACTCTCCAGTGGATATCTTCCTGAGGGGGGAGGACCCCTAACTCGGCCAGCTCCTCTAGCTTGGCCTTGGTAACGGTTGATCGCGCCCAGTTGGCGGATATAGATTGGGTCGTCCTTGTTTTAGCTTGCTGCTTCCCTTGCTTCTTGGGAGCCATGGGTTCAGTCTGCAACACGAGACGAAAAGGTACAGGACATAAGACTCGGAAATCATGGGTTATCCGGATATATGCATGTAACATCCCCAATTTTTGCTACCAAAGGGGTGTGGTGTGTGTTCATCTCATACATGCATGAAACAAAAATTTAAATCATGTTTTAAACAATTTTGTGTGTGAATTCAATTGGTTTGAGAAAATTCCAGCAAATAGTACTTAAAAGGGGTTTAAAAAATTTGTACTAAAAAATATTCCAATTTCACCAAAGCAATACATGGTTAGGTTGGAAATTTCACAAGCTTTCCAAATATCATTTTTGTCAAATTTTCTGTTTCCAAAAAGGTCCTCAAAACAATGGTTTTCTGTTCAGTTTTCTAATGGAAAAGGACCCCTTGGTAATTTTCCAGAAAGTCCAGGGGGTTATCTGCGTCTTGTTTTTCTTTTTCGTTTTCTTCCCCAAGTCCGGCCAGAAGGATGAAGTTGAGCGGCGAGCTCCACCTCCTTCTTTCCCCCTGTTGACGTGGAGGCTTAGAAGGCCTCGAGGAGCAGTCTGGATCGAGGAGGAGCCCTCGCAGAAGCCCCACTGTCGCTTCCTCTCCCTGCTTCCTTCCCTCTGCGAACCGAAAACCCTAGCCCCATCGTGATCCCTCACCGCCGGCGATTGGAGCCCTCCCGCGACGCATCGTACATCTCAGGGGTTTCCCCGTCGCCCCCTTGACCTCCACGAACGAGCAGGACCGAGGAGGAGGCCGGAGGGCCAGGGATTTGGCCGTCTTCCCCGCGGACGGCCGAGCGCCGCCGTGGACCATCGCCGTTGCTCCTCACCTCTATCCGCCCTTCCGTCCCCTCCATCTCAACCACGGTGAGCGTTGCAACCTCCCAGTACCCTCCCCATCACTTCCCGTTGCCGATTTCGCCGAGCACACCGGAGCCCGTGGCCACTGTCGCCTTTCCGATCACGGCGGCTCGCCGCCGGTGACCATACCGGGGCGGATCCACCTCCTACATCCGCGGCTCGGCGAGACGAGTCGTATGAGCACGGGCACGCTTGCGGGAGCGCAGTGGTTCGCCGCCGGCGACCATCACTGTCTCCGGCGAGCCATCCGCTGACGTCATGCTGACGTCAGCTTGACCTCAGCCTGGCCCCGCCTGTCAGTTTGTTTAAATCAATTAATAGATTGAATTTTGAATTAACACGTGGGAACCACCTCTTTATAATTACAGAAAATGATAAAAAAAATGGAAAATTAATATCTTCATTTCTGTTAATCAGAAAAATTAAATAAAAAATATGGGAGTGTTCAGAAAAATATTCTCTATCCAACTATACCATTTTCAGTCATGTTTGAGAAAGTTAAAAAAAAGGAGTATTATTTAATGTGGTTTAATTCATTTAAAATAGAAAAATAAGTTTTTAATCAATAAAATTAGAAAATTAAAAGTTATATACCAAATTGCTCAAAATGACTAATACAACCTATTTATGATGTTTTCAACCCCATTTGAGCAACTAAATTTGGACTCACTTTCAGAATCGCCCGAAACCCCCTCCGGGGCCTATTTCGGGCTAGTTTCAGTAAAAATGCTTAATTGCCATATTAACCCTAGCAACCCAAAGAACATGTTTAGGGCTTCTTTCAGTGCATTAACTTGCTCATGCATAAATATTGCGCATTGCATCGATGCCATGTTTGATTGTTGTTCTTCTTTTCGGTGTTGTTGCCCCTCGGTAGAACGCGACTCCGAAGTGAAGGCCAGCAACTTCATGGCGAATACTTGATCTTAACCGACAAGTCAAGCACTTATTCCCGAAGATCTTTCTCTGGTTTTCTTGAAGCAAGGCAAGCATAACCTCTTATCTGCCCATATATGATTTCGAAAGACTTTCGATTCTCGTACAAATGCATTCGATTCCAATGTATCTTGAGTCAATAGATAGAGTTATCCTATTTATTATGCATAACCTAGTTATCCTGATCCACTACTCCTAGCAGACATGGATTTGATTGTGTTCATCGCCGAAGCCTTAAATATGCCATGCTTAGTCATACATGCCTGTTATCTCTGCTCCATCCGGTTGATGAATCAGAGCCACGAATGAATCTAGTTGATAGTATGTTGTGGAAAGTTAAGAGATACCTAATTAAGATGACCTAAAGGTGTGGATGACAAGACCACAGAGGGTCTGTGGTGGTTGTCTCGTTCATGCCCTAGGAGCGAGTTCTCGTCTTCGAGCCAAGACTGAGCGTGCATCCACACGAGGGATTGGATTCCCCTCGATCTCAACTTGCCTAGTTTGTTCCATGAGTTGCCTAGTTCGGGAGTTCCATTTGGATTTGCGGGGATATTAAAAACGTTTGCAAAACTAGGACGTGGAGGTGCAACAGCCTGTGGCGAGGCAGTAGTTGAAGCACCGCTCACAACGATAGAGACCCGGCAGGAGATGGCCACTCCCTATTGGCGGTCCATCTCTACTCGGAGCGACTCATGGAATAGGCGAAGCAAGGGAAAGGTCGTGGTCGACCTCCATCTGCCGGCACTTCCCGGAATAGTGCCAACGTTCTGGCATTAAGAGTTGGTTGATACGTGTGGTTAAAGTTGTACACCCCTGCATGGTTAAATCTTTTCGAAAAGCCGTGTCCGCGGTTAAGGACGACTTGGTGACGGATTCTGTGATCATAGATAACTTAAACGGAATGATTAAAACTTGCTGATAACGAATGAAGGATGCCTCCTCGGAGATGCCGAGAGGGGTTACCTTGTAGCATGAGTTACCGGAACAACTGGAGGAGGTGATATTTGAAGCACGAGGTGCTGATATGAGTTGGTGGATTAAAAAGATAATGATATCAGTAGTTGAGTAGCTTTCTCATCTGTTTTCAAAATACTCCATGAGACGTGCTATTCCTCCCTCAACTTGGAAAACAAAGACGGCTTTACGCAAAATAACCTTCATAACTCTTTCAAAAAGAAGCAGATATATAACAGGTTAACTAAGTCTTGTTGAGTACCTCCCGTACTCATGTTTGCTTCAACTTGGTTCAGGTGGAGTTCCTCAGTTCGGTGGTGTTTCAACATGGACATCGACGAGTAGTTTGGGGTTCCCAGGTAGCAGCCTGGAATCTATGGGCTGGGACGTCGCCTTATGTTGCGGCCTCTTAGGCCTTTTTGGTTCTTGTTGATTAGCAACATAATTTGCTTTCCGTTGTCTGATGTAATGTTGGGTCGTGTGACCTCTGCTTGTAAGCTATACTCTAGTAACACCTGTTTAATACAACTTCATCTCTAGAGTGTTGCTTTGATCGGTTGTTGGTTTCGAGCTCATTGTTATACAGTTTTGGCTATGCCTGCATAGTTGTCGCAGTCGAGGGGTTGTGGAGCCGATGATCCATGTCCGAGCCCGCCTGTCGATATGATCGGCCTGGGGCGAGGTAACCCCAGTAACCCTCGATTGTTGTTGCACTTTCTGGACACATAGCAGCTCTGTATAACTTTGGTCCCGTTCCTTCAGTTTCATCCGACTCGTGGGCGCTTGGGTATGCATAGTTCGTTATGACTAGCATGGATACAAGGAGTCGTAGACCGGGGATCCGGACTACGTGCCGATGAATCCGGTCTGCCTGCCGTTGTTTGTTGCGGCCGGGGCTGGTAACCCTGAAGCCCTTGTGAGTCCATGGCTAGGAGCACATAACAGTATGTATATCTCTGGGTCCGGGGTCTGACAGAAGTGGTATCAGAGCAGGACTGCCTGTAGGAAAACCTTACTGCTTGGTCGATGTTGAGTCTAGAGTTTGTGAAAACTACTTTGAAACTCCAAAATGGATTGTGAAAAACCTTCTTAGGATTCTTTTTACTCCTTACCTGGTATCGCTCTGACTCTGGGTCATCTTACCTATTTTGATTTGAAAAGGTTTTGCTATCTCTTCTAGTCATTCAAAACCTAGGTGCCTTCTGTGGCAAGACGTTCTTCCACCCAAGTTGACCTAGTGTTATAGTTTCTGGAGTCGTGTGTGTTCCGTGTTCCGTTATCTCTTAAACCGGGAGGTTTCCTTTCCATTCTAATCTCTCAGAGCTGTGTGGATTCCACATTCTTAAATGTTCCAAAGTTCTAAATCCTGAACCTCGAGATTTCGTTTTCATCTCGAATTTATCTTTCGCCCTCTGCTCAAGTTCTTCCGGAGCTATTGTTGTTTTTGGAAAGATATTCTGTGATTGCTATTCGTAGTGTCCTTCAAGACACTAAGAGAGTAGTTACTCCTTCCTCTGGGTTTCTAACCCTTGGACTTGAACCGAAGGTCCCGGAATGTGTTGAATGGTGGTGGGTTGAATCATGTGGTTTATAACCATGTGATGCTCACTCTATCAGTACAGGATGCTGACCTTTAACCCAAGTTCTGTTTCTTTGGATCCTGAGGAATATCTTCTACCTCAGGATGGCTAGGTAGTTTCAACTCCAATAGCCGTAGGTTTTCTCTTGTAATCAAGAAGGGATCACAACAAGAGTGATCATCCTGAATTCCACATCTTCGTTCTTATTTCAGTTATACCAACTCTTTCACCTGAGTATTACCCTGTGATTCAACTTGATCTTAGGATCTTCCCTGAGCATGATTCTACCCTTCAGTTGTTTTCAAATCTCTAACCGTTGTTATGGACCCCAAGTTGCATATGGGTGTTGGATTCCTCCAATACATTTGCTCTTGTTTTCCATCAGAACATTCCACCTCGGGATGTCAGGAGAAACAAACTCCAGTACCTCGTTCATCTCCAGGACCAGGTCAAAGTTTTGTAATCCGCAGATTAAGGAAGTTTCATTAGCTTCTAATCTGCTCTACCTTCGAGAATCACACTCTTTCATATCACGAGGCTGTGTTAAGTTTCATGGCCTTAATGATGAAGTGATGCTCTCACACATCTTCACCCCGCCTTCCTCCAAGCTTGAATGCTTGAGATGGACTGGTCTGTTCATCGACATGTGTATCAGCTATTCCTAGCAATTCTTATTGCTTTGAAAATCTAAGAAAACATCTGTATCCTTCTTAGCACTATTGGTCACCCGGTTTCTATCTAAAGTTGACCGTGTTACCAAATCCGTTCATTCTGGTGCACATTGCTGATCAGAGAGTTAGGTTCATACCAAAGCTCTCAAGATCTTATTAGTTGCTTTGAAAAGCAAGATTCCTTTCTAACCCGAAGATATACTGGTAGGTTGTGGTATTCTGGTTGTCTTTCCAGAAGTATCACCAGGTTTTCACCTGACCGTAACTTCTAAGCAAGGGGTAGTTTGAAGCACTCCTTTCTCCAAGGAACCCTGCTGGATATCGTGGACTAGTTGGTTGAGCTTAAACAACAACTTGGAGAGTTGAAAGGCAAAAGCTCCGCCAACTTGTTCCTTTGATAAGGGATATCTAGTTTTCCTCGTGTTGAAGCAGGATAGTATCTCCTTTGCGGAAACGCTGTCATTCTACCTTGATTTGATTTGGGCTATCGTCAAATTGAGAAAAGATCCAAGGACTATCTTTATGTTGTTTTGCCCGAGTACACCTTCATGTCCTTTGGTCTGACCAATACCTTGCCTCGTTCATGTATCATATGAACCCCTCTTCTTGGAGTGTTATGATCAGGGTATTGTCGAGCGCATCGATGACATCCCTATTTTCTCCAAGTTGCAAGAGGTTCATGTTGAACACTTGGCACTAATGTTGGAAACTTTTGAGAACCATCTTTGTGTTATCACGAAGTTGTGCTCTCGATGTTCGAAGTGACTTACTCCGGTCCATGTGCTCCTGGTAAATGTTGTCGCCGTGGATCCGAGTAGAGTTTTCTTGTTCCTTCGGGAATAATCCCAAGTCGGTCATGCATGTATGGACTATTCTTAAGATGGTTGGTTGTTACCTCCGTCTACTGTAAGAAGTTTCCATCCACATTAAGCCACTGACTGATCTTTCGTAAAAGAGAAGAAGTTTAAGAACTTCGTTATCTTTGTTATCATCTTCCCAACCAGGACTCCGATGTGTTCTTTGTAAGTAAGTCATGTAGGTGCAACCGTCTTCCACAAGTTGCTAATACATGGGTTCCATAATCCTGCTCATCTTCTTGAGCTTGGCATCGTAGTCCATACCTTGAGAATCTAGCATATGTATCTCATTGGTAACCGGTGCAATCTCTTCGCTCAAACATACCGAGCCTGAGCTATAAATCCACTAACCAGAGCTGAATCTCAAGCAGCAAGGATGGTTAGTGTTTCCTCAAGAGTATTGAAATAGGTCTTTTCAAAATCCGGCATGGTTGATGTTGTGGTTGACACAACTAGCCGGAAGGCCTAATGTCATATCTCTTTGAATCCGTAAGAACAACCACTCTCCAGGAGAATTCTTGTCTGGCTTATTGTAACAAGTTTCCCTCACCGTTCTTCCAAACCGGAGTTTTACTTTCACTTGATGACCTATAGAAGGCTTGTCGTGAGCCTGCTGTCGGTATCTAGAACATCAAGGATAACCTGGAAGTTGATCTTCCCAATATCTCTCCGTTGAACCTCCAAAACCTTTGTTTCAGTGGAAATAAGTTCACCGTGAGAACCATCTCATGGTGTTTTGTAACCGCTGTTGATCAGTTCCCTTTCTTAAGTTGTTTATACTTGAAGATCTGTTTTTCTCACACTTTGTGTGAATTTGTCAGTCACTTCAGCCATGGGATCTTAACCATGTGGTAGATGTATTGCTACGTCCAAACCACAATAGGAAAGAGATTCCCTATTTCTACCGGTGTTTCAACCCTCGTTGGTTATCCATTCTTATGGTGTGACCAAGAATACCTCCTTCATTATGGTGTTCCAACATCCTTTGGTTACTCATCTTCTGTTGTGAAGTAACCTCATGATCTTTGACAAAGATTTCAAGAAAGTTGTTATGGAATGGTTGAAAGCCCCATTATCTCCCTTGTCCACTCCGAAGAGTGAACATGATCATGTATCAATTTTTCTCCAACGCACGAATTACAGTGTTTTCTCGCGTTTTCCCTCGTCTACGGATATTACGTTGTGGTATCCAAGACAATCCTCTCCATACTGGTATTCTGTTTGAAGAAACCTCGATGTCGTAAGTTGTTCAACCTTTCTTTTCCAAAAGGATTTAAAGTCTTATGCAAAGCTCATATTCTAAATCCTTTCGAGAACCATCGTCCATAAACCTAAAACCTTCTCTCAGTTCCCTCCGTTACCTTGATGTGTTTCATGCATGTTAACTCAACAGTTCTTTATGAACATTCCTGTCCTGAGTTATCCATGAGATACTCGATCTTCGTGAAGATCATTTCCTAAGAGTTTCCCTCTTACCTAGGTGTATCCGTTCAATACTTCAAGATACTACGGATCAACCTGTTCAGAAGAGAACCGTAAGGTTCGAGAAGATCGTTCAAAACCGGTGTTCCTTCTTTCTTCTCCTTCGGGAATCTCGGGACGAGATTCTTGTAAGAGGGGTAGATTTGTAACATCCCCAATTTTTGCTACCAAAGGGGTGTGGTGTGTGTTCATCTCATACATGCATGAAACAAAAATTTAAATCATGTTTTAAACAATTTGGTGTGTGAATTCAATTGGTTTGAGAAAATTCCAGCAAATAGTACTTAAAAGGGGTTTAAAAATTTTGTACTGAAAAATATTCCAGTTTCACCAAAGCAATACATGGTTAGGTTGGAAATTTCACAAGCTTTCCAAATATCATTTTTGTCAAATTTTCTGTTTCCAAAAAGGTCCTCAAAACAATGGTTTTCTGTTCAGTTTTCTAATGGAAAAGGACCCCTTGGTAATTTTCCAGAAAGTCCAGGGGGTTATCTGCGTCTTGTTTTTCTTTTTCGTTTTCTTCCCCAACTCCGGCCAGAAGGATGAAGTTGAGCGGCGAGCTCCACCTCCTTCTTTCCCCCTGTTGACGTGGAGGCTTTGAAGGCCTCGAGGAGCCGTCTGGATCGAGGAGGAGCCCTCGCAGAAGCCCCACTGTCGCTTCCTCTCCCTGCTTCCTTCCCTCTGCGAACCGAAAACCCTAGCCCCGCCGTGATCCCTCACCGCCGGCGATTGGAGCCCTCCCGCGCCGCATCGTCCATCTCAGGGGTTTCCCCGTCGCCCCCTTGACCTCCACGAACGAGCAGGACCGAGGAGGAGGCCGGAGGGCCAGGGATTTGGCCGTCTTCCCCGCGGACGGCCGAGCGCCGCCGTGGACCATCGCCGTTGCTCCTCACCTCTATCCGCCCTTCCGTCCCCTCCATCTCAACCACGGTGAGCGTTGCAACCTCCCAGTACCCTCCCCATCCCTTCCTGTTGCCGATTTCGCCGAGCACACCGGAGCCCGTGGCCACTGTCGCCTTTCCGATCACGGCGGCTCGCCGCCGGTGACCATACCGGGGCGGATCCACCACCTACATCCGCGGCTCGGCGAGACGAGTCGTATGAGCACGGGCACGCTTGCGGGAGCGCAGTGGTTCGCCGCCGGCGACCATCACTGTCTCCGGCGAGCCATCCGCTGACGTCATGCTGACGTCAGCTTGACCTCAGCCTGGCCCCGCCTGTCAGTTTGTTTAAATCAATTAATAGAATGAATTTTGAATTAACACGTGGGAACCACCTCTTTATAATTACAGAAAATGATAAAAAAATGGAAAATTAATATCTTCATTTCTGTTAATCAGAAAAATTAAATAAAAATATGGGAGTGTTCAGAAAAATATTCTCTATCCAACTATACCATTTTCAGTCATGTTTGAGAAAGTTAAAAAAAGGAGTATTATTTAATGTGGTTTAATTCATTTAAAATAGAAAAATAAGTTTTTAATCAATAAAATTAGAAAATTAAAAGTTATATACCAAATTGCTCAAAATGACTAATACAACCTATTTATGATGTTTTCAACCCCATTTGAGCAACTAAAATTGGACTCACTTTCAGAATCGCCCGAAACCCCCTCTGGGGCCTATTTCGGGCTAGTTTCAGTAAAAATGCTTAATTGCCATATTAACCCTAGCAACCCAAAGAACATGTTTAGGGCTTCTTTCAGTGCATTAACTTGCTCATGCATACATATTGCGCATTGCATCGATGCCATGTTTGATTGTTGTTCTTCTTTTCGGTGTTGTTCCCCCTCGGTAGAACGCGACTCCGAAGTGAAGGCCAGCAACTTCATGGCGAATACTTGATCTTAACCGACAAGTCAAGCACTTATTACCGAAGATCTTTCTCTGGTTTTCTTGAAGAAAGGCAAGCATAACCTCTTATCTGCCCATATATGATTTCGAAAGACTTTCGATTCTCGTACAAATGCATTCGATTCCAATGTATCTTGAGTCAATAGATAGAGTTATCCTATTTATTATGCATAACCTAGTTATCCTGATCCACTACTCCTAGCAGACATGGATTTGATTGTGTTCATCGCCGAAGCCTTAAATATGCCATGCTTAGTCATACATGCCTGTTATCTCTGCTCCATCCGGTTGATGAATCAGAGCCACGAATGAATCTAGTTGATAGTATGTTGTGGAAAGTTAAGAGATACCTAATTAAGATGACTTAAAGGTGTGGATGACGAGACCACAGAGGGTCTGTGGTGGTTGTCTCGTTCATGCCCTAGGAGCGAGTTCTCGTCTTCGAGCCAAGACTGAGCGTGCATCCACACGAGGGATTGGATTCCCCTCGATCTCAACTTGCCTAGTTTGTTCCATGAGTTGCCTAGTTCGGGAGTTCCATTTGGATTAGCGGGGATATTAAAAATGTTTGCAAAACTAGGACGTGGCGGTGCAACAGCCTGTGGCGAGACAGTAGTTGAAGCACCGCTCACAACGATAGAGACCCGACAGGAGATGGCCACTCCCTATTGGCGGTCCATCTCTACTCGGAGCGACTCATGGAATAGGCGAAGCAAGGGAAAGGTCGTGGTCGACCTCCATCTGCCGGCACTTCCTGGAATAGTGCCAACGTTCTGGCATTAAGAGTTGGTTGATACGTGTGGTTAAAGTTGTACACCCCTGCAGGGTTAAATCTTTTCGAAAAGCCGTGTCCGCGGTTAAGGACGACTTGGTGACGGATTCTGTGATCATAGATAACTTAAACGGAATGATTAAAACTTGTTGATAACGAATGAAGGATGCCTCCTCGGAGATGCCGAGAGGGGTTACCTTGTAGCATGAGTTACCGGAACAACTGGAGGAGGTGATCTTTGAAGCACGAGGTGCTGATATGAGTTGGTGGATTAAAAAGATAATGATATCAGTAGTTGAGTAGCTTTCTCATCTGTTTTCAAAATACTCCATGAGACGTGCTATTCCTCCCTCAACTTGGAAAACAAAGATGGCTTTACGCAAAATAACCTTCATAACTCTTTCTAAAAGAAGCAGATATATAACAGGTTAACTAAGTCTTGTTGAGTACCTCTCATACTCATGTTTGCTTCAACTTGGTTCAGGTGGAGTTCCTCAGTTCGGTGGTGTTTCAACGTGGACATCGACGAGTAGTTTGGGGTTCCCAGGTAGCAGCCTGGAATCTATGGGCTGGGACGTCGCCTTATGTTGCGGCCTCTTAGGCCTTTTTGGTTCTTGTTGATTAGCAACATAATTTGCTTTCCGTTGTCTGATGTAATGTTGGGTCGTGTGACCTCTGCTTGTAAGCTATACTCTAGTAACACCTGTTTAATACAACTTCATGTCTAGAGTGTTGCTTTGATCGGTTGTTGGTTTCGAGCTCATTGATATACAGTTTTGGCTATGCCTGCATAGTTGTCGCAGTCGAGGGGTTGTGGAGCCGATGATCCATGTCCGAGCCCGCCTGTCGATATGATCGGCCTGGGGCGAGGTAACCCCAGTAACCCTCGATTGTTGTTGCACTTTCTGGACACATAGCAGCTCTGTATAACTTTGGTCCCGTTCCTTCAGTTTCATCCGACTCGTGGGCGCTTGGGTATGCATAGTTGGTTATGACTAGCATGGATACAAGGAGTCGTAGACCGGGGATCCGGACTACGTGCCGATGAATCCGGTCTGCCTGCCGTTGTTTGTTGCGGCCGGGGCTGGTAACCCTGAAGCCCTTGTGAGTCCATGGCTAGGAGCACATAACAGTATGTATATCTCTGGGTCCGGGGTCTGACAATGCAAGCAGTATCAAAAAGAGGTATGGGAACTATGAGTTGTCCGGGTATCACTGGACGGAGCGAAAGTTACAGATTATCCGAGTATCGAGTATCAGTGCAGAAACTATGGGGGACTTACGTATTGGCGAGCGTTTGTGGAAGAAGATTGATTGCGCATGTATCTACTGCAGGTAAAAGAACCGGAAGAAGTGGATTTTCCGGGTATCAATGGCAGCCGCGGAAAATTTGGGCGGATAGAACCTAGATTGGAAAATTTGTGAACGATTTCACGGAGAAATTTATGATTAAAAGCGGTAGGAGAGTGATGTGTGACCATCTATTAAGCTATTGGCCGAGCTAGCAAGTATCTATGCGACTTAATCCGGCACGGAGCAAGAAATGGCCGCGGTTGACCTAGATCCAATCTAGGTCAAAACGAAGAGATTAAGATTTGAATCAATGGGAGCGAGAAACTTACCGGGGCGAATTGGAGCATAGCTCGACGGCGGCAGATGGCGCAGTCTTGATGCCCCTTTGCGACTCCCGGCGGGCTGGTCAAGGGCGCGGCAGCGGAGTTCGGCGGCGGCGCGGGGCGGGCCGTAGACGAACGCAGACGGCGACGGTTTTGCTCCGGTGGTGCGCACGAGGTCTCCGTGGTGGCGCTCCGTGAGCTCGGGAGTGGAAGTGATGGAGAGGAAGAAGAAGAAGGAATGAGCCGTTGGGGTTAGGTTACCCCCTAGGTAACTATTTATAGGTACGGGAGGGTAAACCTAGGCCAACGGGCGGGAGTCGGAAATTTCGGGATTGGGGATATCCATCCTGATTTTCTGAGATATGCGTTAAGTGCAGGGCGAGATATCCGGAATGGATAGGTGACAAATCCCTTCCGTGATACCTGGATCGATTAACAGGTGAAGTAAGCCAGATCTTTGGCGTCTTTATCAGGGCACTGACCCGGAAAAGTAAGCATTGGACTTGGAGAAAGCCAGGTTACTATATGGCCACCATGGAGTTAGGCCTAGCTGTTTATCAAAGCAACCTAACCCGGCCTCTGTGGACTTGAATGTTTGTTATTTTTGCAGGGAATAGCATGCGCTCCAAGGAGGACCCCATGAAGCCCAAGCTATTCTGGGGACTACTGATGGAGGGATGATAACCCGGTAGGCCAACGCCAAGGAATAATTCGGCCCAAAGGACGCTGCGCAAGACCCGGCTTAGGATAAAGGAGTTTCTAGAAGGCCCAGGAACGTAGGCCTCGTAACCCGGATTGTGGGTTCCGATAAGGAAGTTTAGGGTTTGTAAGCAGTGTCCGGGTAGGATTCAGAGTGTGCCTTGGAGAGTAGGCCAGGGGGTCCGGATATTATATAAGCCGGACCCCAGGGTTAGACCGAGAGAGATCCATGAGTTTGAGCAACATCGTTAGGTATCGAGTATCCAGTGTAACACGAGAGTTAAGTTAATATATTTAGATCGGAGACTCGGCGATTTGATTGCCGGCTACCAGATCGCATATCATCATGTCTTCCCTTGAGCTAAACCCTCTCCCAAACACCAGAGTCGAATTGCCCCAAGATAAGTTACCCCCGGTAACGTCTGCCGTGATTATCCCACGACAGGCCACCCCATATCAATATGCATGCAAAACATGAGCTAAATAAATAAAGCAGCTAGACAGAGATTAAGAGTACAATGTATTCTCATGAAAAAAGTGGAGTGTGTCACCCTCCCATAAAAGAATGATGGGGTCCAACCAATATTATTGAAAAAGTAAAAACAAACTGAAAGCAAAAAACAAAAGCAAACTGACATCAAAAATAAAAGACGCTCCAAGTAAAGCACATAAGATGCGACCGAATAAAAATTTAGTTTCACTAGAAGTGACCAGATAATTTGTTGATGAAGAAGGCGATGCCTTGGGCATCCCCAAGCTTAGATGCTTGAGTCTTCTTGGAATTTGCTCGGATGTACCACCGGGGCATCCCCAAGCTTGGGCTTTTCACTCTTCTTGATCACATCATATCATCCTCTTCTCTTGACCCTTCAAAACTTCCTTCGCATCAAAATTCTCACAATCTTCATTAGCAACGTTAGTGCAATTGAAATAATAAATTCACATGGTTTAGTTTGAACACAATTATAACACTCAAAAACACATTAGCTACTGTCGCAATTTTTTTTTAAACTCTTTTTCTCAAAAGAACACCAAAAGAATGAGATTAAGATGCAAATGTGATAAATGGCAGAAATCTGTCAAAACAGAACAGCAGGAAAATATCGATTTCTTCAAAAATCTTTTGTTGCTCAAATCAAACAGTAGTCAACTAAGAAAAGTTGCGTATATAACTCAGGATTAAGCACAAACGATCTCAGGTCATTTTGAATTTTCTGTGATTTTTTACGGAATTAACAGTGGACAGCAGAAATCTGTTTCCTGCGTAGAAATCCAAAATATAGCCTCAACTTTCTACTAGAGGCTTTACTTGGCTCAACAAAAACTAAAAAGAAAAGATACAGCGGGTTGCTAAGGAAATAGACAACACCCAGGTACAAACCACACCAAAGAAAACGAAAGAAAATGGGTTGAAAACAGCAAAATAAAACGGGTTGTCTCCCGGTAGCGCTTTTCTTTCACGCCTTTCATCTAGGCATAAAAGGGAAACTCAAGTATTTTCAAGTGAGGCATTCAAATCAAGATTTGGAAATTCTTTAATAATGCATTGTATTTTATCTAGGTGAGTTTCAGAGGCTCCTCTCTTAGTAATTTTAGGCTTACTATCTTCATCAAATAAATTCTCAGGAACAATCCAATCAAAATTATTTTCTTGGGCTTCGTGCAAAGATACTAATTTAAAGGGGATTGGTATTTTATCCTTGTTTTCATTAGTAGATTCAGTTTTTTCTAGAGCACCAACAATGTGTACACATGAGCCAAGCATATTAAAACAATCAAAGACTTTTCTAGCTTCTATAGCAACATCTCCAAATTCTTTAAGCATAGTTTCTAAGATGAAGTTTCTTTTCTCAACATCTTCAATGTTATTCAAGTTGAGGAACATATGTTGCATTATGGATGGAGGTTAACAAACCTAGCTTCTAGCATGTGAACGAAAGAAGTTGCAGCAGTCTCGTAATTGGGAGCAAATTCTACTATGGATTTTTCTCACAGTTATCATGCTTACTAACATGATCAAAGAATTCTTTAATAGTGTCCTTTCCAAGTATAGATCCACTTCCTACCGGCAAATCTTTCAAGGTAAACTTAGGGAACAACATTATGAGAAATAAAAATGTAGAGACAAAAATATCAACTAGAATGAGAACTAATTTTTTTGTGTGTTTTTGATAAAGAAAAGCAAAGCAAGACAAAAATAAAAACAAGACAATAAAAAAAATAAAGAGGTTGAGAGTGAGAGACTCCCCTTGCCAGAAGACTTCTTCCTCCCCGGCAACGACGCCAGAAATTTGCTTGATGTTGTGTGTTGGGATACCCCAAGAGGAGGGTGTGATGAGCACAGCGGTAGTAAATTCCCCTTAGTTAAGAACCAAGGTTATCAATCCAGTGGGAGGAAGAGGATCTCAGGAAGGTTGATGCCACTGACGGTGGTGCTGGCACTTAACCGGTGTCAGCAACAACGTGTAACCTGCACACAACACAACCAAAATACTTTGTCCCAACAGTACAGTGAGGTTGTCAATCTCACCGGTCTTGCCAAAAACAAATTTTAGACGTATAGTGTGGAAAATGATGCATGCTTGCAGTAAGTAAAGAAAACAGGAAATTGTTGTGGTTTCTTTAACAGTGTGGAAAATGGACCGGGGTTCATAGGTTCACTAGTGGTGTCTCTCCATAAAAGATAGCATGCTGGGTGAACAAATTACAGCTGGGCAATTGACAAATAGAGGTTGCACCGTAGTGCACAATATAACATGATTATTACTATGATATTTAGTGAGGGCATTACAACAATATACATAGACCGACATCCATCTGCATCTATGACTAATAATCCACCCTCGGGTTATCATCCGAACCCCCTTAGGTATTAAGTTGCAAGCAATAGATAACTGCATTAAACAAAGTGTGTAATGTAAGCAATGATTATGCACGCGGGCACTCTCACCGTTGTTTTCTCCCTAATGGCAACAACACATCCTCCCCCCTTCACGTTTCTGTCACTCGAGCAAGGCGGTGAGGAGGCATGAACCCACTATCGAGCATAAATACTCACTCTTGGAGTCACTAGCAACTACTTGGCCAGAGCAACCACTAGTAACGGAAAGCATGCAAGATCACAAATAGCATAAGCTAATAAAGACTATAATCAACTTGTCATAAGGTCAATATTCATCGGATCCTAGCAAACACAGCATATAGAATTACATAGGATCAATCTTGATCATGATAGGCAGCTCACAAGATCTAAACATGTAGGCATATGAGGAGAAGACAACCATCTAGCTACAGCTACAAACTCGTAGTCCAAGGATGAACTACTCACGCATCACTCCGGAGGCAGGCATGGTGATGTAGAAGCCTCCGGTGATGATCTCCTCTCCGGTAGGGTGCCGGAAACAGCTTCAGAACCCCCTGATCTAGGGTTGACGGTGACAGAGGCTACGAAACTTTTCGGGGATTTTTTATCAGGCCTTTAGGGTTTTCCATCCGCGAGGATTAAATAGGTGAAAGGGAAAAGGCGGTGGAGCTCCAGGGGCCCCACACCCATAGCTGGCACGGCCGGGGGGCCGCGCCACCCTATGGTGTGGCCCCCCTGGTGCCCGTCTTTGTCTCCTCTTCGGTGATCTGGATGCTTCCGGGGAAAATAGGCACTTCGGGCTTTGTGGGATCCAATTCCGAGAATGTTTCCAGAACAACTTTTCTGAAACCAAAAATAGCAGAAAACAGGGAAATGGCACTTGGCATCTTGTTAATAGGTTAGTCCCGGAAAACGTATAAAAATGCTATAAATAAGGGAGAAAACAAGTAGCAATTGACAGAATATGATCATGGAGCATTAGAAATTATAGATACGTTGGAGACGTATCAATAACCTCATTCTGCGGGAGCTCGCTCCTACGTAAGATAAGCCAGATATGGTTCAGTCCACTCTGGGATTGGATGTAAGGCAGCTACCAATTCTAATTTAGGATCTGGATTGGTCAGGTCTTCCTTTGTTGGAACTTTAACTACCGGGCTATGAATTTCATCCAGAAAAACGTTGGGTGGAACTTGTTTTTTCCGAGAACCTAGACAAGACAGTGCATCAGCTGCTTCATTGAGACGTCGATCAATATGATCAACTTGATATCCTTGGAAATGTCCTACCAGCTGGGTAACTACTCGTCTATAAGCTGCCATAACTGGGTCTTTAGAATCTTAGGTTCTTGTAACTTGTTGAGAAACAAGGTTTGAATCTCCCAAACATCGAATCCAGGTTATACTCATCTCTTTTGCAATTCGAAGCCCATGAAGTAAAGCCTCATATTCCACTGCATTATTAGTGAATTTAAACGACATTTGTAAGACATATCGAAACTTATCACCTCTTGGGATGCTAAGACCACACCAGCTCCTGAACCTTCCAATTGTCGTGACCCATCGAAATGCATAGTCCAATATTTAGTGTCTAGCTTATCTGGCAGGACCTGTAACTGTGTCCAGTCGTTTATAAACTCGATAAGGGCTTGAGACTTTATTGTAGTCCTTGGCTCATATTTGATATCATACGGCCCCATTTTAATTGCCCACTTTGCAACTCTCCCGGTTGCTTCTCTATTCTGAATAATATCGGACAAAAGGTGTTGAACTGGCCACAATAATGGGATGTTCCTGAAAATAATGTTTCAATTTACGACTAGCCATGAACACCCCGAAGACCAATTTCTGCCATTGCGGGTAACGCTGCTTTGACTCTACCAGGACCTCGCTCACATAGTAAACCAGCCACTGAGTGAGACCCTCTTTTCCTTCCAGTTTTCATTCCACAACCACGACTGCACTTAGTGCCCTGTTGTTGGTTGCAATATATAGTAACATGGGATCTTTCTTCTCGGGTGCAGCCAGTATAGGTGCGTTGGAAAGTTGTTTTTTCAAGGCCTCCAATGCCTCATCAGCTTCTTGATTCCACACAAAAGTGTTAGTTTTGTTCAAGAGACGGTATAAAGGTATCGCTTTCCCCCAGTCTACTTATGAACCGGCTCAGGGCAGCAACACAACCTGTCAACTTCTGAACGCCCTTCAGACAAACCGGTTTTTTCAGGTTATGTATGGACTAATTTTTTTTCGGGTTTTCTTCAATTCCTCTCTCTGAAATAATGAAACCCAGTAATTTTCTAGTTGGTACACCAAAAACACATTTTGTTGGATTGAGCTTCATCTGGTATCTGCATAAGCTGGCAAACGTTTCCTCCAGGTCTGAGATCACGGTGTCACCTTTTTGAGATTTGACCACTATGTCATCCACATAAGCGTGCATGTTTCGTCCGATCTGGCTTTCCACACAATTCTGGATACACCTTTGATAAGTTGCTACTGCATTTTTCAGTCCGAAGGGCATTGACGTATAACAAAATGCTCCAAATGGTGTAATGAATGAGGTCTTCTCTTGATCCTCTTCCTTCATTTTAATTTGATGATAACCTGAGTAAGAATCTAGGAAACATAAGAGTTCGCAACCAGCCGTAGAGTCTATAATCTGATCGATACGGGGTAAGGCGAACGGATCTTTAGGTCATTGTTCATGTTTGTGTAATCTATGCACATTCTCTAGGTTCTGTTTTTCTTTAGGACGAGAACTAGATTGGCTAACCACTTTGGGTGTAACACTTCTACTATGAACCCAGCTGCGAGAAGCCTAGCTATTTTCTCTCTGAGTGCTTTCTTCCTCTCATCATTGAAACGATGGAGGAACTGACGAATAGGTTTCAGGTTAGGATCCACATTCAAACTATGCTCAGCAAGTTTCCTTGGAACACCTGGCATGTCAGAAGGTTTCCATGCAAAGATGTCCCAATTATCACGGAGGAACTTGATGAGCGTGCTTTCCTATTTATCCGTCATGTGAGGCCCCACGCTGAACAACTTAGATGAGTCACCAGGGGTAAAGTCCACCAGCTTGGTGTCTTGAGCAGACTTAAACTTCAGTTTGGAATTTTCTGATGGTTTCTTGAGCGAAGTCATATCCTCTGGATCAACTTGCATCTTATACAATTTTAACTCCTCTTCCGCACAAGCTGACTCTGCATAAGTTGCATCACCTTCCTCACATTCTAAATCTATGTCTCTGTCACTTTTGACTGTAATATTTCCATGGGGACCTGGCATTTTCAGCTTAAGATATACGTAGCAGGGTCTTGCCATAAACTTGGCATAAGCTGGTCTTCCAAATAAAGTGCGGTACGGGATTTTGAATTTGACCACTTCGAATGCTAACATCTCTGTCCTGTAATTTTCAAATACTCCGAAAGAAACTTCAAGATATATTTTTCCGATGGGTTGCGCGGACTTACCGGGTACAATCCCATGAAACACGGTTGATGATGGCTAAAGTTGTTTCTCTTGCAGGTTCATCCTCTTGAACATATCACAGTAAAGTATGTTCATACTGTTTCCTCCATCCATCAACACTTTGTCTAACTTGTATCCATTACCAAATTCCATGCGATTAGGAACGTTTTGAGCGGAATGTTTTGATAACGTTGCGTGTTTCCGTCGCGGATGGCTGAAAAGTGGAGTTTGCTCTCGACGTATCGGTTTGGTCCGTCGCAGACTGGTTTTGACCAACTTTTTGCTACTTTTACGTCGCGGATTTTCGTCTCCGGCACAATAGCCCACTAAGAACCCAGTTTCCTTGGACGAAACTGGCTTGGTCACGTAGAACATCGCGAATTTTCATCGGACCACACATCCTGTCATGTTTGACTGCTTTGACCGGCAATGACCGCACTCTCTCACGGTTGTTCCTAATGGTTTTTTGCACGGGCCCTGCTATTAGTCTAGTCTGACCTTTTTGTGTAATAATATGCCATTTCCTCCAAATATAAGAATTCACATAATCTTCCAAATCATCACAAAAATAACCAGCCTATTTTCTGAAACAAATCACAAGTCACCATAATCAATGATTAACAGTCGTACTTAGAAGAGAAACAACAAGGAGATTTATATTAACTAGAACTAGCACCAGTTCAAACCAGCATCACAAAGGTTAC
Source organism: Alopecurus myosuroides (assembly GCA_028641055.1). Taxonomy (NCBI): domain Eukaryota; kingdom Viridiplantae; phylum Streptophyta; class Magnoliopsida; order Poales; family Poaceae; genus Alopecurus; species Alopecurus myosuroides. The sequence goes on from CM054061.1 coordinate 240,363,044, forward strand.
CCGCCATCATCATAACAAGCTCACATGATGAACTAAATAGTTTCATGTCATCGATAGGGTTCACATCACAACAGGTGCACCTCAGCATCTAAAACAAGTGCACATCATAAACTAAATAGTTTCTCATCGATACGGTTCACGTCACTTTTTCCTACTGATCCATCCATTCCAAAGGCACATCCACAGGTTCCACGTCACTTTTCTTAGTCACCAATCCATTCCAAAGGCACATCCACAGGTTCCATTTCACTTTTCCTAGTCATCAATCCATACCAAAGGCACATCCACAGGTTCCACGTCACTTTTCTTATTGATCCATCCAATCCGAAGACACAACCACAGGTTCGCAAACCCTACAAAAGAAGGCATCATACATGTTTAGCACATCATCAACTACAAGTCCAACCACAGCCTAATCGTCGGGACATGCAACAAAACAGATAAAATAGTAATAGTGAGCCTCATTGCCAACCATGGTACATACAAATGACACACAATAATTCTAACAGATGTGCCTACCATAGTAAAATGAGGCACAACTGAACTTGTTCTGCATGCTATTTGCTATAGTAGCCAAACTGCTAGACACATTGCTGCATATTGATAATCGGCAGTGACAGTTTAATCATTGGCACACGTATCAAGCACAGATGTTTAGCAATGCAAAACAAGAAAAGTAGCCTCATACTAATAAGAACAAAACAAAATTAATGAGATCATCGAACACTTTCCAAGGAAGAAGCAGAACCAATGTGGTTGTACACAATACTAGGTAAATGCTCGATGATCTCATCAAGATCGAGTGCACAGTTTAATCATTAGCACATGTATCAAGCACAGATGTTTAGCAATAGAAAACAAGAAATGTAGCCTAATACTAACAAGCACAAAAAAAATTAATGACATCATTGAACATTTTACCAAGGAAGATGCAGAACAAATGTGGTTGTACACAACACTAGGTAAAATGCTCGATGGTCTCAACAAGATCGAGTGCACAGTTTAACCGTTGGCACATGTATAAAGCACAGATGTTTAGCAATGGAAAACAAGAAAAGTAGCCTCATACTAATAACCACAAAACAAAATTAATGAGATCATCGAACACTTGCCAAGGAAGATGCAGAACCAATGTGGTTGTACACAACACTAGGTAAATGCTCGATGATCTCATCAAGATCGAGTGCACAATTTAATCATTGGAACATGTATCAAGCACAAATATTTAGCAATGGAAACCCAGAAAAGTAGCCTCATACTAAATTGCACAAAACAAAATCAACGAGATTATCGAACACTTACAAAGGAAGATGTAGAACCAATGTTGTTGTTGTCACACCCCAGTTTTTGGATTCTTGTACTGTGCTCAAGAAGACAAAAATTAGGGACAACATTTTTTTAACAACATGATTGTTTGAACTAACATGTGTTTATGATCTTAATCATAATTGTAACACAGGGTTTGTTTCTTTATAAAACCAATACCAAATGTTTCTGAAAACATTACTATTATTTCTCCTGATATTTTTCCCTGATGTTTTCCTAGTATTACTTGAGTGGATTTTTATTCCAAGACTTGGATCATTCTTGTTTGCATCTTAAAATAAACTTTTACCTATGTTGGATCCAAGAAAACAAAGTTTCAAAATGATTTATGAAATTTTTCTTTTAAGTTTAGTATAGAAAACAATTCCTGAAAATATAGCCAAGTACATGTTTTCTACTCGTGTTTTCACTAGACTATAAAACGTTATTTTATGTTTTCTTGACTTTTTATTGATCCTTGATATATGTACTCTAAATTCATAAGCTTACTTTTATTTTTGGGTTAATAAAAATTATCTTTTGCTTGTTGTTTTTGTGGTATAAAATTAAGACAGAAAAAGGCATTTTTGAAAAATAGAGAAAAACAGAAAGTACACCTTTTTCCACATTGTTTTCATGGCCTTAAACTATTTCAAATTTGTTTTCAAAAGATGTTTATGAAATTTTATAACATGGTTAACAAGTTCCTACCTTGAAAACAAATTTTGGAAAACATTCAACCCTTGAAAACAAGCTCAACTTTTTTATCTTTTTATCTGTTTTCAACACATAGAAATTTTCCTAAGTCTTAGTCTGAATTTTTGTGAACAGTGTGAGATAGAATTTTGGGCATATGTTTTCTTTGTGTGTTTTTGCAATTTTGGAAGTGTCACTTTGCCAAATGTGTTTACCACAGTACCACCTTGAACCAGGATGCATTGGTTGGCTTCTAGAAGGCTTGTAGGTGAAGGAAACTAAGAGAGAGAAAGAGATGAGGTGGAATGGTATGGAAGCCCATACCTTGACCTTTTGACTTTCCCCTGCCCTCCCCTTGCCTCCAAAAGCCAAGGCTTGACTTTACCTTTTGTGATATATGCCATGGGCAGCCAGAGCGTGAAGAGGTAGACCAAAAAGGCCCCCAGAGCGCCCTCATGCCGCTCACTGACATGCCCCCGAGCCCACCCGTGGCCATTTGGCCCTTCCCCACGAGTACAAGCCCTCCCATGCATGTCCCTTGCGCCACTGCATCCCCACACACCCACCCACGCACCTCGAGCAGCCCAGGTCGAGCCCAAGAGCGTCTGCGAGCTCCACGGGGCAAATCCTCGCCGGCGGCCACTGAGAGCCACCCGAGGTGGTGCAGCCCTAACCAGCCCCTTCCTCCGGTTTCTTTCGCCTCTGTCGAGTTCCCCGTAGCTCGTAGCACCGCACTGAGTTTTCCTCGTGGTCGTTTGCTTGCAGATCGAGCGCTGTCGTCACCGTTGCCGCCGTGGCCGCTTTGCGTCTACGCCGTCGACTAGAGCCAAGCCAGCTGCCAAGCCCGCACCCCTCGGCGCCCCGGACATCCTACACCGCCCCGACCCCGCGCCTTCGCCTCCCCGAGCTCTCCCGCCGCCGGCCGTTTCGAGGCAGAGAGAGAAGAGAGGGGTGAGGAAGAAGACGCTCGTGCGCTGTTGGATCTTTGATCCACGGCCACGCTTGAACCGGCCTAGTTCCCGCGCCCGCTCGCGCGCGCTGAGCGCAGCTGGGCCGCCTAGCTGGGCCGCGCCCGCAGTGAACCAGCCCGCACTGCTGTTTTCTTTTCTTTTAAAGCTTTTTGCCAGAAACATGAATGTTTACTTTGGACGTATGAAAAATACTCACCATGCAACATAAAATCTACTAAAAATCATGGACCTAACTATATGAGTTCCTAACCACATAAAAATTGCATATCCAAGTTTTGGTTTGTAATTTTCCCACAATGATTGTTTTTCCACAGAGGACCTATGAACATGCTTTGAACATAACTTTTAGAATCTATAACTAAAACGTTTTGGATAGCCCTTGAACAGAAATATCCATAGCACTTGGCCTCACATCAAGGTGAGCTACCAAAGGGAAATGCCATCCATTTTGGTAAAATACCAGTAGGCTCTTCTGTGATTTTTAGAGTGAGCTTAAAAATGATTTTTGAAGTAAATACAACTGGATGAGTTTGATATTGACTAGATCTATCTAGTCCTAGCTCAGATTAAATTTTGGAGCTCTAGATTATTTTTGGTGAGCCAAACTAGATACAGCAGTTTTTCTGTTTTGTTTTTAAGTGTGTTTTTGTTTAAAATGAAATGTGTGATTGATTGTATTTTGTTTCCCAGCTTTTATGCATGTGTTAGGACTTGTTATTAAGTTGTTTCCTTGCAGAGAATCTACCTTAGAAAGTGTGTGCATGTTTGGAAAGTTAAATAAAAATAGGAATATCAATTGTTATCTTCTAGTTTTATTATTTGGAATTGTTGTGTGAGCTAGATCTTTGTGTGCTTGATTGACTAAGTTTATGCTATTCTAGAGATGGATCTAGTACCATTTTGGTACTGTTATTTTGAAGTTATTGCCTCTGTTAGCTTGCATGCTATTTTATAGCAAAGCATGTGTAAGTTTTGTTATTTGTTTCACTAGAATGGATAGCCTTGTATTATTTATTTTTGTCATACTAATTTTTGTCATGTGTGACCAGAGGCTTAGTACCTATTTTGCCTTGGTATTAGTGGGCCCATAACCCACTGGTCCCATTGCATTTTGGTTGAGGATAAAAATCCCCAACCAGACATGTGGGTGAAAATAACATGTTTTATTATGTGATTGATTATTATTTTCCACCATGGAAAATAGGTTGTTTGTTTCACTTATGCAAGCGAGAAGTTTATTTCTTATTTGTAAATACTATTATGCTAGGGTGTGATTCATTTGTTAGCATAATATCCTTAGGGGTATCATGTTAAGGAATGTTTCCCTATTGATTGCTTGAAATGAGTTGTGTGCTAATAGAATATATTCCTTGTGGTTGATATATTGTTTGTGAATGATTTTTAAATTGAGTGTTTGGATTTTTGAAAAGGTTTAAATAACTTTTCATTAAGTGCATAGCTACTGGTTGTGTAGTTTATACTTTGTTTTCCTGCTAGTTAATTAATTAGAAAAGCATGTATTACTAGAATTGGTGTATGCTTTCTTAGTAGATGTTTCTCATAGAATTATTTTATGGTATTTCTTACTAGAATGAGTAATGTTTGTGTAATGTTAGCAAGTATTTTATGTTCATGACTTGCTTGTTTAGAGTGAAGCATCATTGTAGCATTGTATGCTTCTCTAGTGTTGAACTAGTGTCACCACTAGAAGTTGTGGTTTGCTCTAGGATTGTTATCTTTTATTTTATGAGTGTATGATTTATTCTAGCATATTTAGGGAATGATTTATTATGTTATGATGCCATGAATTCTTTAGTTGCTTGTGCTATAGTTGTAGAATATAAGTACTTCTTATAGCATGCTTGGGTAGAAATTTTTCCATACTAGTATGCTAAATGTAGTCTTGTTTTTATGCTTATTTGATAGGAGTATTATCTTGAGTGATGATTGTGTTTTATATTATTTTTAGGGCTTGATATCATTGATTTTAGCTACTGGTTGTTTGTTATATTTTCATGATTGATGGATTCCATAACTTCAAATAGACATCAGCATAGTCAATAAATAGTCTATTCATTTGTGTTGTGTTTGCCTGCTGTTTGGAAATTGTCTGAGTGATTACCTTACCATGAGTATTGTACTTGTGCTATTTGTTGTCCTACTGTTGTTGTTGTGCTTAAGTAGCATCTTGTTACCTAAGAATTATTTTAATCATGAACTTGTTGGCGATGATTGCTTGTGTGTTGTTAATACCCACTGCCATGGGTATTACTTCGATAGATTGTTATTATTAAGTAACCTCACTTTTTGTACCCACAAGCTATATTTTAGCTTCTTGAATATATTGTTATGAGGGTGGTACACCCACTCCATATATGGTATGTAAGATGTGGGATATGGTTTTCAACCATATGTTTGTCTAACGATAATTTGTACCCTGAGAGTTATGGGAGGAAGTTTTCGCGATAATGTTTGAGTGATTGCGCTAGTATAAATTTGCTTGCTGTATGTGTGGTTTAGTTTAGTTGTTTAGTCTTTAGATCTGAGAGTGTGTCTTTTATTCTTTTACGACGCCAGAAAAGAAAGAAGAAGAAGAAGAAGATGAAGTAGTTGTGGAGTTGTGCGTCAAGTTCAAACTACTTCAAGGCCAGGGACACTAAGAATTTTAAGGCAAGCCATCCTAATGCTTGCTGTTATAATACACTTATCATTATCTATCATGCATGTTTTACTTATGAAAAGTTCTACAAAAACCTTGATTTCCAAAAACTATTTTTGAGTGAATACTACTACTACTATATATACTATTACTATGCCATTAGTTGATACTTGGTGTTACCAAGCCCATAGCCACCATATGGTATCTATTACCATCACAAATATTAGTCCCTAAGTGGACAGCCTAAAAATGTGTTTTACAAAACAAAGGCTTTATGGAAAACCCGGAGAAAAGGCTGAGCCTTATTCACCGGAGGAATGTGGAAGTGGTCATTTTTGGGAAAATGGTGTTTTACAAAAATAACACATAACCTAGTCTTCGCCGGACAACCTTTACCGTACTGCCACTTTACCCCAACATGGGCATAGAACCTAGCTTGAAGTTTGTTCTTGTTAGTGTGTGTCCTATCTCAATTGCTATAAGGGGACGTACTCCCTCAAACCAAATGTCGCCAAGTTTTGAAACGTGCGGCATATAAAGTGTGGGATTAAGTTTCCCTCCGGATGCATTCGTTGAGGCTCCTGTCTAGGCAGGGTGGGACCTGATGCCGGGGAGCATATACTCAATTGAAGGGATAGGCATATTCTAGCTTGAATATAGTGGATGGTTAGGATCAGTTATCTGATGTTTGCATACTGTTGTTACAGTCTGTGGTTGTTCACAGCGGATGTACTGGATCTGGTGGATGTGTACACCTCTGTAGAGTACAACTATTTCGAAGTAGCCGCGTCCTCGGATATGGACAGTTGAATGGCCATGTAGCTAGCATTGTGTCAATGTTTCCAAAAAGGAGTTTTCAAAAAGGTGTTGGACTTGGGAAGTTCGGAAAGGAGGAAATCTTGTACCGTGGAGGTACCGTTGATTAAAAGGCAGAATTTGCTTAACAAGAAGTTTTGCAAAGAGAAAACCTTCTTTTACAAAATGAGTTTATAAAACCTCTTGTACATGTGATATCTACAAGAGAAAGAAAACTATAGTATTTTCCTTTGAAGTATCTTCTTCAACGAAGATACAGAGATTTTAAAACAATCAACTATGATATATCTTTCATATATCATTGATAGTGAACCCTATGTATAGCCTACCTATTCCACCATATAAGCATACTTGCATTTGGTAAGTTACATGATGGATGTCTTGCTGAGTACATTCAAATGTACTCATATTGGTTTCGTCCCTGGTATCAACTTGCCAGATATTGAGAAGGAGTCTCAAAAGGAGATCTGCGAGGAGGAGCACGGAGCTGATGGCTTTGCGAACTAGGATCGTCTCCCGGTCAGCAGCCTGTAGGCTAAGACGTGACTTGGGTTCTACTACGTTTGTGTGTGTTAGTCTTCCGTTGTGTGCGTTGTGTGTTCGCCATGCGCGGCAGTTGTGTTAGACTTGGTCATGCGACCATGTCCCCCTTCTAAGTGCTTTCTGCAATTGTGTAATGGATATTATATCTGTGTACCAACTTGATATGTTGTTCACGACTGGTGTGTTCTGGGATCGTGAATGCATGCATATCGAAGGTGTCCTTGAACAGTGGTTCTGGGGCGGACCTTACAGTTGTACACAACACTAGGTAAATGCTAATAATCTCATTAAGATCCAGTGCACGGTTTAATCATTGGAACATGTATCAAGCACAGACAGATAAAAAAAATAACAGTGAGCCTCATTGGCAAGCATAGTAGGTTGAAATCATCTAATTAAAGAGCGAAGTTATTTACCTCAGTTGAGGCAAACAACAGAAGAAATAAAGCCATCTCTTCCGTTGTAGAAGGTGAATACACACATAGCACCCTCCTTGATTCCAGCTAAATTGACGACCTTTGACCAGTTGGTTGTCATCTCGGCACAGTCTGTCTTGCCCTTGATGAACATAACATCTTGAGCATCGGAATTGTTGGTGCATATCACAGGAAGTCGATCCAATCGTGTAAACCCGTTGAGGTAGGCCTGGCTGAACTTAATTGAGAAGTACTGGACAAGAAGTATATAGTTAGCTGTTGACTAAGATTAATGTGCATAGGAAGAGTAAAAGAATAAGATGTTTACCATCTTGCCTTCCCAGGGAAGACACTAGACTTTGTCATCCTACAGACGTAGTGCGGTATAGATGGTTGTGGTCCAGCAACTTGGCTTCGGAGATGCGCGACTTGGTCTTCAGTCATTTCCATCTCGTTTGCAAAAAAAAACAGTGCTCGTCATAGTCTTGAGTCCCTTGGATTTTGGGACCTATAATGCAAGAAATAAATTAATCCTGGCTAATATGTAGGTGCATAAGAGAGTGATAAAAAAAATTGTTGGACCTGTCACCTCTACGAGTAACCTTTCCTTCACTGACTAGATCCTCCCGAGTTGTACTTTTACCGACTCCATCAACCAGAATGCCACGGGACTCCAGAAAGAGACGATACTCTGGATCTATTTCAACTGGCGCATCCATCCAGTTACGAGTTTCATAAGGAGACATGGTGCAGAAGCTACAGCCTCGACTAGAGTGCTACATCCAAATATGAAAAGAAGAAAAATCAAACAAGTAGCTATGAAGGCGAAAGGAGATACTAATTTATATGCTAGTATTTACCTTGGTTGTCTGAAGAATAGGGGACCTTGCGAGCTCCGAGGCCTTGTTCAGGTGGATCTCCATCCGGGTGGGGGAAGCGATCTTCGAGATACATGTGACGGTAGCGTGAGCTAAATCCATGGCTGGCGGTGACCTAAATAACGTCAACGACGGCGGCCGCCGGCATCTAACCTACATCCGCGGGCATCTAACCTAGATCTGCCGCCATCTAACCTAGATCGAATCGTTTGGTTGAGGATGAGGAAGGGAGGCAACCAGCACTTACCAGTCATTGGTTGAGGACATTGGTTAGGACGGGGAAGCTAGGGAGGGCGCCGCCGTGATAGCCGCCGCCCAGTGGGCGAAGTGGAGGCACTGGGTTTTTTGAGGGGCAGAGTGATCCCTTTAAGTGGGAAAGTAGCCGAGTGGGCGAGGGAGCATGGCGGCCTATGACGCTGATGAGTGGGACCCCGTGTGAGGCTGTTTCGGTGAAGATTCAGCGCGCGCGCGACTGTTACGCTGACGAGTGGGACCCCGTCTGAGCCTGTTTCGGTTTTTAGCGCGCGCGGCTGTTAGCGGTCGTAATTTAGGCGCGCAGATCTTAGGTTTAGATGTGAATTTTTTAAAATTGAGGGTCTATGTGTTAATTAGGGTACAAAGGGCTATAGCTGCCAATTGTGGCATGTTGTCCCAGAAATTCAAGGTTTTTCAAATGTAAATCTTTGCTAATACGAAAAAGGTTGCATTCTTACAATTAGTTCATTATTTTCTACTAATTAAATGAAGAATTAAAAATCATTGATCCATCCGATCAACAAGTTTTCGACAAGGATTGGCTTATTGGGCATGATCGAGTACTAAATGGACGTGACACATCCACTTATTACTAAGTTATACCAAATAAGTATTTTGGCATCCTAAAAACATGATCGGCTGAAGCAACATAGTATAGAAGTACTACATATATAGTACTTAAGTTCTTACACACACGAGGAATTCTTCCACAATACTAATAAAGTTCTTACATATACTACTTGTCCAAACCAGAACATTAGCTAGTAGCACAACTATTCAAATTAAGTTCATGAGGACACCATTGCAGCATTCGGCACAAGCGACAGCATTACTGGCTCCTCCAAGGATTCATGTCCTGGTGATTGGGGTTCAGATGAGGATGCGCGAGCCTAAGCGGATATTGCGCGCGAGCAAATTCTTTAGGAACACACCGTAGGCAGCATGCTTGGCCCTAACAGTGGGCCCGCGGTAATCCGAGCCACGTCCAACGCCGCTGGCATGCTATATCATGCTGACGATGCTCGTGTCAATGTTCCTGCAGCAGAAGGGACAGAACAGCATGCCGATACGACGACGGTACCGAATCTGCCCATTCTGCAGCTTCCTAAGAACATGGCTGCTCTTAGCATCGCGGGACTCCTTGTCAAATGATACGTCGTCATCGGATTGCTTCAAATTAGCAATGAAACAAAAGTTAGCACCACACTCTAATTATAGGTCATTTTTAAAATGCACGTACTAACATTAGTTTAAATCAAATAACCATGCCATTGATAAACTAATGACATCAATCTTTACTTAAATAGCATACAAAAATTTAAGCAGAATATAAATGGTACCACATATATGCAGTTAGTTAATGGACTTAATATGTAATAACAAGCCTAGAATTTAAGCCCACATTCGAATGGGACAATAGAACTTGCAGGTAGACAAAATGCCATCAAAATCATGTATAGCTAATTCCTAACTTGCATATACCAATCGCTATATTCTACAAACTCTAGAATCTAGGACCTAAAAGCATTAGCGGACCCAGGAATAGATTAAAGCCTGAGCAAACAGTCAGTTACAAGGTGTAATGTGTATTTTTTTCTATTAAATAAACTTCAACTACACTGTTCCGAACGCTGATTAATAGGGGGCGCTGCGTTCGCAGTTGCATATGTAGAATTTTTTTTTTGACAGCAATACTGTGGGGGAAACCCCCACAGCCCCCCATTTATTAAATAAATAAAAGGTTATTTACAAATATGTACAATATATACAAGGGGATTAGGGGAGTGAATTAGTTGCATATGTAGAATCCCCGTCTATAGATCCAACTACAAACCCGAGAATCCCTAACTTGCTTGCATGTCTCTACAAACCATAGGATCTTCAATACTAAACTAGGGCTAGATATATCTGTTTAGGGAAGCACCTCAGAGTCCTCGTCGGAGACGACCTCCTCGAACACCGGTACCTCCCCCATGGGGTCCCCCAGATCGGACAGGAGAGGGAGTCCCGGCGCTTCCAGCGCCGGAGGAGGCGATGACAGCGAACCGCCATGGCCGGCCGCACTTGCGGCGACGACAGCAGATGCTGCGCCGGTGTTATACCTCTGCATCGGATCCGGTCATGAAGTCCAACCGACACGATGGGCCGCCACCTTCGGCGCCGGCAGCAGATGATGCGACGGCGTCCTCCATTCCTCACGGAACCGCCTCAAGGTTGTGTGCTTGGCAGTTGGGAGAGAAGGAAGGAGGCGTTGGGTCCGGAGCAAAGTGGGTTTTTTTTTCTAGATTTGGGGCCGGAATGGTGGGGGAGGTAGGCAATGCAAGCAGGAGGGGCATTTATACTGACTGCCATTTCGAGGGTCGTTGGCCCTGCTGACGTGTGCGCATGCATGTCTCCGCATGGCTCTCCCGTGTGCTGACTTTGTCAAACACAGAGTGATGTGACATTTAGTCACTGTCAAACGGGGCCACAACGAGTCAGGGCCACTTATCAGTGGAACAAATTCAGCCAAACCAAGCCAACGAATTGCTCTCTTCACGTGTACGTGAGCGGTGTACGCAACCATGGTGTGAGTGAAGTGTAATTACCGGTTTAATTATGGTCATTTGCGAGAGAGGTCAAGCACTCTGCCTCGTTTTCAGTTCCCATTTAGTTTCCCGCTTGTTCATCTACTCGCCTGGGTTCACACACCTTTGTTCCAGACGCGCCTTTTCGTTCCGTGTAAATTTAGGCAGTTGCCATTTGCGCTCCTTCCTTTCATCATCTTCCGGCACTCTTCTTCGAAACCCATCGAACCCATCAGCCCACGGCGGAGACTTGCCATGGATGATCGCGTACCAACCATGGAGGTTCTCGACGTCCCTATCCATGGTGGCACCTTGCTGCAGGTGATTTACACCAACGAGGAACGTGTCTTGGAGACTGCCCTGGCCAATCTCGAGCAATGGCTTCAGCCTGAAAGGCACAAGTTCTTGGGCCTCGACCTTGAGTACACACGTAGCCATGCTTACAAACCCCATGTTGTCGCCATCGTGCAAATCGCCATGTGTAGACACATCCTTGTGTACCACTGGTGTAGGTCGCCGCAGACAGATCATGGACGCAAGTTGCTGCAAGATTTCTTTTCAACTAGAAGATCACGTTCGCAAGCGTGGACACGACGGACAAAAAGAAGGCTCTTGCCCAATCAGGCTTCTTTCTGCCACCACAGTAGCACCATGACATCCATATGGAATTCGGGGTACCCGGAATTGTAATGGATACTCTAGCAGGAAATATCATAGACAGTTCGTACCTCAAGATGAAGTCTATATTTCCACCAGACCTGCACAAATATTGGGAATGGAAGATGGCTCCAACAAGCCTCAACTATGCAGCGGTGGACGGATATGTCAGCTACGAGCTATACAGAAGGATTCGAGACATGAAGAACAGTTTAGGTCCAACATGGCTGGAGAAGATCCTCCCCTGGTGCAAGAGCGAAGATAGAGCTTCACGCCGCCTCTGCGGCAACGAGGGCACAATCAAAAGGATAGGCATGAAGTAGTTTTTTAAGTGTTTTTACCGCTTGATAATAAGTGTTCTTATTTGTGTTCTGGTTTGTGTGCGCGAAAAATATGTTTGTTTTACATATTAATGTAATTTTGTGCAATATGTAGCACCTAGAATTTGTTTCCATGATTTATAGATGAAATACATTGCTGTTTTTTTTTGCATGAATTAACATTAATTGGTCAAACATTAGCAGCCTTAGATTCAACTCAAATTCAACAACAGACTCGAACATTTTCAAACTGACTAGAGATCAAACTGACATATTACAACAGATAATAGTCGCAACATAAGCCAAACATTTTCAAAATGACTAGAGATCAAACAGACATATTACAACACATAATAGTCGCAACATAAGTCAAAAAATTTCAAACTGACTAGAGATGCACGATACAACACACAATTCAGACTCCCAACAGATAGCAGCTACAACATAAGCCAAATGATATCTTCAGATGGCAGTTCAAAGAATAACTCAATCTTCTTCAGTCACCTGAGGAGGGACACTTCCATCCACACACCCACCGAAGAATGGGAACTGGTGTGTGCGTGTGGTGTCGACCTTGTCGTCGTCCCATAGTGGAGTGTCCGAGACGACTGGGCCATGGTCCACGACCTCCGAGACATGGATGATGACAGTGTGCTCCAATGTCCTCGTCGAGGTCGGGGTGCGCACTATGGCTGGCATGTACGGCTCTGGCACCACCACAATGTGGGTCTTCAGGACTGCTCTCGGCTGCTTCATCCAGGCCTCTACCGAGAGGAACCAGCTGTCCACCGGGACATGCATCTGCACCAGATCACCGCCAAGATGGTTGACGAACTGCCCCACCGCAACGGGCTCCCATGCCTCCCGCGGGAATCGCTCGAAGGTGAGCTTCGTCAGATACGGAAGCTCAGATCGCTCAGCACATCTACCATGGCACCAGCGAATAAATGTGAGCGGCGCTCCACCGGCGACAACGTGCCGAGACAGATGTAACACGACGGTGCAGTCCTCCTCGAAACGGAATCGAATGAGAAGTCCACCGGTGGCGCTCTAACATCCACCTTCACCTGCCTACGGGTGACTAATATGTCATAAACGTATCCCTAATTTTTGATGCTCAATATTCCCAATATTCCCAATATTCCCTCACTCTTTGTGTTATGCCTTCACCGGCGTCGGATTCTCTCTCGTGGGGTTCAGGACTACTCATAGACCAAGAATCCCGGATCTGACGGAGAACGGGGGGGAATCTTTCCAAGAGGTGGGTCCCACCAATGTCTTGGGTGTTCCTTGGGCCTAACCTAACACAACCAAGCAATTAGTTTCACTTTTCTACCCCTTCCGGTTCACGTAGAGGGTCCAGAACAACAGTTCCGTCCTTTTTTCTCCAACGGGCCTAGGGTTTCTCCAGAGAGGACCTCTAGAGAGTATTAATCCCACCCAAGCTTAGGGTATGACATACCATGTGTGTTAGAGTGTGACATGGGTCTCGGATTCCCAAGATTACCTCAATCTCTGTGTTATGGCTTCACCGGTGTCGGATTCGATCTCTCTTACGGGTTCCAGGATACTCAGAGCCCGAAACTCTCGGATGTGACTAGACGGGGGGGGGGGGAATCTTGCCAATATGTGGGCCCTACCATTGTATTTATTGTTATTTGGTCCAAACCTAACACAACCAAGCAATTAGTTCCACTTTGCCACCCCTTTCCGGCTCACGTAGAGGGCCCATAACGATAGTTCCGTCCTTTTCTTTAGCGCGCCTAGGGTATCTCTGGAGAGGAGCTCCAGTGCATCTTATAGTGTTTCATGTGACTTTGATGACCATCATTGCCTCAATCTTTGTGTTATGGCTTCACTGGCGTCGGATTCTCTCTCGCGGGTTCCAGGGCTACTCAGAGCCCGAAACTCCTAGATCTGACGGAACGGGGGGAATATTGCCAATAGGTGGGCCCTACATTTTATTGGGTGTTTCTTGGGCCTAAACTAACATAGTGAAGCAATTAGTTCCACTTTGATACCCCCTTCCGGCTTAAGTAGAGGGGCCAGATCAGTAGTTTCGTCCTTTTCTCCAACGGGCCTAGGGTTTCTCCGGAGAGGAGCTCCAGTGCATCTTAATCCCACCCAAGCCTAGGGTATCACATAACATGTTTGTTAGAGTGTGGCATCGGTCTTGGTTGCCCAAGATTCCCTCACTCTTTGTGTTAGAGCTTCACCGGCGTCAGATTCTCTCTCGCCGGTTCCAGGGCTACTCAGAGCCCTAAACTCCCGGATTTGAAGAAATGGGGGGAATCTTACCACGAGGTGGGCCCTACCATATTCTTCGGTGTTCCTTGGGCCTAACCTAACAGAACCAAGCAATTAGCTCTACTTTGCTAACCTCTTCCGGCTCACGTAGAGGGGCTAGATCGGCAGTTCCGTCCTTTTCTCCAGGGGGCCTAGGGTTTCTCCGGAGAGGAGCTCCAGAGCGTCTGAATCCCACCCAATCCTAGGATATCAAATAACATGTTTGTTAGAGTGTGGAATGGGTCTTGGATGCACAATATTCCCTTGTTGTTTGTGTTAGGGCTTCACCGGCGTGAGATTCTCTCTAGTTGTTGCATGACTACTCATGGAACGAAACTCCCGGATCCGACGGAACGGGGGTATTTCCAAGAGGTAGGCCCTAACATTATCTTGGTTATTCCTTCGGCCTAAACCAACATAACCAAGCAATTAGTTCCACTTTGCTACCCCCTGCCGGCTCACGTAGAGGGTCCAGAACGGCAGTGTCATCCTTTTTTCCAGCGGGCCTAGGGTTTCTCTTGAGAGGAGCTCCGGAGCATCTGAATCCCACCCAAGCCTATTTTGTCGCACCCTGGCTTCTAAGGGATACTCATCGTACGAACTGGATAGTAGGTGCTTGGATTATGGGGCATAACTGCTCCCACGTCCCAGCTTCCTGGTAGGCCTGCGCTTATGCGCGACAACACAAGCCCTACTATTCCACCGTCGATGTAAACTATCCATTAGGAGTCACATGCACTACTGTCGACGTACTTCATAACAAGCACGCACTGTACGTCAACAGCTTTGAACGAATGATTATCACAACTCATCTCTACGACACAAAAGATAGAAATAAAGTTGCAACTGGCCTTCACTAAGGCAGAAATAGCGAATACAATCATCCAGAGGACACATGTCCCAACATATCATCCATTACAACAGCGGAAGCAATCAAACGGGTCTGAGTACAGACAAATCCAACAGGCTTAAGAAGCCGGAGAAATAAATAAGATGAAGCCCATCCACGTAGGTTCTGGATCCTGCCCTGGTCCAGCTAACTACTCGTCTGCAGTCTCGTCGAACTCCACAAAGTAGCCATCCTGGTGGTCATCGTAGCCGTAGTCGTACTCTGCGTAAACCACAGCCCCAACGGGGTCAGTACATCCAAGTACTGGCAAGCAAGACTCACAGTTCATCAAAGAGTTACCCGTCAACACAAGCATAGATGCTTGGGATCAACGGAAGAAAGGGGGGTGATATGAAAGTTGCTGCTGGCTGCTCTAAACAACTACAGATGATAACTACAAGTTCCGGCTAACAGAAAAGATAAGATCGAGGATTGTAACCAACTGAAAGATAACTCCAACCAAACCCATCCTGGATCTCGCCCCTTATCCAAAGAAGCAATCCGAGGATAACTCACACAGTTGTGATAAGGTGAATCAAGTTATTGTATGAATAACCTATTACTAGTCAGGTTATTAATCATTGGGTGAAACATGATTGATCATTACGTTGAAGTTGTCCTGAGTACTTGTTAGCCAGTACTTTCACCAAGTAATCCATAACCGCGGAAAACACGGCTTCTCGAGAAGATTATCCCTGCAGGGTTGCACCAATTTGGCCGTACACGCAAGAATAACCCGCCAGATGGGATGCCTCCCACCAAGCGGGGTACTCTACACAACCAACCATGCTCCGCATCAAGCCCAAAGCACCTTGGGCGCACGGCTAATCGAGCCCAGAAGAAAATGGACCCTCATAGCACTCTAAGAACGTGTCCCCCTATATGCCGACTACAAAAGTTCCACCCTGCGCTGGGCTCGCAAAAACATGCATGCGGCAAATAGAAAGCACGAACTAAATGAGGTGATTTGGACGAGATGCGAATCAGGTCAAGTTGAGGGGGGCGCCCATACTCGCTTCCCACATGCGGGTAGTGCGCTCATCATGGATCAGTAGACAAGACCCTTTTCCTATTAGGGTCGACCCTAGCAGGCTCCAAAACCTCTCGTGGGCCTCCTGCCGGTGCCTTATCATCAAATTATTATTACCATTAGCAATTAACAGGATTGATTGATTAACAGTCGAGCCCCGGTACGAAAATAATACGATAGTAAAAGTAGTAACCGACAACAGACTCGAGTAACAGCAACCCTAAGCATGCTAGATAAGAACAGGCACAAGCAATTGTTGTAGGTATGGAGATGATGGCAATATCATGGTTCAAGGTATCATGTGATGGGTTCGGAGAACAAGCAACGATACATAGGGCTAGCAATAGTAGACAAAAGATAGTATCGACAACAAGTGTGGAAAGGAACTCGATGATTCATGTGAGTGATAACTTGCCTGGCAGCTCAGCCTCGTACTGGGCTAGGTCCTGAGTAGTGGTGTCGTAAGGATCGTCGGTCTCAACGTAGTCGTCGTCTAACCGAGAAGAAGCAAACAGACAAAACAGGAATGTAAACAATCATGTTCATGGCATTGTGCACAGTCAATATGATGCATGACAATTTAATAGGTGCATCTAGATAAACTGACTAACATGATAGCACAATTTAAATGGACCCATATGCAAGGGTTGCAAATGGAAAAGGATCCATTGAAACAATGGGAACAAATGATTTACAACTATTTATTAGGTGTTGGTTGTTATCATGATGCATGCATGATGAATAACAATAACATAACAATTTAAATGCAATTGGAATGATAGTTAACAATTTAGAAAGGCATTTATTAAATTTGGAATTTTGTTACTTAAACATGGTACACAAACAATTATTGTTTTCATCAAGTTAGGGTGTGCAAAGCAATTTAAAAAATTTATATTTCAAAAGGTTATCAACTTTTAGTTGGATTACATGTTTCATATTTTGAAATTGGACTTTAGATTATTTAGTTATGAATTAAACAATATTAAACAAGTTTTGATTGAATTTAAAACAAGCTTAAATATTAACTGAATTTTATGTGTTCAAACCATAAATTCAAATCCACATTTGAAAAGTTCACACTTTAGTGGTTTGAAAACATAATTTGCATGTTCAAAAATATTTTATATTAATCAAGTTATGATTTTATCAAATTTTATTGAATTAAACAAGGTTTAAATTGTTTAGGCAATTTAAATTGTTCAAACCAGAAAACAAAATTTATATTTGAATAGAGTATTCAAAAAGGTGTGAAAAACATATTTTATTTGAATTATTTGAAAACAGTATGAATTAGTTATGAATTATTCCAATTTGTATTTGAATTATTCAAATTTGAAATTTAAAAGTATTTTGAAAATTCAAAACAGAACACAAGTTGGATATTTGGAAAGATTATAAAATTTGGAGCAATAAACATATAAAGTTTGTAATTATTGGATGCATAAATTAAAAGTTATTGAATTTGCAATTTAGGTGTTTATTCTGCCCACTTAAAAGAAATAGAATTTTAAACAGATTCGAATTATTCATTTGTTACCGCACTGGGTATCACCCGCACTCGCTGCACGGTGGGCCTGTGGCCAGCGTGGCCCATGCGCACGCTTGCGTGGCCACAGGAGTGCATGACAGGTGGGGCCACGGGTGCCAGCACAGTGAGCAAAAGATGGGGTTTTCCCCGCGGGCGCGAGGGATCGAACCCGCGACCCCCGCTGTGCGCGCGCAAGACTGAAGCCAACTGCGCTGCGAACGTTTGCTCGACAGATACAGCAACGCAAGGAGGTTAAGGTTCAGACTTGGCTATCTGAACCTTGCTGACGTGATGCAACTGCAACTCCGTCAGTCAACGTAGCTTCGCCGGCGGGAACTGCACGACCGTGCTTGGAACATGGAAGCGATGGGTGCGGGCAGAGGTGACGGATGCGTGCGTGCATATGCAGAGTAAGAGAGGGAGGTGACGGTGGTGCTCACCACCGTTTGAAGACGTGGCAGAGGGTTGATGTAGCGGCCGGCGACGAGCTCGTGGACGGCGTCGAGGTTGCCGTGCTCCTCCGGCGTGGCTCCGGTGTCGAACAAGTAGAAGAGATGGAGGCGGTTCGATTTCAGGTGGTGGATAGCTAGGTGGAGGCGGAAGGTGGCGGAGCCATGGCGAGGTTCAGAGCTCCGTCTCCGGCGAGATGCAGATGGTGAGGAGATGCGATCGTGGAGAGGAAAACGGCGGCGGAAAAAGAGGGACCAGGTAGCCTAGGGTTAGGGTTGTCGGCGCGCGGAGCCCTAGGGTAGATATAGGGCCGCTGCGCTGCTCCTGGCCGTCGAGGACGGCCGTACTCCGACGTGGAGTGGCCGGATGGACGCCGTACGGGAGGGAGACGAAGCCGATTAGAACGCACGGATCTTGGCGCAGCAGCGAACCGGTAAGTTGCGCTGTGGCGGGCTGGGCTGCTGCGCGCGGGCAGGCCTAGCGGCTGGGCTGCTTAGCTGCCGCGCGCTGCGGTAGGTTAGGTCGTTTTTATTCTTTTCTGTTTTATTTTTTTTGTAGTTTGCTTTTTGGAGAAAACTGTTAAGGTTTTAATCAAGAAAAATTACAGAAAAATTCAGTTAAGCTTTTTAGGTGATTAGAAACCACATTGCAAGCTTGGATTTCAAAAATTAAATTTTAAAATAGTAGTTTGTGTTTGGAACCAAAATAGAAGGATTTTGATGTTTAATAAAACCTTGATAAAAACATGCATTGGATAGGGTTACCCCTAGGGTTTTAGGATGACTTAGAGAGGGAAGAAAGTTTGGTGAGTTGTTATGGTTTCAAATAGGTACTGATTTGAAAATTGGAAAAGATTTGAATTTAATTGGTGGAATTAAGTGAATGATTTGAGGCAACAATTTAATAGTTGAACATTAATGAATTACTTGGAAAACAATGAAAGGTTTTGTTTTGCAAATCTTTGTTTGAAAGATTGTAACAGACAAGTGTGAAAACAAGGTTGATTCATTATGAAAACAATGCAAACATAAGTAAAACAATTGCAATGGAATGATGACATGATGCATTGCTTGAAAGTAAACAAGAAATTGAACCACTAAGGGATGTTTTCATACTTGGATGTTACAAAACGCCCCCCCTTGAAGGAATCGCGTCCCGAGATTCCCTACTGAGATGTGAAAAGGTCCGGATACTTCTTGCGAAGATCCTCTTCGGTCTCCCACGTTGCCTCTTTATCAGAATGATGCGACCATTGGACTTTCAAGAACTTGGTGCTCTTGTTGCGAGTCTTACGCTCGGTCTCATCGAGAATACGAATAGGGTGCTCCTCATAAGATAGATCATCTTGCAGTTCAATGGAATCATGATCAACTGCACGATCTGGATCTTTGAAACACTTCTTGAGTTGTGACACGTGGAACACATCATGCACTTTGGATAGTTTTTCTGGAAGTTCAAGACGATAAGCATTCTCTGCACGTCTTGAGAGGATGTTGAAAGGGCCAATGTATCTTGGTGCAAGCTTTCCTTTCACACCGAAACGATGAGTGCCTCTGAGGGGAGCTACACGGAGATATGCCTTATCACCAGGTGCATAGACCATATCCCTGTGCTTGCTATCATAATAGCTCTTCTGACGAGACTGAGCAATCCTGAGATTGTCACGAATGATACGAACTTTCTCCTCGGCTTCCTTAACAATGTCAGGGCCTAACAGTGAACGTTCACCAGCTCCAGACCAATTGATTGGACTCCTGCATCTGTGACCATACAGTGCCTCAAATGGTGCCATGCCTAGGCTTGCCTGGTAGCTGTTGTTGTAGGAGAATTCAGCATATGGAAGGCAATCCTCCCATTTCATGCCAAAGGAGAGACCACATGCTCTGAGCATATCCTCGAGAATCTGATTGACTCTTTCGACTTGCCCCTGAGACTGAGGGTGATAAGCTGTGCCGAACAGAAGTTTAGTGCCCAATGCTTCTTGAAAGCTTTTCCAGAAATGAGAAGTGAAGATACTTCCACGGTCTGAGCTTATTTCCAATGGAACACCATGAAGGGGAACAACCTTTGCTGTGTAGAGCTCTGCTAACTGGCTAGCTGAGATAGTTTCCTTTACAGCATAGAAGTGAGCAACCTTAGTGAGACGATCAATAACAACGAAGATTGCATCGTTGCCCTTTTTGGACTTTGGAAACCCAGTAACGAAGTCCATTTCAATCATGTCCCACTTCCACTCAGGAATTTTCAGAGGTTGGAGTAGACCTGCTGTCTTCTGATGGACTGCCTTAACACGTTGACAAACGTCGCATTCAGAAACGTATTGAGCAATTTCACGTTTCATGCCAGGCCACCAATACAGCGTCTTAAGATCCTGGTACATCTTTGTACTTCCAGGGTGAATGGATAGAGGAGTTTCATGAGCCTCCTTGAGAATGATATCCTTGAGACTTTGAATCTGAGGGACTGCAATGCGTCCTTCGAAGAACACAGTTCCCTTGTCATCAATTGAGAAGGACTTGAACTTATCATTGCCCTCCTTGATTTGCTCTACCATCTTCTTGATTTCATTATCACGAAGTTGTTCAGAACGAATCTTGTCCTCGAGAGTTGGACTGGCTGTCAAGCTAGCAAGGTATCCTTCAGGAACAAGACCAAGGTTCAGCTTCTGGAATTCTTCATGAAGTGGAGGTTGGCTTTCCATGATCATGAGATTATTGCCATAGGATTTGCGACTGAGAGCATCGGCCATAACATTAGCCTTGCCTGGAGTGTAAGAAATGGTGAGATCAAAGTCTTTAATCTTCTCAATCCATCTCCTTTGCCTGAGGTTCAGATCTGGCTGAGTGAAGATGTATTTCAGACTCTTATGATCGGAAAAGATTTCAGTTTTGTTACCCAACAAGTATTGTCTCCATTTCTTGAGGGCAAACACAACTGCTGCAAGTTCAAGATCATGAGTGGGATAGTTTTGCTCATGTGGGTTCAACTGACGTGAAGCATAAGCCACAACTTGACGTTCTTGCATAAGAACTGCTCCTAGGCCTTGGAGAGATGCATCACAGAATATCTGGAAAGGTTTGGTAGTATCTGGGCCAACCAGAACAGGTGTGGAAGTGAGTTTAGTCTTCAGGAGGTTGAAACTCTCATCACATTGTGGAGTCCAAACGAACTTTTTGTCCTTCTTTGTGAGATCAGTGAGAGGTTTAGCAATCTTGGAAAAGTTTTGGACGAAACGACGGCAATAGCTAGCCAAGCCAAGAAAGCTTCTAACTTGTTTCACCGTCTTAGGGGGTTTCCAATCAACAATTGCCTTAACCTTTTCAGGATCAATGGCAATGCCTTTGGCAGAGATGATATGACCAAGATATGCAACTTCTGGAATCCAGAACTCACATTTGGAAAACTTGGCATACAGACGATGCTCGCGAAGTTTCATGAGAGTGAGACGAAGGTGTTCTCCATGCTCTTCCTCGGATTTTGAGTAGACTAGAATGTCGTCAAGATATACCACAACGAACTTGTCGAGGT
Organism: Alopecurus myosuroides; assembly: GCA_028641055.1. NCBI lineage: Eukaryota > Viridiplantae > Streptophyta > Magnoliopsida > Poales > Poaceae > Alopecurus > Alopecurus myosuroides. The sequence goes on from CM054061.1 coordinate 240,384,841, forward strand.
ATTCATGGAAGACAGAATTCATGAGTCTTGAGAACGTTGCCGGTGCATTGGTGAGACCAAAGGACATGACGGTGTATTCATATAGACCGTACCGAGTGGTGAAAGCTGTCTTAGGAATATCTTCCTTTCTGATCTTTATCTGATGGTAACCCATCCTCAAATCCAACTTTGAGAATATTGAGGCTCCAGCAAGTTGATCAAAAAGATCATCGATACGAGGAAGTGGATACTTGTTCTTGATTGTTTTCTCGTTGAGAGGACGATAGTCAACCACGAGTCTTTTTGTTTGATCCTTCTTGGCAACAAACAGAGTTGGGCAACCCCAAGCGGAGGAACTAGGCTGAATGAAACCTTTGTCCATGTACATATCGATTTGCTCCTTCAACAATTTCAGTTCAGGAGGAGCTATCTTATATGGATGCTTAGAGATTGGAGCAGTACCTGGCTCAAGCTCGATCACGAACTCAACTGCTCTGTCCGGGGGCATCCCTGGCAACTCTTCTGGAAAGACGTCAGGGAATTCACAAACCACCGGAACATTTTCAATTGCAGGAAGGGGTTTGGCATCGAGGCTGAACAGCTGAACAGAACTTGATCCATATGGAGAATAGACTATCTGGCCTGAAGTGTGGGAGAGAGTTATTGACTTTTGAGCACAGTCAATTTTAGCTTTGTGGGTCTTCAACCAATCCATACCCAGAATGACATCAATGTCAGAATTTCCCAGCAACATGAGTGAAGCAAGGAATATGCGACCTCCAATTAGGATCTCATTGTCCATGCTTATCTTGGAAGTCAACATTTGCGGTCCCGGAGAGTGAACAGTCATTTGATTGCTTAGCGGAACCAGAATTAGGTTGTATGCTTTTGCAAAAATCTTTGACACAAAGGAATGCGATGCTCCAGTATCAAACAACACTTTAGCTGGAATAGAGTTTACGGGTAATATACCGAGAACGACGTCAGCAGCTTCCTCGGCTTTGTCGGCCTTGATATGGTTCACCCTCGCGTTCCTCCCGACAGGCCTGTTGTTGGAGTTCAAGGCTTTAGCCGGGGGAGCACGAACCATAGCCTGGTTGGTGTTGGGGCGAGGAGGTAGGGGTAGCTGCTTCTGAGTGCACTTATCAGCATAGTGTCCAGTATCCTTGCACTTGTAGCAAGTGACGGCACGAGAAGGACCTGGCCTTGGCTGCCCCATAGGGAACCTCTGACCCTGCATCTGAGATGGGTTGGGTGGGCGGGGACCAAAGCCTGGAGAAGCTTGGGCATTTGGAGCCCGAGTGACAGCAGCATTTGGCACCCAGATGCGGCGCTTCTGCGGAGGGGTGGTCATGTTGGAGGAGGAACCACCCTCACGCGAGTGCTTGCGCGACTCTTCGAACGCCTTGCGCCCATTCTCCTCATTGAGCGCGGTGTTCACGAGCTCCACGAAGTCCTTGCACTTGATGTTTGTGAGAGCGTACTTCAGTTCCGGGTTAAAACCTCGGCGGAACCTTGCCATCTTCTTGGCTTCGGTGGACACTTCGTCACCAGCGTACCGAGCGAGACGATTGAACTCGTTCTGGTAGCCGAGAACGTCCAGCTTGCCCTGTCTGAGAGAGCAGAATTCCTCACGCATCCTTTCCATGAGACCATCCGGGATGTGGTGCTTCAGGAAGGCCTCCCTGAAACATCCCCAGGTGATAGGATAGCCAGCTCTCATGGTCTGGTAGTTCTCCCACCAAGTAGCTGCCTGACCCTTCAGTAGGTAGGTGGCGTACTTGACCTTATCCTCTTCTGCAACATGAGCAATCTCCAGAGCTCTTGCTACGTCACGGATCCAGTCATCAGCATCCAGGGGCTCACGTGTTGCCACGAAAGCTTTTGGGCCCAAGCTGAGGAAGTCCTTGATGGAGACCCTTGGAGCATTCTGGTTGTGTTGCTGGTTAGCCTGGATCTGGGCCATCTGTGTCACCACTTGGGTCATCTGAGCCAACAGTTCCCCCATTGGTGGTGGCGGAGGCGGGTTGTTCCTGGTTGGAGGCATCCTGAACAGAAATTCATTTTAGCACAACAACAGAAAAGGATAGACTTGGTAACCGAAAGATAGATTATTCCGACGCATGAATAGATAACCAACAGGTACATCATCACATGTTCAACTACATCAGAATATCCAACAGACCAATACATGGTTCGAAAACGAAAGGATAAACTAGACACAGCTAGTAATGGATACAACGATACTCCCATGCTCATCACGCAGGACGGCGGTGAGTAGTACGACGAGAGATATGGTGAGGAGGAACCCCACGGAAGTAGGTATCACGACGATCCATGTAGATAGGAACTGCTCTGAGAGCAACTCTCGGTGTGGTGAAGTAGAAAGCGTCGTGTCCCTGTGCTCCATAGCGGGGAATCCCTGTGTAACCAGCTCCGAGGTCGAGAAGTGGGCCTCTGATCGGCTCGTAACCTCCAGCATCTGGCAGAGGAAAACCCAGTGTCTGCTGGAAACGTGCAAAGCGCTCGTCTCCAACAAAGTCTGTGGTGTACGTCGCCAGACGAGTGAGAGCAAGGTGGAGCTGCTCCCTGACTGAGGCTAACTCCTGAGAAAGTGCGGAAGCAACGGCGTCACTGTGCCACACGAACTGGGCAGTGGTCTGCAGCCTGGAGCTATCAGTCTCGTAGGTATCCAGGTCGCGGTGGACAGTGAAGTGAACTCCCGCTGCCGTGATGTAACCACGGGGGATGTGACGAAAACTGGACTTATCAAACCCCCAGTAGTCAGCACGGAGGACGGTGAGACTCACGTACGCTGCCTGCTGCACGGCCATATCCACAGTGGACCCTACTGCCTCGTACTGGTGGACAATGCTCCTGCCATCATCCGACAGAATGTAGACGATAGCCCGGTAGCAAGTCTGGTCAAACTCTCGCTGGTGCTCGTAGACCTGGTACTCTGGTGCCCAACGGAACCCCAGATAGGTAACCATGTCTCTCAGCAACTCCGGAAAACCGGCGGTGCTCTCACAGCGAGTCATGCGAACCACCTGCGGGTAGTAGCTGAGACCCATCTGCAGATGATTTGGAAGGTTGAAAACAACAACAAGGTTCAATGGACGAAAAGGATGTTGAAAAGAACATGATATCGAAGCAACATCGGGAAAACGAGACCAAAAGTCCTGAGGTACTAAGGAGAACCCAAAACACGTGAAATCCTAACTTGAAAGTTTAGGTGAGAACAGAAAACAACGTTGCACTTCCTTACCAGAAAAGGGTGGGTGGGTGGGGAAAGAAGAAAAATGGCAGAATTCCTACTCTCACGTTTCATTTTTCCTATATAGCTACAAAATAGTTTCTAGACTCAACTGCGACCAGTAAAAAGGGATCCTATAGGCAGACAGGCTCTGATACCATTTGTCGCACCCTGGCTTCTAAGGGATACTCATCGTACGAACTGGATAGTAGGTGCTTGGATTATGGGGCATAACTGCTCCCACGTCCCAGCTTCCTGGTAGGCCTGCGCTTATGCGCGACAACACAAGTGTCGCACCCTGATTTCTAGGGGATACTCACCGTACGAACTGGATAGCAGATGCTTGGATTATGGGGCATTACTGCTCCCACGTCCCAGCTTCCTGGTAGGCCTGCGCTTATGCGCGACAACACAAGCCCTGCTATTCCATCGTCGATGTAAACTATCCACTAGAGATCAAAGGCACTTCCGTCGACGTACTTCAAACCATACACACATGGTACGTCAACGGCGTTGAACAACTGATATCACAACAGATCTCTACGACACAAAAGATTGAAATAAGCTGCAAATGGCTCTCATTAGAGCAGAGATAGCAAATACAATCATTCAGAGGGCACATGCCCCAACAATACATCATTACAATACAGCAGAAGCATTCAACATGTCTGAGTACAGACAAGAACCAAATAGGCCTAAGAGGCCGGAAACGAAAAGACGGAGCCCATCCACGAAGTCTCGGATCCTGTCCGGGTCTGCTATCTACTCGTCAGCAGTCTCGTCAAACTCCACGAAGTAGCCATCCTGGTGATCCTCGTAGTCGTAGTCGAAGTCTGCGTAAACCACAGCCCCAACGGGGTCAGTACATCCAAGTACTGGCAAGCAAGACTCACATTTCATCAAGGAGTTACTCGTCAACACAAGCCGGGATGCTTGGGTTCAACGGAAGAAGATGGGTATTATAAAAGCTGCAGCGGGCTACTCTAACCAACTACAGAAGATACTACTAGTTCCGGCTAACAGAAAAGATAAGATCGAGGAATTGTAACCAACTGAAAGATAACTTCAAACAAACCCATCCTGGATCTCGCCCCTTATCCGAAGAAGCAATCCGAGGATAACTCACACCGTTATAATAAGGTGAATCACGTTATTGTGTGAATAACCTATTACTAGTCAAGTTATTAATCATTGGGTGAAACATGATTGATCATTATGTTGAAGTTGTCCTGAGTACTTGTTAGCCAGTACTTTCACCAAGTAATCCATAACCGCGGAAAACACGGCTTCTCGAGAAGATTTACCCTGCAGGGGTGCACCATAGTAACCGTACACGCATGAATAACCCGCCAGATGGGAAATCACCCCACCAAGCGGGGTACTCAACACAACCAACCCTTCTTCGCATCAAGCCCAAAGCACCGCGTGCTGTGCGTGCGCGGCTAATCGAGCCCCACGAAGAAAAGGGGACCCTCATAGCACTGGAAGACCACGCCGCCCTAAATGCCGACTACAAAAGTTCCACCCTGGCGCCAAGGGTTCGTACCTGCATATGATGCAGCAAATGGAACACCCGAACTAGTACGGCGATTTGGACGAGATGCGAATCGAGTCAGTTGAGGGGGGCGCCCATACTCGCTTCCCACATGCGGGTAGTGCGCTCATCATGGATCAGTAGACAAGACCCTTTTCCTAATTAGGGGGTCGACACTAGCAGGCCTCAAAACCACAAAGGGCCTCCTGCCGGTGCCTTATCATCAAATTATTATTAACAGTAGCATTAACAGGATTGATTGATTAATATTCGAGCCCCGATACGGTAACAATAATAAGAGTACGATAGTAAAAGAGGTAACCGACGACAGGCTCGAGCAAAAGCAACCCTAAGCATGCTATATAAGAACAGGCTCAAACAAAGACTGTAGGTATGGAGGTGGGGCAATATCATGGCTCAAGGTAGCATGTGATGGGTTCGGAGAACAAGCATCGATTCATAGGGCTAGCAGAAATAGACAAAAGGATAGTATCGACAACAAGTGTGGAAGAGAACTCGATGATTCATGTGAGTGATAACTTGCCTGCAAACCCAGTAGCCTGGTACTGAGCTGAAAATCCTTAGAAGGGGTACCGTACGTCTCGTCGGTCTCAACGTCGTCGTCTAAAGCGAGAAGAAGCAAACACACAATCGAAAGAGACGAACAATCAATACATGGCATAGGTGCACAAACACGGGATGATGCATGTCATGTTAATAGATGCATCAAAGTAAACTACTCAACAAAATAACACAATTTAATCGGACCCATATGCAATGTGAATTGCATATGGATGCAAATGATTGAGGTTGAAGCAATGATCTACAATTAGATAACATGTGTAAGTTGTTTAGCATGATGCATGCATGATGAAAACAAGAAGTAAACAATATTAGATGCAAATGGAAAAGGAAGAAAACAAGTGTGGGATTTTATTTGTCATGTTAAGAATTTTTGGTTCCTTATTGATGTCACACAAGTAATTGTGGTTTTCAACAAGTTAAAGTGTTCAAAACAAATAACAAAGTTTATATTTGAAAAGTTTATGCTTTTATGGTTTGAAAACATATTTTATATGTCCCAAAAGAATTTGTTTTGATCAAGTTATGAATTTAACAATATTAAATGATTTAAACAAGGTTTAAATCATTTAACCAATTTTAATTATTCAAAACATGAAACAAATTTTATATTTGGAAAGGTGGTTTAATTTTGCATGGAAAACATATTTTATTTGTGGAAATTGGATTTAAAATGAGCAAGTTATTATTTTGGCAATTTTAAATGCATTAAACAAGAAACAGTTGTTTTCAGCAATTTAAATTATTCAAAACAGCAAACAAAATTTATATTTGGAAAGTAAATGAAAAGTTGATGGGAAAACATATTTGGTTTGTTGAATTTGGAATTTTTATGCCCAAGTTATGAATTTTGCAAGTTTAAGTGAATTTGACAAGTTTTCAAATATTGCACCAATTTAAAATATTCAAAACAGTAAACAAATTTTATATTTGGATAGAACATTTAATTTGGTATTGAAAACATATAAAAAATGTTGGAATTGGAGTTAAAATGATTTATTTATGCAATTTAGAAGATATAGGGCAAATCTGCCATTTTTTATGATCTAGGGACTTAGGAAATATTATTTCAGGGCTAGAATTTAATTACCAGGGGCCTATGTGTGATTTTGGGATGTTGCTGTGACCAAACACATGGGAAAAAAATGTTTTGGTTAAAATGAGGGAGGGGGGATTCGAACCCCCCACCTCCTGATGCGCTCCAGGGGACAGAACCAGTGGGCTAGCTACTCGAGTTGTGATGGAAGGGGACTCGGGGGGGCTTAAGCTGTGGCTGCGCGGAAGTTAACTGAATTTAAGTGCACGCATCGCTGCTGTGCCTCGACCGACAGAGATCAAACATCGATCTGCAGGGGCAATCGCCGGAGGCGCTAGGGCGTGGGGGTGGCCGTGTGGGTGATGGTGGCGGAAGGGAAAGGAGGAGGGTAGCGAGAGGGGAAGGAGCACTCACCCGAGGGGCGCAGCAGGAGGAGGTCGGGGCGGTACAGGAGCAGCAGGTCGAGCGGACAGCAGGGCGACGGCCGACGACGGGAGGCGACGGGGCGGCGCATCCGGGGCTCCTCCGGGCCGGCCGAGGCAGCGAGGACGGAGAGGGAACCTCCCCGGTTCCATTCCCGGCCTCGGCACGGTCCGCCGGTGACCAAGGCGGCGGCGCTCGCCGGAGGAAAGGGGCTGCTCGAGTGGGGTGTGAGGTTCAGAGGTGTTGGGTTCAGAGAGAGAGGGAGGGAAAGATGGCGGCTGGGAGGATGGGGTCTAGGGTTAGGGCTAGGAGTGGGGGAGAGGTGGAGCTTTATGGAGGGAGAGGAGGTAGTACGGCAAGCATCTGGAGGGGGGAGGAGGGGATCGACCGGTGGTGATGCGGTCGTACTGAAGATGACGACCTGTTGAGGAAGAAGACAAACAGAAGGGTAGCGGGCCAGAAAAAGAAGTGGGCTTGGGGGAGAAATTGGATGGGGTGGGCTGCTGTACTCTCTCCTTCTCCCTTTTCTATTTTGTTTTTCTTCTTTTTTTTTGTAGCAAAAGAAAATGGAAGAGATAGATACTTTGGGGTTTTCCAAAAATTACAGAAAAATTTGGTTAGCATAAATAGGTTAGACACCACCCAAAACCAAGTTTGGAATTCCAAAAACATTTGAATTTGATGATGTTTGGAAATAGTTCATATTGGAGTGATTTGAGTATTAAAAATTATTATTGAAACCAAAATTTTAGATAGGGTGACCCGAATTGATTTAATTGGAAAACAAGATATGAGAGAAAGTTTTGGTTATTATTGTTATAGTTTCAAATTGGGTTCTGTTTTGAATGTTTTGGTTTGAATTTGAGCAATTTGGAAATTAATAGATTAATATTGAAAACAAGGATTTTAATAGGGGAACCCTATTGATTAAAGTGATTAAATTAGTTGATTAAATTCACAAGTTCAAATTGGTTCTGCTTGATGCATTTAATTTGAAGATGAAGGTGATTTGGAAATTAGTTGTTTGATTAAACCCACAATTTTAATAAGTGATCAACATGGAATAAAATGAAAGCAATTTGGTTGTTTTTACTTGAACTCTCACTTTGGAAATTGTAACATCACAAGGATGAAACAAAGGGTTTGAAATTTGAGTTGAAATTCAAACAGAAAACAAAGGAAAACAAATGAAAACAGTTGGAAAATAAATGGAAAACAAACAAAACAATTGCAATCAACATGATGCCATGATGCAAAACATAAAATAACAGAGAGCAAACATTCTAAAGGCTGTTTTTCAGACTTGGGATGTTACAAAACGCCCCCCCTTGAAGGAATCGCGCCCCGAGATTCCTACTGAGAACAGAAAAGGTTCGGAAACTTCTTGGGTAGACGTCAGGGAATTTGGAAACCACCGGAACATATTCAAATAAAGGGAGAGGTTTTGTATCGAGGGTGTATAGTTGGATAGAATTTGACTCATTTGTAGAATAGACTATCGGTAATAAGGGTGGAACAGAGTTATTGACATCAATTGAACACCAAGGATGACATCAATGTCAGAATCAGCAACATGAGAGTAACGAGGAATATGTGGCCTCTCATTATAATTGGATTGTTCTTACTTATGTTGGAAGTCAACATTTGAGATTCCGGAGAGTGAACAGAGTTTTGATTGCTTAGTGGAGCTAGAATTGGGTTGTATGTTGTGGAAAAGATTGTTGACACAAAGGAATGTGATGCTCCGGTATCAAATAACACTTTAACTGGATAAGAGTTTACGAGGAAGTTTTGATTAGACGCCGGTAGAAGAATTGAATTGGAAAACAACAACAAGATTTCAACGGACGAAAAGGATGTTGAGAAGAACAGGATAATGAAGCAACTCCGGGAAAACGAGAACAAAACTCCTGAGGTACTACGGAAAACCCATCCGGGCTTCTAAAGGATCAATTTCTACTGCTTAAGGAATAGAGGATCTGCTTTCGGGGCCTATTTGCCACCGTTCTCAATCGTGAGTAGGCAACATGATAAATCATGTCACAACCACCTCCATTCCTATGGACTAGTAGATATAACTATCCCAGAGAAACCAGGATTCGTGAAATCCTAACTTGAAAGTTCAGATGAGAAGGGAAAAATCAACGTTGCACTTCCTTACCAGAAAAGGGAGGGAGGGTGGGGAAAGAAGAAAAAGAACAGAATTCCTACTCTCACGTTTCATTTTTCCTATATAGCTACAAAATAGTTTCTAGACTCAACTGCGACCAGTAAAAAGGGATCCTACAGGCAGACAGGCTCTGATACCATTTGTCGCACCCTGATTTCTAGGGGATACTCACCGTACGAACTGGATAGCAGATGCTTGGATTATGGGGCATAACTGCTCCCACGTCCCAGCTTCCTGGTAGGCCTGCGCTTATGCGCGACAACACAAGCCCTGCTATTCCATCGTCGATGTAAACTATCCACTAGAGATCAAAGGCACTTCCGTCGACGTACTTCAAACCATACACACATGGTACGTCAACGGCGTTGAACAACTGATATCACAACAGATCTCTACGACACAAAAGATTGAAATAAGCTGCAAATGGCTCTCATTAGAGCAGAGATAGCAAATACAATCATTCAGAGGGCAAATGCCCCAACAATACATCATTACAATACAGCGGAAGCATTCAACATGTCTGAGTACAGACAAGAACCAAATAGGCCTAAGAGGCCGGAAACGAAAAGACGGAGCCCATCCACGAAGTCTCGGATCCTGCCCGGGTCTGCTATCTACTCGTCAGCAGTCTCGTCAAACTCCACGAAGTAGCCATCCTGGTGATCCTCGTAGTCGTAGTCGAAGTCTGCGTAAACCACAGCCCCAACGGGGTCAGTACATCCAAGTACTGGCAAGCAAGACTCACATTTCATCAAGGAGTTACTCGTCAACAAAAGCCGGGATGCTTGGGTTCAACGGAAGAAGATGGGTATTATAAAAGCTGCAGCGGGCTGCTCTAACCAACTACAGAAGATACTACTAGTTCCGGCTAACAGAAAAGATAAGATCGAGGAATTGTAACCAACTGAAAGATAACTTCAAACAAACCCATCCTGGATCTCGCCCCTTATCCGAAGAAGCAATCCGAGGATAACTCACACCGTTATAATAAGGTGAATCACGTTATTGTGTGAATAACCTATTACTAGTCAAGTTATTAATCATTGGGTGAAACATGATTGATCATTATGTTGAAGTTGTCCTGAGTACTTGTTAGCCAGTACTTTCACCAAGTAATCCATAACCGCGGAAAACACGGCTTCTCGAGAAGATTTACCCTGCAGGGGTGCACCATAGTAACCGTACACGCATGAATAACCCGCCAGATGGGAAATCACCCCACCAAGCGGGGTACTCAACACAACCAACCCTTCTTCGCATCAAGCCCAAAGCACCGCGTGCTGTGCGTGCGCGGCTAATCGAGCCCCACGAAGAAAAGGGGACCCTCATAGCACTGGAAGACCACGCCGCCCTAAATGCCGACTACAAAAGTTCCACCCTGGCGCCAAGGGTTCGTACCTGCATATGATGCAGCAAATGGAACACCCGAACTAGTACGGCGATTTGGACGAGATGCGAATCGAGTCAGTTGAGGGGGGCGCCCATACTCGCTTCCCACATGCGGGTAGTGCGCTCATCATGGATCAGTAGACAAGACCCTTTTCCTAATTAGGGGGTCGACACTAGCAGGCCTCAAAACCACAAAGGGCCTCCTGCCGGTGCCTTATCATCAAATTATTATTAACAGTAGCATTAACAGGATTGATTGATTAATATTCGAGCCCCGATACGGTAACAATAATAAGAGTACGATAGTAAAAGAGGTAACCGACGACAGGCTCGAGCAAAAGCAACCCTAAGCATGCTATATAAGAACAGGCTCAAACAAAGACTGTAGGTATGGAGGTGGGGCAATATCATGGCTCAAGGTAGCATGTGATGGGTTCGGAGAACAAGCATCGATTCATAGGGCTAGCAGAAATAGACAAAAGGATAGTATCGACAACAAGTGTGGAAGAGAACTCGATGATTCATGTGAGTGATAACTTGCCTGCAAACCCAGTAGCCTGGTACTGAGCTGAAAATCCTTAGAAGGGGTACCGTACGTCTCGTCGGTCTCAACGTCGTCGTCTAAAGCGAGAAGAAGCAAACACACAATCGAAAGAGACGAACAATCAATACATGGCATAGGTGCACAAACACGGGATGATGCATGTCATGTTAATAGATGCATCAAAGTAAACTACTCAACAAAATAACACAATTTAATCGGACCCATATGCAATGTGAATTGCATATGGATGCAAATGATTGAGGTTGAAGCAATGATCTACAATTAGATAACATGTGTAAGTTGTTTAGCATGATGCATGCATGATGAAAACAAGAAGTAAACAATATTAGATGCAAATGGAAAAGGAAGAAAACAAGTGTGGGATTTTATTTGTCATGTTAAGAATTTTTGGTTCCTTATTGATGTCACACAAGTAATTGTGGTTTTCAACAAGTTAAAGTGTTCAAAACAAATAACAAAGTTTATATTTGAAAAGTTTATGCTTTTATGGTTTGAAAACATATTTTATATGTCCCAAAAGAATTTGTTTTGATCATGTTATGAATTTAACAATATTAAATGATTTAAACAAGGTTTAAATCATTTAACCAATTTTAATTATTCAAAACATGAAACAAATTTTATATTTGGAAAGGTGGTTTAATTTTGCATGGAAAACATATTTTATTTGTGGAAATTGGATTTAAAATGAGCAAGTTATTATTTTGGCAATTTTAAATGCATTAAACAAGAAACAGTTGTTTTCAGCAATTTAAATTATTCAAAACAGCAAACAAAATTTATATTTGGAAAGTACATGAAAAGTTGATTGGAAAACATATTTGGTTTGTTGAATTTGGAATTTTTATGCCCAAGTTATGAATTTTGCAAGTTTAAGTGAATTTGACAAGTTTTCAAATATTGCACCAATTTAAAATATTCAAAACAGTAAACAAATTTTATATTTGGATAGAACATTTAATTTGGTATTGAAAACATATAAAAAATGTTGGAATTGGAGTTAAAATGATTTATTTATGCAATTTAGAAGATATAGGGCAAATCTGCCATTTTTTATGATCTAGGGACTTAGGAAATATTATTTCAGGGCTAGAATTTAATTACCAGGGGCCTATGTGTGATTTTGGGATGTTGCTGTGACCAAACACATGGGAAAAAAATGTTTTGGTTAAAATGAGGGAGGGGGGATTCGAACCCCCCACCTCCTGATGCGCTCCAGGGGACAGAACCAGTGGGCTAGCTACTCGAGTTGTGATGGAAGGGGACTCGGGGGGGGCTTAAGCTGTGGCTGCGCGGAAGTTAACTGAATTTAAGTGCAGCATCGCTGCTGTGCCTCGACCGACAGAGATCAAACATCGATCTGCAGGGGCAATCGCCGGAGGCGCTAGGGCGTGGGGGTGGCCGTGTGGGTGATGGTGGCGGAAGGGAAAGGAGGAGGGTAGCGAGAGGGGAAGGAGCACCCACCCGAGGGGCGCAGCAGGAGGAGGTCGGGGCGGTACAGGAGCAGCAGGTCGAGCGGACAGCAGGGCGACGGCCGGCGACGGGAGGCGACGGGGCGGCGCATCCGGGGCTCCTCCGGGCCGGCCGAGGCAGCGAGGACGGAGAGGGAACCTCCCCGGTTCCATTCCCGGCCTCGGCACGGTCCGCCGGTGACCAAGGCGGCGGCGCTCGCCGGAGGAAAGGGGCTGCTCGAGTGGGGTGTGAGGTTCAGAGGTGTTGGGTTCAGAGAGAGAGGGAGGGAAAGATGGCGGCTGGGAGGATGGGGTCTAGGGTTAGGGCTAGGAGTGGGGGAGAGGTGGAGCTTTATGGAGGGAGAGGAGGTAGTACGGCAAGCATCTGGAGGGGGGAGGAGGGGATCGACCGGTGGTGATGCGGTCGTACTGAAGATGACGACCTGTTGAGGAAGAAGACAAACAGAAGGGTAGCGGGCCAGAAAAAGAAGTGGGCTTGGGGGAGAAATTGGATGGGGTGGGCTGCTGTACTCTCTCCTTCTCCCTTTTCTATTTTGTTTTTCTTCTTTTTTTTTTGTAGCAAAAGAAAATGGAAGAGATAGATACTTTGGGGTTTTCCAAAAATTACAGAAAAATTTGGTTAGCATAAATAGGTTAGACACCACCCAAAACCAAGTTTGGAATTCCAAAAACATTTGAATTTGATGCTGTTTGGAAATAGTTCATATTGGAGTGATTTGAGTATTAAAAATTATTATTGAAACCAAAAATTTTAGATAGGGTGACCCGAATTGATTTAATTGGAAAACAAGATATGAGAGAAAGTTTTGGTTATTATTGTTATAGTTTCAAATTGGGTTCTGTTTTGAATGTTTTGGTTTGAATTTGAGCAATTTGGAAATTAATAGATTAATATTGAAAACAAGGAGTTTAATAGGGGAACCCTATTGATTAAAGTGATTAAATTAGTTGATTAAATTCACAAGTTCAAATTGGTTCTGCTTGATGCATTTAATTTGAAGATGAAGGTGATTTGGAAATTAGTTGTTTGATTAAACCCACAATTTTAATAAGTGATCAACATGGAAGAAAATGAAAGCAATTTGGCTGTTTTTACTTGAACTCTCACTTTGGAAATTGTAACATCACAAGGATGAAACAAAGGGTTTGAAATTTGAGTTGAAATTCAAACAGAAAACAAAGGAAAACAAATGAAAACAGTTGGAAAATAAATGGAAAACAAACAAAACAATTGCAATCAACATGATGCCATGATGCAAAACATAAAATAACAGAGAGCAAACATTCTAAAGGCTGTTTTTCAGACTTGGGATGTTACAACAAGCCCTACTATTCCACCGTCGATGTAAACTATCCATTAGGAGTCACAGGCACTACTGTCGACGTACTTCATAACAAGCACGCACTGTACGTCAACAGCTTTGAACGAATGATTATCACAACTCATCTCTACGACACAAAAGATAGAAATAAAGTTGCAACTGGCCTTCACTAAGGCAGAAATAGCGAATACAATCATCCAGAGGACACATGTCCCAACATATCATCCATTACAACAGCGGAAGCAATCAAAGGGGTCTGAGTACAGACAAATCCAACAGGCTTAAGAAGCCGGAGAAATAAATAAGATGAAGCCCATCCACGTAGGTTCTGGATCCTGCCCTGGTCCAGCTAACTACTCGTCTGCAGTCTCGTCGAACTCCACAAAGTAGCCATCCTGGTGGTCATCGTAGCCGTAGTCGTACTCTGCGTAAACCACAGCCCCAACGGGGTCAGTACATCCAAGTACTGGCAAGCAAGACTCACAGTTCATCAAAGAGTTACCCGTCAACACAAGCATAGATGCTTGGGATCAACGGAAGAAAGGGGGGTGATATGAAAGTTGCTGCTGGCTGCTCTAAACAACTACAGATGATAACTACAAGTTCCGGCTAACAGAAAAGATAAGATCGAGGATTGTAACCAACTGAAAGATAACTCCAACCAAACCCATCCTGGATCTCGCCCCTTATCCAAAGAAGCAATCCGAGGATAACTCACACAGTTGTGATAAGGTGAATCAAGTTATTGTGTGAATAACCTATTACTAGTCAGGTTATTAATCATTGGGTGAAACATGATTGATCATTACGTTGAAGTTGTCCTGAGTACTTGTTAGCCAGTACTTTCACCAAGTAATCCATAACCGCGGAAAACACGGCTTCTCGAGAAGATTATCCCTGCAGGGTTGCACCAATTTGGCCGTACACGCAAGAATAACCCGCCAGATGGGATGCCTCCCACCAAGCGGGGTACTCTACACAACCAACCATGCTCCGCATCAAGCCCAAAGCACCTTGGGCGCACGGCTAATCGAGCCCAGAAGAAAATGGACCCTCATAGCACTCTAAGAACGTGTCCCCCTATATGCCGACTACAAAAGTTCCACCCTGCGCTGGGCTCGCAAAAACATGCATGCGGCAAATAGAAAGCACGAACTAAATGAGGTGATTTGGACGAGATGCGAATCAGGTCAAGTTGAGGGGGGCGCCCATACTCGCTTCCCACATGCGGGTAGTGCGCTCATCATGGATCAGTAGACAAGACACTTTTCCTATTAGGGTCGACACTAGCAGGCTCCAAAACCTCTCGTGGGCCTCCTGCCGGTGCCTTATCATCAAATTATTATTACCATTAGCAATTAACAGGATTGATTGATTAACAGTCGAGCCCCGGTACGAAAATAATACGATAGTAAAAGTAGTAACCGACAACAGACTCGAGTAACAGCAACCCTAAGCATGCTAGATAAGAACAGGCACAAGCAATTGCTGTAGGTATGGAGATGATGGCAATATCATGGTTCAAGGTATCATGTGATGGGTTTGGAGAACAAGCAACGATACATAGGGCTAGCAATAGTAGACAAAAGATAGTATCGACAACAAGTGTGGAAAGGAACTCGATGATTCATGTGAGTGATAACTTGCCTGGCAGCTCAGCCTCGTACACTACAACAGGACAGGGCTTTGGTAACACAGTGTTATGTTACCACAGGCCGAAAAAGGTGTTACTAGGCCATATGGTAACACATTTTTTAATGTGTTCCATTAGACCATGTTACTAAGTGGTGTCCACTGTCACACATAATAGTTGTTACTATATCTTAAAAATTGTGTTACAATTTCATTGTAGTAACATGCATATTATGTGTTACCCAATATGCCGGTAACACATTATTTTAACTACGGTAACACCTGTAGTAACATACTTTTTGTGGACGTAGGACATTGGTGGTAACATATTTTTGTAACTATGGTAACACAGTTAGTAACACCTTTTTTAGCCTCAAAATATAACTAGTAACACAATATTCAAACACTGTAACACTATATTTTTACTACCTTGGTAATTGTAGTAACACCATGAGTAACACTATATTCGTATGGCAACAAACATATCGCTTCTATTATTAGTAAATAAAAATTAGGTGTGCATTTTATTGAATATACATTTATTAAACAAAATTGTCACAATTGTCAAAATAATTAATTATTTAATTATAATGCTTAGCGCAATTAAATAATGCAATGAAGCAGCACAGATACACAAATTGAGTATATCATTACTCTTATTGGACTATACAAAAGTGTAGGATACCAAGCATTGCCAATTTGCAATGAATAGATGCCAATATTATTGGTGCGACGATACATCATCCACATAAATGACATAGAAAACACAATTCCAAAGAGTATTACAACTATCTTTCAAATAAATTTGACCAAAAAATAAGATCGTCTAAATGATATTACATTTTGTCAATCTATCAATAAAAACTATGCAATATCTTCATAGTTTATTTGCTTCTTGATCCAATCGAGGAATTCAGCTACAACTCAGGTGTGCTTCCGAATCTGTAAGATATAAATTCGACATTAGCTATATGATTGAATATACCATAATATCATTTATAATATGGAAGAGAAAACTTAAAACTTACAAAAGCTGAAGGCCAAGCAATTAAATATCCTGCCACAAAAGCATCACCAATTGTCTTGCAATCGCATACTTCCCTTACTAACTCCTCATTAGCAATAATTACTTCGTTTATGTGCACAAGTGTAAATTGAGCCCCTAACTCGACACCAGCAGCCTTAGTTGCAGGATTAGTACTACGAATAGTACCATATGCAACATTCCGCTTGTTTGGATATGTTGAAGTCTTTAAAACTACTTTGGAACCCTCCTGTAAGCATTCAATAACAATATCCTGTTAAATATACCATTTTAATACATATACTGGCATACAAGCATGGGTACAACCATCCGTCTTGGAGGATCTTTACCTTCAATGGAGAAGTACGCCTTCTTTTCGAGGGGGCTGATTCTGGGCATGTTCTAGTCCTCTGGTCTAATCTTGAAATATCTCCTTCCGTCTGATCCCTCGTTTCCCTCACCTGCAAAGAGACAATAATAGTACAGAAGAACGATCATTATATCCTGGAGCTAATTGTTTGATGAACTCGTAATAAAGGCTTTATCAAAAGGATGTGTTTGGGATAGCTCCACTTTATCAATCTATCGCTAGAGCAAGTGAAGCTACCCCAAACACCAAAACTCCATCCTGCACACTCTGATATGTGATGTTCAACCAAAGAAAAAACAATGGCAACCACTCAATAATCACAGGTCACGGTCATCCATGGAGAGAAAATGAGACCACCTTTCTCTTCACGTGACACAACTCCTAGTGCCGTATGCAGTACCCAATCCGTGGGAGAAATAAATAAATAATAGAATATAATAAAGGGTGGCCCGTTATTTCTCCTTCTAATCCGAATCTGGAGGTAATTAGTGAACCAAACACTTTGTTTCTTCTCTCGAATTGACGCCATGTAAGCTCACAGTTTGAGGGTGTCTTGCAGTATCTTGAGGGATGTATTTACGTACTTGTTAATTCACAAAGCAAAAAAAGATGACCTGGAGCTACCTTTCTTAATTCATACAGGGATATACTTGTCCAGTTAACCATGCATTTTTAGCAAAACACTACACAAAAAAGAGAAGTGTTGCCGTTTTCTATTACCGGGCATTAACAATTGCCAGAACCTAGCTTGTACTGTGCCTGATGCAAAATGTACTGCTACATGCGTCCATACATAGAGCTGCAGCCTTCAAAACTAAAAGACACACAAATATTACCTCTAGTTCATATTTATCCCTGTTTTGATTCTTCACCCTGATTTATCTATCACCCATGATTTTGTGTTGTGGCCACGAATTCCCCTCAAGCTTCTGTGTTGAGGTCACCCATAGGCTCGATTTCAGTTCCAGCATCCTGTTGAACAGTCAAGTCGTCTATTTTAATCGTTTACAACCAAAAAAAACTGAGGTTTTTTGGACAACTTAAATTCATCAGACTACTTTTATCCTAACAAAGGCACCAAACAAGGATTTAGATAGTTAGACACTGAAAGTAATTGAACACAAATTGGTTTACTGTATGTTATAGGTTTCCGTAACATACACTTGTTCAGATAACCACCAACAGCATGCACTTTTTTCCACTTCAAGTCTCAAGAATAAATTGGATTTCAAGTTCTAGAAAAACAATACTAGCATATCATAGTATCAGATTCAGCTCTTATCCACCTAAGATTTTGTTTTGTTGATAATTGATAAAAAATAGTAACATGATTTGCCCTGAAACTCAAATAGTGAGTTCTGCAACATGCATGTTATGTTACTCCCGATAATACAAATAAACCATTCATTTTCTGACAGCACAGCCCTAAACATGATTTAACAAACCAATGTAACAAAATTTATTTCCTCAAGCATCCCACTGAATTTTCTATCCACGGGTAGTGTAAAAATTCACAATCCGCATAATGGATTGATAAGTGAATTGGCCAAGTTGGACACCATTGATGCTCCCATTGTGGATAATGAAAATCATTAGTACTTCATTCTGACTGTCCTGACACTTGGTTGATAATATCATGCAAATTGTCATCCAGGGCTGGAATAATTCATTGTTAACAGATGTATCACTAGCTCTGTACTCGGTCTTGTACCTATTACTTGTTTTCTGAAGCTCTCTAAGTGCTAGTTCTCTGAAGCTATATGAGATCATGTTCTCCTCTTGATAAAGATGAATTTTTTTCCGTGGGGCTCCCTGTTTTAGAGATGCATGTTGTTTCCTGGTATAAGCCGCATAAGCTAAGTCACCTGTTCGCGGCGTCACCGAAAACTAATTCAGCTGTCCAGAGCGTCCGCTGGACAGAGGTCGACATAACAATAGCTACTTAGTTAGTTTATGTACACGCCAAAATTTATCTTGTATTTAATTGTTACGGATATGTCCAGGCAACACCGAAATGTCATTGCAGAGCTAACTTGCATATAGTTGTCCAGGCAACACCGAAATGTCATTGCAGAGCTAACTTGCATGTAGTCTATAATCCCTATTCATGCAATCAAATGTTTCAAGGCATTTAATATATTTCTTCAAATCACAAACTTTGCTTCTTTTGCTCAGTTGGGAACAAGCAAATGAGAGTTTACTGATTTCTAAGATGAACTTTGCTAACTCCCGTTGTTCACTCTAAGACATAAACCTACCACTTTCAGGTTGCTGTAACCCAACATAGAAGTCCTTGATCTGCCAAGCATTCTAGCAACATTACTCATGCCTGATTCTTATTTTTTTACTATTAAGTATTAAGTTAACAGCATATTACTATTGAAGTCCGTACATGTATTGAATTTAACTCGATCTTCTGATTTGAAATGAACTTACTCAACCGCTTGCTTGAATCTTATTTTTCAGGAATTTTTTACGAGTGTGGATTAGAAGATTGATCTGAACTGATGGATGAAGCTATGCATTCTATCAGCAGACTTCTATTTTGCATAGTTTTCTCTATTTGAACCTGATGTATGACAAATTTTCGTTACGAATAAATAGACTATTTGTGAAAAAAGTATTGTCCGAATTACCATCTTGTAAATTGAACTTCTTTTTTAAATGGATGTTTTGATTTATGTGGCATGATATTTTGGTGTGAAAGCATGGAAACGTTTTCTTCTTTATTCTTGTGAACCAGTGTGATCTGTGTCTTTCTTGCAGCAGGGCGCTGGCCATTGTTATCTGTGTGACTAATGGGCCCTGCACTTGCAGCTGGGGGCCGACCGTCTTGCCGCCCCGTCATTTGGACGTTGTATGCTGGGCACCTATTGCTTGTAAATATTGTGTGTTTATAATGTTGATGTTCGAGTTAGTTGAGGCACTGCTTCGGACGATTGGCTTGTGGTGTACTACTGTTATTGTATGATTGGTGTCAAGAGAAAGCATATTATTAGCACAAGACAACTTACCATATTATTAGCACAAGACAACTTTCTTTCGTGTGATTCCTGCTACCATACAACATTAGTGTACTAAACCGGTAAACATTAGTGTACTAAACCTACCGGTTAGTATTTGATTGATGCTTTTAGTTGTACTCTTGTAAAGTTTAATAATAATGCTCTCGTTTGTTGCCTGTCTTCCCGCTCACTGATGAGTTAATTATTTAATGTATATCATCAATTTAAAGTGAGCTCATTTCGCATGTATGGTCATTGAGTCATCATAAAATTTATGTAAATTTGTTAATATGGTATTTACTGAAACCCGGGTCAAAATAGTTTGGTAAACTAAACCTTATGTTGTTTTGTATCTTATTTGCCGAAAAAAAAACTATTTATCATTTCTATTAAAATAATTCATGTTTGGCACACGGGCCCTATGTGTGTGATTGATCCTGTAACACTATGGATCAACCCATGATTATGTGTTACTCTCGCCAAAGGTCGTAACACATTCCCACCGACCATATTTATATGTTACCATGTAAATATCGGTGTAACACATTTCCACCCACCAGACTTATGTGTTACTTGGTAAATATCCAGGTAACACATTTTTTGGCCTCGTATAGTTTGTGTTACCGCTCGTCGTTCCAGCCCAAATGACGTGTTACTGGAATTTTTCCTGTAACATATTTTAGTATGTGTTACACGATTGTGTTACCAAAGCTCTGTCTTGTTGTAGTGGTACTGGGCTAGGTCCTGAGTAGTGGTGTCGTAAGGATCGTCGGTCTCAACGTAGTCGTCGTCTAACCGAGAAGAAGCAAACAGACAAAACAGGAATGTAAACAATCATGTTCATGGCATTGTGCACAGTCAATATGATGCATGACAATTTAATAGGTGCATCTAGATAAACTGACTAACATGATAGCACAATTTAAATGGACCCATATGCAAGGGTTGCAAATGGAAAGGATCCATTGAAACAATGGGAACAAATGATTTACAACTATTTATTAGGTGTTGGTTGTTATCATGATGCATGCATGATGAATAACAATAACATAACAATTTAAATGCAATTGGAATGATAGTTAACAATTTAGAAAGGCATTTATTAAATTTGGAATTTTGTTACTTAAACATGGTACACAAACAATTATTGTTTTCATCAAGTTAGGGTGTGCAAAGCAATTTACAAATTTTATATTTGAAAAGGTTATCAACTTTTAGTTGGATTACATGTTTCATATTTTGAAATTGGACTTTAGATTATTTAGTTATGAATTAAACAATATTAAACAAGTTTTGATTGAATTTAAAACAAGCTTAAATATTAACTGAATTTTATGTGTTCAAACCATAAATTCAAATCCACATTTGAAAAGTTCACACTTTAGTGGTTTGAAAACATAATTTGCATGTTCAAAAATATTTTATATTAATCAAGTTATGATTTTATCAAATTTTATTGAATTAAACAAGGTTTAAATTGTTTAGGCAATTTAAATTGTTCAAACCAGAAAACAAAATTTATATTTGAATAGAGTATTCAAAAAGGTGTGAAAAACATATTTTATTTGAATTATTTGAAAACAGTATGAATTAGTTATGAATTATTCCAATTTGTATTTGAATTATTCAAATTTGAAATTTAAAAGTATTTTGAAAATTCAAAACAGAACACAAGTTGGATATTTGGAAAGATTATAAAATTTGGAGCAATAAACATATAAAGTTTGTAATTATTGGATGCATAAATTAAAAGTTATTGAATTTGCAATTTAGGTGTTTATTCTGCCCACTTAAAAGAAATAGAATTTTAAACAGATTCGAATTATTCATTTGTTACCGCACTGGGTATCACCCGCACTCGCTGCACGGTGGGCCTGTGGCCAGCGTGGCCCATGCGCACGCTTGCGTGGCCACAGGAGTGCATGACAGGTGGGGCCACGGGTGCCAGCACAGTGAGCAAAAGATGGGGTTTTCCCCGCGGGCGCGAGGGATCGAACCCGCGACCCCCGCTGTGCGCGCGCAAGACTGAAGCCAACTGCGCTGCGAACGTTTGCTCGACAGATACAGCAACGCAAGGAGGTTAAGGTTCAGACTTGGCTATCTGAACCTTGCTGACGTGATGCAACTGCAACTCCGTCAGTCAACGTAGCTTCGCCGGCGGGAACTGCACGGCCGTGCTTGGAACATGGAAGCGATGGGTGCGGGCAGAGGTGACGGATGCGTGCGTGCATATGCAGAGTAAGAGAGGGAGGTGACGGTGGTGCTCACCACCGTTTGAAGACGTGGCAGAGGGTTGATGTAGCGGCCGGCGACGAGCTCGTGGACGGCGTCGAGGTTGCCGTGCTCCTCCGGCGTGGCTCCGGTGTCGAACAAGTAGAAGAGATGGAGGCGGTTCGATTTCAGGTGGTGGATAGCTAGGTCGAGGCGGAAGGTGGCGGAGCCATGGCGAGGTTCAGAGCTCCGTCTCCGGCGAGATGCAGATGGTGAGGAGATGCGATCGTGGAGAGGAAAACGGCGGCGGAAAAAGAGGGACCAGGTAGCCTAGGGTTAGGGTTGTCGGCGCGCGGAGCCCTAGGGTAGATATAGGGCCGCTGCGCTGCTCCTGGCCGTCGAGGACGGCCGTACTCCGACGTGGAGTGGCCGGATGGACGCCGTACGGGAGGGAGACGAAGCCGATTAGAACGCACGGATCTTGGCGCAGCAGCGAACCGGTAAGTTGCGCTGTGGCGGGCTGGGCTGCTGCGCGCGGGCAGGCCTAGCGGCTGGGCTGCTTAGCTGCCGCGCGCTGCGCTAGGTTAGGTCGTTTTTATTCTTTTCTGTTTTATTTTTTTTGTAGTTTGCTTTTTGGAGAAAACTGTTAAGGTTTTAATCAAGAAAAATTACAGAAAAATTCAGTTAAGCTTTTTAGGTGATTAGAAACCACATTGCAAGCTTGGATTTCAAAAATTAAATTTTAAAATAGTAGTTTGTGTTTGGAACCAAAATAGAAGGATTTTGATGTTTAATAAAACCTTGATAAAAACATGCATTGGATAGGGTTACCCCTAGGGTTTTAGGATGACTTAGAGAGGGAAGAAAGTTTGGTGAGTTGTTATGGTTTCAAATAGGTACTGATTTGAAAATTGGAAAAGATTTGAATTTAATTGGTGGAATTAAGTGAATGATTTGAGGCAACAATTTAATAGTTGAACATTAATGAATTACTTGGAAAACAATGAAAGGTTTTGTTTTGCAAATCTTTGTTTGAAAGATTGTAACAGACAAGTGTGAAAACAAGGTTGATTCATTATGAAAACAATGCAAACATAAGTAAAACAATTGCAATGGAATGATGACATGATGCATTGCTTGAAAGTAAACAAGAAATTGAACCACTAAGGGATGTTTTCATACTTGGATGTTACATATTTTATGTCATAACATGTGTGTTAGAGTGTGGCATGGGTCCTGGATGCCCAATATTCCCTCACTCTCTGTGTTATGGCTTCACCGGCATCGGATTCTCTCTCGTGGGTTCGAGGTCTACAAACAGCCCAAAATTCCGGACCTGACGAAACGGAGGGAATATTTCCAAGAGAGTGGGACCTACCATTGTCTTGGTTGTTCCTTGGGCCTAACCTAACAATACCGAGAAATTAGTTCCATTTTGCTACCCCTTCCGGCTCACGTAGAGGGCTACTCAGAGCCCGAAACTCCCGGATTTGACGAAATGGGGGGAATCTTGCCACGAGGTGGGCCATACCATATTATTGGGTGTGCCTTGGGCCTAAGCTAACAGAACCAAGCAATTAGTTCCTCTTTGCTAACCCCTTCCGGCTCACGTAGAGGGGCTAGATCGGCAGTTCCGTCCTTTTCTCCAGGGGGCCTAGGGTTTCTCCGGAGAGGAGCTCCAGAGCGTCTTAATCCCACCCAATCCTAGGGTATCACATAACATGTTTGTTAGAGTGTGGAATGGGTCTTCGATGCACAGTATTCCCTTACTCTTTGTGTCAGGGCTTCACTGTCGTGAGATTCTCTCTAGTTGTTGCATGACTACTCATGGAACAAAACTATCGGATCCGACGGAACGGGGGGATCTTTTGAAGAGGTGGGACCTACCATTTTCTTGGTTGTTTCTTGGGCATAAGACAACACAGCCAAGCAATTAGTTCCACTTTGCTACCCCCTGCCGGCTCACGTAGAGGGTCCAGAACGGCAGTGTCGTCCTTTTTTCCAGCGGGCCTAGGGTTTCTTCGGAGAGGAGCTCCGGAGCGTCTGAATCCCACCCAAGCCTATTGTACGTCATACCATGTGTGTTAGAGTGTGGTATGGGTCCTGGATGCCCAATATTCCCTCACTCTCTGTGTTATGGCTTCACCGGCATCGGATTCTCTCTCGTGGGTTCGAGGACTACAAACAGCCCGAAAGTCCCGGATCTGACAGAACGGAGGGAATCTTTCCAAGAGGTGGGACCTAACATTGTCTTGGTTGTTCCTTGGCATAACCTAACAATACCGAGAAATTAGTTCCACTTTGCTACCCCCTTCCGGCTCACGTAGAGGTCCAGAACAGCAGTTTCGTCCTTTTTTCTCCAACGGGCCTAGGGTTTCTCCGGAGAGGAGCTGAGGAGCGTCTGAATCTCACCCAGCCCTAGGGTATGCCATACCATGTGTGTTAGA
The DNA here is from genome assembly GCA_028641055.1 of Alopecurus myosuroides. Lineage (NCBI taxonomy): Eukaryota > Viridiplantae > Streptophyta > Magnoliopsida > Poales > Poaceae > Alopecurus > Alopecurus myosuroides. Next base: position 240,409,258 of record CM054061.1, read on the forward strand.
GTGTGGCATGGGTCTTGTATGCCCAATATTCCCTCACTCTCTGTGTTATGGCTTCTCCGGCGTCGGATTCTCTGTCGCGGGTTCCAGGGCTACTCAGAGCCCGAAACTCCTGGATCTGACAGAATGGGGGGGAATATTGCCAATAGGTGGGCCCTACATTGTATTGGGTGTTCCTTGGGACTAAAATAACAGAGTGAAGCAATTAGTTCAACTTTGATACCCCCTTCCGGATTACGTAGAGGGGCCAGATCAGTAGTTTCGTCCTTTTCTCCAACGGGCCTAGGGTTTCTCCGGAGAGGAGCTCCAGTGCGTCTTAATCCCACCCAAGCCTAGGGTATCACATAACATGTTTGTTAGAGCGTGGCATGGGTCTTGGATGCCCAATATTCCCTCACTCTTTGTGTTAGGGCTTCACCAGTGTCGGATTCTCTCTCGCCGGTTCCAGGGCTACTGAGAGCCCGAAACTCCCGGATTTGACGAAATGGGGGAATCTTGCCACGAGGTGGGCCCTAACATATTCTTGGGTGTTCCTTGGTCCTAACCTAACAGAACCAATCAATTAGTTCCTATTTGCTAACCCCTTCCGGCTCACGTAGAGGGGCTAGATTGGCAGTTCCGTCCTTTTCTCCAGGGGGGCCTAGGGTTTCTCCGGAGAGGAGCTCCAGAGCGTCTTAATCCCACCCAATCCTAGGGTATCACATAAATGTTTTATAGAGTGTGGAATGGGTCTTGGATGCACAATATTCCCTCACTCTTTGTGTTAGGGCTTCACCAGCGTGAGATTCTCTCTAGTTGTTGCATGACTACTCATGGAACGAAACTCCCGGATCCGACGGAACGGGGGGATCTTTCCAAGAGGTGGGCCCTACCATTGTCTTGGTTGTTCCTTGGGACTAAACCAACACAACCAAGCAATTAGTTCCACTTTGCTACCCCCTGCCAGCTCACGTAGAGGGTCCAGAACGGTAGTGTCGTCCTTTTTTCCAGCGAGCCTAGGGTTTCTCCGTAGTGAATCCCACCCAAGCCTATTGTATGTCATACCATGTGTGTTAGAGTGTGGCATGGGTCCTGGATGCCCAATATTCCCTCACTCTCTGTGTTATGGCTTCACCGGCATCGGATTCTCTGTCGTGGGTTCGAGGACTACAAACAACCCGAAACTCCCGGATCTGACGGAACGGAGGGAATCTTTCCAAGAGGTGGGACCTACTATTGTGTTGGTTGTTCCTTGGGCCTAACCTAACAATACTGAGAAATTAGTTCCACTTTGCTACCCCCTTCCGGCTCACGTAGAGGGTCCAGAATAGCAGTTCCATCCTTTTTTTCTCCAACGGGCCTAGGGTTTCTCCGGAGAGGAGCTCAGGAGCGTCCGAATCCCACCCATCCCTAGGTTATGCCATACCATGTGTGTTAGAGTGTGGAATGGGTCTGGGATGCCCAATATTCCCTCACTCTTTGTGTTATGGCTTCACCGGCATCGGATTCTCTCTCGTGGGTTTCAGGACTACTCATAGCATGAAATTCCCGGATCTGACGGAGAACTGGGGGAATATTTCCAATAGGTGGGCCCTACCATTGTCTTGGGTGTTCCTTGGGCCTAAAATAACACAACCAACCAATTAATTCCACTTTGCTACCCCCTTTCGGCTCACGTAGAGGGTCTATAACAGCAGTTCCGTCCTTTTTTCTCCAACGGACCTAGGGTTTCTCCGGAGAGGAGCTCTAGAGCGTATTAATCCCACCCAATCTTAGGGTATGTCATACCATGTGTGTTAGAGTGTGACATGGGTCTTGGATTCCCAATATTGCCTCAATCTATCTGTTATGGCTTCACCGGCGTCGGATTCGGTCTCTCTTACGGGTTCCAGGTTACTCAGAGCCCGAAACTCTCGGATGTGAATGGACGGGGGGGAATCTTGCCAAGATGTGGGTCCTATCATTGTCTTGGGTGTTCTTTGGTCCTAACCTAACACAACCAATCAATTAGTTCCACTTTGCTACCCCTTTCCGACTCACGTAGAGGGTCCATAACGATAGTTTCGTCATTTTCTTTAGCGGGCCTAGGGTATCTCCGGAGAGGACCTTCGGAGCGTCTGAATCCCACCCAAGCCTACGGTATGCCATACCATGCATGTGTCTTATAGTGTGCCATCTTTCTTTGATGGCCAAGATTGCCTCAATCTTTATGTTATGGCTTCACCGGCGTCGGATTCTCTCTCGCGGGTTCCAGGGCTACTCAAAGCCCGAAACTCCTGGATCTGACGGAATGGTGGGAATATTGCCAAGAGGAGGGACCTACATTGTATTGGGTGTTACTTTGGTCTAACCTAACACAGTCAAGCAATTAGTTCCACTTCTCTACCCCCTTCCGACTAACGTAGAGGGGCCAGATCAGTAGTTTCGTCCTTTTCTCCAACGGACCTAGGGTTTCTCTGGATAGCTCCAGTGCGTCTTAATCCCACCCAAGCCTAGGGTATCACATAACATGTTTTTTAGAGTGTGGAATGGGTCTTGGATGCCCAAGATTCCATCACTCTTTTTGTAGGGCTTCACCGGCGTCGGATTCTCTCTCGCCGGTTCCAGGGCTACTCAGAGCCCGAAACTCCCGGATCTGATGGAACGGGGGGAAATCTGGCCAAGAGGTGGGCCCTAACATAGTCTTGGGTGTTCCTTGGGACTAACCTAACAGAACTAATCAATTAGTTCCGCTTTGCTACCCCTTCCTGCTACCATAGAGGGGCCAGATTGACAGTTCCGTCCTTTTCTCCAACGGGCCTAGGGTATCTCCGGAGAGGAGCTCCAGAGTGTCTTAATCCCACCCAATCCTAGGGTAACATAACATGTTTGTTAGAGTGTAGAATGGGTCTTGGATGCAAAATATTCCCTCACTCTTTGTGTTAGGGCTTCACTGGCGTGAGATTCGATCTAGTTGTTGCATGACTACTCAGGGAACGAAACTCCCGGATCTGACCGAACGGGGACATCTTTCCAAGAGGTGGGCCCTGCAATTGTCTTGTTTGTTCTTTGGGACTAAACCAACACAACCAAGCAATTAGTTCCACTTTCCTACCCCCTTCCGGCTCACGTAGAGGGTCCAGAACGGCAGTTTCGTCCTTTTTCTAGCGGGCTTAGGGTTTCTTCGGAGAGGATCTTCGGAGCGTCTGAATCCCACCCAAGCCTATAGTATGCCATCCCATGTGTGTTAGAGTGTGGCATGGGTCTTGGATTCCCAATATTCCCTCACTCTTTGAGGTAGGGCTTCACCGGCGTGAGATTCTCTCCAGTTGTTGCATGATTACTGAGGGACTGAAACTCCCGGATTTGACGGAACGGAGATCTTGACAAGAAGTGGGCCCTACCATTGTATTTGTTGTACCTTGGGTCTAACCCAACACAACCAAGCAATTAGTTACACTTTTTCTACCCCCTTCCGGCTCACGTAGAGGGTCCAGAATAGCAGTTCCATCCTTTTTTTCTCCAACGGGCCTAGGGTTTCTCCGGAGAGGAGCTCAGGAGCGTCCGAATCCCACCCATCCCTAGGTTATGCCATACCATGTGTGTTAGAGTGTGGAATGGGTCTGGGATGCCCAATATTCCCTCACTCTTTGTGTTATGGCTTCACCGGCATCGGATTCTCTCTCGTGGGTTTCAGGACTACTCATAGCATGAAATTCCCGGATCTGACGGAGAACTGGGGGAATATTTCCAATAGGTGGGCCCTACCATTGTCTTGGGTGTTCCTTGGGCCTAAAATAACACAACCAACCAATTAATTCCACTTCGCTACCCCCTTTCGGCTCACGTAGAGGGTCTATAACAGCAGTTCCGTCCTTTTTTCTCCAACGGACCTAGGGTTTCTCCGGAGAGGAGCTCTAGAGCGTATTAATTCCACCCAATCTTAGGGTATGTCATACCATGTGTGTTAGAGTGTGACATGGGTCTTGGATTCCCAATATTGCCTCAATCTATCTGTTATGGCTTCACCGGCGTCGGATTCGGTCTCTCTTACGGGTTCCAGGTTACTCAGAGCCCGAAACTCTCGGATGTGAATGGACGGGGGGAATCTTGCCAAGATGTGGGTCCTATCATTGTCTTTGGTGTTCTTTGGTCCTAACCTAACACAACCAATCAATTAGTTCCACTTTGCTACCCCTTTCCGACTCACGTAGAGGGTCCATAACGATAGTTTCGTCATTTTCTTTAGCGGGCCTAGGGTATCTCCGGAGAGGACCTTCGGAGCGTCTGAATCCCACCCAAGCCTACGGTATGCCATACCATGCATGTGTCTTATAGTGTGCCATCTTTCTTTGATGGCCAAGATTGCCTCAATCTTTATGTTATGGCTTCACCGGCGTCGGATTCTCTCTCGCGGGTTCCAGGGCTACTCAAAGCCCGAAACTCCTGGATCTGACGGAATGGTGGGAATATTGCCAAGAGGAGGGACCTACATTGTATTGGGTGTTACTTTGGTCTAACCTAACACAGTCAAGCAATTAGTTCCACTTCTCTACCCCCTTCCGACTAACGTAGAGGGGCCAGATCAGTAGTTTCGTCCTTTTCTCCAACGGACCTAGGGTTTCTCTGGATAGCTCCAGTGCGTCTTAATCCCACCCAAGCCTAGGGTATCACATAACATGTTTTTTAGAGCGTGGAATGGGTCTTGGATGCCCAAGATTCCATCACTCTTTTTGTAGGGCTTCACCGGCGTCGGATTCTCTCTCGCCGGTTCCAGGGCTACTCAGAGCCCGAAACTCCTGGATCTGATGGAACGGGGGGAAATCTGGCCAAGAGGTGGGCCCTAACATAGTCTTGGGTGTTCCTTGGGACTAACCTAACAGAACTAATCAATTAGTTCCGCTTTGCTACCCCTTCCTGCTACCATAGAGGGGCCAGATTGACAGTTCCGTCCTTTTCTCCAACGGGCCTAGGGTATCTCCGGAGAGGAGCTCCAGAGTGTCTTAATCCCACCCAATCCTAGGGTAACATAACATGTTTGTTAGAGTGTAGAATGGGTCTTGGATGCAAAATATTCCCTCACTCTTTGTGTTAGGGCTTCACTGGCGTGAGATTCGATCTAGTTGTTGCATGACTACTCAGGGAACGAAACTCCCGGATCTGACCGAACGGGGACATCTTTCCAAGAGGTGGGCCCTGCAATTGTCTTGTTTGTTCTTTGGGACTAAACCAACACAACCAAGCAATTAGTTCCACTTTCCTACCCCCTTCCGGCTCACGTAGAGGGTCCAGAACGGCAGTTTCGTCCTTTTTTCTAGCGGGCCTAGGGTTTCTTCGGAGAGGATCTTCGGAGCGTCTGAATCCCACCCAAGCCTAGAGTATGCCATCCCATGTGTGTTAGAGTGTGGCATGGGTCTTGGATTCCCAATATTACCTCACTCTTTGAGGTAGGGCTTCACCGGCGTGAGATTCTCTCCAGTTGTTGCATGACTACTGAGGGACTGAAACTCCCGGATTTGACGGAACGGAGATCTTGCCAAGAAGTGGGCCCTACCATTGTATTTGTTGTACCTTGGGTCTAACCCAACACAACCAAGCAATTAGTTACACTTTTTCTACCCCCTTCCGGCTCACGTAGAGGGTCCGGAACGACAGTTCCGTCCTTTTTCCAGCGGGCCTAGGGTTTCTCCGGAGAGGAGTTCCGGAGCGTCTGAATCCCACCCAAGCCTAGGTTATTCCATACCATGTGTGTTAGTGTGGCATGGGTATTGGATTCCCAATATCCCCTCAGTCTCTGTGTTATGGCTTCACCGGCGTCAGATTCTATCTCATGGGTTCCAGGACTACTCATAGCCTGAAACTCCCGGATCTGACAAAGAACGTGGGGAATGTTGCCAATAGGTGGGCCCTACCATTTTCTTGGGTGTTTGTGGGGCCTAACCTAACACAACCAAGCAAGCAGTTCCACTTTGCTACCCCCTTACGGCTCACGTAGAGGGGTCAGAACGGCAGTTCCGTCCTTTTCTCCACCGGGCCTAGGGTTTCTTTGGAGAGGGGTTCCAGAGCGTCTGAATCCCATCCAAACCAAGGGTTCGCCATACCATGTGTGTTAGAGTGTGGCATGACCATGATTCCCTCACTCTTTGTTTTTTAGGGCTTCACCGACGTTAGATTCTCTCTAATGGGTTCCAAGATACTGAGGGCCCGAAACTCCCGGATCTGACTGGATAGGGGAATATTGCCAAGATGTGGGACCTACCATTGTCTTGGGTGTTCTTTGGGCCTAACCTAACACAACCAAGCAATTAGTTCCACTTTGCTAGCCCTTTCCGTCTCACGTAGAGGGTCTATAATGACAATTCTGTCCTTTTCTTTAGCGGGCCTAGGGTATCTCCGGAGAGGAGTTTCGGAGCGTCTGAATCCCACCCAAGCCTAGGGTATTCCGTACCATGTTTCTTATAGTGTGGCATGTGTCTTCGACGCCCAAGATTGCCTCAATCTTTGTGTTATAGCTTCACCAGCGTCGGATTCTCTTTCGCGGGTTCTAGGGCTACTCAAAGCACGAAACTCCCGGATCTGACCAAACGGGGGGAATCTTGCGAAGAGGTGGGACCTACATTTTCTTGGGTGTTCCTTGGGACTAACCTAACACAACCAAACAATTGGTTCCACTTTGATACCCCCTTCCGGATCACGTAGAGGAGGCCAGATCAGTAGTTCCTTCCTTTTCTCCAACGGGCCTAGGGTTTCTCCGGAGAGGAGCTCCAGAGCGTCATAGTCCCACCCAAGACTAGGGTATCACATAACATGTTTTTTAGAGTCTGGCATGAATCGTGGATGCCCAAGATCCCCTCACTCTTTGTGTTAGGGCTTCACCGGCGTTAGATTCTCTCTCGCGGGTTCCAAGGCTACTCATAGCCCGAATCTTCTGGATCTGACGAAACGGGGGGAATCTTGCCAAGAGGTGGGCCCTACCATTGTCTTGGGTGTTACTTGGGCCTAACCTAACAGAACCAAGCAATTATATCCTCTTTGCTACCCCCTTTCGGCTCACGCAGAGGGGCCAGGTCGGCAGTTCCGTCCTTTTCTCCAACGGGCCTAGGGTTTCTCCAAAGAGGAGCTCCGGAGCGTCTTAATCCCACCCAAGCCTAGGGTATCACAGAACATGTTTTTAGAGTGTGTAATGGGTCTTGTATGCACAAGATTCCCTCACTCTTTGTGTTAGGGCTTCACCGGCGTCAGATTCTCTCTAGTTGTTGCAGGAGTACTCAGAGCCCTAAACTCCCGGATCTGAAGGAACGGGGGAAATGTTGCCAAGAGGTGGGCCCTACATTGTCTTGGGTGTTCCTTTGGCCTAACCTAACACAACCAATCAATTAGTTCCACTTTGCTTCCCCCTTCCGGCTCACGTAGAGGGGCCAGATCGGTAGTTCCGTCCTTTTCTCCAACGGGCCTAGGGTTTCTCCGGAGAGGATCTCCAGAGCGTCTTAATCCCACCCAAGCCTAGGGTATCACATAATATGTTTGTTAGAGTGTGGCATGGGTCTTGGATGCCTAAGATTCCCTCACACTTGGTGTTAGGGCTTCATCGGGTCACATTCTCGATCTCTCGCGGGTTCTAGGGCTACTCATAGCCCGAAACTCCTGGATCTGACGGAACGGGGGAAATCTTGCCAAGAGGTGGGCCCTACCACTACTAGGAAAAAGGGCATCAGTGGCGCACCACTTTGGACAACCAGTGGCGCACCATGGTGCGCCACTGATTCCCTGGAGAATCAGTGGCGCATCACTTTGGTGCGCCACTCATTCCCTAGAGAATCAGTGGCGCACCAAAGTGATGTGCCACTCATTCCCCATATGTGCGCCACTGATTCTCTGGGCAATCAGTGGCGTATCACTTTGGTGCGCCACTGATTCTCTAGAGTATACATGCACTTTAGGTAATCAGTGGCGCACCACACTGATGCGCCACTGATGCTCTGCGCCACTGATTCCTTTGGGGACGCGCCACTGATTCCTATATACGTATACGCAGTTTTGTTTGTACACATATTTATACGGTATGTATACATGTATTTATACAGGTTATACAATTCAAATAACAGATTGCAAAGTAGTACAAATAGACAAAGCTGATCATTGTCACAATCTAGTTCATCATCACACTCATAGCTAAATTCCAAAATAGTAACAAGTTTGGAAATATTACAAGTTCATCAACACATAGTTTAGCTAGTAGCAAGTCATCCATCACAAGTTCATCGATCTCATCATATTACAAATTAAGTAGGGGACAATCACCTACACTACCAACAGAAACAAATCACAACCGCGGTCACGATAGTAAACAAAACGACAAAGGTCTTCATCCGGTTCCTGTTCCTCTGATCTCGTTCCTCTAGCAAGTGGTTCATCCACCAAGCCTCCGCTTCCGCTATAGTACTATAGCTTTTGTAATAGATTCCACTGAACCTCGTCACTTTCTTGTGACACTGCTCCCAATGGGTCTAGACCCCTAGAACCCTACCATTTCGGCAAAAAAGGGTCAACTTATTTTGAAGTCTCTGCAAACAAAATGCCACCATAGGGCAACTCAAAACTCAAATAGAACATCCCCAAATTTCTCAGATTACACAAATGACAAGATCTTCCTCTAGTTTTTCACCATCAAATTTCTCGTATTACTCAAATAGAACACAATCAAAATTAGCCGAATGAGCTGTGCAGAACTGTTCAAGTGAAATATTCATATTTTACATAAGAAGAGACTGATTCTTGGTAGAAAGTCATCGTCACATTGGTGGCTGGATGGCAAGGATAAAACAAACTAAATGTATTGAACACTCTGTCCTGTGGCTAAAACAAAATGAAGAATATATTAGCGAGCTTAATTACAACAGCTTGAGGAAAAGAAGCAACCTATCAAACTGACACAATAACACTACTAGACAGATATGCGCGCTCTGCTGCGCCGTCTGCATGACGTTGTCACATGGCGCGGCTGCTACGGCCAATCTTTCGACGTTTTTTTATTTTTGAAACACCGATCTTTCGACGTCTTTGTTGGCTGCAACACGGTAACGGCTCGGAGCTTTTTACAGCGCTATGTAACAAATATGTTTAATAGATTAGGTAGCTGCAATACGGTGCGCCCTGATTTATGTGGTTAGTCACCCGGTGGTCGTGGTCTTTGGGTGCATCATCCGCACGTTCTACATGTTTAGCAGGCATGGAAGTAGTAGTTTGGCGTGGCGTTAATCAGCTGTATGCACAGGTGTTTTTGTTAGCATGCCGCTCGAGCTTAAATATCAGTTTTTGATTGGACACTGAAAATAATATGGTTAAAACAAAACATGAAAGTGGCATTTGGTTGAATTAGCAGATCAGCAGGTCACTATAATATATCGGGTCCTTGTCATTTTAAGTGTACATGTCGTGTGCAAGTTCAAAGACACGTGCATATATATACCACACGTCCTAATCACCATGAAAGTTACGCAATTTCTCTCCGTACTTGATAAGGGGTGGCCCAATCTTCTCAGTGAACTCACAGATAACTTCTGAATTGATAACTAGTGCGCCACTAAGAACTCTCCGGCTGATCCCTGATGCCAATGCAAAAGATATCAACCCAATGGATATTCTCAACTCCACACTCTTGCACAAGTAATCCACCGACTACAAGTGGTTCTGTACCGTCTTATTCCCAGTGGAACAGCAGGTATCACGTAAAGTTTGCAGATGAACTTCCAGATGAAAGGCTTTCAAGCAGTTTCAATTTACAGGTCTAGGGTTTTTGGTTTTAACGTAGTCTGATTGATCCACACGCAGGTGGCCAACATATATAGGTGGAGGGGGTGCGGCCACAAGGCTCCTTGCGCAAGCACAACCCTCCCTACTAGGATTAGGACTCCTACTAGGACTAGAACTCACAAATATGGATACAAACCGATTCCCACACAAGGAATTCGGCCACTATGGTTATGGAAACCAAACCTAACACTATTATGGCGCATAGATCTTCTATGTGGGCGCCCTCCTCTTGCTTTTCCATCAATGAGTGCATTTCACCTTGTGGAGGCACTCATCCCCTTGTGAAATAATAATTGCAATGCTTGTTTTCATCATCCTTAGCACTTGATCATCATCTCCTCTTCTAGCTCATCTCCATCCATCTGTATCTTCTCTCCATGATCTCCATTAATGTTTGTGTTATCAATAAACCTAAGAACACATAGATGCAATGATTTAGGTAGTATAAAGTTCTCACAATTATAAACATTATACTCAAGTAGGAGTGAATTCACCTGTTGTTGAAGTAGCTTGGTTCTTGATCTTGTCATTGGACCAATTCTAACTTCATTAGCTTTGATTGGAGGATCTTCATGTTCAACAATAGGTGAAGAGCCAGGGATGTCCTCATCATCCTCCCCCTCTTGAAAAGGCATCGACCTCGATGCTAAATCATCTCCATGGTAAGGTGTCAAATCAGCCACATTAAAAGAATTACTAACACCAAACTCATCAATTGGGAGGTCAATCTTGTATGCATTATCATTGATCCTTGAAATTACTTTGTAAGGACCAGCTCCTCTAGGCATCAACTTGAACTTTCTTAATGTGGGAAATCTATCTTTTCTAAAGTGCACCCACACCATGTCTCCTGGCCGAAATATAAGCTCCTTCCTCTTCTTGTTTACTCTTTCAGCCACATGTTTTCCTTTCTTCTCAATGGACTCTTTTGTTTTCTCATGAATCTTTTTCACAAAATCAGCCCTCTTTGAAGTCTCCATATTAACTCTCTCATGTAAAGGAAGTGGTAATAAATCAAGAGGAGTAATAGGCTTGAAACCATACACCACCTCAAAAGGACATAATTGAGTAGTTGAATGCACAGCTCTATTGTAAGCAAATTCCACATGGGGCAAACACTCCTCCCACTCCTTCAAATTCTTCTTGATCATACCTCTTAGCAATGTGGACAATGTTCTATTAACCACCTCATTTTGTCCATTAGTTTGGGGGTGGCAAGTGGTAGAAAATAATAGTTTAGTGCCAAGCTTACCCCAAAGTGTCTTCCAAAAGTAACTCATGAACTTGACATCTCTATCTGAAACTATAGTCCTTGGAACTCCATGTAATCTCACAATCTCTCTAAAGAACAAATTGGCAATGTGAGAAGCATCATCACTCTTGTGGCATGGAATAAAATGAGCCATCTTTGAAAATCTATCCACAACCACAAAGATAGAATCATGTCCTCTTTTTGTTCTTGGCAATCCCAACACGAAATCCATGCTAATATCTTCCCATGGTGTACGTGGTGATGGCAATGGTGTATATAATCCATGGGGCTTCAATTTTGATTTGGATTTGTTGCAAGTAATGCATCTTTGCACCAATCTATACACATCTCTTCTCATATGTGCCCAATAGAAATTTTCTCCCAACATCAACAATGTTTTCTCTCTTCCAAAGTGTCCCATCAATCCTCCACTATGAGATTCCTGGATCAAAAATAAACGCAAAGAACACTCGGGAATACACAATTTGTTAGCTCTAAACAAGTACCCATCATGTATATGAAATTTGTCCCATGCTTTAGTATTAACACATTTATTAAATGGAACGGAAAATTCATTATCTTCATCATATAAATCTCTAATACCCTCCAAACCCGAAACCTTGATTTCTAAATTTGAGAGTAACATATTTTTCCTTGACAAAGCATCAGCAACTACATTATCCAATCCCTTTTTATGTTTTATGATGTATGGAAAAGATTAAATGAACTCAACCCACTTAGCATGTCTCTTATTCAAATTATTTTGGCACTTTAGAAATTTCAATGCTTCATGATCACTATGAATAATAAATTCTTTAGGCCACAAATAATGTTTCCATACTTCTAAAACTCTCACAAGTGCATATAATTCCTTATCATAAACAGAATAATTCAATTGTGCACCATTCAATTTTTCAGAAAAATAAGCAAAGGTTTCTTTTCTTGCATGAGCACACCTCCAATACCTATGCCACTAGCATCACACTCAATCTCAAATTGTTTATCAAAATTTGGAAGCATAAGTAATGGGGCCGAAATCAACTTCTCTTTCAAAGTATCAAAAGCAATGTCTTGAGAAACACCCCATTCAAAATTAACACCCTTTTTAGTTAGATCATTTAAAGGGGCAGCAATTGTACTAAAATTAGGCACAAATCTTCTATAGAAACTAGCAAGCCCATTAAAACTTCTAACTTGACTCACATTAGTGGGAATTGGCCAATTTCGAATAGCTTCAATTTTAGATTGATCAACCTCAATTCCATGCTTAGAAACAACATAACCAAGAAATATAACCTTATCTTTGCAAAAAGTGCACTTCTCAAGATTACCATACAATTTATTAGTTCTTAGCACTTGCAAAACTTGTCTAATATGATCCATGTGGTCATGTTCATTGTGGCTATATATGAGAATATCATCAAAATAAACTACCACAAATCTACCAATAAAGTCTCTCAAAATATGGTTCATTAATCTCATGAATGTACTAGGTGCATTAGTTAAACCAAAGGGCATTACTAACCACTCATATAAACCAAATTTTGTTTTAAAAGCAGTTTTCCATTCATCTCCCTCTTTCATTCTTATTTGATGGTATCCACTACGCAAATCAATTTTAGAGAAAAGAGTAGCACCACTTAATTCATCTAACATGTCATCTAAACGTGGTATAGGATGATGATAACGAATAGTGATGTTATTAATTGCTCTACAATCTAGACACATGCGCCAAGTACCATCTTTCTTAGGAACCAAAATAACGGGAACGGCACAAGGAGAAAGACTAACCCGAATATAACCTTTGTCCAATAGTTCTTGTACTTGCTTTTGGATCTCCTTTGTTTCTTGTGGATTGGTTCTATAAGGGGCTCGGTTTGGGAGAGATGCTCCCGGGATCAAATCAATTTGATGTTCAATTCCTCTCAATGGTGGCAATCCCGAGGGCACATCTTGTGGAAAAACATCCTCAAAGTCCTGCAAAACATTAGAAACACCAAGAGGAATAGGGGTCATGTCATTAGAAACCAAAATCTCTCCCTTGTGAATAAGCACAATAGGGACTAGTGTAGGATCATCCTTAAATTCCCTCAAATCCTCTTTAGTGGCTAACATGCATAATAGGTTCTCTCTCTTTTTACCACTCGAATTGGTTTTGCTATCACTCCCCATGGCTTGTAGTTTTGGTGTTCCCTCATCCCTCTCTCTTTCTTTTTCCACTTTCCTCTCAATTTTGGATTGGTACTCTTGTAGAATTTGTTGTGGAGTCATAGGCCTCAAAATAATAGTCTTCCCATGATGATATAGCTCATATGTATTTGCTCTTCCTTCATGCTTCACACTTCTATCAAATTGCCAAGGTCTTCCCAATAATAAGTGGCAAACTGTCATGGGCACCACATCAAACTCAATAATATCTTTATAAGGTCCAATTTGGAACTCCACTCTCACCATATAAGAAACCTTCATTTGTCCCGTGCTACTCAACCATTGGATATGATAAGGAGAAGGATGTGGTATATATTTCAAGTTGAGCTTTACACATAGATCTTTGCTAGCCAAATTTCCGCAACTTCCTCCATCAATAATGACTTTGCAAGCCATGTTAGGACCAATAATAGCTTTGGTTTGAAACAAATTGCACCTTTGATTCTCAGGAGTAGGCACCACACTCAAGGAATTTTGGGTGCAAACAATAGATGGCATAGTAGTAGCATAAGCATCCAAAGGAGAATCACTCAAATAGCCATCATCATCATCAATATCATTAGGATCAACATCATCACCTGTCTCATACTCATTGTTCTCATTGATCACCATCACTTTTGTATTTGGACAATCCCTCTTAAAGTGCCCTTTTCCTCCACATGTGTGGCATGAAATATCTCTTGTTCTTGATGTAGAAGCACTTGAACCCGTGGTACTCACACTTGGTTGTGATGGTTTCTTTGCAATTGAAGAACTAGGCTCGGGTTTAGAAGAAGAAGCACCTCGAAAACTTGAAGATGGTGGTGGTGGAGGAGGTGCACTAGGCATATAAGATGATCTCATAGGAAAACTAGCCCTTGTTCTATTAGTAATTTTTGCCTCCTCAATGATATGTGCTTCGGCCTCCCTTGCATGGTGTAATAACTCATGGATATTTTGATATTGGTGATGCCTCACAATGCCTTTGATTTTGTAGTTCAAACCCGAAAGGAATCTTTGCATTGTTTGCTCCAATTGTTCTCTCACACGTGCCCTTTGCATAATTAACTCCATCTCTTGATAATAAGCATCAACACTCATAGTTCCTTGCCTCAATTGTTGCAATTGATCAAATTGTTGCCTTATGTAATTTGGTGGAACAAATCTATCTCTCATGATCCTCTTCATGGTGTTCCAAGTGACAATGGGCAATTCTCCATCTTCTTGTCTCTTCCTCAAAAGCTCATCCCACCATCTAAGAGCATAACCATCAAACTCACTGGAAGCCAATTTGATCTTTCTATCCTCATTGTACTCATGCATTCTCCATAGTTTCTCCATCTTCAACTCCCATAGCAAGTATTCTTCCACATCCATAGTATCAAAGCTAAATGATGGAATAGAAAATTTAGGCTTACTCAAACCATCTTCTCTAGGATTTGCTTGTACCACATTGTTTGGCATTCTTCTTTCTCCAAAGTTTTGGTTTCGGCCATGATATCCTCCTAGGCCTCTCTCTTCTCTATTTCGGCCATTAACTTGATTTCTTGCACCAATAGCTTCCAATCCATTATTAGCATCACTATGGACACTAGCATTGTCATCATCAACAAGAGGCAATCTTGCTTGAATCATGGTTTGAAGTCCAGCCAGGGTAGTATTCATTTGAGCAATAGAATCATGAATTGATATCACTTCCCCTCCATTAGTCTCGGCCAATTTGTGTGTGGCCTCCATCTTGGTCTCCATAGCTTGGAGAGCCTCATATAAGGGATCACATGCATCTTGAACAAATTGTTTGAGTCCATTATGATTGTCCACTATCTCCTTTGCCAAAACATCCCTAAGAGCCTCATACTCTCTCCAATTTACTCCCTCCTTATGGTCCTTCTTTTGCTGCACAAGATCACCACTAGAAAGATCCATTAGTAGATTAGTGTAATAGAAACAAGTATAGGTTGTGGTGCCTCTCACAACTCACTCAAAAATCTAGCAAGACAATAGTATATCTTACCACTCCAAAGTGAATAGAGATACTTACCACAAGTAGAGGCAATTAAAGTACTTTGGTGTGAAGAAGAGAATACCCAGGTTTTTAACTCTCACAAAGGCAAACAAGGTTATTTAGTGGGGCTTGGTATGGATACCTAACAATCACCAAAGTAACAATCCTATTTGCTGTCTTGTGAAGATATAAAAATACCCAAGGAAACTCACACAATATGGAGACAAATGTGGCAATGCAATATGTGGATGAGTTTTGCAATGCACTAGAAAGTCACTAGCTAGGCTCTTATTGACAGGCACAAGATTGCTCAATGAAAAACCAAGTGTCACAATGGCAAGCTCAACTAGTAAACAATAGCAATGATATGGCCTCTTTGCACTTTTTGCTTCTCTCTTTTCTCTTTTATATTTTTTTTATACTTTTTGCTTTTTCTATTTTTTTTTGAATTTTTCAATGGCCTTACACTAAGCTAGGAGCAACAATTAACCAAACACAAGTGAACACAAAGATGGTGATGAAAATTGAGCAACCTGTCAGAGCACAAAATAACTATACTTGTGGGCAAGTTCCTATTTGAATGCTGTAGAAAGGCTGTGGCTAAGGTTCACAAGATATGGAGGTGATGGTCCTAGTGAAGAAAAACAGGAAAACAAAAGAAAGCACAAAGATTCTAGGTGAAAAAGTTGATGAAAACAGCTCACGGCAGCACTGTAGGCCCACGGCAGCAAAACAGGCGCTTTTGACCTCACGGCAGAACACACGGCAGAGAAAACGAAGAATTTCGTACCGCGGCAGAACTCACAGCAGCGCAGAGATTCACGACAGCAAAAACAGCGATTTTCGTACCGCGGCAGCACACGCGCGCGCATTACAGCGATTTGTATGCGTGTTACGGTGGAAAAGCAAGCGCGCGGTGGTTATGTGAGCGCGGCAGCAAAACGTTGCGTTTCTGTGCCGCGGCAGATCACAAGCGAGCGATTTGGTGTGTGTGTGTTACGGGCTCGGGTGGGGCTTTTGTAAGGATGTTGCGGTGCAATCCGAGACCAACTAGGGCGCGGCAGCGGTATGTGGTATGGTGGGTTTGCGGATATGGTAAGTGAGCTGCGATGGATGGGGGGGTTGGTAACCACGTGATGTATGGAATCCGAGTGGAAATAGGGGGTGGCAGCGACGGTATGATTGTGGTGGGTAGGAGTGAATCCGAGACCAACTAGAACTAGGGTTTGGTGGTACGGCTAGGGTAACTAGATGGGGTCGGATTGGAGTGATGGATGGTAATATGGGGCGGATATTTTTGGAGTTTTCTGATATAATTCGACTAGATGAACAAAGACAACTAGATCTAGCCGAAAACTAAAAAGAGGGAAAAAGCAACACAAAATCAAACACAAAACAGCACTAGTGATTAAAACTAAGGTGATATCTAGGCTAAGGCAAAAACTAACACTATTTTTGTGGGGCTTTTTCTGGATAGGAATAAAAACACTCAAAGTAAAGGTAAAATTAAGATAGCTCACCGAGGCAACCTGTAAATCTGATACCAAGATGATAAGGGGTGGCCCAATCTTCTCAATGAACTCACAGATAACTTCTGAATTGATAACTAGTGCGCCACTAAGAACTCTCCGGCTGATCCCTGATGCCAATGCAAAAGATAGCAACCCAATGGATATTCTCAACTCCACACTCTTGCACAAGTAATCCACCGACTACAAGTGGTTCTGTACCGTCTTATTCCCAGTGGAACAGCAGGTATCACGTAAAGTTTGCAGATGAACTTCAAGATGAAAGGCTTACAAGCAGTTTCAATCTAGAGGTCTAGGGTTTTTGGTTTTAACGTAGTCTGATTGATCCACACGCAGGTGGCCAACATATATAGGTGGAGGGGGTGCGGCCACAAGGCTCCTTGCGCAAGCACAACCCTCCCTACTAGGATTAGGACTCCTACTAGGACTAGAACTCACAAATATGGATACAAACCGATTCCCACACAAGGAATTCGGCCACTATGGTTATGGAAACCAAACCTAACACTATTATGGCGCATAGATCTTCTATGTGGGCGCCCTCCTCTTGCTTTTCCATCAATGAGTGCATTTCACCTTGTGGAGGCACTCATCCCCTTGTGAAATAAAAATTGCAATGCTTGTTTTCATCATCCTTAGCACTTGATCATCATCTCCTCTTCTAGCTCATCTCCATCCATGTGTATCTTCTCTCCATGATCTCCATTAATGTTTGTGTTATCAATAAACCTAAGAACACATAGATGCAATGATTTAGGTAGTATAAAGTTCTCACAATTATAAACATTATACTCAAGTAGGAGTGAATTCACCTGTTGTTGAAGTAGCTTGGTTCTTGATCTTGTCATTGGACCAATTCTAACTTCATTAGCTTTGATTGGAGGATCTTCATGTTCAACAATAGGTGAAGAGCTAGGGATGTCCTCATCAGTACTCGTCGAGAAGATCAACACAGTTTGTTTATTGTGACCCATAATGCAAAAGGGAATATTTAGATGAGACCTATGGAGATGTATATGCGATCAAATTATATGAAAAATAAGAAGGCTCCTACCAGTATGGACGGGAGAGCCGACAGATTCAACACTCAGCACACAATCTATATATAAAGAACCTTTCATTGTTTTACAACCAAAGAAAGAAACTAAATGAACCATTCTTTCAATAATATGAGAGCGAACGATCGCCAACAGCTGTCAATGAATGGCCTCCCCAGAAGTATTATTACGACTAACTTCTTGGAAGAGGGTCTTATTTTCTTTTGAGAGTGGCAGATTGTCTTGTTATGAAACTGAATGGCTATAGTCCTGATCAGAAGCATTAGGTGCAAACTATTTCCTACAACAGTGCCACAAAAACTTATTCCTTCGCCAATTGTGTCGCCATATAACATCCTATAGAAAATCATCTAGCCACAAATACACGGATGTGAGATAATACGCAAAAACATTTACTACAAACCATTGTAGTAGCTTCACAAGTAATCTGTCCCACAGCACAATAAAATTCAAACAACAAATGCACATGGAGAATGCTTGAACCAAGAATGGATGTTGAACATGGAAAATGGTTATTGTACTTGCAGATGCACTAAAATGTGAAATTCTGTACAAACCCATAAAAATTACTCCCTCCGTCCTGAATTAAATGTCACAAAGTTTGACAAAAGTGGATGTATCTAACACAATTTAGTGTTAGATACATCCACTTTTTTCAAACTTTATGACACTTAATTCCGGATGGAGGGAGTATAAGCTTAGTAAACGGTGCCAACCAAAAGATGAGATGTTATTCTATATGCTTAGTGAATGGTGCCAACCAAATGGCCAGACCCACACCGTCGGTGAGCCAGGTCGTGGCGCCCACATGCTGCCTACAGATCCCGCTCTCGGCGCCTCCTGCCCGGCCACGGGCGAGCTCGACCTCGCTGCTCCAGAACCCAAGCACGGCTCCGGTCCTAGGAGAGCAGAGGCAGCGCATGCCAAAGGACCCGCATGCAGCGGCAGCACATGCCAAAGGACCCGCATTCAGAGACTCACCGCGACACAGGTACTTGAGAGCGCTGCCTTTCTACGGAGCTTACTTCTAAAGAGTATTAGACCTGACAAACAAGTGTGCATGTTGGTGTTCAAATCTCATGTAATGTATACATTCCGAATCCCAAAAAGCAAAATGTTTTACAGTTGGTGGATAAGACTGGTGCATCCTGTTGTGGTAAGAGAAGTCATTCATTCGTGCAAACACATCACTAATGCACTAGTAGTACTAGTACACTACGATTGATTAACTAACTTCATCATAATTAACTAGTGATTTGCAGCAGTCATCACACACGAACTCAAAGCAACCAAACCATAATCAGGGTCCATATGACTGAACTGTGAACTGAACTGAAATTTAGTAATCGGCTGCGACTAACAACCAATTTCATAGAGAAATCGGTAAATTCAGCAACCAAACATTCTAGGTGTAATCACTCAGGTTACCAGTTTGACAGCAACAAAGGTGAAGTCCAACCTATGGACTAGAGATCAATAGACGCTCAAAACACCAGCGCATGCTTTTACCAACAAGACGCGATCTACTACTAGTACTCTGACATGGAGGTGGACGCCGCGGCGCTGGTAGGTGAGCAGAGCCAGAGGGGTCTCGGTCGGAGGCGAGTGTGGATTGGGGACGAGGAAGGCAGCGAGAAGGGGTGGGCGTTGATACTGAGCATTTTGTGTGGCCTCCAGACTAGACGACGACGACCGCTGGAGTAAACAAGAAAATGCGGATGACTCTACTAGGAACGACGGAGGACAAATCCAACCAGAAAATACAAGATGCGTCAGTTTGCCTACAGATCGACAACTTAATTCAACACATGCGGAGGTTATATGGTGGGGGAGAGAGGCGTACGTCTCACCGGTGGGGGGAGGGAGGCGTTGCTGCGGCGGAGGAGGGCGCCGGATCCCGCGACCAGGTACTTGGCGGCCAGGACGGTGGCGGCGGCACTTCTCTCCAGGGACTCCGGTAAGGGCGGCGGTGGCGCTTCTCTCCAGGGAATCTGGTGAGAGAGCCGCGGTGGTGACCAGGGGTGTTCTTGGTGTGGCTGTAGAGAGTTGTGAGAGAAGGGGATCGAGTGAGCCAGAGACGCGCGATATCCTCCCCCTCTGATAAGGGGTAGCCCGATCTTCTCAGTGAACTTTTGATAACCAATGTGATACCTCGCTCTCTCCTTTGGCTAAACCCTGTCACCAATTGCAACAGCACTTAACCCCTTCGGATATTCGAGACTCCACACTCTTGCACACGTAGCCACCGACTACAAGTGGTCCTGTTTCTCCTTATTCCCAGTGGAACAGCAGAATACACTCAGGTTTGCAAAGGTATATGATTCAAGATGAATGCTTCAAGCAATACAATCTAGAAGTCTAGGGTTTTTGTTTTAACGTAGTCTAACCTAACCTATGCGCCCCAAGGGGTATATATGAGGGGTGGGGTGCGGCCACAAGGTAGCTTGCGCAAGCAAAACCCACCAACCCGAATAGGAACCCAATTGGACCTAGTTTTGGACTTTGGACTCAACCACAATAGATACAAACCGACCCAAACTAGGGGATGCGGCCATAATGATATACAAACCATGTTTAATACTACTTGGACTCTATATGGCGCATTGATAGACTTTGTGGGCGCCCTCCTCTTGTTATGTCCCTCCATGAGTGTGGAATAACAATCTAGCACTTGTTTTCCACACTTGTAGAATTGTTTTCACCATGATCAACACTTGTTTTCAGCTCCTCTCCATCCATGTGCATCATCTCTCCTTGATCTCCCTCCTTAATGCTTGTGTTATCAACAAACCTAAGAATACAAACATGCATGGATTTAGGTAGTATAAAATTCTCATAATCACAAATGTTATACTCAAGTAGGAGTGAATTCACCTGTTGTTGTAATAGTTTAGTCCTTGATCTTGTCATGGGACCAAGCCTCACTTCATCATGTTTTATAGGAATATCATCATGTGAAATAATAGGTGAAACACTAGGGATGTCCTCATCATCCTCCCCCCCTTGAAAAGCCTTGATGTCCTCATCAAGAGCATCACCATGATATGGTGTCAAATCAGCAACATTGAAGGAATTGCTCACTCCAAACTCATCAATGGGAAGATCTATCTTGTATGCATTATCATTTATTTTTGCAATCACTTTGTAAGGACCAGCACCTCTTGGTAACAATTTTGATTTCCTTAGCTTAGGGAACCTATCCTTCCGAAAGTGCACCCATACTAAATCTCCCTCTTGAAAAATAACTTCCTTCCTCTTTTGATTTCTCTTTTGAGCTACATATTTTCCCTTCTTCTCAATAGCATCCATTGTCTTCTCATGTATCTTCCTCACAAAATCAGCCCTCTTAGAAGCATCCATATTAATTCTCTCTTGAATTGGAAGTGGTAACAAGTCTAGGGGTGTAGTAGGCCGAAATCCATAAACCACCTCAAAGGGACAAAAATTTGTGGTTGAATGCACAGCCCTATTATAAGCAAACTCCACATGTGGCAAACAATCTTCCCACTCCCTCAAATTCTTCTTGATCATGCTTCTCAACAATGTAGACAATGTCCTATTCACAACTTCAGTTTGCCCATCAGTTTGGGGGTGGCAAGTAGTGGAGAATAATAATTTGGTGCCAAGCTTCCCCCATAGTGTCTTCCAAAAATAGCTCATAAACTTGACATCTCTATCAGAAACAATTGTTCTTGGCACACCATGTAGTCTCACAATTTCTCTAAAGAACAAATTGGCAATGTGAGAGGCATCATCACTCTTATGACAAGCAATGAAGTGTGCCATCTTGGAAAATCTGTCCACCACTACAAAGATGGAATCATGGCCTCTTTTTGTTCTTGGCAAACCCAATACGAAATCCATACTAATATCCTCCCATGGTGTACTTGGGGATGGCAATGGGGTGTACAAACCGTGGGGCTTCAACTTGGATTTTGCCTTATTGCATGTAATGCATCTTTGCACCAATCTATACACATCCCTTCTCATATGTGCCCAATAAAAATTTTCAGCCAACATAAGCAATGTTTTCTCTCTTCCAAAGTGTCCCATCAACCCTCCACTATGAGATTCCTGTAATAAGAATAAACGCAAAGAACACTCGGGAATACATAATTTGTTAGCTCTAAACAAGTATCCATCATGTATATGAAATTTATCCCATGCCTTAACATTAGAACATTTATTAAATGGCATAGAAAATTCCTTATCATTAGCATATAGCTCTCTAATACCCTCCAAACCCGAGACCTTGATCTCTAAATTAGAAAGTAACATGTTTTTCCTTGACAAAGCATCAGCAACTACATTGTCCAATCCCTTTTTATGTTTAATTATGTATGGAAAAGACTCAATAAATTCAACCCATTTAGCATGTCTTTTATTCAAATTTGTTTGGCACTTTAAGAATTTCAATGCTTCATGATCACTATGGATAATAAATTCTTTAGGCCACAAGTAATGTTTCCACACCTCTAAAACTCTCACAAGTGCATATAATTCTTTATCATAAACAGAATAATTCAATTGTGCACCATGTAATTTTTCAGAAAAATAGGCAATAGGTTTCTTTTCTTGCATTAATACTCCTCCAATACCTATGCCACTAGCATCACACTCAATCTCAAATTGTTTGTCAAAATTAGGAAGCATTAATAAAGGGGCCGAAATCAACTTCTCTTTAATAGCATCAAAAGCAATATCTTGTTCAACTCCCCACACAAATTCTACACCCTTTTTAGTGAGTTCATTCAAAGGTGCAGCAAGTGTACTAAAATCTTTGACAAATCTTCTATAAAAACCAGCTAATCCATTAAAACTTCTTACTTGACTCACATTAGTAGGAATAGGCCAATTTTTAATAGCTTCAATTTTTGATTCATCTACTTCAATCCCATGTTTAGAAACAACATAACCAAGAAATATGACCTTATCTTTGCCAAAAGTGCACTTTTCCAAATTACCATATAATTGATGTTCTCTTAGCACTTGCAAAACTTGTCTAATATGATCAACATGTTCATGCTCATTGTGGCTATAAATAAGAATATCATCAAAATATACTACCACAAATTTACCAATAAAATTCCTCAAAACATGGTTCATTAATCTCATGAAAGTACTAGGTGCATTAGTCAATCCAAAAGGCATAACTAACCACTCATATAAACCAAATTTTGTTTTAAAAGCTGTTTTCCATTCATCCCCCTCTTTCATCCTAATTTGATGATAACCACTACGCAAATCAATTTTAGAGAAAATAGCACTACCACTTAATTCATCTAACATGTCTTCCAAACGTGGGATAGGATGACGATAACGAATAGTGATATTGTTAATTGCTCTACAATCTACACACATGCGCCATGTACCATCTTTTTTAGGCACTAAAATAACAGGAACAGCACAAGGAGAAAGGCTTATCCGAATGTAACCTTTATCAAGAAGCTCTTGTACTTGTTTCTGAATCTCCTTTGTTTCTTGAGGATTAGTTCTATAGGGAGCTCGGTTTGGTAATGAGGATCCTGGAATCAAATCAATTTGGTGCTCAATACCCCTCAATGGTGGCAAACCCGAGGGCACCTCCTTAGGAAAAACATCCTCAAAATCCTGCAAAACATGAGAAACACCAAGAGGAATAGGGGTCATGTCATTAGAAACTAAAATTTCTCCCTTGTGCATAAGCACTATAGGAAGCATAGTAGGATCCTCCCTAAATTCTCTCAAGTCCTCTCTAGTAGCTAGCATGCATAATGAGCTCACTCCCTCACTTATATTTTTTTCACTCAAATTGGATGCCCTATTTTCACTCACAACACTCAAAGTTTCACTCTCTTTCTTTTCAACACTCTCAGGAATTTTTTGTCTAGATTCATTTACAATTTGTTGTGGTGTCATAGGTCTCAACACTATATCCTTCTCCTTCCACTTGAGTTGATAGGTATTTGCTCTCCCATCATGTATCACACTCCTATCAAATTGCCAAGGCCTCCCAAGCAACATGTGACAAACTGACATAGGCACCACATCACATTCAATGGTATCTTTATAAGGCCCAATTTGGAATTCAACTCTCACCATGTGGGTAACCTTCATCTCTCCTTTGTCACTAAGCCATTGTATATGATAAGGATGAGGATGTGTAATGTATCTCAACTTCAATTTTGCACACAAATCTTTGCTTGCCAAATTTCTGCAACTACCACCATCAATAATAACCTTGCAAGCCAATTGGGGACCAACAATTGCTCTTGTTTGAAATAAATTGCATCTTTGACTTTCAGGACTTGGAAGAATACTCAATGTTCTAGGTGTGCAAACAAAAGTAGGATATGTGGAAGGATATGCATCAAGAGGACCATCATCATCATCATAAGCATCCTCTTGAGAAGGATCAGCATCATCACCAGTCTCATACTCACCATTGTCCTCATTAATAAGCATAACCTTTTTATTTGGACAATCCCTCTTGAAGTGGCCTTTACCTCCACATGTATGGCAGCTCATGTCCCTATTTCGAGCTGTAGAAGAAGTAGATCCACTTGCACTAGCTGCTGGTTGTGCTTGCCTCTTGGAAACAGAATTATTACTCTCGGATTTGGCAGTAGATACCCCACGGCTAGGGGTAGATTGTGACAATGGTGGTGAAGAAAAGGAAGACCTATTAGGGAAAGGTCTCCTTGGAGCCATAAGTGCCTCCTCGGCCAATTGCTTTTCTGTCTCCCTTGCTTGGTGCAACAATTCATTCATATCATTATATTGTGTATGCCTCACAATGCTCTTAATTTTGAATTGCAAACCTGAAAGGAACCTTTGCATAGTATGCTCAACATCCTCCTTTACTCTAGCTCTTTGCAATATCAACTCCATCTCTCTAAAATAAGCATCCACTGATTTTGTACCTTGCTTCAATTGTTGCAACTTGTCATATAAAGACCTCAAATAGTTCTTGGGCACAAATCTATCTCTCATAATTTGTTTCATCTCCCTCCAAGTGAGAACATCAGGTTCCCTATTTCTTGCCCTTGTTCTTGTGATATTATCCCACCATAGCAAAGCATAGCCATCAAAACTAGAAGAAGCAAGCTTAATTTTTCTCTCCTCATGATAATCATGCATCCTCCATAATTTCTCCATCTTGAGCTCCCACATGAGGTACTCCTCAACATCATCAGTATCAAAGTTGAGAGTAGGCAACATAAACTTGGGTTTACCAAGACCATCATCCTCACGGTTTGGCTCATGAACAGGGACCCTCCTTGCTTGGAACCCACGGCCAGCCCCATGATTTCCTCTTCCTCTACCTCGGCCTTGTTGGACATAATCATTATCCTCCTCTTCTTCCTCCTCGGCATCACCAAAAGCACTCCCACCATCCTCTCGGGCAGGAATTCTTTGATCCAATAAAGTGGCCAAGGCACCAATTCTAGTAGTCAATGTATCAATAGAGGCTTGTAATGTGGTAACTTGCTCTTGAGTAGCAGCAGCTGTTTCAGTCACAGTATCAATTTGAAGGCCCAAATTCTGAACATGTGTATCCATGTCCACTCCATGCTTATCAATAAGAGAATGCAACTCAGAATTTTTTGTAGCAATAGATGTAGTGATTTGTTCTTGCATCTCCTCCAAATCTGTCCACTTCACTTGTTCATCACCATGCTTCTTCTTAGCCTGTGTAGAAACATCACTAGGAGCAACCATGATTAATGGGTTAGTGAAATAAACAAAATATGGGTTGTGGTGCTCTCTCCCAACTCACTCAAAACCAGCAAAAGAGGTGATCCTTACTGCTCCAAAGTGAATAGAAAATCTTACCACAAGTAATAGGAACTAATGTGACTTGGTGTGAAGAATAGAATACCCAGGGGTTTTGCTATCACAAAGGTAAAACAGGTTATATGGTGGGGCTTGGTATGGATACCTAACAATCACCAATTAACAAGTCCTATTGCTGTTTGTGAATGATACAAAATAACACCTAGGAAACACACACCAAAATTGGAGACAATTGTGGCAAAGCAAATATATGGAGGAAATTTTGCAATGCTCTAGAAAGACACTAGCCAAGCTCAATGATAATCAGGCACAAGATTGCTCAATGTGTGGTGTCAATGATAGCAATGAAAACAGCTCCAAAAGATAGTAATAACAATGTGTCTCAATGGCCTTTTCTTTTTGCTTTTTCTGTTTTTCTCGTTTTCTATTTTCTGTTTTTCACTTTTTTTTTTTTTTTTATGGCCGAAAACAACTAAAGGAGCAAATGAAAAATAACAGCTAGATCAATGTGACACAATATAAAAATGAGCAGCCTGAATAGAGCAATAAAATAGCTAGTCTTGTGGGCAAGGTACCTAAGTTATTTGCTGTAGAAAGGCTTTGTCTAGGGTTCACAATGATAAGACTGGAAATCCTAATGAAAAGATCAACGAAAAACAAAGAAAAACAACCTAAAACTAACTAGGGAAAGCCCACGGCAGAGGATGTACACCACGGCAGCAAAACAGGAGCTTTTGAGCTCACGGCAGCCTACCGCGGCAGAAAACAGAGCGTTTCTGTGCCGTACGGCAGCAACCAGCGCTCACGGCAGCGGCGGCAGAGAAAAAGCGCGAAAACGAGCCCGCGGCAGAGAATTTCGGCGCGATTGTGTGCTGCGCGCGCGGGGAACTGGTGTGTTGCGGGCGAACCAATTTGTAAGCGCGCTGCGGTGGTTTTGGGCGGATTGGTAAGCGCGCGCTGGGACGAATCCGACTGCAGCTAGGGGTGTACCGCGGCAGCGTTTTGGTATGATTTTGCGCGGCGGCAGAACGAATCCGACTAGAACCAGCAACCCGAGCAAAACAGGAATACACCACGGCAGGAACTTGCAAGAAATTGTGCCGTGGGAGAGAAAAACAAGCCCTACTCGGATTGGAACTCAAAGGATCTTGCGGGTAGCTAATTTTTTTGGATTTTTTTGATATTGACTCGACTCGAAAAATAAGAACAACTAAGAACCCTAACCCTAACCGAAACCTAATGACTCAAAAAGAGAAAAAGGAACACAAAATCAAACACAAAACAGCACTAGAAATTGAAAACTAGCAATTATCTATGGCTATGGCAATCAACTAACACTATTTTTTGTGGCTTTTTCTGGATAGGTATAAAATCAACTCGAAACTTAAAGGATAGATACAGCTCACCGAGTAAACCCAGTAATCTGATACCAAGATGATATGGGGTAGCCCGATCTTCTCAGTGAACAATCTTGATAACTTGATAACCAATGTGATACCTCGCTCTCTCCTTTGGCTAAACCCTGTCACCAATTGCAACAGCACTTAACCCCTTCGGATATTCGAGACTCCACACTCTTGCACACGTAGCCACCGACTACAAGTGGTCCTGTTTCTCCTTATTCCCAGTGGAACAGCAGAATACACTCAGATTTGCAAAGGTATATGATTCAAGATGAATGCTTCAAGCAATACAATCTAGAAGTCTAGGGTTTTTGTTTTAACGTAGTCTAACCTAACCTATGCGCCCCAAGGGGTATATATGAGGGGTGGGGTGCGGCCACAAGGTAGCTTGCGCAAGCAAAACCCACCAACCCGAATAGGAACCCAATTGGACCTAGTTTTGGACTTTGGACTCAACCACAATAGATACAAACCGACCCAAACTAGGGGATGCGGCCATAATGGTATACAAACCATGTTTAATACTACTTGGACTCTATATGGCGCATTGATAGACTTTGTGGGCGCCCTCCTCTTGTTATGTCCCTCCATGAGTGTGGAATAACAATCTAGCACTTGTTTTCCACACTTGTAGAATTGTTTTCACCATGATCAACACTTGTTTTCAGCTCCTCTCCATCCATGTGCATCATCTCTCCTTGATCTCCCTCCTTAATGCTTGTGTTATCAACAAACCTAAGAATACAAACATGCATGGATTTAGGTAGTATAAAATTCTCATAATCACAAATGTTATACTCAAGTAGGAGTGAATTCACCTGTTGTTGTAATAGTTTAGTCCTTGATCTTGTCATGGGACCAAGCCTCACTTCATCATGTTTTATAGGAATATCATCATGTGAAATAATAGGTGAAACACTAGGGATGTCCTCATCACCCTCCCAATACAGACACGAATCCGTAGCGCATCAAAGGCGCGTGCGCCACGCATTTCATATGGAATTAAACCTTTCAAATAACCTCTCTAAATATGCTAAAGAGACATGAAGTCTTGCTTGTCCCAGTTTCTGACGCTGTACTGCTGTTCCACCAACCCGGGTTCGAGTCCCCCACAACAATTTTTTTATTAAATTGGTTTTATGCACAAATTAATTTAGTACTTTTTTCAGCAGAAAAAACAACATTCTTTTATTAATATTATTTCACTTAGTCAACAAATCAATATAATCCACGCACACATTACATCATACTTTTTTTAGATTCATTAGATCATACTTAGCAAAATAAATATGTTGAGGTTATCATCCGTAGCAAAAATAAATACGTGTCTTCGAAAACATTCTATGGAGAATACATGGGTGGCCGGTATCAGTGGTGCACATGTGTGTGGTACGTCACTGATGCTCCATAGAATTAGTGGCGCACCTATGCGTGGTGCGCGACTGATGCTAATGGGCATACATGGTACATAGAATCAACGGTGCACCGCCTAGTGGTGCGCCACTGATTCTATTGCGTATACATGGTTGCCAGGCTGGTGCGCCACTGATGCCTGGACAATCAGTGGCACACGGCTACATGGTGTGCCACTGACGCCTGGACATGTTTCCTCCCAGCCACATTAGTGGTGGACGGCTGCATGGTGCGCCACTGATGCTAAGTCACATATAGCCATTTTCCTAATAGTGTTCCATTGTCTTGGGTGTTCCTTGAGCCTAATTATCCTAACAGAACCAAACAATTAGTTCCGCTTTGCTACCCCCATCAGGCTCATGTAGAGGGGCTAATTCGGTAGTTCCGTCCTTTTCTCCAACATGCCTAGGGTTTCTCCGGAGCGTCTTAATCCCACCCAAACCTAGATTATCACATAACATGTTTGTTAGAGTGTGGCATGGGTCTTGGATGCACAAGATTCCCTCACTCTTTGTGTGAGGGCTTCACCTGCGTTAGATTCTCTCTCTCGGGTTCTAGGACTACTCAGAGCCCGAAACTCCCGGATCCGACGGAACGGGGGGAATCTTGCCAAGAGGTGGGCCCTACGATTTTCTTGGGTGTTCCTTGGGCCTAACCTAACAAAACCAAGCAATCGGTTCCACTTTGCTATCCCCTTCCGGCTGACGTAGAGGGGCGAGAACGGCAAATTCATCCTTTTCTCCAGCAGGCCTAGGGTTTTTCCGGAGAGGGGTCCCGGATCGTCTGAAACCCACCCAAACCAAGGGTTTGGCATACCATGTGTGTTAGAATGTGGCATGGGCCTTGGATGCCCAAGTTTCCGTCACTCTTTGTGTCAGGGATTCACCGGCGTCAGATTCTCTCTCGCAGGTTCCAGGACTACTTAGAGCTTGAAACTCCCCCTTCTGACGAACCCGAGGAAATACTATTACAACATGTGGCAGATATTAGTTTTCCATCTACCTATAGCCCACCCTAACACGACCAAACAAAATATTCTATTAGGACACCCCCCTTCCGACGCCGGTGGAAAGGGTAGACGAACAAGTTGACTTTTCGGTCAACATGCCAGAGTTTCGCCGAAGTGGGGGCTCCGGAGCATAGAAATATCTACAAAACCTAGATGGGGTCCAATCATGTCTATACAAGTGTGTTTGGAGGCGGAGAGAGATCCAAGATCCTAATAAAAGGTGTGACCGGTTTCACCGACATCACTTGTACAGAGGAAGGGTTCTTCCACTACATCTCGAAACTCCCCCTTCAGACGAACCTGAGCGAATGTCTTATCAGAACTAGTGGTAGATATTAGTTCTCCATGCACCTATGGCCTATCCTAACACAACCAAACAAAATATCCCATTGGGACACCCCCTTCCGACGCCGGTGGAAGGGGTAGACGAAAAAGTTAACTTTGAGCATGAGATGCCCTACCACAAGCAAAATAAATATACAATTGGGACACCCCCCTTCGGAGCTGAAATTTAGGGAGTTTCAATCAAACTTGAGTCAAAATAAAGATAATACATTCACACTGAAGGGAACTTAATTAAGATAATAATAATTACAGTCAATACAAGCCTAAACTAGGTGGTGGCACTCCTCGGACCCGCAGTTCGGGCAGGTTCCCGGTCGTGCAAGTGCTCAGCTGCAAATGGGGCAGTTACATGGGATGAAGAAGGCGTTTGCTGGCGGGGAGGCAGGTTCCGGTGGTGCCAAGGGGCGCCACTCTGTCTCGGGCGAGTCCTCTTCCTCCTCCTCCTCGTCGGAACACTCCGTGTTGCTGGAGTGCACGCTGATGTCGATGCGGTAGGAGTGGAGACGCCCTAAGTGCTCTAGCTCCACTTGCTTGTCCAAGTACAACAAAGACATGGCGTCCTGGGGGTCATGATGCCTCGTCTCCCACAGCATGTTCTCGTAGGACTGGTTGATGTAGTCGCCCCGTGCCTGGCCAGAGAGACGCGGCGCCACCGGGACAAAGATGGCGTTGGTCTTTCAACCTTCCGGGAGGCGTAAAGCAGACGGCACGGGAGTGTTCGTGCGGGTAAGTGCGAGCGCGTCCTCCTCCGTCAGCAGATTATCAACAGATGGAGGCGCGTGGGCACCTGCAGGGTTATGGGGAGCTCGTTGGCAGAAAATAATTATATGAGACCTGGTATACAAATTTAGACCCGTGGACCAACTCCAGCAATTGACACGTGGCTAGAAAATAGAAAAAAAAAATTCGGTTATCTATTTTCAGATCTAAACTTCTTTCTTGCCACGTGTCAATTGCTGAAGTTGGTCCACAGGCTAAATTTGTAGACCAGGTCTCATATAATTATTTTCCCTCATTGGCCGGCCGCGTTGCGTCAGTGTTGGTGCGTAGTGGAGGCTAAGAAAAGCTAATGGAGGAGTGGACTTTAGGAGTGCAGGAGGAGAGATGCTCGACCCCTTAAAATTTAACTCTGGCCAAAATAGCTCTCCATGGTACGTGCATTAATGTCTCAGTGCATGGGAAAGACGGGACGTCGCCACAGTTCTGTCTACATGCGTGCTGAGACTGCTTTGGGGCTAGCTAGCTGTTGCAAGCCATGCCTGGAAACTTTGGGCGAGATAGCTGCATGTCGCGCGAGACGTGCACTCTTTGCCTTCGTGCGCTGCGTGATGTGCCTGCGTGACCCGTCGTGTCTTGATCTTAATGTGTGCCTGCGCGCGTGCCCGGCCATGTGCATGCATGCCCATGCCTCGTTTCTGCTGTTGCATGCGTTGCCGGCTAGCTGTGGAGTGTTGGGTCAAAGTCGGCGTCGACCGTATGCGTACTGCCCCGTGCTGCATGCATTGCTTCACGCCTGCATGACCCGGCCGTTTGTGTGTGCTCGTTATCATCGCTGCGCGTGGACAGCAAATTCAATGGTAAAGGCCGGCCTCGGCACCAATTAATGGTGTTTGGTGATCCGCTGGCCGGCCTCTCCCTCCCGCTATATTACCCGATCCGTGCATTTGGAGGACCTCTGCAAAAAGCACCCCCTTCATCAACACATCTTGAATAGATAGCTTGTGCACAACACAGGAGTTAGGTCAGCTTTATGCTCTCTGCGCGCGCTATGGACTGGACGACCATCGAGCTGATCGGGGAGGAACCGCTCGAGGACGCACACCAAGTGGAGTATGTCCGCCCCGACGCGTATGACCTCTTCGACGTGGTGCAGTTCTTCACCGCTAGTGGAAATATCTCTGCTTAGAGCGCCGTGCATATCGTGCTTAGCGCAAAGTACACCGATCGGCGGATGTTCATCATCGACCACGGCAAGGATGGCGGCGGGGTCTACGCCAGGCTTTGGGAGCATGGCTCGGGAGCAAATCTGCACGGCGGCTTCTACTGGCTGAACGACACCCTGGTATGCTGCGTCCAGGTCAACCCTTTACTCCTCTCGAACGAGTCCGTCCCACTGGTGCGTCCGGTTGCTCGTGTCCTTCAT
The DNA here is from genome assembly GCA_028641055.1 of Alopecurus myosuroides. Taxonomy (NCBI): domain Eukaryota; kingdom Viridiplantae; phylum Streptophyta; class Magnoliopsida; order Poales; family Poaceae; genus Alopecurus; species Alopecurus myosuroides. Next base: position 240,441,146 of record CM054061.1, read on the forward strand.
CGCGGCAACTAGTGTCCTTATAGAGCATATGTGTAACCTGCTACGTCGTCGCCTCGTCGTGTTTTACTTGTCGACACGTCTGTGTGTGCTGTGATTCTGTTTTGCTACTCTATAATTAAGTTAATAGTATGTGTTGTATTGTAAGTACTCAGTTATCTGTAGTTCTTTAGTTACTGTTGGTTTCACATAGAACCGTTCTACATATTCTAACGCGTTTTATGCCCAACGACCTCAACTCCAAAATTATTCCATAATACTTCTTTATCTCCTCACAAGGTCCCTTTAGTAAATTATTGCATAAATGGTCAATTTGTTTAAGCCACCCATCAGCATCCGACGGCTAGCATAGTTTCCCGCAATTCCGCCAAAATTTCGCGTCCCTCCGAAAATTTGGCGCTAGGACAACCCACTCAATTTTTTTCGCGCAAGAATATTACTTCTCAGCCCTCCCGCACACAATGGTCAAACTATATCGCGGAGGGCATTTCTGTAATCATTTTGAAACCCTCCCTTATCCCCTTGGCCCTCGCCCAACGAATCGACTACTCCCCCTTCTCCCCTCTAGTCCCCTTCGTCCCAGACCAGATCCCACCCCTCTTACACATCACCGTATAGCTTGCTTGCCAGATCTCCGACGTCGCCGTCGAGATCCCCCACCCCGCCCAGGTCACCGTCCAGGATCACCACCTCGCCGTCGTGCTCACCGGTCTGCCACATCGTCACCAACCTCACCGTCGTGTGCTCCCTGGTTGCCACCTTGCCTTCGTGCTCACCGGTCTACCACATCGTCACCAACCTCGCCTTTGTGTGCTTGCTGGTGTGCCACCTCGCCATTAACCTCACCGTACGTCCAGATCTGCCATCTCGTCTCCAACCTCGCCGCAACTTCATCGTCAATGTCTGCAACCACGCCGAGACGGGTAAAGGTTGAAGGCGAGAAACGCAGTAAGATTGATGGTTCTTCATATGTTCGATGCAATTAATCTTTCTGAATTAGTTGTCTGTTTAATTGTATGCTTGATCCTTCTTATGTTCGATGCAATTAATCTCTCTAAATCGTTTGATCGATGCTTCTTGATTATCCTGCTAATGTTTGATGTAATAAATCTCTCTAAACTATTTCTCTGTTTAGTTGTATGATTGATGGTTCCTTATATCCGTCTTTGTTATTGGCTTTGCATTTTTAACTTTGTATAGTGGTAAACAGAGGCTTGTCCATGTGTTAATTCTGACAAATCTATAGCGGAAATGGGTGTGTTGCCCTCCTGATACTCCTTTTTTTAATTATTTGCTTTCGTAGTAGAAAAGACTGCATGGTTTCTTTTAATGGAAAACGTTAGGGGGACCTTCTTGCTAATCTTGCATAAAAATAAAAATAGAAGTATCCAGCTTTGTTTTCCGTCGGTAAAAGTTTGCTTATTTCCAGCCTGTATACTATTAGGTTTAAGCTCACTTTGCTTATGATCCTATCAGGCTTAGTTACGAATCTACAATCAGAATTTATATTACTTACACTGGACTGTTCTTACAGGATGAGTACCTTAATTTTTGATGATGTATTAGGTTCTTACCAAGTGTTTATATTTGGAGCTTACTTTGAGTTATTTATTCATGTTAGGATCACCAGTACACCCCATGGAAGAAGAGCATGCCAGAACTATCATGGCAAACAGTGCAAGGATGCATCAACTGGGTGTAAAGTCTTTAGCAAGTATTCTTTCATGTCCTACTGTATTCACATCCAAAAAGATCAAGAAGGAAGACTCTGGATCTAAGTACACTCCTGAGGAAGATGTTGAAGAGGAATCAGATTCCAGTGAAGGAGACCGGTCATGTCAATCCCTATTCTGTGAGGACAATGAGTTGCAGGTTATTCCCTAATTCGGCAGCCCAACATTCTTCCATGATATCACAACAACTAGGGTGTAATTCTTAAAATTCTTTAAGTAGTAAAAACTCCCTTTAGTTAAAAAAACAACAACTAGGGCGCAACATACTTATCTTTTGTTGAACAGTTTGATTACTGTTGTGTCATATATTTTGTGCTACTTCATCTATTCCATACCATAAGACGTTTTGGCAAGTTAATTAAGGTTGTGGTTGTCATTTCAACATGGTTTCCATCTATGCTCCTCACATGCTTGACATCTGCTAGGTCATTGGTCATTACAAACAGGCTTGTTTGATTGTCATCTGCTATTTTTCAAATATTTTCTGTATATTTCTGGCCACCTGTTAGTTTCATCTATTTTCTGTACATTGCTGGTCACCTGCTAGTTTCATCTGTTTTCTGTACATACTTACATCTATTTTGTTTGCATGCTTGATAGGCAATCAAGAAAAGGATGATGTCGACATCAGCTTCAGATGATGAGGATAATACTTTAGGTTTCATGCTGGATCGTGGAAAGCATACTTTGTCGAAGAAATCTCGTGTAGAAACAAGTATTTCAAAGTCTGAACTTGAAGTGCAAACTAATGTTGAGAGAGGGGGGCATGCCAATATGCGCAACACAATTGCTGATTTGAGGGTGGCGGATGCAGAATCTGAGCGGATGAGTCTCCGGTTTGCATTTGATATGGAAGAAATGCGGAAGGAACAAGACACGCTAAAAACGTGCCAACAAGAAGGAGTTGCCCTGCTTGAGCAGTTAGCTCGGCGCATATGTGGTAATTGAAACTATGCTCGTGTTGCTGAAAACCGAATTTCTGTATGTTGGTTTGTTTTTCAGTAAAATAAACCACTAGTGTTTAAATTTCTGTATTTGATGCCTGCTATGTGGTTTGCTTTTCTGCATACGGAACATGGAAAGGTCAATTCGAACGATGATTTAAGCACCCATTTGGCACGAAAAAAAATGTCATAGTATCGTAATGTAAGAAGAGACCCGAATTAGGACACATGGTGCCGTATGCCATGCCCATGTGTCGTTTTACGGTTGGACAGCTCCACAACAAAAATAAAAACATCGTGGAAAGTTCCCACGTGGCACCGTACACATGGTCCACATGTCGTTTTACGACTGGGTAGTTCCAGAATGAAACAGAAAACGTCGCGGAAAAGGGCGCCACGTGGCACCGTGCGCTTGGTCGACGTGGCGTCGCTTTGCGTCGGAAAAAAATACGTCACCGCGTAGCCCACGACGACCGAGATCGTCCCCGAAAAAAACCACGCGGCAATGTATGATTTTTCCACGTGGCGTCATCTTTTTGTGTCATCTCATCCCACGATGCTAGCAAGTTCGTCTCAGATGGCGTCCACATGGTTTCACCTGACTCGTCGAGACCGCGACAACAAAAAACGTCGTGAACGGGATCGGCGTTTATGACGCCATGAACGGATTGGTGATGTCATAAATGGGGCCTTAACAAAATCTATTCTTGACGGAAAAAACGTTGCGATCGTAATGACGTAAGCTGCGTGTAGTGTGACGTCACCTGATTATGCTAACGACCGTCAGTTAATCCTTTGCCACGTGTTAGCCGACAGTGACGAAAAACAACGTTGCCGCTTAATGGGCCGGGACCAGACGGCCCAAATGCTTGCGACGATTTTCTGAACGTTGCGGGTAGGCTCAACGTTCTCCCGTTCAAATTAACGTCGCAGAATGGTCCGTGACAGTCGATCAGGGACGTTCTCACTTCGTCGAGTAAACTGTCGCAGATTGCCCTTAGCGACGGTTTAGAGCTCATCCGCAACGTTATTGAAACGTCCCAGACCGCGTGGAATACGTTGAGCCACAACTAGAGCCACGCGTCCTGGATTATCAACTCATGGAGGATGATCTGCTCGACTCCAGGTTATGGGTTGTTCTGACCAATTTAGCCACCTAGGGACAACATGAGTTACTGCATTGACTGCACGCTTCTGTACCTTTTATTCTCTCCTGCATGAACCGGTGGTAAATATGTGATACTGGCCAGAGCTTAATTGCTTTAGATTTGTTTGAAAACCAGAATTTCCTTCTTGGTGACTACCTCCCGGGTTAGTTCCTTGGTTACCCTGACCATGATGATCGGGATTATGATTTCCAGGTCCGGAATTGCTAGCCCCCGGATGTCCACCTTCCATATTACCTGAGTTGCAACCTCCATTATTTCCTGGTCCATAGTTATTATTTCCACTGGGTCTGAAGCCCTACATGATGAAATTTTTTTCCCAAGAATGATTTCCTAACTTTCCGTTTTTGCTGTGTCGGGGACGTGTTCCTTTCAGAGCCTGCTGAGCCTTCCCAAAACTGTTTGGTCGAAATTTTTGATTTCCTCTGAAATTATTACTCTGACGCTAGTTTCTGTAACCTGTATTTGTATTTGCCACCAGATCCGAGGTTCCTTCCCCGTTCTTGCGCTTGTTATTATTCTGGTTCTAGGGATTGTTGTTGCTCTGATTCGGGTTCTGACTGCCCTTGGCCCCTAGTTTTCTTTTTCTTTGCAGACTTCTCATCATCTGAGTCTGCGTCCTTTGTTTTGTCAGACTCCACATACTTGGTCATGGCATCCATCAACTCGCTCATATCACTCACGTATCGCTTGATGCATCCCAGCTTATGTTTTAATGGGTCAAATCTGCAGTTTCTCTCCAAGGCTATGACTGCTTGCTGGGCAGTGAGTCCGAAAGATGAATGAATAATTTTTGCAACGCGCCAAGACCAGTGTTGGGCAGACTCCCCTTCCTTATGAACGCAGTTTTCCAAGTCTATAATGGTCGTTGGACGTTTACATGTTCCTTGGAAATTTTTGATGAACTGGTCTTTCAACTCTTGCCAGCTATTGATTGAATTTGCAGGCAAGTTTTTTAACCTGAATTTTGCGGGTCCTTCTAACATCACGCTCAAGTATCGTGCGCACACCACATCGCTTACTTCCAATATCTCCATAGCCATCTCATACCCTTCTATCCAGTCTGCAGGCTCCATGTCTAGGGTATAGTTTACAACTCTGCGAGGTCCTTTAAAATCAGTTGTTATTCCCTCGTTCCTGATTGCCGGACCAAGGCATTGAATTCCAATTCCGCGAGACCCAGTCGGAGCTGGGTTTGAGACCCCATTCTAAACCAGGAATTGAACATGACCCAGATTTCTTTTTTCTGGTTCTGCAACTCGATGTCCTATATTTATAACTCCACTCACATGAGATACAGTCTTCCTGGGTGGAATAGGTTGCTATCGATTTGCATTGCTAGAGCTAGCTGGAACCGGTGAATTTCCATGATGACTTCTTGGCAAAGAGTTCCTGCTAGTGTAGGGAGTTGAATGTATCTTCTCCTGGTTACTATAATTCATCTGCTGAACCACTGCTGTTTGCAACATCTCAATTGCCCTTTGGTCTTCAATTCCTACATGATCATTTGGGTTGACTGTATTCGTGCCAGACTGTTCGTGGCTGCCCAAATGTTATCCATTCGGTTGTTTAAATGACCTGGTGGCGTATGGAACCTTTCCTGCAGGGGCTGCTCCTAGACCAGAGCGGGATTCCAGTTACCGTGCAACTGGATAGATGGTTGGAAACGTGCCGGCTGAACTAGGACGGGGAAAACTGGAGGGTTCATATGGAGCACTAGGCCAGCCGGGTTTGGTGCTCCAGGCGTCCCAGCTGGAGACACGAATAGATTCCGAAGGTTTGTCGGTCCTAGTCCTATGCCAAATTCATTATTCAACCGGGCATGATAACGCCTATTCTGTATTGAGGCTAACTCCCTCTGTCTGAAACTCAAATGAATCCCTTCTCTTTCCAGACGTGTTGCTTCCACCAAGTCTTCTGACCGAGCTTTATTTATGCATGTTTCCTCTGTCTCGGTCTCCCGAAGGACGCGACTTAGTTCCTGTCGAAGCCTCTCGATCTCTGTGTTACGCTTCACCAAGTTCTCCGGGGTGATTGGAGTAGCCAAGATTTCGTTCAACGAATCCATCGTGGCTATTAGTTCAGGTATTAAGTTATATGGCGCGTGCTCTGTTTAATCAATCATTGGCTTTGCAGTCCCAGAACTCGCCGGCCCAGGTCCTGTTGGAGGTGCAACTGTTGGCCCGACAAGGCCTACCGTTGGCCCAACGGGTGATGTCCCTGAAACACACGGTCCTCCTGGAACCAGATTTGAGGTTGAAGCAGTATTTGTAATCAAATTTCCACTAGTATCATACCTGGGTTCGCAGGCCGCGCTGGTCCAGCCATGTAGACAGTCGCATGATGAGTCATTTCCGTCAGACTTTGTAAATCTAGTTAAAGGCCTCCACCGAGTTGATCTTCAAAGAGCTGGTGGATAGAACCTGTCTCATCACAGTCATCATTGTTTCTAACTGAAGATTCTCCATCTTACTGTATCATCGTAGCTTCCTCGGAGACCGAGTCTGACTTTTGGTCCGGGTCTGGGCCCGTTCCTCCTATGAAGCCGATGAAAACATCGATTCCACCGAAGGGGAAACCCTAATTCCACGAAGGCGAACTCCGGACCCCATGTGTCATGGTTATAGTAGTTTCCACGCCGACTCCTCCTGAGCCGTCCTATCGCGAGCTTCTCGATCCGAGGTAACGCTCCTTCCAAAAAGACGACACATCCGTGAGCAGGCCCCACGGTGGGTGCCAACTGTCGTGGTGTTTTCACGGCAAGTGTCCTCATATGAGAACTAGATTGCTAGGCAATTGCTACTAAGCAAAACTTCGAAAGGGTTAAGGCAGAAACGAGAGACACGAGTTTACCCAGGTTCGGCCCCTCGATTGAGGGTAAAACCTACTCCTGCCTTCTTACTATTGGGAAACAAGGTCTCGATTACAAAGGGCGATTCTGGCTCTCGATGTCTCGAGCTGCCTTGCTATCAACTTAGAATCGGTCTCTCTACGTCCTAGGACCTCGCCTTATATAGTGGACGAGGGCCTCGGGTTACAAGGGGATCTGGGTTGTTCCTGTGATCGGAGTCCCAGACTATTCCGGTTCCCAGACGCTCCATGCGGTTTATCCCAAGACCCGGACGTTCCGTCCGGCCTTGGGCTGCTCCTTAGGTCTTGGGCCTCCGGGTCTTCAAACCCGAGCCACGTGCCGGTTCCTCCACCTTTCCGGGTCACACTTAGGGTAACCCGGGTCTTCTTCTGCCAGCTGGTACTTATCCAGCTCCTCCTAATATAAACCGGATCAAGCATTATGAACCGGCCTGAGGGGAATCCAGTTCATGTGGTTGGAAAATACGGCTCATCCTTACTTATTCCCCCAACAACAACTTTTCTGAAACTAAAAACAGCAGAAAACAGGGAACTGGCTCTGTGGCATCTTGTCAATAGGTTAGTACGAAAAATCGATAAAAATGACATAAAGTATATAGCAAACATGTAGGAAACAACATAAAAAAACATGGAACATCAGAAATTAAGGATACGTTTATGCCTATCACCTGCCGCCGAAATCGCTCGCGTTGTCGGTGACGAAGTCGAGCGAGCCAAATCTGTGGAGAAGGCCACAAACCACGCGCTCGCCCGAAGGAAGCGCGGATCCCGTCCGGATAGTAACCCCAGCCAGCACTGCTGCTGGCCCCACAGTGGGCGCCAACTGTCGTGGTGGTGTCACAACAGATGCCATGGGATGACTAATGATAGGGGCTGATGGACACTGTGGGTACCAGAGGAGGCATTGCACACCAAGAGGTGCGCTCACTACACTGCAAACACAAGAATCTACCCAGGTTCACGGCCCTCGTGTGGAGGTAAAATCAATACTCCTGCTTGTCTGTCTCCATATATGTGGGTAACTGGAATACAATGGGGTTCCTCAAGCTCTCTGAGCTAGAGGAAGAGGAAGCTCTCTGGCTCTCTCTTTTATATTTCTCTCTATGGAATGGAAATAAACTACGGGATGCGTCGTCCCTCGCGCAGGAGGGGTGCGGCCATCTTATAAACTGGTGGCCACTAACAGAGCGTACAGGGTTAGGTGGAGAACACTGTGCCGTATCGCACGCCTGCTGACATGGTGCCAAAAGTCTTCTGCTCAATATCTTCTATGTGTCATGTCCCCTTGTTAGAGACAGGACACAGCCTCGCCCATACCCTACACTGTGGACATGTACGTTTTTACATCATTCGTCTTATAAGTTGAACTGCACGCGCGTATGCTCCCGTGATCTTCAGGATTTCACCTACTCCATTGACCTTGATCCGGGATAGCTGGTTCTTCATGTAACCTGAATTCTCCAAGTGTAACTCGGATAACCCGGGGGAGTATCCACCTGCAAGGTATCACATCTGGTACCTCCTACCGAGATAGTTCTATCTCGGTAACAGCAACTCGGTCCGGGTACTGATCCCGGTCAATAGTATCTCAGTATCCACTCCTTGGATACCATTTCATGCCAAGCTTGGCCCTACCCGGGGGTAGCTCCCCGACAGGTTAGCATCCGCATCAATTCCAGTATTAATTTGCAAACAACATATTATTGCATGTAGTATTATGTGTGATGTAAACAATGCAAAAGACACGTAGACTAAGAATCATTATTTTATCCCTAGTGGCAACAACACATCCACAACCGTGCACTTTTCGGTCACTCGAAAACTGATTTCTGGAGGCATGAACCCACTATCAAGTATAAATACTCCCTCTTGGAGTCACAAGCATCTACTTGGCCAAAGTATCTACTAGCAACGGAGACCATGCAAGATATAAACAACTTTCTCATAGTATCAACAATCATCAGATCCCAGCAAACACATCATGTAGCATTACATAACGATGATCTTGATCATGTAGGGCAGCTCACAAGATCTAAACCTGATAGCACAAAGTGGAGATACTACCATCTAGCTACTGATATGGGCCCGTAGTCCAAGGATGAACTACTCACGCATCATTCTGGAGGCAGGCATGGTGGTGTAGAGCCATCCGGTGATGATTCCCCTCTCCGATAGGGTGCGGGAAGAGCTTTAGAACCCTCCCGAACTAGGGTTGACGACATCGGCGACGTCTGGACTTTTCGTGGTTTCTCGATCAGGTATTTAGGTTTTTCGGGGCAGAAGGAATATATAGGCGAAAGGGCGGCATCGGAGGCCACTCGAGGGACCCACGCCACAGTAGGGCGCCCGCCAGGGGTGGGTCGCACCCTGTTGTGGCGTGGCTACCTCCGGGGCCGGCTGCTCCTCCCCTTTGGGCTTCTGGAGTCTTCTGTTGTAAGATTTGGGTACGCCAATTTTTGTCCAATTCCGATAATATTTTGCGACTACCTTTTCTGAAAGAGAAAAACAGCAGAAAACAGGAACTAGTACTGTGGCATCTTGTTAATAGGTTAGTCCCAGAAAATGCATAAAAATGCTATGAAGTGTAAACAAATCATGTGGCAATTGATATAATAACAGCATGGATCATAAAAAAATTATAGATACGTTTGAGACGTATCATCCGCCGATTTTTCTTTGAGTCTCTTCGTGCACTAGTGTTGTAGATTACAACCTGGAATTTTCCAATGTTTCTTTGTATTACGTTGCCAGATCTATATGTTTAGTTAAATTGAATATAGATTTTGAGTTTTATGCTGGTTTAGGGGATATATCAAGGGTTATTATGGATCAATTCTATTCGTCCTGTGATGAACAATACTGCCAACTACATGACAAGGCCGTGACTACATGACCAAAGTTGGATGTACAACTCTTGCGGCCCCTTCTCTGCTTGTTTGTTGTGCATGTAATTCCTTAGGCCATTGTAAATTTGTCTCTGCATTTTCGTTCTAGCTGATGATCGTATATGAGGCTTGTTGTCCGATGGTGTGGATGTTTTCATTTTTCAAGAGGTGTCTTCTATTATCTCATGTTGTGCACATATTTAAATGTTAGGCATTGCTAGTGGTACTAGGAGATCATCTTTTGGGGAAATTGTGTTGTATCCATGCCGATGATGAAAACTGATTTGGCATGTGAGGATGATTTGGTGTGTGACCAAACGTCGATTTTTCTCCATGTTGATGATGAAAATAAGGCACAACATAAGTCCAAGGAGGTGACCTTAATAGTACCTTGAGAAGTGTACAAGGATATATGTTGTGCATATCTCTTGGTCATATAAGAGCCATCTCTCTCCTATCTTTGGTTGGTACTTACTATGAGGCAAAGATTTGGTATGTGAGAATGTTTTGGACAACACTTGTCATGTGCATGATACAATACTGTCTCCAGCATATAGCCAATAAAAGCATGAACTAGTCACAAATGGAGGTGGGTTTTACTTACTTTTTCTTGGCTTCTCTGGTGGAACAACACTGCACCATGCTTTTCTGTGTCCATGATCACTCAGGCCATTGATTCTTGAATGATTTACTAGGGCCAATGATTCAACTATGCAACACAATTGCAAGTGTTGGCCTAAATGACCTCGCGCAATGACTAGAACTTGGTCATTCCTTTTGGTCCTTTAGTTCTGAAACCTAGACATTCTCTAATGTGCTTGTTCCATATATGAGGCCATGTCCTGTTCAAACTGGTAAGACTAACTTGTCAATTTATCGTTTGGTTTTGCAATTGGCGAAGGGCAAAGAGGTCGCTAGGAACTGTGCTAGAAAGCAGAGGAAGGTGGTTCTTGGCCACTTCCACGAGGAGGTGTCTCCAACCCATTTCTGCAAGGTTCTTCTTGCACCTGGGCTAGATTTGCTTCCTATCCCTCCTGCCTTTTGTGAGCATCTTGGACAGGTTCCAAAGGAGATCATCTTGAAGACCAAGACTGGCTGCAACTGGAGCGTTAGCGTCGTTGACTTCAATGGGTGCGGTGCCATTGAAAATGGCTGGCCAACTTTTTCTATGTGCCACAACCTGTAGATCGGCAAACTCGTCACCTTCAGAGTGCTCAAGATAATGAGTCGGGGTCACGGTCTTTGACACCGATTTCGTGGAAGTCATCAAGAACTACGAGAAAGATCTTAATAGTTGTAACATCCCTGATTTTTGGAAAGTGCAAAAATCACTAAAAATTGTAACTTTTTGTTTTCATGTTATGCAAGTCACCAAAAACCAATGAGATGCAAGAAATAAAAGGAAACAATACATAACTCAATGAAAATTGAAATTAAGAATCCATTATACCTCTATTCCATAAACCCTAAAAGCCCATTCAAAATAAATATTCAGTAATCAAAGAAATTGTTTTCTCTTAGAAAACCTTATTTTATACCATGTTTTCAAATCAACTATTACTTTGAAAATTCTTTATAGCTTTTGAAACCAAAGAAGTATTATCTCTAATAATTTTTATGCCTCAAAAACATTTTATGAGAATAACAACTATTTATATTGATATGCAAATGTTATTCCAAGTTTTAAACATAAAGTGCTATTCATAATTTTTTTTGCTTTGAAAATAACATAAAGAGGACTTAGAAAACAATATTATGACTTGTGGGATTTTTCCAAATTTTATTAAGCCACTTTTGTATTTATTTAATTTTGTATTTTAAAAAGGCATTAATTGCTATTAGTAAATCACTCATATCTTAAAAATATAAAATATAAAAACGATGTGAAATGACTTTCAAAAATTGTATTTGACATGGTTATTGTCTCTGAAATTTTATTTAATCAAAACCTCATTTTATTATTTTTCTAATTTAAAAATATACATTAAGTACTATTAGTAATTAATTATATTTTCAAAAATATGAAAAGTGATTTTTTTTTCAAATGTTTATAACAATGTTCTAAACAGAAAGATATTATTTTTACAAATTTTTAGAAATTTATTTGAGGAAAATAGGATAAAGAAAACATAAGTTATTAAGGACATAGAAAAACATTAATAAAAAAAAATGTTGACGACATTGATGACATCATCCCGTCTTCAACCTCCAGTAACGGAAAAGCTTCCGTTTCAATCTTGAAATCGAGCCTTGATTTCCGCGCGATTAAGAGCAGTAATCGGTGCCCCGACCCTGCCTACATATAGACCGGGACTCCCTCTCCTTTTCCCCTATGAAACCACAGATTGAGACGTCTCCACGCTGGAGATTTCCCTCGCGAGATCCCACTGCATCCACCATCGTCCCGACTCGATTCCGACCAAGCGAGAAGGTCCCCGACCCAACTTTTCCCCTCCTCTCCTCCTCCTTGTCCCCGCGTACCTCCTGAACGTTTCCCTCAAATTCTTTCCCACAGGCATCATTGCATTCGATCTCACGGGAGCCCCGACAAGCTCCATGTGTATCACACGGGTGAACCACATCGCGGGAGTGCTCACCGTCACCGCCATTCGTCTCGTTGTGCAACGTTGAGCCCTTCCGTGGCCTTCCCGAGCCCTGTGACCACCTGTAGCATCGCCGCCGTCCTCACCCGACTGCCTCGCCGCCGGCTCGACATTTTCCTGTGTCAGCAGCGCCGCCCGGTGAGCTCCTTCCCCCATGTCCTTTAGATCTAAATCCAACGGTCTAGATTAGATCCACTTATTCGAAGAGGTATCCGCGAATCAGAAACATCCACTTGTGTGCCCAGTCAGATCCCAGTCAGCACACCAAGTCAGTAACCCAGTCAACGCCTCTAACCAATCACAGGAAGCCACATGTGCCCAGAAACTTTCTGTTTATTCCCGGAATAAAATTTATTTGGCAGAATTGCAGAAAAGTCCCTGTAACTTAGAACATTCATAACTTTTTAACCATAAAGCCAAATTTAGCAAGCTTGGACTTTTTGAAATCAGAACAACATATAAAAACTTCTGGCACTGGCAAAATTTTAATTTGACCATTTAAAATTTGTTCAATTTCAAATATGCTTGTTTGATGAATTTTGGAATAATTCAAATTCTACAAATCCGAAAATTGCAAATAAAATAGTTTTGGAAACCTTAGGATGTGTACTTTCATATCCTTTGTACCAAAATAATTTTGGAACAAGTTAAAATTGAATTTAGAATTAAGTGGTCTATTTGAGTATTTTTTGACATAGATTTAATTCTATAGATATATTCAATATAGTTCATTTTGCAAAATTGATCCTTTTAGTAGCCTTGAACCAGAGATATATTTGGCTAACCACTTTGGACACCTTGGACCATGACCATGTGTTTTTTACCAAAAACTCAACATAGTGATACATCCATTTTCACCATGTCTTAGAAATTGTTTCCATCACCTATTCTTTGATGTTATGGTTATTTGGAGCCATGACCAAGTCCTGTGTCACACCCCAGTTTTTGGATTCTTGTACTGTGCCTAAGAAGACAAAAATGAGGGCCAACAATTTTTTTATTATAACAACATGATTGTTTGAACTAACATGTGTTTATGATCTTAATCATATTTTTAACACAAGGTTTGTTTCTTTATAAAACCAATACCAAATGTTTCTGAAAACATTACTATTATTTTTCCTGATAATTTTCCCTGATGTTTTCCTGATGTTACTTGAGTGGACTTTTATTCCAAGACTTGGATTATTCTTGGTTGCATATTAAAACAAACTTTTACCTTTGTTGGATCCAAGAAAACAAGTTTTCGAAAATGATTTATGAAAGTTTTCTTTTAAGTTGTCTATAGAAAACAATTCCTGAAAATATAACCAAGTACCTGTTTTCTACACTTGTTTTCACTAGTATATAAAATGTTATTTTATGTTTTCTTGACTTTTAATTTAACCTTGTTATATGTACTACAAATACATAAGCTTAGTTTTATTTTTGGATAAATAAAAATTATCTTTTGCTTGTGGTTCTTGTGGTATAAAATTAAGACAGAAGACAATTTTGGAAAACAGAGAAAAAAACACAAAGTATACTTTTCCACATTGTTTTCATGGCCTTAAACTATTTCAATTTTGTTTTCAAAAGATGTTTCTGAAAGTTTATAACATGGTTAACAAGTTCCCACTTTGAAAACAAATTTTGGAAAACATTTGAACCTTGAAAACAAACTCAACTTTTTGATGATTTCATCTGTTTCCAACACTTAGAAATTTTTCTAAGTCTAAACTGAATTTTCTGAATTTTTGTGAACAGTAAGAGATACACTTTTGATCAGTTGATTTCTTTGTGATTCTTTGCAAAATTGGAAATTCAACCTTGCCAAATGTGTTCACCATAGCACCTACTCGAACGAGGATGCTTTAACTTGCTTCTAGAAGCCTTGGACATGAAGAAAAATAAGAGAGAGAAGGTGAAATGGTATGGAGACCCATACTTTGACCCATTTGACTTGCCCCTGCCCTCCCTTTGCCTCCAAAATCCAAGGCTTAACCTGCCCCCATGTGTTATATGCCTAGGACAGCTAGTGCACGAAAGGAAGTGAGCAAAGAACCCCCAGAGCGCCCTCATGGCACCCATTGGCATCAACCCGAGCCCTCCCTCTTCCTTTCTTGCCCTTGCCTTCGACTACGAGACTCCAGATCCCATTCCCTTGCGCCACTGCCCTCCTCACTCTCACACCACACTCCCTAGCACGAGATCCAGCACTGCCTAGCCCTGGGAGCGTGCACGAGCACGTGTACTGGCCGCGGGTGACCGTGCTCGGCTCGAGGTGGTTCTGCACGACCCGTGCATTCCTCACTCCCTCCACTTCCCTAGATCTACTCCCCGTGCTCCACTGACCCTCCCTGACTCCCTCCCGTGGTCTCTTTCTTGCAGGGAAGCCCCCGCCGTCGAGTTCGCCTCCGCGGTTGTCCTGCCGTGCCCCGCCGTGTGAGATCGCGCTCGCGTCCAACCTCTGCTCCCCTCGATGCCCTCGCCCTCAGCCGTTGTCCCCGAGCCCGCGCCAGCCCTCCACGAGCCCACGGTGAGCCTCCCCGAGCTCTCCCGCCGCCGACCGTTTCGAGGCAGAGAGAGAAGAGAGTGGTGAGGAAGAAGACGCTCGTGCGCCGTTGGATCCTTAATCCACGGCCACGCTTGAACGTGGACCTTTCCCGCGCCCGCGCCCGCGCTCGCGCGCGCAGCGCAGCTGGGCCGTGCCGCGGAGAACCCAACTCGCGTGACTGATTTGTTTTTCCTTTTTAAAATTAACAGAAAGTTCCTTGGTTACTTTGGACTTGGGAAAAATACCAAACGTGCAAAATAAAATCTACCAAAAATCAGGGACCCGAAAGGTTGTTTTCCTAACCACATAAAATTTGTAGATCTAAGATTGGACTGTTGTCTTTCTCACATTGACTGTTTTGCCACAGAGGGACTCTGAACATTTTTTGAACATAACTTTTTGAATCTTTAACTAAAATGGAAAAACTAAAAAATTTTGGGTAGCTCTTGAACAGATCTATCCATAGGACTTTGCCTCACATCAAGGTGAGTAACCAAATGGAAATGCCATCCATTTTGGTAAAAGACCAGTGGGCTCTTCTGTGATTTTTAGGGTGAGCCTAAAAATGATTTTTGAAGTAAATCCAGTTGGATGAGTTTGGTATTTACTATATCTATCTAATCCTAGCTTAGATTAATTTTTGCAGCTCTAGATTAATTTTGATGAACAGATCTAGAAAACATCACTTTTCTGTTTTGTTTTTAAGTGCGTTTTTGTTTAAAATGAAATGTGTGATTGATTGTATTTTGTTTCCTAGCTGGTATGCATGTGTTAGGACTTGTTATTAAGTTTTTTTCTTGCAGAACATCTACCTTAGAAAGTGTGTGCATGTTTGGAAAGTTAAATAAAAATGAGAATAGCATTGGTTATTTTCTAGTTTATTATTTGAGATCTTTGTATGAGAAAAATCTTTGTGTGTTTGATTGACTAAACTTGTGCTAGGTTTGCTATGGATCCAGTACCATTTTGGTACTGTTATTTTGAAGTTAACACCTCTGTTAGCTTGCATGTCATTTTATAGCAAAGCATGTGTAAGTTTTGTTATTCATTTGCACTAGTCTTGTTTTCACTAGAATAAATAGCATTGTGTTATTTATCTTGTATACTAAAATTGTCATGAGAAACCAGAGGCTTAGTACCTATTTTTCCTTGGTATTAGTGGGCCCATAACCCACTGGTCCCATTGCATTTTGGTTGAGGATGAAAATCCCTAACTATACATGTGTGTGAAAATAACATGTTTTATCATGTGTTTGATTATTATTTCCACCATGGAAAATAGATTGTTTGTTTCACTTATGCAAGTGAAATTTTTATTTCTTCTTTGTAAATAC
Source organism: Alopecurus myosuroides (assembly GCA_028641055.1). Taxonomy (NCBI): domain Eukaryota; kingdom Viridiplantae; phylum Streptophyta; class Magnoliopsida; order Poales; family Poaceae; genus Alopecurus; species Alopecurus myosuroides. Next base: position 240,457,215 of record CM054061.1, read on the forward strand.
TAGTATTTTTAGGTGTGATTCATTTTTTAGCATAATATACCTTAGGGGCATCATGTTAAGAAATGATTCACTATTGTGTGCTAAATTAAATTTTTTGCTACTAGAATAATTCCTTGTGATTGATAGGTTGTTTGTGAATGATTTTAAATTGAGTGTTTGGATTTTTGAAAAGGTTTAGTTAACTTTTCATTGTTTTGCTTGTTGTTTAATTAATTAGACAAGCATGTATTACTAGAATTGGTTTATGCATGCTTAATGGCTGATTCATAGAATTCTTTTGATGTTTGTGCTTACTAGCATGTGTAAGATTTGGGTACTGTTAGTAGGTGTATTCATGTTCATGACTTGCTTGTTTAGAGTTAAGCATCATTGTAACATTGTTTGCTTCTCTAGTGTTGAACTAGTGTCACCACTAGAAATTGTGGCTTTGCTCAAGTAATGTTATCTTTTATTTTATGAGTGTATGATTTATTCTAGCATATTTAAGAAGTTATTACTTCTGTTAGTATGCCATGACATCTTGAGTTGCATGTGCCATAGTTGTAGAATATGAGTATTCCTTATAGCATGCTTGTGTAGAATTTTCCATACTAGTATGCTAAATGCAGTCATGTTTTTATGATTATTTGATAGGAGTATTAACTTAAGTGATGATTGTGTTTAGATTATTTTTATGACTTGTTATCATTGGTTGAAGCTGCTGGTTGTTTGTTAAATTTTCATGATTGATGGATTCCATAACTTCAAGTAGACATTAGCATACTCCATAGATAGTCTATTCATCTGTGGTGTGTTTGCGTGTTGTTTGGAAGTTGTCTGAGTGATTGCTTTAGCATGAGTATTATACTTATGCTATTTTTGTGCTAAGTGTTGCTGTTGTGCTTAGTAGGATCTTGTTACCTATGCATTAGTTTATCCATGAACTTGTTTGATAATGATTGTTTGTGTGTTGTTAATACCCACTGCCAGGGGTGTTACTTGATTGATTGTTATTATTTTAGTAACCTCACCCTTTGCACCCACAAGATATACTTTTAGATTCTTAGATATCTTATTATGAGAGTGATGCAACCACTCTATATATGTTATGTAAGATGTGGGATATGGTTTCTCAACCATATGTTTGTCTGACGATAGTTTTGTACCCGGAGAGTTATGTGAGATAGTTTTCTCGATAACGTTTAAGTATTTGCGCTAGTATAAGTTGCTTTATGTATGTGTTGCTTAGTTTAGTTGTTTGGTCTTGAGTTCTGAGTGTGTCTTTTATTCGTTTATGATGCTAGAAAACGAAGAAGAAGAAGAAGAAGAAGAAGCAGTTGTGGAGCTGTGCATCAAGTTCAAACGACTTCAAGGCCAGGGACATTAAGTGATTTAAGGCAAGCCATCCTGATGCTTGCGGTTATAATACCCTTATCATTATCTATCATGCATGTTTTACATGTGAAAAGTTTCACAAAACTTTGATTTCCAAAAAACTATTTTTGAGTGAATATTACTACTATTAATATTATATATATCATTACTATGCCAGTAGTTGATACTTGGTGTTACCAAGCCCATAGCCACCATATGGTATTTATTACAATCACAAATTTAGTCCCTAAGTGGACACCCTAAAAATGTGTTTTACAAAACAAATGTTTTATGGAAAACCCGGAGAAAAGGCTTGATAGGGGGTGGCCCAATCTTCTCAGTGAACTCACAGATAACTTCAATATGATAACTAGTGCGCCACTAAGAACTCTCCCGGCTGATCCCTGATGCCAATGCAAAAGATAGCAACCCCAAAGATATTCTCAACTCCACACTCTTGCAAAATTAATCCACCGACTACAAGTGGTCCTGTACCTTCTTATTCCCAGTGGTAACACGTAAAGTTTGCAGATGAACTTCCAGATGAAGGCTTACAAGCTGTTTCAATCTAGATGTCTAGGGTTTAATGTTTAACGTAGTCTAATCTCTAATCATGCGAATTACAAGCCTTATAAGTTCTGCTGGACATCCAACCTAGTGTTGGGGTCGAAATCCAACAAATCTCTAAGTTTCCTAACTTCACAGGACTCTACTTGGAAACTGGCAGAAAATGAGTCATGCATTGTTTCGGTCACCACGTCTTGTACGAGTCGAATCGGTGCGTGGAGCCGGATCCATAGGAAAGTCCTTCAAAATTCCTTTTCATATTGTGCTCATTTGCTTTATTTGGAGTCCGTATGAAGAGTCCATGCTCGTTTCAAATTCGGGACTTCTGCCAGTCCGAACCGAATATCCTTTCCTTGATGGCTCCACTTCCTCCCTCGCCTCCCTCGTGCTTGCCATCCTCTTCAACCAGCTCCATTGCTTCGCCAATGCTTGTGTTATCAACGACCCTGCTAATACATAAATGCATAGACTTAGGTAGTATAACATTCTTATAAACACAAACATTATTTGTTACTAGGAAAGAATTCACCTTATAATGAACAATAGTGAGGCTCAATATTTCCTTCCAACTCAAGCATGAATAAACCTTATGGACCTCTATGATAACCCTATCATCCTCCCTTTCTTCAAAAAAAATCCTATGACTCTCCTCCCTTTCTTCAAGAGAAGACGTCCTCGGCTTCTGGTAGGCTGAAAGTGGAAGAAACAAAAAGAACAACGTGTATGCACAATACAAATGTCTATAATGGGGTGCATTTGTTGTTAGCAGCTCATAAATTTTTTCACATGACATGTGACCATGAAATTGGCATGAAAAAACACATAAATGTCATAGCATCTCATAAAATAGCAATCATAATTGCAAATATAAGTGAAGCTCATAAAATCATGATCAAAAGGAGAAACACCTATGTATAAATTCTTATTGTTTAGTATCAAACTAAGTGTTTTCACAGAAGATCTATGATCAAAATTGGTGGTAGTAAAGTCAAATAATCCAAACAAATTAACTCATTAGATAGTGGATACCATGCTTCAACTGTGCTACTCTAATATGTATAACGAAGTAATGGCCGAATAGTAGTACACATAATTTTTTGCTCATGTTTAGTATAATTATCATGTAAATTGCAACTAATTTCGCAAATATAAGTAAAGTATAAATCAGTATCATATGTACTTATCAAGTTTTGTTGTAAATCAAACACATGTGTAGAATCATGCTTATATTTATCAAATTGTACACAATCCAAACGAGGTAACACAATGTTTAATTCAGCAATTTTATCACAAGTAATACATATGTGATCCACCATAAAAATTTCATTCATGTTATAGTCACCAACCAAATTAAAAGTGAAGCAAGTAGCATGGGTGGTAGAAGTGATATGTGAAATTTCAGCAATCCTATTCATAGCACATTGCACAACAATTGGTTCATGTAACATGATGGAATACACAATATTAATAGGTGGTATTTTAGCAATCACTTCTTTATGTGTAATCAAGACCACATGATAAATATTCGAAATATTCAAAAATATCACATGATGGTGGACTATATGTGACTATCAACTCAGAAGAATTAACTAGCCCATTAGTAGACTCACAAAAAGTTGTACTTGTAAGTGGTAGCTCGAAATCAGTACCAATGTCAATGACATCCTCCTCAGAAATAGTAGGCACTGATTCATCTCTCTCAAGTGTTGATGCAGGTTGTACTATTGATGGCTCCCTTTCTTCAAGAGTTACCTGCATATCACAAGAAATAATACTAGGCATAATGGTATTCCCCTCCAATTGATGTGATGATGGTGGTGGTGCAGGTTGTACTATAGGCTCCCTTTCTTCAAAAGCAACCTGCACATCACAAGACACAACACTAGGAGTAGACATAGTTACATTAGTAGAAACAGCCTCATAGGTCTTCTCAACCTCTACCAATCTCATCACCAATGGTTGATGTCTAATTCTTTTAAATTTTGTAGGACATGCATGTATTATCCAATCTCTCTTATTATTCCAAAAGAATTGTAAATCAGGATAATGGTTATCAAAATTAACCTTATAGCTATTGCACCAAGTTTCACTCAACAAAAGGTGACAACAATTAAATGCTCTAGGAAGCACATTACACCTAATGTGGACTGTATGATCATGAATGGTTAACGGAATCCAGGTAGCATGAGTAATGTGAAGTGTAGCATCGTTAGTTTTTAACATAAATGAACTGCGAGTTGCAGAAGATGTCAACTGTAATGCTTCAACAACCTCAATACTAACAAAATTGAACCGTGTACCCTTATCAAGGGTAATAGCAACAGTGCTACCATTGATGTCTCCTGTGAAGTGGAACAAATTTGCTGCAGGTATTCCACTAGACTCCTCCTCCCATAAAGTATCACTTCACATAGAATAACTACAAAACACCACTGATTAAATTGTTAGTAACAAAATAACAATGGGATGTGGTGTTCTCTCACAACTCACTCAAAACTAGCAAGACAATTGAGTACCTTACCGTTCCAAAGTGAATAGAAATACTTACCAACAAGTAGTGGCAACTAATATGCTTTGATGTGAAGAAGAGAATACCCAGGGTTTTTACTCTCACAAAGGCAAACAAGGTTATATAGTGGGGCTTGGTATGGATACCTAACAATCACCAAAGTAACAAGTCCTATTCGCTATTTTGTGATGATACAAAAATACCCAAGGAAACTCACACAATAATGGAGACAAATGTGGCAAAGCAAATATATGGATGAGATTTTGCAATGCACTAGGAAGTCACTAGCTAGGCTCACAAATGATAGGAACAAGATTGCTCAATTAAAAACCAAGTGTCACAATGGCAAGCTCCACTAGTAATCAATAATATCACTTCGGCCTTTTTACAATTTTTTTCTGTTTTCTCTTTTCTCTTTTTTTTAATACTTTTACTCTTTTTCTATTTTTTTTTGTATTTTTCCAATGGCCTTAAACACAACTAGGAGCAATATAAACCAATGAACAAGTGAACACAATAGTGGTGATGAAAATGAGCAACATGTCAGAGCACAAAAAAATAGCTATACTTGTGGGCAAGTTCCTATTGATATGCTGTAGAAAGGATGTGGCTAGGTTCAGAAGAGATGGATATATTGTTCCTAATGATAAAAACAGGAAATAACAAGAAAAATCTAAGTGAAAACAGCTCTAAATTGCTCACGGCAGAAAATTTGCACTGCGGCAGCAAAACTGGATGATTTCTCTGCCACGGCAGCGCGCGCACGGTCCAAACAGCCAAACGGTAAGCGCGTTACGGTGGATTTGCGAGCGCGCGAGTGTTATGTGGACAGCGGCAGTAGACAGCAGCGCGCGGCAGCGTTTTGACGCGTTTTGCTGTCGCGGCAGCGCGCGGGTGGGAGCGGTGGTAAGCTGTGCTGCGGGCGTTGGGGCGGTTTTGTAAGCGCGCTACGGTAGGAATCCGAGTTCGACTAGGGGGCGGTAGCGGTGGGTGGTGCGGTACGGCAGGGAAACGGCGAATTTTTCTACCGCGGTAGGGATTCGAGTTGGACTCGGATTAGATCAATAAGGAGCAACTTGCAGCGGATTTTTTTTGTAGTTTTTGAAAGGATTTCGACCAGGGGAACAAAAAACCCTAACCCTAGCCGAAAAGAACAAACTAAAAAGATAAAAAGTGACACGAAATCAAACACAAAAACAACTATAGTAATTGAAACTAAGGTGATATCTAGGGTTATGGCAATGAACTAAACTATTTTTGTGGGGCAATTTTCTGGATAGGTAATAAAAACACTCAAAACTAAAGGGAAATTTGATAGCTCACTGAGGCAACCTGTAGCTCTGATACCAAGATGATAGGGGGTGGCCCAATCTTCTCAGTGAACTCATGTATAACTTCAATATGATAACTAGTGCGCCACTAAGAACTCTCCCGGCTGATCCCTGATGCCAATGAAAAAGATAGCAACTCCAAGGATATTCTCAACTCCACACTCTTGCACAAGTAATCCACCGACTACAAGTGGTCCTGTACCTTCTTATTCTCAATGGAACAATAGGTAACACGTAAAGTTTGCAGATGAACTTCCAGATGAAGGCTTACAAGCTGTTTCAATCTAGAGGTCTAGGGTTTAATGTTTAACGTAGTCTAATCTCTAATAATGCAAAATACAAGCCTTATAAGGGCTGCTGGACGTCCAACCTAGTGTTGGGGTCGGAATCAAAAAATCTCTAAGTTTCCTAACTTGACAGGACTCTATTTGAAAACTGGCAGAAAATGAGTCGTGCATTGTTTCGGTCACCACGTCTTGTACAAGTCGAATCGGTGCGTGGGGCCAGATCCATTGGAAAGCCCTTCAAAATTCCTTTTCAGATTGTGCTCATTTGCTTTATTTGGAGTCCGTATGAAGAGTCCATGCTCGTTTCAAATTAGGGACTTCTGCCAGTCCGAACCAAATATCCTTTCCTTGATGGCTCCATTTCCTCCCTCGCCTCCCTCGGCTTGCCATCCTCTTCAACCAGCTCCATTGCTTCGCCAATGCTTGTGTTATCAACAACCCTTCTAATACATAAATGCATAGACTTAGGTAGTATAACATTTTTATAAACACAAACATTATTTGTTACTAGGAAAGAATTCACCTTATAATGAACAATAGTGAGCCTCAATATTTCCTTCCAACTCAAGCATGAATAAACCTCATGGCCCTCTATGATAACCCTATCAAGGCTGTGCCTTATTCACCGGAGGAATGTGGAAGTGGTCATTTGTGGGAAAATGGTGTTTTAAAAAATGACACATAACCTAGTCTTCGCCGGACAACCTTTACCGTACTGCCACTTTACCCCAGCATGGGAACGGGGCTTAACTTGAAGTTTGTTCTTGTTAGTGTGTGCTCTATGTCAAATTGCTATAAGGGCGTGACGTCCCTCGGACCGAAATGCCGCCAGTCAAGAATTCAAATAGGCATAAAAAGTGTGGGATTAATTTCGCCTCCGGTCACAGCGGTTGGGTCCCCTGACGTGGCGCTGGTGGACAGGATGCCGGGGAAACCAGGCCCAACTAAAGAGATAGACATATTCTAGCTTCGATATAGTGGATGGTTAGGATCAGTTATCTCATGTTTACATACTGTTGTTACAGTCCGTGGTTGTTCACGACGGATGTACTCGACTTGGTGGATTGTATACACCTCTGCAGAGTACAACTATTGATGAGGACATCCCTAACTCTTCACCTATTGTTACACATGATGATGCTACAATAAAAGCTAATGAAATAAGGATTGGTCCAATCACAAGATCAAGAACCAAGCTATTACAACAACGGGTGAATTCACTCCTACTTGAGTTTAATGTTTATAATTGTGAGAATTTTATACTACCTAAATCCATGCACTTATGTATTCTCAGGTTTATTGATAACACAAGCATGAATGGAGGAGATCATGAAGAGGAGATACACATGGATGGAGATGGACTAGAAGAGGATATGGAGTTCAAGTGCTAGCATGGTAAAAACAACAAATAACAATTGTTATGATGACAAGGGGATGGTGCCTCCACCAGGTCAAATGTACTTAGTGTGGAAAACAATTACCAATGTGTTATTCCACACTCATGTATGGAGAAAACAAGAGGAGGGCACCCACAAAGGAGATCTATGCGCCATATAGAGTCATAGTAGTTGTAGGTTTGGTTTGTATACCAATTCGGCCGCATCCCACCTAATTGGGTCGGTTTGTATCTATACTTGAGTCCTAGTAGGAGTCCTATTCGAGTGGGGGAAGGATTGCTTGCGCAAGGAAGCTTGTGGCCGCACCCCTCCCTCTCTTATACCCCCTTCCTGCGAGTTGGAGGGTTAGACTACGTTAAAACATAAACCCTAGACCTCTAGATTGAAACAGCTTGTAAGCCTTCATCGGGAAGTTCATCTGCAAACATTACGTGTTACCTGCTGTTCCACTAGGAATAAGAAGGTACATGACCACTTGTAGTCGGTGGATTACTTGTGCAAGAGTGTGGAGTTGAGAATATCCTTGGGGTTGCTATCTTTTGCATTGGCATCAGGGATCAGCTGGGAGAGTTCTTAGTGGCGCACTAGTTATCATATTGAAGTTATCTGTGAGTTCACTGAGAAGATTGGGCCACCCCATATCATCTTGGTATCAGATTTACAGGTTGCCTCGGTGAGCTATCATATTTTCCCTTTAGTTTGAGTGTTTTTATTACCTATCCAGAAAATTGCCCCACAAAAATAGTGTAGTTCATTGCCATAGCTTAGATAATCACCTTAGTTTCAATTACTATAGTTGTTTTTGTGTTTGATTTTGTGTTCCCTTTTGTCTTTTTATTTTTCTTATTTTCGGCTAGGGTTAGGGTTCTTTGTTCCCCTGGTCGAAATCCTATCAGAAACCACACAAAAAATCCGCTGCTAGTTGCCTTTTGTTGATCCAATCCGAGCCCACCTCAAATCCTACCGCGGCAGAAGATTTGCACGTTTTCCTGTCGTACCGAATCCCACCCACACTCGGATTCCCCCCATATCGTGCTTACCAAATTTTCCCACCGCACGCAGCACACTTACCATCCACCGCACCCGCGTGCTGCCACGGCACGCGTTTTCCCTAAAACACTGCCGCCAACCTCATCGTTGTCGTGCCCTACTCGTGATCGGATTGCCCCGCCCCAACGCGCTCTTACAAAAGCACCACCCGCGCCCGCATCGTAGCACACCATCGCACCCACAGCGCGCTGCTGCGGCACGATTTCTGCGCAAAACGCTGCCGCCACCGTACTGCCGCTGCCGTGAGTTGCTGTCCGCGTGCGCTAGGAGTTTCACCGTTCCGCAGTTACTTTTCGCTGTAACGTGAGCCTGCGCGCTGCCGTGGCAGAGAAAGTGCTCGTTTTGCTGCCGTGTGCTGTTTTTTTGCTGCCGTGAGCTATTTAGAGCTAGTTTTCACCTAGAATTTTTTTTTGTTTTTCTTTGTTTTCTCCTGTTTTCTTCATTAGGAACAATACATCCATCTCTTGTGAACCTAGCCACAGCCTTTCTACAGCATTTTAATAGGAACTTGCCCACAAGTATAGCTATTTTGTGCTCTGACAGGTTGCTCATTTTCATCACCACCATTGTGTTCACTTGTTTATTGGTTCATATTGCTCCTAGTTGTGTTTAAGGCCATTGGAAAAATACAAAAAAAAATAGAAAAGGAGTAAAAGTATAAAAAAAAGAGCAAAGAGAAAAACAGAAAATTGCAAAGAGGCCATATTGATACTATTGTTTCATAGTTGAGCTTACCATTGTGACACTTGGTTTTTCATTGAGCAATCTTGTGCCTGTCAATTAAGAGCCTAGCTAGTGACTTTCTAGTGCATTGCAAAATCTCATCCATATATTTTCTTTGCCACATTTGTCTCCATTATTGTGTGAGCTTCCTTGGGTATTTTTATATCTTCACAAAACATCAAATAGGACTTGTTACTTTGGTGATTGTTAGGTATCCATACCAAGCCCCACTAAATAACCTTGTTTGCTTTTGTGAGAGTTAAAAACCTGGGTATTCTCTTCTTCACATCAAAGTACATTAATTGCCTCTACTTGTGGTAAGTATTTCTATTCACTTTGGAACGGTAAGATAACCTATTGTCTTGCTAGATTTTTGAGTGAGTTGTGAGATAACACCATAACCTATACTTGTTTCTATTTCACTAACCTACTAATGGATCTTTCTAGTGGTGATCTTGTGCAGCAAAAGAAGGACCATAAGGAGGGAGTTAATTGGATGGAGTATGAGGCTCTAAGGGATGTATTGGCAAAACAATTTAAAGAAAATCATAACGAAATCAAGCAATTTGTGCAAGATGCATGTGATCCTTTATATGATGCTCTCCAAGCTATGGAGAACAAGATGGAGGACACACATAAATTGGCCGAAACAAACAACGGGGAAGTGAAAACAATCAATGATTCTATTTCTAAATTGGCTACTACCCTTGCTGGTCTTCAAACCATGATTCAAGACAGATTTCCACTTGTTGATGATGATAATGCTAGTGTCCATAGTGATGCTAATAATGGCTTGGAAGCCAATGGAGAGGTGGATAATTTTCTTGGCCGTGGAGCTAGAGGAGATAGAGGCTGAGGAGGATATCATGGCCGAGCCAACCATATGGGTGCAAGGAGAGTGCCCCTCAATGTTGCTCCTGGAAATCATAGAGAGGATGTGGAGGAATATTTGCTATGGGAGCTAAAAATTGAGAAGTTATGGAGATTGCATGATTACACTGAGGATAGAAAAATCAAGCTGGCATCTTTTGAGTTTGATGGATATGCTCTTAGATGGTGGGATACTACTGTGAGAAAGAGGCAAGAAGATGGTGAATTACCCATTATCACTTGGAACACCATGAAGAGAGTCATGAGGAATAGATTTGTTCCACCAAATTACATAAGGCAACAATTTGATCAATTGCAACAATTAAGGCAAGATACTATGACTGTTGATGCTTATTATCAAGATATGGAATTAATCATGCAAAGGGCACGTGTGAGAGAGATATTGGAGCAAACAATGCAAAGGTTTCTTTCAGGTTTGAATTATAAAATCAAGGGCATTGTTAGGCATCACCAATATCATGATATGCATGAATTATTACATCATGCTAGGGAGGCCGAATCACACATCAATGAGGAGGCTAAACTTGCAGCAAGGACAAGGAGTAGATTTCCCTTGAGATCATCTACTATGCCTAGTACACCACCTCCTCCATCTCTTAGCCGTGGTGTTTCATCATCCAAGGCCAAGCCTAGTACCTCTATTGCAAAGAAATCATCACAACCAGCTGCAAGTACCACGGGTTCAAGTGCTTCTACTACAAGGAATAGAGATATTACATTTTATACATGTGGAGGAAAGGGGCACTTAAAGAGGGATTGTCCAAATACAAAGGTGATGATTATCAATGAGAACAATGAGTATGAGACATGTGATGATGTTGATCCTAATGATAATGATGATGATGATGATGATGGTTATTTGAGTGATACTCCATTGGATGCATATGCTACCACTATGCCATCTATTATTTGCACACAAAAATCATTGAGTGTTATTCCTAGTCCTGAAAATCAAAGGTGCAATTTGTTTCAAACAAAAGCTGTTATTGGTCCTAATATGGCTTGCAAAGTCATTATTGATGGAGGGAGTTGCAGGAATTTGGCTAGCAAAGATCTATGTGCAAAGCTAAATCTGAAATATTTACCACACCCTTGTCCTTATCATATCCAATGGTTGAGTAGCTCGGGACAAATGAAGGTGAATCATATGGTGCGTGTGGAATTTCAGATTGGACCTTATGAGGACTATTGAGTTTGATGTGGTGCCCATGACAGTTTGCCACTTATTATTGTGAAGACCTTGGCAATTTGATAGAAGTGTGAAGCATGAAGGAAGAGCAAATACTTATGAGTTTGATCATCATGGGAAGACTATTATTTTGAGGCCTATGACTCCACAACAAATTGTAAATGAGTCCCAATCCAAAATTGATATGAGAGTGGAAAAAGAAAGAGAGAGGGATGAGGGAACACAAAAATCACAAGCCTTGGGGAGTGGTAGTCAAGCCAATTCGAGTGGTACAAAGAGAGAGAACCTATTATGCATGTTAGCTACCAAAGAGGATTTGAGGGAATTTAGGGATGATCCTACATTAGTCCCTATTGTGCTTATTCACAAGGGAGAGATTTTTGGTTTCTAATGACATGACCCATATTCCTATTGGTGTTTCTCATGTGTTGCAGGATTTTGATGATGTTTTTCCAGGAGATATTCCCTCGGGATTGCCACCATTGAGAGGGATTGAGCATCAAATTGATTTAATTCCTGGAGCATCTTTGCCAAACCGAGCCCCTTATAGAACCAATCCACAAGAAACAAAGGAGATACAAAGGCAAGTACAAGAGCTACTAGATAAAGGTTATATTCGAGTTAGTCTTTCTCCTTGTGTCGTTCCCGTTATTTTAGTTCCTATGAAAGATGGTACTTGGCGCATGTGTGTAGATTGTAGAGCAATTAATAACATCACTATTCGTTATCGTCATCCTATACCACGTTTAGATGACATGTTAGATGAATTAAGTGGTGCTACTCTTTTCTCTAAAATTGATTTGCGTAGTGGATACCATCAAATAAGAATGAAAGAGGGAGGTGAATGGAAAACTGCTTTTAAAACAAAATTTGGTTTATATGAAAGGTTAGTGATGCCTTTTGGTTTAACTAATACACCTAGTACTTTCATGAGATTAATGAACCATATTTTGAGAGATTTTATTGGTATATTTGTGGTAGTTTATTTTGATGATATTCTCATATATAGCCACAATGAACATGATCATATTAATCATATTAGACAAGTTTTGCAAGTGCTAAGAGAAAATAAATTGTATGGTAATCTTGAGAAGTGCACTTTTTGCAAAGATAAGGTCATCTTTTTGGGATATGTAGTTTCTAAACATGGGATTGAAGTTGATACATCAAAAATTGAAGCTATTCGAAATTGGCCAATTCCAAATAATGTGAGTCAAGTTAGAAGTTTTAATGGGCTTGCTAGTTTCTATAGAAGATTTGTGCCTAATTTTAGTACTATTGCTGCCCCTTTAAATGATCTAACTAAAAAGGGAGTTGATTTCGAGTGGGGTGTTGCTCAAGACATTGCTTTTGATACTTTGAAAGAGAAGTTGATTTCGGCCCCACTATTAATGCTACCAAATTTTGATAAACAATTTGAGATTGAGTGTGATGCTAGTGGCATAGGTATTGGAGGTGTGTTAATGCAAGAAAAGAAACCTATTGCCTATTTTTCTGAAAAATTAAATGCTGCACATTTGAATTACTCTATTTATGATAAAGAATTATATGCACTTGTGAGAGTTTTAGAGGTGTGGAAACATTATTTGTCGCCTAAGGAATTTATTATACATAGTGATCATGAGGCATTAAAATTCTTAAAGTGTCAAACAAATTTGAATAAAAGACATGCCAAATGGGTTGAGTTTATTGAATCTTTTCCATACATAATTAAACATAAAAAAGGATTGGAAAATGTAGTTGCTGATGCTTTTTCAAGATAGAATATGTTACTCTCAAATTTGGAGATTAAGGTTTCGGTTTTGGAGGGTATTAGAGATTTATATGATGAAGATAATGAATTTTCTATGCCATTTAATAAATGTACTAATGTTAAGGCATGGGATAAATTTCATATACATCATGGATACTTGTTTAGAGCTAACAAATTATGTATTCCCAAGTGTTCTTTGCGTTTATTCTTAATACATAAATCTCATAGTGGAGGATTAATGGGACACTTAGGAAGAGATAAGACATTGCTTATGTTGGCTGAAAATTTCTATTGGGCACATATGAGAAGAGATGTGTATAGATTGGTGCAAAGATCCATTACTTGCAACAAGTCCAATTCTAAGCTAAAACCCCACGGGTTGTACACTCCATTACCATCATCTAGTACACCATGGGAGGATATAAGTATGGATTTCGTTTTAGGATTGCCAAGGACAAAAAGAGGACATGATTCTATCTTTGTGGTTGTGGACAGATTTTCAAAGATGGCTCACTTCATTGCTTGCCACAAGAGTGATGATGCTTCTCACATTGCAAATTTATTCTTTACAGAAATTGTGAGATTACATGGAGTGCCAAGAACTATTGTTTCAGATAGAGATGTCAAGTTCATGAGTTACTTTAGGAAGACACTTTGGGGTAAGCTTGGAACCAAATTATTATTTTCAACTACTTGCCACCCCCAAACTGATGGCCAAACCGAGGTGGTTAATAGAACATTGTCCACATTATTGAGAAGCATGATCAAGAAAAATTTGAAGGAGTGGTAGGAGTGTTTGCCCCATGTGGAATTTGCATATAATAGAGTTGTGCATTCAACTACTCAATTATGTCCTTTTGAGCTGGTTTATGGTTTCAAGCCTATTACTCCTCATGATTTATTACCACTTCCTACACAAGAGAGAATTAATATGGAGGCATCCAAGAGGGCTGATTTTGTGAAGAAGATTCATGAGAAAACAAAAGAGGCAATTGAGAAGAAAGGAAGACATGTGGCTGAAAGAGTAAACAAGAAGAGGAAAGAAGTCATATTTCGGCCAGGAGACATGGTGTGGGTGTACTTTAGAAAAGATAGATTTCCCACATTGAGAAAATCAAAATTGATGCCTAGAGGTGCTGGTCCTTATAGAGTTATTTCAAGGATCAATGATAATGCATACAAGATTAACCTCCCAATTGCTGAGTTTGGTGTTAGCAATTCTTTTAATGTGGCTGATTTGACACCTTACCATGGATATGATTTAGCATCGAGGTAGATGCCTTTTCAAGAGGGGGAGGATGATGAGGACATCCCTAGCTCTTCACCTATTGTTACACATGACGATGCTCCAATAAAAGCTAATGAAGTAAGGATTCGTCCAATGACAAGATCAAGAACCAAGCTATTACAACAACAGGTGAATTCACTCCTACATGAGTTTAATGTTTATAATTGTGAGAATTTTATACTACCTAAATCCATGCACTTATGTATTCTCGGGTTTATTGATAACACAAGCATGAATGGAGGAGATCATGAAGAGGAGATACACATGGATGGAGATGGACTAGAAGAGGAGATGGAGTTCAAGTGCTAGCATGGTGAAAACAACAAATAACAATTGTTATGATGACAAGGGGATGGTGCCTCCACAAGGTCAAATGCACTTATTGTGGAAAACAATTACCAATGTGTTATTCCACACTCATGTATGGAGAAAACAAGAGGAGGGCGCCCACAAAGGAGATCTATGCGCCATATAGAGTCCTAGTAGTTGTAGGTTTGGTTTGTATACCAATTTGGCCGCATCCCACCTAATTGGGTCGGTTTGTATCTATGCTTGAGTCCTAGTAGGAGTCCTATTCGAGTGGGGGAAGGATTGGTTGCGCAAGGAAGCTTGTGGCCGCACCCCTCCCTCTCTTATACCCCCTTCCTGCGAGTTGGAGGGTTAGACTACGTTAAAACATAAACCCTAGACCTCTAGATTGAAACTGCTTGTAAGCCTTCATCTAGAAGTTCATCTGCAAACTTTACGTGTTACCTGCTGTTCCACTGGGAATAAGAAGGTACAGGACCACTTGTAGTCGGTGGATTACTTGTGCAAGAGTGTGGAGTTGAGAATATCCTTGGGGTTTCTATCTTCTGCATTGGCATCAAGGATCAGCCGAGAGAGTTCTTAGTGGCGCACTAGTTATCATATTGAAGTTATCTGTGAGTTCACTAAGAAGATTGGGCCACCCCATATCAACTATTTCGATGTAGCCGCGTCCTTGGATATGGACAGTTGAATGGCCATGTAGCTAGCATTGTGTCAATGTTTTCAAAAAGGAGTTTTCAAAAAGGTGTTGGACTCATGAAGTATCGAAAGGAGGAAATCTCATACCCTGGAGGTACCGTTGATGAAAATCCATAAGTTGTTTTACAAGAAGTTTTGCAAAGAGAAAACCTTCTTTTACAAAATGAGTTTATAAAACCTCTTGTACATGCGATATCTACGAGAGAAAGAAAACTATATTATTTTCGTTTGAAGTATATTCTTCAACGAAGATACAGAGATTTTCAAAATCAACTATGATATGTCTTACACATATCATTCATAGTGAACCCTATTTATGGCCTACCTATTCCACCATATAAGCATACTTGCATTTGGTAAGTTACATGATGGATGTCTTGCTGAGTAAATTCAAATGTACTCATATTGGTTTCGTCCCTGGTATCAACTTGCCAGATATTGAGAAGGAGTCTCAGAAGGAGATCAACGAGGAGGAGTATGGAGCTGATGGCTTTGCGAACTAGGATCGTCTCCCGGTCAGAAGCCTGTAGGTTAAGGCGTGACTTGGGCTCTACTACGTTTTGTGTGTGTTTAGTCTTCCGATGTGTGCTGTGTGTTTGTCCTGCGTGGCAGTTGTGTTGGACTTGTTCATGTGGCCGTGTCTCTTAGTAAGTGTTTATGCAACCGTGTAATGGATATTGTATTTGTGTACCAACTTGATATGTTGTTCACGACTGGTGTGATCTTGGATCGTGAATGTATGCATATCGAAGGTGTCCTTGAACAGTGGTTCTGGGGCGGACCTTACATCCTCAGAATGTGTCAATCACATATAGTAACAAGTAGTGAACTTTAGTTTTCTATCTACTTTTCAACTCCCCTTTCATGCTTCAAGATAACATCAAGTTAGTAAAATGGAGATCAAGACTCAAGCACAAGAACAAAACTTCATTTTCAACTTGGTGGCAAAATGAAGAGCTACAAGGAAGATTAATAAAGAAATTTTGAAGAAAAGACTCCACCACTAAAAGCAACTCAAGGAAGTACAAGTGTGAAGAAATCCAGAAGAAAACATATCCCTCTCTCTTTCTATCTTTCTTCTTATTTTCTTTCTCTTTTGACTTAGTGGTATTTGTGCCCATCCCATACCCGAACCAATTAGTGAAGTGAAAGCCATGAAGACTTTATCAAGACCAAGAGAAGAATCCATCCAACGAACAAGTCTACAATAGAATCATGAAGATGAACTTCAAGAAGACAAGCATGTGAAGACTTGGAGCCATCCACACAAGTTGTAGAATAACAAGTTTTCTTGTCCAACCCTTGACCCAAATGGAAAATACCAAGACTTTATCTTGTTATATCCATTTTTATGAAGTTATTTGAACCTATACCTACCCTAAACCAAAATGGAAGGACTAACTTAGATCACTCAAATGTCTTGATGAAAATGACTAAGTCTTACACATTGTCATGTGTTACTTTAGTTTAAATAGTGATATTACCTTGGTGAACTCTTGGAACTTCTTAGATAAATATGTTTTCAATAAAGTTTTATCACTACAAACCCAACCTAGATATCCTTGGTGAACTCTTGGAACTTCCACGACAAGTATGGTTATAATAAAGTTAGTTTTCTAAAAACTCAACCTAGTCCTTCCCAAGTAAACCATTGGAAACCCCTTAACAATGTATTGAACCATTATAGAATGAATCTTTCGAAACTCAAACCTTGACCTTGTCCTAGCCAACTTGGTTACATACCTTTTACCATGATTGTTGCTTTGTATGTTTTCTTCACGTGTAAGATTGTTTGATAGAATGTTTGTTTATTTTGTTATTGTGTTTTCAATGAATAGATTATACGGAGGGCAACGATGTTTTGTGAAGAGGGTGTGATATCTTCACCAACTTCAACAAGGAAAGTAACACATCATTCAACTACCCATTATTTCTATATGCATTAGTTGATTTTTTAGTAGAATGCATGATAGGAAACTTTACCAAGTATTATTATGCTATACAAAATCCTAGTAGTGTGTAGCCATATCTTTTACCTTACCTTTATATCCTTGGTACTTAGTATATGCTTAGCCTTGATACAAAAATGGTTTTACTTGATGTTGTGGAAGAATTATAAGTATAAACTTCAATGATCCACATGGGTGGATTTGGTTGTATGGATTATAAGAGCTGAGTGTCTCCTCAGGGGTAATACCTTAGTTGTTCACTTGAGGAATGCCACCCAGGAGCAAAGTGATTATGATGTTCCCCAAGTTTAGATTGCTTCGAGTGCAGCCTTTAGTCATATGAGTTCTGTCTTGATCAACTAAGTTGAATGAACTAACCAGGCTTACAAGCAGATGTAGCATAATTATAGGTGGAACGGGTAAGCCAAACGGTGGTGGAATTTCTTCTGAAAGATCTCGTCTCAATCTTCTCCTTTCCTTAATGCACTCAGAGTGTATAGGATGTTTGGGCTGATTTGAGTCTGAAGGTGAAAGTGCAAAAACTCTGAAGAGTCAACAAACTAAGATCTTAGCCGTGTCCTCGGTTATGGACAACTATGAGCAGCTAGACAAGGATGGACAGAAGAATCACATCACCTTTTTAAAATATAAAACTTGTAATCATAGGTAGGGACATTTCGGGGTTTTACCGTAAAATGTCTCTAGACATGTCGGTGTTTTACCGTGTACTGTCACAAGATCACTGGGGTTTTACCAGTGAATCCCCAAAACTTAGCACAACAAAACTGATTTATAAAGAGATAGGAGAAAACTAGATTTATGCAAACTTAGCCAAAACTCAACTCAGCCAAATAAGCTTATAGTATTAGTATTGCCATTTATATCCACCATAGTGTTACTTGCCAAACATTAAATTGTATTGACTCCCTTGTGGCTGCATATTCCATATTGCAGATGTTTCTGAAGACGAGTGAGGATTTTGTTTAGGATCTCGTGACTATCTCCAATATGTTTTGCCCGTGGCACATGAAGAAGATGGGCTCAATGTTGTTCTATGTTTTCCGCTGTATTTCTTTGTTTTCTGCTAGTCTCCTAAGACTATACAGGTTGTAATACTATTTTGTAAAGACTGGATCATGCGATGTAATAGAATTTTATGCATTTGTATGATATTTCATTTTGTACTGTGGTGCCAGCAATTGATCCATGGACTAGCACAATAACACAGGTGTCCTTACATTATTTAAATGTGGGAACGCTACAAAATGGTATCAGAGCATTGTGTTGCCCATAGAATTCGAGACCCTAAGTATGGAAAAGACCCTAGGATTGAAAATTTTCTATGTTTAAACTTTCTAGAAACAAAACAATCATCTTAATTCTTCTCATATCATCTCATCTATTATTCACCTTCAAAGATGACCTACCTCTTCAATACCATCAAGAAAGGAATGTTGATGATCATACCATGAAGTGCAAGAAGTATTTTCACCACATGAAGACCTACACTCAAGAATTACTGAAGAACTTAAAGAAAAACATAGACTTCGCAACAGTCAAGAATACCCCAAGACATTGAGAGAGGAATCTGAAGAAAACGCAAGAAGATATAGATGACACCACCAATCTAGTTACTTTGATAGAATAACGTTAACGTGTTAGTGTATTGATCATACCAATGAGTGTGGTATGGCAATACTAGATGTTTTTGAAAACTTTGTTGTTTGTTGTGATGAATGTAATCCTATATGTTTGTTATGTGTTGTTTGCAAGATGAGTTTCCTTGGGCTGTTGTGTTTGGATAGGAACCTCTCTTAGCTATCTTTCTAATCTCTACTCATCTTTCCTAAAACCCCAAAACAGATGACTAACCAGAATGCCAACAACCCTGAGAAGTCAATAGGAATGCATATGCTATTAGAAGCTCAAACTCAGATGATACAACTCATGACCCAGAGCCAAGCCAGCAATCCAAATAAGGAGTTAGCACCAGGAATGCAGCAAGTGTTAGATACCCAATCTCAGTTAGTGCATATGATGTCCCAAAACATGGACAATAGTGAAAACAAACAGCCTTTGATAGCTAGAGATAACCAAGAGACAGAAAAGGAAATGTTTTCAACGCTCAAAGCCTGCAAATCTTGTGGAGATATAGGACACTATTCCAAATATTGTCCTGATGAGTGGCCCCATGGTGATGCAAACAACTCAACTGAAGGATACTTCACTCAAGTTACTTGTTTTCCTTGTGAAGGAACAACACATGTTCCAACACAATGTCCACTTTACCCCATGGTACAACAAGTTGGACAACAAGCCAAAGTGGGAATGCTTAGTGCACTCCAAGAGAACTTAGGAAAACCATAAGTGAAGGGAAACACAAGCTGTATACTATTCAGATGGACCAGGTCAAGATGAATACTGGAGCCAAGACTACACCACACCCATATTCATCCAAACACACCACCAAGAATTGTTATTCTTGTGAAGAAGATGGACATTTATCCAGGAATTGTCCCAACAAGAAACCCATACCTTCAACCAACATAGTTGAGTATACTGGATAGCAATATGAAGATATGATGGCCAATTTAACACCATCAAGGAAGAAGAAACTTCAGAAGAACCCCAATCATGTCTATAGAGACATCAGCCAAGTGACTTGCTTCAAATGCAGAGATAAAGGACACTATGCAAATAGATGCCCTCAAAGGGAGAAGGAAGGAAACATGACTTTATGAAGGAAGGATGATAAGGCATGAAGAAGTATCAGTCCAAAAAGGAGTCCTAGGCAAAGTTTTATGTTGAAAATAAAATTTCCTTAGAAGTTTCTTCCAGCGTAATAAACTACAATGAATGTTTGAGAAATGTGTTCCCATTATAATGAGATGATATTGTGAAATCCTCTCAACTTGGACTTTTGTTTGACCCAAAGAGTGACCCCTCAGTGTCAAAGGTAGTTTAATAGAATTCTGTTGGTTTATAACTCTACCATGAGGGAAAGTTCTACTCAAACCATCTTAAGTAAAACCACACTTAAAGCTATGTGAATGGACACATCCTATTAGAAGATAGTATTAACCCATAGAACCCCAAAAGTTAAGAAACATGGATTTAAGACCCCCAGTACCAACAAGGAGTTGGTACATGATATACAATTATACCATGGATAATGAAGTATGACTCCAATTGAAGATATAGAAAAATATGAACAAGAGGTTTAGACTACCCACAAAAGTTTCTTTTAAGGGTGGTAGCTCACCCAGTTGTTTTGGAACCCACTTACCCAAACCTAATTTTTCTTTCTATCCTTCCCAAATCTCGGGACGAGATTTCTTTTAAGGGTGGTAGTCTGTAACATCCCTGATTTTTGGAAAGTGCAAAAATCACTAAAAATTGAAACTTTTTGTTTTCATGTTATGCAAGTCACCAAAAACCAATGAGATGCAAGAAATAAAAGGAAACAATACGTAACTCAATGAAAATTGAAATTAAGAATCCATTATACCTCTATTCCATAAACCCTAAAAGCCCATTCAAAATAAATATTCATTAATCAAAGAAATTGTTTTCTCTTAGAAAACCTTATTTGATAACATGTTTTCAAATCAACTATTACTTTGAAAATGTTTTATAGCTTTTGAAACCAGAGAATTATTATCTCGAATAATTTTTATGCCTCAAAATTATTTTATGAGAATAACAACTATTTATATTGATATGCAAATGTTATTCCAAGTTTTAAACATAAAGTGTTATTCATAAAATGTTTTGCTTTGAAAATAACATAAAAGATGACTTAGAAAACAATATTATGACTTGTGGGATTTTTCCAAATTTTATTAAGCCAATTTTGTATTTATTTAATTTTCTATTTTAAAATGGCATTAATTGCTATTAGTAAATCACTCATATCTTAAAAATATAAAATATAAAAATGATGTGAAATGACTTTCAAAAATTGTATTTGACATGGTTATTGTCTCTAAAATTTTATTTAATCAAAACCTCATTTTATTATTTTTCTAATTTAAAATTATACATTAAGTACTATTAGTAATTAATTATATTTTCAAAATATAAAAAGTGAAATGTGTTCAAATGTTTATAACAATGTTCTAAACAGAAAGATATTATTTTTACAATTTTTTAGAAATTGATTTGAGGTAAATAGGATAAAGAAAACATAAGTTATTAAGGAAATAGAAAAAACAGGAATAAATAAAAAATTGCTGACGTCATTGATGACATCATCCCGTCTTCAACCTCCAGTAAAGGAAAAGCTTCCGTTTCAATCTTGAATTCGAGCCTTGATTTCCGCGCGATTAAGAGTAGTAATCGGTGCCCCGACCCTGCCTACATATAGACCGGGACTCCCTCTCCTTTTCCCCTAAGAAACCATAGATCGAGACGCGTCCACGCTGGAGATATCCCTTGCCGGAGCCCACTGCATCCGCCGTCGTCCCGACTCGATTCTGGCCAAGGGAGAAGGTCCCCGACCATACTTTTCCCCTCCTCTCCTCCTCCTTGTCCCCGCGTACCTCCTGAACGTTTCCCTGGAATTCTTTCCCGCAGGCATCATCGCATTCGAGCTCACCGGAACCCCGACGAGCTCCATCTGCATCACACGGGTGAACCACGGCGTGGGAGTGCTCACTGTCATCGCCATTCGTCTCGTTGTGCAACGTTGAGCCCTTCCGTGGCCTTCCCGAGCCCGGTGACCACATGTAGCGTCGCCATCGTCCTCACCCGACTGCCTCGTCGCCGCCTCGACAATTTCCGGTGACCGCAGCGCCGCCCGGTGAGCTCCTTCCCCCATGTCCTTTAGATCTAAATCCAACGATCTGGATTAGATCCACTTATTCGAAGAGGTATCCACGAATCAAAAACAGCCATGTGTGTGCCCAGTCAGATCCCAGTCAGCGCAGCAAGTCAGCAACCCAGTCAGCGCCTCTAACTAATCACAGGAAGCCACGTGTGCCCAGCTATTTCTGTTTATTCCTGGAATAGAATTTAATTGGTAGAATTGCAGAAAAGTCCCTGTAACTTAGAACATTCATAACTTTTTAACCATAATGACAAATTTAGCAAACTTGGACTTTTTGAAATCATAACAACATGTAGAAACTTTTGGCACTGGCCAAATTTAAATTTGACCATTTAAATTTTTTTCAATTTCAAATATGCTTGTTTGATGAGTTTTGGCATAATTCAAATTCTACAAATCCAAAAATTCCAAATAAAATAGTTTTGGAAACCTTAGGATGTCTACTACACTGTTCCAAAATAAATTTTGAACAAGTTAAAATTGAATTTAGAATTAAGTGGTCTATTTGAGTATTTTTTTGACATAGATTTAATTCTATAGATATTTTCAATATAGTTCCTTTTGCAAAATTGATCCTTTTTGTAGCCTTGAACCAGAGACATCTTTGGCTAACCACTTTGCACACCTTGGACCATGACCATGTATTTTTGACCAAAAACCCAACATAGTGATACATCCATTTGTCTTAGAAATTGTTTCCATCACCTATTCTTTGATGTTATGGTTATTTGGAGCCAATACCATGGCCTTAGAATGTGTCAATCACATATAGTAACAAGTAGTGAATTTTAGTTTTCTATCTACTTTTCCAATCACCTTTCCACACAAGTTGAAGAATAACAAGTTGTTTTGTCCATCCCTTGACCCAAATGGAAAATCCCAAGACTTTATCTTGTTATATCCATTGTTATGATGTTATTTGAACCTATACCTACCCTAAACCAAAATGGAAGGACTAACTTAGATCACTCAAATGTCTTTATGAAAATGACTAAGTGTTACACATTGTTATGTGTTACTTTAGTTGAAATAGTGAGATTACCTTGGTGAACTCTTGGAACTTCTTAGATAAATATGTTTTCGATAAAGTTTTATCACTACAAACCCAACCTAGATATCCTTGGTGAACTCTTGGAACTTCCACAACAAGTATGGTTATAATAAAGTTAGTTTTCTAAAAACTCAACCTAGTCCTTCCCAAGTAAACTGATAAGGATATGCCTAAGGATTATGTTATCACAAGCATGAATGGAGAGTTGATAAAAGACCACATGATCATGGTGAAAACAAACATTCAAGATGTTGAAAACAATGAAGCAAGATGGTGAAAACAATTCATAACAATTGTTATTCCAATAAAAAAATTGTTATTCATCAAGACAAGGGGATAGGTGCCTCCACCATGTCAAATGCACCATAGAAATCCTATTTTCGAATAGGTATGGTTTGTATAACATATGTGGCCGAATACCTTAATGGTGGATTGGTTTGTATCCATAGTTGTGTCCTAGTTGGACTCCTAGTCCTAATAGGAGTCCTAGTCCTAGTAGGAGGTGGGTTGCTTGCGCAAGGCACCCTTGTGGCCGCACCCCCACCTATATATTCTTGCCACCTGCGTGTGGATTAGGGGGAACAATTTAGACAGAGAAAACCCTAGCCTTGAGATTGTATTGCTGCTAAGCATTCATCTTGAAGTATTACCAAGTCAAAGTTTGCGTGATATCTTGTTATTCCATTGGGAATAGGGGGATACAGGACCACTTGTGATCATTGATTGCTTGTGCAAGAGTGTGTAGTTATGAATATCCAAAGAGCTTGATTGTTGTTGCATTGGCAACAAGGGTCATCCAAGTGAGAGGTCTCAGTGTAGCACTAGTTATCCACATATATCAGAAAAATACAAAGAGATAGAGAGAAGCTCATTGAGAAGATTGGGCTACCCCATATCATCTTGGTATCAGATTCTCCAGCTTTACTCGGTGAGCAAAGTTATCCCTAGTTTTAGTTGTTTTTATTCCTATCCAGAAAAAGCCACACAAAAATAGTTGTTTAGATTATTGCCAGAGCCTAGATCAACACCAATTTGCATCTACTAAGTTGCTGCTTTTTGTTGATTTGTGTTCCTGTTTTTCTATTTTTAGTTTTCATCTTTTAGGGTTCATCTAGTTCCTTTTGTTTCTATACCGAAAATCCCCACCAAAAATATTGTGGATCTTGTTGCTCTTTGGAATTTTAGACCTACAGCTTGTTTTCAAGTTGATCTAGTTCCTAGGGTTCATAAGATTGCATTGCTGCTGTTGCTAAATCGAGCCATATCATATTTGAAATTCTAGTTGTTTTCGGTTTTCTGCCGTGGCACGGATTCTGCTCAAATCGCTGCCGCCCCCGTATTCCTGCCGCACTCGGTTTCGCCTTACCGAACAGCTCCCCGATGCCAAATTTTCCTTACCGCGCGCGTACCAGCTCCTAGCCGCAGTCGGACTCCGATCTGCTGCCGTGGTACACAAATTGCACCAAATCGCTGCTGCCCCGCACCTTCCCTGCCGTACTCGGACTCTGTAAGGACCCCAGACCGGCAGTCTGAAACCCTCCGTATGCATACATTCACGATCCCAGAAAGATTAGTCGTGAACAACATACACAGTTGGCATACAGAAATACATCATCCATTACACGAATACATAAAGGTATTACACAAATGATCACATGATCAAGTTTAACACAACTGCCAAAAGGGGCAGGCAACGTAACAAACACAGCGGAAGACAATCAAAACACAACGTAGTTGAGCCCGAAGTCACGCCTTAACCTACAGGCTGCTGACCCGGAGACGATCCTAGTTCGCAAAGCCGTCAGCTCCGTACTTCTCTTCATAGATATCCTTCGGAGGCTCCTTCTCAAAGTCTGATAAGTAGATACCAGGGGCGAAACCATAATGAGTACATTTGAATGTACTCAGCAAGACATCCATCATTTCACTTACCAACATGCAAGTATGCTTATATGGTGGAATAGGTAGGCTATAAATAGGGTTCACTATCAATGGTGTTCATATATGATGACACCACAGTTGCAGTCAAGTTTATCTGTATCTTCGTTGAAGAAGATACTTCAGAAGAAAAATAGTATAGTTTTATTTCTCTTGTCGATATCACATGTACAAGAGGTTTTGTAAAACTTTGTTAAAGAATATTTTCTCTTTGCAAAACTTCTTGGAATCAGTTTCCAGAATTCTTGCTTAGAGTAGAAAAGGTTTTCTTTGCAAAACATTTTGTTTTGCATAACAGCATCTGGCTTTTCATCATCGACGATACCTCCACGGTATAAGTTTCCATTCCTTTCCGAACTTCCCAAGTTCAACACTTCCTTTCCAAAATCTCCTTTTTGAAAACATTGACACAATGCTAGCTACATGGCCATTCAACTGTCCATATCCGAGGACGCGGCTTCTTCGAAAAAGTTGTACTCTACAGAGGTGTACACATCCACCAGATCCAGTACACCTCCCGTGAACAATCACGGACTGTAACAACAGTATGTAAACATCAGGTATCTGATCATAACCATCCACTATGTTCAAGCTAGTATATGTCTACCTCTCGATTGAGTTTTGTTCTCCCCGGCACCAAGTCCCACCCTGCCTAGCCGGGAGCCTCAATGAATGCATCCGGAGGGAAAATTAATCCCACACTTTATATGCCTCAACATTGGGAGTTTTGACGACATTCGGTTCGAGGGTACGACGCCCCTTATAGCAAGTGAGATAGCACACACTAATAAGAACAAACTTCAAGTTAAGCCCCGTGCCCATGTTGGGGTAGGGTGGCAGTACGGTAAAGGTTGTCCGGCGAAGACTAGGTTATGTGTCATTTTTGAAAACACCACTTTCTCAAAAATGACCACTTCCACATTCCTCCGGAGAACAAGGATCCGCCTTTTCTCCGGGTTTTTCCGTAAAGCCTTTGTTTTGTAGAATCACAATTTTAGGGTGTCCACTTAGGGACTAGTATATTTGATGGTAATGAATACCATAGGGTGGCTTATGGGCTTGGTATTACCAAGTTTAACTACTGGCATAATAGTAACTATATACTAGTATAGTAGTAATAGCCACATCAAAAATAGTTTTGATAATAAAGTTTTGGTAAAACTTCAGAGGTAAAACATGCATGATAGATAATGATATGTATTGTATCAGCAAGCATCAGGATGGCTTGCCTCAAGTCTCTTAATGTCCCTGGCCTTGAAGCAACTTGAACTTGACGCACAGCTCCACAACTGCTTCTTCTTCTTCTTCGCGTTCTAGCGTCGTAAAGGAAATAAAAGACACACACTCAGGTCTAAAATACAAACAACTTAGCTAAGAAACACATACAGCAACAAATGTTCACCCTCGAGTTCTCTCGAAACGATAACGCGAAAACTATCTCACATAACTCTCACGGTCCAAAACTATCGTCATGCACTATGTATGGTTTAGAAAACCATATCCCACATCATACATACCATATATGGAGTGGTGTACCACTCTCATAATAAGATATACAAGAAGCTAAAGATATAGCTTGTGGGTGCAAAAGATTAGGTTGCTAAGGTAAAACTGCAAGCAGAACAATACCCATGGCAGTGGGTATTACTCATCACAAGCAACTATCACTTGATGTGTTCATGATTTTAGTTGGATGTTTTAGTTTCACAAGATACTCTTAAACACAAGCATAACACAAGTATAAACCCATGCTAAGGTAAAACATTCCAACAAAATCCAAACAACAAGCAAACACACCACAATTGAATAGACTATTTATTCATTATGTTCTTGTTTACTATAGGATTTGGAATTCATCAATTATGAAAAATTAGCAAACAACCAGTACCTAAAAACAAGGATAACAAGTCATAAAAATAATCTAAAACACAATCATCTCTCGAGGTAATATCCCTATCAAAAGCATAGAAACAGGACTGCAGTGATAACACACTAGTGTGGAAAATCTACACAAGCATGTTATAAGAAAAACTTATATTCTACAACTATAGCACAAGAAACTAAAGGATTCATGGCATCATAACAGAAGTAATAACTTCATAAATATGCTATACTAAACTCATACACTTATGAGATAAAAGATGAAAATACTATAGCAAAAATCACCATTTTCTAGTGGTGACACTAGTTCAATACTAGAGAAGCAAACAATGTTACTATGATGCTTAATTCTAAACAAGCAAGTCATGATCATAAAATGTACCTAATAGCAGTACACAAAACTTACACATTCTAGTGAGCACAAACATCAAAACAATCCCATGAAACAACTATTAAACATGCACAAATTAATTCTAGCAATTTATGTTTTTCTTAAAAAATTACTAGCAAGCAAGCAAGGTATAACTTACACAACCAGTAGCAAACTTTTGGGGGTTTTGGTCATTTCCAATTGAGTGCAATGGGTGTCCTATCCAAGTACAATGGTGATAAAAGCAAGAGGGACCCATTGTGTGCAAGTGGCAAGAGGAAAAGATCAAAATATCTAAGAGGTATGGGAGCCCATCCCTATCCTAGTCACCAATCTCTCTCCTCTCTTATTCTCATCCCTAAGGTCTTCTAGAAGGTATCCAATGCATTTTGGTCGAGTACAATAGTTGGTCAACAAGTTAGGTTAGGCCATGCTTCCAAAAATGCAAAGAAACATCAAGAAAATAAGTGTGCAAAAGTGTATCCCTTACTGTTCATTTGCAAAATTCAGAAAATTCAGTCTTATGACTTAGAAATTTTCTAAGTGTTGGAAACAGATAGAAGATGCAAAAAGTTGAGTTTGTTTTCAGGGTTCAAATGCTTTCCAAAATTGGTTTTCAAAACATGGACTTGCTAACCATGTTATATACTTTCAGAAACAACTTTTGAAAACAATTTTGAAATAGTTTAAGGCCATGAAAACAATGTGGAAAAAGGTATACTTTCTGTTTTTATCTGTTTCTCAAAACTGCCTTTTTCTGCCTTAATTTTATACCAAAAAACAACAAGCAAAAGATAGTTTTTATTTCTCCCAAAATAAAAGTGAGCTTATGTATTTGTAGTACATATATCAAGGATTAATTAGAAGTCAAGAAATCATAAAATAACAATCTCTAGCTTGGTGAAAACAATGGTAGAAAACAGGTACTTGGCTTTATTTTCAGGAATTGTTTTCTATAGGAAAGTTAAAAGGAAACTTTAAAAAGATCATTTTGGAAACTTGTTTTCTTGGATCCAACAAGGTTAAAAGTTTTTTTTAAGATGCAAACAAGAGTGATCCAAGTCTTGGAATAAAAATCCACTCAAGTAATAATAAGAAAACATTAGGAAAAATATCAGGAATATTTTTCAGAAACATATGGTGTTGGTTTTATAATGAAACAAAACTTATGTTGCAAATATGATTAAAATCATAACACAAGTTAGTTCAAACAATCATGTTGTTGTGAAAATTACTTTGTTGGCCCTAATAGTTGTCTTCTTGAACACAGTCCAAGAGTCCAAAAACTGGGATGTGACAGACCTTCCCCCCTTACAAGAATCTCGTCCCGAGATTCGCAGGCAAGCGAAAAGAGGGTATGGTCAAAACAACAATGTTAGATGATTTGTGGCAGAATACATGTGTTGGTGTTTTGTAACATTATTTACACGGGCTTCCCCCCTTTGATTTTTCTTACCAGAATTCACCGGTAAATTTGTTTTCTTTTCAAGGATTTGGGTGCCATGGTCTAAACCTCGAACATATTGCTCCTTAAATTGATATCCATCAACATTTATTTAGTATGAGCTTTCTATTGCTCACTGTCCAAAATCCAGGAAAATCCACTATCTTCCTCTTACTAATATATTTAAATCTCAAAACATTTGTTTTCCTCAATGGTAGTTTATCAAGATCATAAAGCTATAGCAACTCTGAGTACTATCAACTCTAAAAGGTTCCTATCATAAACTCCAAGCTCAATATTGATATTTCCTAAAATCTACCATCATCAATTTATATCCACAAATCTTTCTAAACCTGAACCATACTTTAAAACTACAAAGCTTAGTTACTGATAACGTCCAAATATTTGGGTCCTCAACTGGTTATCCCCGGATAATTTCATAACTTCACTTCACTTTAAAAATCAAAAGATCCTCAATCTTTCCCTCCTACGCTAAACCTCAAATGAGTTCCACTATTTCATACTGTAGAATCTGGTTCCTCCAACACATATATACGGGAGATATTGTCGCCTAGTAATGATCATAGCTTACCCATCTAATATATTTTTTCCAACCTTTCACTTTCTTCAAAATAGCTATAGAATCATTCTAAGGCACCTTTCTCTTTGTTTTTGGAAAAAGTTGATTACACGTTTTCTTTTTAAACGGGTCATAACAAACTCTGTAACATATCAACTCTATAAGTTACTTTGTAAGGTATTTGGTCTTAGACAGCAGCATAAAAAGAAAATTGGTGAGCCAACTCTGTAGGGTTTTATGCTCAAGAGATGAGGTTATATTACCTAGTTTGTAAGGTCTCCAACTAGAATTAGATGAAACCATTTTACTAACTCTATAGGGTGGCACCAATTTTATGTGGCAAAAATTTAATTTACTCTGTAGGGTGTTATACTAACATTAGATGAGATTTTTGTTAGTATCGTTAACTATTTAAGATTTTATTTAGCCCGACGTGACACTTCTAGTGTTCCATTTACGTCGGGTTTTTCAGGGTGCGATCACAAACAAAACAAGGGGGTTCACAGGTGTGGTTTGAAACGTACCATTGGCTATGGCATGAGTCGCAGATGCTCCTCCAACATCATCTCGGTCTCGAGGTCCACTCATCAGATTCTTGCGTTTCTTCTGGGCTGGACCTTGGGTTTCTTGGGGTTCTTCAGGATGAGCTAGAATACGGTTCTTCTTGGGACATTCGCGAACAAAGTGTCCTTCCTGTCTACAGGCAAAGCAACCCATGGTTTTAGGCTTGACTTTCACCCGTCTCCTCGAAGATTATGGCATTGCAGGCAAAACGCTGCGAGTCACCCATAGACTAGTTTCTCCTGGCGTCACCATCTTCCGTTTGCGGCTATCTCCAACAAGCAGTTGCTGGTATCCTCTCATAAGGAACATAGTATTCTCAGCGTTGGTGATGGCAAGTTGAGTTAACTGTTCCAGGATGGCATGGGTGGCGATGTGCTCAGCACGAGCGGCTTTACTTTTTTCCCTCAACAGAGCAAACAGTTGAGCAACTGTCGGCTCAGGTGATGGAGGTAGATCGCTGGTCATGCTGAAGAAAAAGAACGGTGTAAGACGATAGCAACTAAAGGTGGTTTTGGTTTTTAAAGGCTCGTGACATGTATCGGCTCATAGCGGATATGAGAACGGTAGATAACACGACAACAAGCAAACATCGATGAAACTAAAGCCAACTTAAACCAAGATTAACACGCATGTGAAAAACGAGTCTTAACAAGCATAACTTAACTTAAAGGTTCACATGGCTACAACATAAGGCTTACAACACAACTGGCACACACAACGCTCTAACAGAGGAGCTCACACGACACGAACATAAACACAAACAAGTGTCTGGGGTGGAAAAACAACATAAGTCCTAACATCTTGCGGCAATCCTAAGTGCTCGAGGAAGCGCGTAGCTGTTCCTCCAACTCTGCAACTCGGGCCTTGCTAGCTTCAAGCTGGAACTTAAGGTCTCTCACTTGTGCACGGAGATGGAAACCAACAAACCTCATGGTCTTTCCTTGTGCCACGAGACCGTGCTCGGTAGCAGTGGAAACTCTCAGGTCTTTGGTTAGCTGGAAGATCTCTCTTCCTTGATTCTCGAACTCTCCTCTGAGCCTATCAAGGGAAAACTGAGTGTTGTACAGCTGTCCCTCCAAGTGCTGGAAATGACGGGCAAACACAAAGTCTTCGGTGACATCAACTGGCATGTTGTCCTCATCGCGCCTCCCATAGTATCTATAGGGGGTGCCTTCAAACGTGCCGCGAAAGAAGTTCGCGAGTTTGGCAATGGTCAGCTGCATCACTCTAAGGATACCATCTTCCCAACTGTTCTCCATGACTTCGCAAGTGATCTCTGGGGTTGATGGTGCTCTCACTGGTGCACGGATGGTGCAGACGACCAACCAGGACATTTCTCGTCCATCCATGTGGAACTGGGCTCCCTTTAACTCAGGTAGGGGACGACCGATCAGGCGAGTCATCTTGATCAAATCCTCCTCAAAGCGGCGGTAGCAAGGTTCATGCGATCCCAGCCGGAAGGACTTGGTGAAGACAACTGCCATCTACACAAGATTTTTAAAGGGGATCAAGTTAGGTAGCAGTGTGCAAAATTTTAAGATCCTTATTTCTCTTGTTTGGTCTTTTAAAAGAGGACATAAAAAGTGCAACGTTTAGCCAACAGGGCCAAACGAGTCTTTTGCAAACAGACAAACATAGAGGTTTTGGTCAGTAGTGGTTGGTGCATTCAGGCCTTTTCTTCTTTGAGGGTTGTCGTTGTTGGAGCTTTATCTGTTGGAGTGCATCACTGGTAGCAACGCTATCAGCTCGTGTGGCTTGATGGTCCTCTATTATTAGGTCCAATGGTGCTTTTATTGATGGTGGGGGAGATGGTGGTGGTTCACGACGAGTCGCATTATGAAGCGAAAACAAGTATAAGTCTAAGCAACAAATTCTTGTTTTTGAATGCTATACAAACAGTTTTGCTTGCAAAAATTTAACAGGCGGCGATTCAAAAACAAGAGCGGGGCAATCACAAATTTGCAAAATTTGAGCACCCCACAAACATATAGAAGCCTAGATGAACCAAATTCTACACCACACAACAGCACAAAGTCCTACGGACACACATAAGCAAGCCAAAACACACAAACAAGGCTCCATTGGAGCTACGTAGGGGGAGGCGACTCATGGGTAATCGCTAAATTACTCCAAACTAGACTGACCCAAAAGTCCTAGAAGTGGCTGAAGAACTATATCTACTTCTGACCATCACCACTGTAGAGCTAGGTAATTATTTTGGTCTCTCGGGACATCGGCAAGTATACAAACAAGATAATAGAAGTAAAGTTTTGATAAAACCTTTAACTGAGAGAGGTAAGAATATGCAACAATTTGTTTTTGAAACCCCAACTATTTTCTGAACAGAAAACTTCAAAGACGAGAGATGTTTCAAAAACAGAGCGGAGCAGTTGCAAACACGTAAGAAATAAACTCTTAACCGAGAGACGTATGCCTTTAGAATCTTTTGAAAAGATCAGAAGGAGGGAAAATATACAAAAATTCCCTTAGACAAAAATAATTTAGATTGTAAATAGGTTTTTACTCAAAAATACTTTTCTTTCCTATCTGACGTCCATGCTAACTAAGGTCTCCTAAGGTCAGGATGGCTCTGATACCAACTCTGTAAGGACCCCAGACCGGCAGTCTGATACCCTCCGTATGCATACATTCACGATCCCAGAAAGATCAGTCGTGAACAACATACACAGTTGGCATACAGAAATACATCATCCATTACACGAATACATAAAGGTATTACACAAATGATCACATGATCAAGTTTAACACAACTGCCAAAAGGGGCAGGCAACTTAACAAACACAGCGGAAGACAATCAAAACACAACGTAGTTGAGCCCAAGTCACGCCTTAACCTACAGGCTGCTGACCCGGAGACGATCCTAGTTCGCAAAGCCGTCAGCTCCGTACTTCTCTTCATAGATATCCTTCGGAGGCTCCTTCTCAAAGTCTGATAAGTAGATACCAGGGGCGAAACCATAATGAGTACATTTGAATGTACTCAGCAAGACATCCATCATTTCACTTACCAACATGCAAGTATGCTTATATGGTGGAATAGGTAGGCTATAAATAGGGTTCACTATCAATGGTGTTCATATATGATGACACCACAGTTGCAGTCAAGTTTATCTGTATCTTCTTTGAAGAAGATACTTCAGAAGAAAAATAGTATAGTTTTATTTCTCTTGTCGATATCACATGTACAAGAGGTTTTGTAAAACTTTGTTAAAGAATATTTTCTCTTTGCAAAACTTCTTGGAATCAGTTTCCAGAATTCTTGCTTAGAGTAGAAAAGGTTTTCTTTGCAAAACATTTTGTTTTGCATAACAGCATCTGGCTTTTCATCATCGACGATACCTCCACGGTATAAGTTTCCATTCCTTTCCGAACTTCCCAAGTTCAACACTTCCTTTCCAAAATCTCCTTTCTGAAAACATTGACACAATGCTAGCTACATGGCCATTCAACTGCCCATATCCGAGGACGCGGCTTCTTCGAAAAAGTTGTACTCTGCAGAGGTGTACACATCCACCAGATCCAGTACACCTCCCGTGAACAATCACGGACTGTAATAACAGTATGTAAACATCAGGTATCTGATCATAACCATCCACTATGTTCAAGCTAGTATATGTCTACCTCTCGATTGAGTTTTGTTCTCCCCGGCACCAAGTCCCACCCTGCCTAGCCGGGAGCCTCAATGAATGCATCCGGAGGGAAAATTAATCCCACACTTTATATGCCTCAACATTGGGAGTTTTGACGACATTCGGTTCGAGGGTACGACGCCCCTTATAGCAAGTGAGATAGCACACACTAATAAGAACAAACTTCAAGTTAAGCCCCGTGCCCATGTTGGGGTAGGGTGGCAGTACGGTAAAGGTTGTCCGGCGAAGACTAGGTTATGTGTCATTTTTGAAAATACCACTTTCTCAAAAATGACCACTTCCACATTCCTCCGGAGAACAAGGATCCGCCTTTTCTCCGGGTTTTTCCGTAAAGCCTTTGTTTTGTAGAATCACAATTTTAGGGTGTCCACTTAGGGACTAGTATATTTGATGGTAATGAATACCATAGGGTGGCTTATGGGCTTGGTATTGCCAAGTTTAACTACTGGCATAATAGTAACATATATACTAGTATAGTAGTAATAGCCACATCAAAAATAGTTTTGATAATAAAGTTTTGGTAAAACTTCAGAGGTAAAGCATGCATGATAGATAATGATAACTATTGTATCAGCAAGCATCAGGATGGCTTGCCTCAAGTCTCTTAATGTCCCTGGCCTTGAAGCAACTTGAACTTGACGCACAGCTCCACAACTGCTTCTTCTTCTTCTTCGCGTTCTAGCGTCGTAAAGGAAATAAAAGACACACACTCAGGTCTTAAATACAAACAACTTAGCTAAGAAACACATACAGCAACAAATGTTCACCCTCGAGTTCTCTCGAAACGATAACGCGAAAACTATCTCACATAACTCTCACGGTCCAAAACTATCGTCATGCACTATGTATGGTTTAGAAAACCATATCCCACATCATACATACCATATATGGAGTGGTGTACCACTCTCATAATAAGATATACAAGAAGCTAAAGATATAGCTTGTGGGTGCAAAAGATTAGGTTGCTAAGGTAAAACTGCAAGCAGAACAATACCCATGGCAGTGGGTATTACTCATCACAAGCAACTATCACTTGATGTGTTCATGATTTTAGTTGGATGTTTTAGTTTCACAAGATACTCTTAAACACAAGCATAACACAAGTATAAACCCATGCTAAGGTAAAACATTCCAACAAAATCCAAACAACAAGCAAACACACCACAATTGAATAGACTATTTATTCATTATGTTCTTGTTTACTATAGGATTTGGAATTCATCAATTATGAAAAATTAGCAAACAACCAGTACCTAAAAACAAGGATAAAAAGTCATAAAAATAATCTAAAACACAATCATCTCTCGAGGTAATATCCCTATCAAAAGCATAGAAACATGACTGCACTGATAACACACACACAAGCATGTTATAAGAAAAACTTATATTCTACAACTATAGCACAAGAAACTAAAGGATTCATGGCATCATAACAGAAGTAATAACTTCATAAATATGCTATACTAAACTCATACACTTATGAGATAAAAGATGAAAATACTATAGCAAAAATCACCATTTTCTAGTGGTGACACTAGTTCAATACTAGAGAAGCAAACAATGTTACTATGATGCTTAATTCTAAACAAGCAAGTCATGATCATAAAATGTACCTAATAGCAGTACACAAAACTTACACATGCTAGTGAGCACAAACATCAAAACAATCCCATGAAACAACTATTAAACATGCACAAATTAATTCTAGCAATTTATGTTTTTCTTAAAAAAATTTACTAGCAAGCAAGCAAGGTATAACTTACACAACCAGTAGCTATGCAATAAAAGAAAAGTTATCTAAACCCTTTCAAAAATCCAAACACTCAATTTAAAATCATTCACAAACAATCTATCCATATAAAGGAATTTAGTTTATTTGCAAACAATATAATTTAGCACTCAATAGTGAATCATCTCTTAACAAGATACCCCTAAGGAATATTATGCTAACAAATGGATCACACCTAACATACTAGTATATTCTTACAAGAAATAAACTTCTCACTTGCATAAGTGAAAACAAAC
This sequence comes from Alopecurus myosuroides, assembly GCA_028641055.1. Taxonomy (NCBI): domain Eukaryota; kingdom Viridiplantae; phylum Streptophyta; class Magnoliopsida; order Poales; family Poaceae; genus Alopecurus; species Alopecurus myosuroides. The sequence goes on from CM054061.1 coordinate 240,492,861, forward strand.
AATTATATCTTCCATGGTGGAAAATATCCTATCAACCACATATTTAAAACATGTTAATTTCTCCCATGTGCATAGTTGGGAATTTTCATCCACAACCAAGATGCAATGGGACCAGTGGGTTATGGGACCATTTATATCAAGGTAAATGAGGTACTAATCCTCTGGTTACTCATGACAAAAAATTAGTATAGCAAAATAAATAAAACAATGCTATTTATTCTAGTGCATACAAGCCTAGTGCATAAGAATAACAAAACCTACACATGCTTCACTATAAAAAGACATGCAAGCTATCAGAGACAAAAGTATCAAAATAACAGTACCAAAATGCTACTGGACTCACCACACTCATAGCACAAAATTAGGTAACAAGTACACAATGAGTTGGTTCACACAAAACATCAAATAAATAAACTAGGGAAATAACATATGCTACTTTCTATAGCCAAAAGATATTGCAAACATGCACACACTTTGTATGGTAGATGTAATGCAAGAAAACAACCTAATAACAAGATCCAACACATCTCTATATTCTAGGAACAAAGATTAAACCAACCAAACATTTCATTTCAACACAAACAAACAAAGAAATCAAAACAGAAAAGCTTCTGTTTCTAGATCTGTCCACCAAACATAATATAGAGCTCAAAAAATTAATCTAAGCTAGGATAAGATAGATCTACTCAATACCAAACTCATACAATTGGGTTTGCCCCAAAAATCATTTTTAAACTCCTTATAAAAATCAAAGAAAAGGCTACTGGTACTTTAGTAATTTGGATGGCATTTTCATTCTGCAACTCACCTTGATGTGCTGTTTGGTTTATTGGATAGATATTTTCAATGCCTATCCAGATAAGTTTAGTTTGTTCCATTTGATTACATATTTTAAAAGTTATGGTCAAATCATTCTCAGAGATAGTCTGTGGCAAAACAGTCATTGTGCCCAAAATATTGGTCCAAAACCAGATCTGCAAATTTTGCATGGCTTAGAGTTCATGTATTTATGTCCATGATTTTTCCCAGATTTTATTGTGCAGCTTTTATATTTTTCACAAGCCCAAAGTAAATGCATCAATCTCTGAAAAAAAATAAAAGGATAAAGGAAAACTGCGGGTGGGCTAGATCTGCGAGGCCGCGGCCCAACTAGCGCGAGCGCGGCCCGCTGCGCTTGCGCGCACGCTGGCAGGCGCGGAAAAAATGGCGTTTGAAGGGGACCGTGGATCTCAGATCCAACGGCTCGCCCTCATCTTCTTCCTCTCCCTCTCTCTCTCTATGTTCCCGATCGGAGGCGAACAAGGTGCAGCCGTGGCTCACCGTGGGGGGCTCGGGAAGGGGTGGCGTGAGCTCGGGGAGGTTGCAGGGGGTCGAGGGCGTCGAGGGGAAGTCAAGGCGGCGACGGGCGCGGCTCCTGGCGGCGGCGAGGTGGATGGCGGCGGCGATCTTGTGCACAAGGGGACACGAGGAAGTGTCACGGAGGCTCAGGGCGGTTAAGGGAATCCATCCAGGGCAGTGGGAGGGGAAGAGAGAGCTCGGGCCGAGCAGCACCTTTTCGTGCCAGTGGTGGTCACCTCCGGCATGGGCACGGCTCGGGTGCGCTCTAGAGGCTCGGGCTTGGCTCTCTTTTGGTTTGGGGAGGTAGTGAGAGTGTGAGGGAGGGTCAGGGCACGAGGAGATGGCCTCTGGACATTTATAGCTGAGGGAAAAATAGAGAGGGGCAAGAATGGCATTCGGGTCATGTCAAGCAATGGCATGAGCAAACTTTTGGGGGTTTTGGTCATTTCCAATTGAGTGCAATGGGTGTCCTATCCAAGTACAATGGTGATGAAAGCAAGAGGGACCCATTGTGTGCAAGTGGCAAGAGGAAAAGATCAAAATATCTAAGAGGTATGGGAGCCCATCCCTATCCTAGTCACCAATCTCTCTCCTCTCTTATTCTCATCCCTAAGGTCTTCTAGAAGGTATCCAATGCATTTTGGTCGAGTACAATAGTTGGTCAACAAGTTAGGTTAGGCCATGCTTCCAAAAATGCAAATAAACATCAAGAAAATAAGTGTGCAAAAGTGTATCCCTTACTGTTCATTTGCAAAATTCAGAAAATTCAGTCTTATGACTTAAATTTTTTTTAAGTGTTGGAAACAGATAGAAGATGCAAAAAGTTGAGTTTGTTTTCAGGGTTCAAATGCTTTCCAAAATTGGTTTTCAAAACATGGACTTGCTAACCATGTTATATACTTTCAGAAACAACTTTTGAAAACAATTTTGAAATAGTTTAAGGCCATGAAAACAATGTGGAAAAAGGTATACTTTCTGTTTTTATCTGTTTCTCAAAACTGCCTTTTTCTGCCTTAATTTTATACCACAAAAACAACAAGCAAAAGATAGTTTTTATTTCTCCCAAAATAAAAGTGAGCTTATGTATTTGTAGTACATATATCAAGGATTAATTATAAGTCAAGAAATCATAAAATAACAATCTCTAGCTTGGTGAAAACAATGGTAGAAAACCTGTACTTGGCTTTATTTTCAGGAATTGTTTTCTATAGGAAAGTTAAAAGGAAACTTTCATAGATCATTTTGGAAACTTGTTTTCTTGGATCCAACAAGGTTAAAAGTTTGTTTTAAGATGCAAACAAGAGTGATCCAAGTCTTGGAATAAAAATCCACTCAAGTAATAATAAGAAAACATTAGGAAAAATATCAGGAATATTTTTCAGAACCATATGGTGTTGGTTTTATAATGAAACAAAACTTATGTTGCAAATATGATTAAAATCATAACACAAGTTAGTTCAAACAATCATGTTGTTGTAAAAATTACTTTGTTGGCCCTAATAGTTGTCTTGTTGAACACAGTCCAAGAGTCCAAAAACTGGGATGTGACAGACTCGCTCCACGCGCCATAAAAATCCTTACCGCGTGCCCACCCGCAACGCGTCGCAACACACCACCGCAGCCCACGCGCTCTGCCGCGACAGCGTTTTCGCTGTTTTCTCTGCCGTGACCAAAAACTCTGCCATGAGCTCATTTTAATACCAATTTTATTAGTTTTTCTTTTGTTTTTCCTTATTTTATCTCTAGGGTTTCGTTCTGGTCCTTGATAAACCTTAGCCACTGCCTTTCTACAGCAAACTTTAGGTACCAAAACCCATAAGACTAGCTGTTTAATTGCTCTGCAGGCTGCTCATTTGATCATATCTTTCCACTAAATTTTGTTTCCATCTCATTGTTGCTCCTAGTTGATTCAAAGGCCATTGAAAAATCAAAAAAATAGAGAAAAGGGAAAAAGTATAAAAAAATAGAAAGAAAGAAAAAGCAAAAGAGACCGAGCTACTTATCACTAGTGGAAGCTATTTCATATTGGAAATTTTGTGGACATCTTGAGCAATCTTGTGCCTGTTTCACTGAGTATTTGCTAGTGTCTTTCTAGTGCTTGCAAAATCTCTACCATATATTTGCTAAGCCACAATTGTCTCCAAGTGTGAGTGTGTTTCCTTTAGTAATTTTTATCACATTAAGCAGTGCATTGGAGTTGTTATTTTGGTGTTGTTAGGAATCCCAACCAAGCCCCACCAAATACCTTGTTTTGCATTGTGACACTTGAGAGCCTGGGTATTCTCTTCTCACACTTGACACAGTTTTCATTGGTACTTGTTGGTAAGTTGATCCTATTCACTTTGGAACAGTAAGTGAACCTTTCTTTGATGGTTTGAGTGAGTTTGTGAGGCACCACAACCCATTGATTATATGTTTCACTAACCTATTAATCATGAGTTTTGCTAGTGAAGCTTCTGTGCAGGGTGACAAGGAGGAAGCTGATTTGATGCCCAAAACAAAGACTGCTGATGATACATGTACATGGGCAGATTTTAATCTCTTTAGAGGAGGAGTTGCTAATCGGATTGAGCAAAGAGTTGAGAAGAAAATAGAATAATATGATGATGTCCTAAGGAAGGATTTGACAGTGGTTATTGAGAAACAAAATGAGGATGCTAATTCAATTCGTGTTCTTCAAGAAGCCATGACTAATCTCACAAGGGAAGTTGCAAATATCTCCACACAATTACAAAGAGCTAATCTAGGTGGTAATCATGAAGAAGGCCGAGCCATTGCATATGGAGGCCGTGGCAATTTTGCACCTAGAAGGGTACCATTGGTTGATGATAATAGAGAAGAGGATGGCCTTGGGAAACCAAAATTCTTTGTGCCTACTCTCACATGTGATAATGATGATGTTGAGGAGTTTTTGATGTGGGAATTGAAGATAGAAAAGCTATGGAGATTGCATAATTACACTGATGAGAGGAAAATCAAGCTAGCATCTTCTGGATTTGATGGTTATGCTCTCTTGTGGTGGGATGGCATCATAAGATTGAGGGAAACACAAAATCAACCAGAAATTACTACTTGGGATGAGATGAAACAACTTATGACAGCAAGGTTTGTTCCAACAAATTATTTGAGGACTCTCTATGATAAATTGCAAAATTTGAAGCAAGGAACAAATTCAGTGGATCAATATTGCAAGGAGATGGAATTAGTGCTACAAAGAGCTCGGGTTGTTGAAGCACATGAGCAAACAATGCAAAGATTTCTTTCAGGATTGAACTTTCAAATTAGATGCATTGTGAGGCATGTTCAATATAGCAATATGACAGAATTGTTGCATCAATCAAGGGAGGCAGAAAAGAGGTTGGCCGAGGAGGTTACTATGGCTCCAAGGAGGAGTTTTTTCATCAAGATCTTCTTCTTTTTCACCTCCAACACCTCCAATTGCACAACCAGCAACTAGTACACCATCCAAACCCGAGACAAGCATCAATAATACAAAGAAAACACCACAACCAGCAGCTAGTGGAAGTGGTTCTACTCAATCAACAGCTAGACATAGAGACATGACATGCCATACTTGTGGAGGAAGAGGGCACTTCAAAAGAGAATTTCCTCACAAGAAAATTATGGTGATCAATGCTAATGATGAGTATGAGAGTGGAGATGATGCTAATCCTAATGGAGAGGATACATATGATGATGATGATGATGATGATGATGATCCAATTAATGTTTATGCTACAAATTATCCAACCATTGTTTCCACCAAGGCTTTGAGTGTTATTCCTAGCAATGATGAGAGCCAAAGATGCAATTTATTTCAAACCAAGGCAATTGTTGGTCCTAACATGGCTTGCAAGGTGATCATTGATGGAGGGAGTTGCAGAAATCTAGCAAGCAAGGAGTTATGTGCCAAACTAAGGTTGAATTACAATCCACATCCAAATCCATATTATATTCAATGGTTAAGTAACAAGGAAGAAATCAAGGTATGTCATATGGTGAGAGTGGACTTTCAAATTGGACCATACAAAGATACAATTGAGTGTGATGTGGTGCCCATGACAGTTTGTCACCTATTATTTGGAAGACCTTGGCAATTTGACAAGAAGGTTACACACATTGGAAGAGCAAACACATATCACTTGAATTGGAATAATAAGTATATTATTTTGAGGCCTACGACACCACAACAGATTGTGAATGAATCAAGACAGAAAATAGAGGTGAATCTAGAGAAGGAGAGTGAAAAAACCAAATCTATGGAGGAAGACAAGTCTAGGCCGAGTGGAAAGAATAAAGGAGTGAGCCTTTTAACTAATGAAATAATTTTTCTTCCTAGTGTTGTTTCTTGTGTACAGGTTGCTATTGAAGAAAGGGAGCACAAAGAAACATCACAACAATCACATATATTGGAGGAAAAATACCACGGGTACTAGTGCACTTGTTTGTGATATGAAGGTTATTTTTGAAGAAAGGGAGCTACCTCAAGCACAACCTTCAAAATCACAACAAACTGATGAATTCATACCTACTACAAATGAGGAGGATCGTATTCATAAAGGTATTGATTTCGGTTTGGACAAAACAAGTATTGAATTACATGATAGTTTACAACCATATCATAATATGATGAATTCGAAATTTAACAATGTGGTTTTTATTACACATAAAGAAGTACTTGCTAAGATACCATCTAGTGATATTGTCTATTATATCATGTTAAAAGAACCAATTGATGTGCAATGTGCTATGAGTAAAATTGATTATATTAATTCTAGGACATATGATACAAGTTTCAAATAATTTGATTGGTGATTATAACTTGAGTAAAATTTTCATGGTGGATTACATATGTATAACTCATGATAAAGTGGCCGAATTAAACATAATGTTGCCTTCGGTAGATAAATTACTTATTCCTACATGTGAGCATGATTTTTCACATATATTTAGTTTACCACAATATTGGTTGGATACATGTGCCATTGAAACAAGCTTCACTTATATTTGCAATTATGATTGCTATGTTATGAAAGTCTATGACTATTATGTGTTGTTTTCATATAAACTTTGAGATCATATGACATATGCACAATATTTTTTTTTACTAACCACTAATGAGTGCCATTATAGATACATATATTGTGCATACACTTTGTTCTTTTTGTTTCTTCCACTTTCAGATTATCACAAGCCGTGGACGTCTTGTCTTGAAGAAAGGGAGGATGATAAGGATATGCCTAAGGATTATGTTATCACAAGAATGAATGGAGAGTTGATAAAAGACCACATGATCATGGTGAAAACAAACATTCAAGATGTTGAAAACAATGAAGCAAGATGGTGAAAACAATTCATAACAATTATTATTCCAATAAAACAATTGTTATTCATCAAGACAAGGGGATAGGTGCCTCCACCATGTCAAATGCACCATAGAAATCCTATTTTCGAATAGGTATGATTTGTATACCATATGTGGCCGAATCCCTTAATGGTGGATCGGTTTGTATCCATAGTTGTGTCCTAGTTGGACTCCTAGTCCTAATAGGAGTCCTAGTCCTAGTAGGAGGTGGGTTGCTTGCGCAAGGCACCCTTGTGGCCGCACCCCCACCTATACATTCTTGCCACCTGTGTGTGGATTAGGGGGAACAATTTAGACAAAGAAAACCCTAGACTTGAGATTGTATTGCTGCTAAGCATTCATCTTGAAGTATTACCAAGTCAAAGTTTGCGTGATATCGTGTTATTCCATTGGGAATAGGGGGATACAGGACCACTTGTGATCATTGATTGCTTGTGCAAGAGTGTGTAGTTGAGAATATCCAAAGGGCTTGATTGTTGTTGCATTGGCAACAAGGGTCATCCAAGGGAGAGGTCTCAGTGTAGCACTAGTTATCCACATATATCAGGAAAATACAAAGAGAGAGAGAGAAGCTCATTGAGAAGATTGGGCTACCCCATATCATAAACCATTGGAAACCCCTTAACAATGTATTGAACCATTATAGAATGAATCTTTCAAAACTCAAATCTTGACCTTGTCCTAGCCAACTTGGTTACATCCCTTTTACCATGATTGTTGCTTTGTATGTTTTCTTCACTTGTAAGATTGTTTGATAGAATGTTTGTTTATTTTGTTATTGTGTTTTAAATGAATAGATTGTATGGAGAGCAACGATATTTTGTGAAGAGAGTGTGATATCTTCACCAACTTCAACTAGGAAAGTAACACATAATTCAACTACCCATTATTTCTATATATGCATTAGTTGTTTTTTGAGTAGAATGCATGATAGGAAACTTTACCATGTATTATTATGCTATGAAAAATCCTAGTAGTGTGTAGCCATATATTTTACCTTACCTTTATAGCCTTGGTACTTAGTAGATGCTTAGCCTTGCTACAAAAATTGTTTTACTTGATATTGTGGAAGAATTATAAGTTTAAACTTGAATGAACCACCTGGGTGGATTTGGTTGTATGGATGATAAGAGTTGAGTGTCTCCTCAGGGGTAATACCTGAGTTGTTCACTTGAGGAATGCCACCCAGGAACAAAGTGATTATGATGTTCCCCAAGTTTAGATTGCTTCCAGTGCATCCTTTAGTCATATGGGCTCTGTCTTGATCAACTAAGTTGAATGAACTCACCAGGCTTACAAGCAGATGTAGAATAATTATAGGTGGAACGGGTAAGCCAAACGGTGGTGGAATTTCTTCTGAAAGATCTCGTCTCAATCTTCTCCTTTCCTTAATGCACTCAGAGTGTATAGGATGGTTGGGCTGATTTGAGTCTGAAGGTGAAAGTGCAGAAACTCTGCTGAGTCAACAAACTAAGATCTTAGCCATGTCCCCGGTTATGGACAACTATGACCAGCTGGACAAGGATGGACAGAAGAATCACATCAACTTTTTAAAATATAAAACTTGTAATCATAGGTAGGGACATTTCGGGGTTTTACCGTAAAATATCTCTAGACATGCCGGGGTTTTATAGTGTACTGTCAGAGGATCACTGGGGTTTTACGAGTGAATCCCAAAAACTTAGCAGAACAAAAATTGATTTATAAAGAGATAGGAGAAAACTAGCTTTATGCAAACTTAGCCAAAACTCCACTCAGCCAAATAAGCATTTAGTATTAGTCTTGCGATGTAATATAATTTGATGCATTTGTATGATATTTCATTTTGTACTGTGGTGCTAGCAATTGATCCAGGGACTAGCACAATAACACATGTGTCCTTACATTATTTAAATGTGGGAACGCTACAATAGTACCTTGAGAAGTGTAAAAGGATATATGGTGTGCATATCTCTTGGTCATATAAGAGTCATCTCTCTCCTATCTTTGGTTGCTACTTACTATGAGGCAAAGATTTGGTCTGTGAGAATGTTTTGGACAACACTTGTCATGTGCCTGGTACAATACTGTCTCCAGCAGACAGCAAATAAAAGCATGAACTAGTCACAAATGGAGGTGGGTTTTACTAACTTTTTTTGGCTTGTCTGGTGGACCAAAACTGCACCATGCTTTTTTGTGTCCATGATCACTAATGCCATTGATTCTTGAAGGATTTACTAGGGCCAATGACTCAACTATGCAACACAATTGCAAGTGTTGGTCTAAATGACTTTGCACAATGATTAGAACTTGGTCATTCCTTTTGGTCCTTTAGTTCCAAAACCTGGACATTCTCTAATGTGCTTGTTCCATATATGAGGCCATGTCCTGTTCAAACTGGTAAGACTAACTTGTCAATTTCTTGTTTGGTTTTGCAATTGGCGAAGGGCAAAGAGGTCGCCAGGAACTGTGCTTAAGCAAGTGCTAGAAAGCGGAGGAAGGTGGTTCTTGGCCATTTCCACGAGGAGGTGTCTCCAACCCATTTCTGCAAGGTTCTTCTTGCACCTGGGCTGGATTTTCTTCCTATCCCTCCTGCCTTTTGTGAGCATCTTGGACAGGTTCCAAAGGAGATCATCTTGAAGACCAAGACTGGCTGCAACTGGAGGGTTAGCGTCGTCGACTTCAATGGGTGCGGTGCCATTGAAAGTGGCTGGCCAACTTTTGTTATGTGCCACAACTTGTAGATCGGCAAACTCCTCACCTTCAGAGTCCTCGAGATGATGAGTTCAGGGTCACGATCTTCGACACCAATTGTGTGGAAGTCATCAAGCAGTGCGAGAAGGATCCCAAAAACATTCTGCTGATCCGTGGCGCTTCCCTGCCCGTTGCCTAGTGCCATGGTCCTCTGCCGTTCGTCAGTCCAGAACATATGGTGTTGTTAAATACTTTTACTAATACTGTCGTCATGTCTATTAGGACTCATAGAATCTATTATCGCCGTGATTATCACTATGCATGTTTTTTTTCTGCTAGTACTCTGTTTATGCCTGTCATTTATGCTAGTAAGCTCACCACTGGGATATGGGGTGAGAGCAGTAGCTTAGATGGAGGTAACCAAACAGCCAGTTTGTAGCTGTTTTGGCTTTACAGCCCACCAAACAATCAGAGTCCATTCTCTTGGACCCAACGAAACGAGTCTGGCTAGAATTTGTGTGCAACTAAACGTACTACAGAACATGGCCTTGCTCAGGTTTTTTTAGTGCCAAGCCCAAAATTTTGACAAAAAGGTCCACTTTCAAAAGTGCATCGCAAGAAAACACCACCTGTTGAAATAATTGACAAAACGGACCACTTTTCGCTGGTGGCAAGTATCCCCAGGCGACATGTGGTTTACCTGGACGACGAAGGAACTCCCGGACGGAAAACGGAATAGGCGCGCCAAGTTGCGGGCCATGCCACCGCCAGCCGAGGCGACAAGATGAGGTGGCACATGCCGCCACCAGCCCAGGCAGCACACCTGCTCTCTTCTCTCACTTCGCATGCACTGATTGAAGAATTGGTTGCTTCTCTGCTCTCTGACTGCGCTATTTCTGGATGCTGCACTGATTGAGGAATTTGGATTTGTTGGTAGGTGGCTGGAAGGGTGTGAGATATGCCACGTTGATTGATTAAGTGGTTCCTTTCTATCGTGTTTTAGATCACCAAAAGTGCATATTTGCTGTTCTAGACCACCGAAAGAAACATATTCGCTGCTTCGGCCTCATAGCTACAACCTTTTCCCACTAAATTGAGATATTGTATCTTAATTTGAGTTCTTGTAACTTAAAAAATGTCGCAATCACACACACATATATATAGAGGTGGTACAATGTATCATACATAGGTGGTACAATATCTCATACATAAGTACATAAATATGTCTCTGTTCATGGAGAGAACTGTCACCTCCGTGGTCCAGGCTCACGCGGAGGGGGTGTTCTAGGCGTCGTCCACAAATACCTGCGGGGTGCCCCAACATTATGAGGAGGAATCTCGGACCCGTCCGCGTCGTCCTGTGTATCTTGTGTGGAGTATGGTGGAGGAGTACCATATACATGTTGAGACTCCGAATATCCTAGAATTAAACTAGTAGTTGTGCCCAAAGGGTCATAACCAAAGAAATTATTAATTATATTGGGAACCATGTCGTCATGCGATGTTCCGACGTGTTCATGTCATTGCATATGCTCAAGATCATGATGTCGGGCCAAAGTGTATCCAAATCCAGCTTCCTGCTCGTTCCATGTAGACCCAGTAGTATCCTGCTGACGGAAACCATTTGTAAATAATAAGCATCCAATATTGTGCGTTAGATTAGGGACTAGATATGAGCATACCTGAGTGGTTTTGTTCACCTGCGAATGACACTCTGGTCGGTTCATATTGTGGCCTAAACCATCTCCCATCTGGTCCCATGGAGAATCAATGTTGTCCTTCAGACGTGAAAGATTTGTAAGTATCACTAAATTCTATGGGAAAAGAAGTGCTTATTAAGTATGAACATACTTGAATGGTGTTTTTCCCATGCGAACCCTCCCCTTTAGTAAACGTGTATTGTCCTTCATACGGGCTAGCACGAGGAAAAGGATTCTCCTCCTATTTTTAGCATCACCCCATAATGAAAAAAAATATAATTTATGTAAATATAGAACAAATAAATATATGCAGTAATTTTATTTGTACTATCATTTTAATACCCGCGTGTCGCTGCAAAGTAGAGACGAGTCCTGCCGTTGAAATGTAGTTGTGACAATCGGTGCAGACGTGCTACGACGGGGATGAATTATACAGCGATGGCTCGTGCCCACCTCACTTGGTTTGGAAGATGGCGCCTCCGATATGTCATAACTCCGCGGGAGACTGAGATCGTATCGAGCACAACCAATTCTTTTAAGACCACTCATGGCAGTACTGAAAATACGTCTAACCAAGTACTTGCCATCCATATTCATGTTAGGCATCCCCAAAGCGCGTTGTGAATCTCTGGCGATCTCGTGATAGTCGTCTACCTGATTAAATTAGAATCGGTATGACATAAGTTTTGTAGAAATAAATAGCAGTATGAATATAATATAAATGGAGGTACCGTTATCTCAAAATGGTAAGCTGATTACCATTCAATCCCTCTAACCAACTGCTCATCCCGTGTGATATCTGATGGCCTCGGTGGAGGAGGAGCAGTAAGCAGAGTACGCGTGCTCTTGTCGTACCACTCATTGTATATGGGTGTTATGTGGTGATCGTATTGTCTGCACAAGTTGCGGAGGTATATTTTAAATTAGCACGTGTATGTGAGGATAATAAATAGCTATAAAACATACCTATTTTCTTATTTTATTGTGCTTCATTGTTCCACATCTGTATGCAAGACATGTTGCGTGTACTCCAGTCGCAACAAAATAATAGGAATTAATTGAAATGACTAAAGACAATACTGATAACATAAAATTAAACACTGAACTTACGTATGGGTTTCTTCCTCTACTCGTCTCGGTGGTGGTGGGGGAACAGCCTGATAGAGACCAAATTGTTGCATGCCACGCTCTGGGTTATATGTCTCAACCATCCAGAGAAATAGTAGTTTGCAGCGTGTCATCCACAAGCCACTGTCTCTCAAGAAATCCAGTGTTACCGGCTAATCATCCCATACCACATGAAAATCAGCTCCGGTCCACGGGTTCCATGTGATATCCGTCTCCTGTAGATGCTCGAACTCTACGTGGTATTCGGGGTAGCTACCGTGTACCACAACTGTGGACCACCGTCTTCTGACATGTGTCCATCGACTCACAAAAGTTAAAGGGGTTTGTTCTTCCTGAGAAAATTTGTATGGGTGGATTTTATCTCTATCGGCTATGCAGGGACGTCCAACTGGGACGTACTCCCATGACCATAGCTGGAGAAACTCATAGCTAATAGCACGGACAATCGCCGAATTTTTTGTTTTGATTTTCTTGGTGGCGTCACATAACCCCTTGTAGGTATGAGCGAGCATAGCTGAACCAAAACTATATATGGGGGTGATACGTCTCCAACGTATCTATAATTTTATGTTCCATGTTGATATTATGCCAATTGCTACATGTTTTCTCACTTCTTTATAGCATTTGTACATGTTTTCCGGGACTAACCTATTAACAAGATGCCAAGTGCCAGTTCCCTGTTTTCTGCTGTTTTGGATTTTAGAAAAGTTGTTCTGGAAATATTCTCGGAATTGGACCCCACGAATCCCGAAATTCCTATTTTTCCCGGAGGATTCCAGAAGTCCCGAAGAGCCCCAGAGGGGGGCCACAGGGTGGCGCGGGTCCCCCTGGCCGCGTCACCTGGTGGTGTGGGCCCCCTGGCCGCCCCCGAGCATCGCCCTTTTGCCAATATATACTCCCCCGAGGGAAAACCCTAAAAGAATCGACCTTTTCCACAAAATACATCCGTCGCTCCGCCGCCACTGTCGACAAGTTTCGGGGGATAGATCTCTGTTCTCGCACCCTGCCGGGACGGGGAAGTGCCCCCGGAATCCATCTCCATCGACTCCACCGCCATCTCCATCGCTGTTGTTGTCTCCTATGATGAGGAGGGAGTAGTTTCCCCCGAGGCTAAGGGCTCTACGGTAGCTATGTAGTTCATCTCTCTCCCATGGTGTGATCGTGAGCTTTGTAATCTAGTTGAATAAGTAGATGTTACTCTTCATCTTGTGCTACTCAAGTGTTTTCTTAATATGAACTTTGGAGTCACCTTGTCCCGCGGTGGGAAGGTTACAGTGTGCGCATCGTGTGTGTCTCCTCTATGAATTGTGGTGTTTGTCTAGTACCTTCTAGGGCGCTCATAGTGACAGTGTTGGGTTAACTGGACATGGGAATGCTTACTTTAAGGAACGCTTTTTGCAGCCTTACGCAATGATTAGTGTTTGTTATCCAACCGGAGAGGGTTAAGAGTAGCATAGTGAAGAGAAGATATTTAGTTATTCAATTATGTGATCATTGTTGAGAGTGTCCACTAGTGAAAGTAGGATCCCTAGGCCTTGTTTCCAAGCATTGAAACACCGTCTTCCGCCTGTTCTGCTACATGTTTGCGTGCTGCCATATTTATTTAAGATTGCTATTATTACTTATAACCATCCATATTACTCGCATTTCACTATCTCTTCGCCGAACTAGTGCACCTATATACCTGACAAGTATATTGGGTGTGTTGGGGACACAAGAGACTTCTTGTATCTTAATTGTAGGGTTGCTTGAGAGGGATATCTTTGACCTCTACCTCCCTGAATTCGATAAACCTTGGGTGATCCACTTAAGGGAAACTTGTTGTTGTTCTACAAACCTCTGCACTTGGAGGGCCAACACTGTCTACAAGAATATAAGCGTGTGTAGACATCAAACTCTTTTCTGGCGCCGTTGCAAGGGAGGTAAGGTAAAAGGTACTCACATCCTCGGGTGTGAGTGCTCGGAGTTATTTCCTTTAGATTCTGCAATTTTATCTTTTTGTTTCTTGTTTTCACTAGTTAGGCTTATTTTTACTCGCTTCTTGTTTTTATTTTTTACTAGTAGTCTTAATGGAAAACAAAAAAAAATGAGAGAGCTTTATAATATTTATCTTGATTTAGGACATGTAGTGTTTGAAGAGAAAATTAAAAAACCTATGGAGCTTTATTTGCATGCTAATAGCAATGTTATTAGTATGAATTCTTTGAACACCATTATTGCGAATGCTATGGAAAAGTCTAAGCTTGGGGAAGCCAGTTTATATGAAAATGGTCTTTTTAGTTCCCCAAGCACGGAGGAGAAAATTTGTTTTGATGGTGAGCCTATGCCTGTTACATATAGTAGTGATCATGATTGGGAAAGGCACACTACTTTTGATATTGAAATTGATGATATAGAAAGCTCTAAACTTGTGGATGATGTGTTTGAAAATCCTTTTGCTACTGATGATTATATGCTTTATACATCTCCTCCTAGTAAAAATTATGATATGTTTAACAATGAACACATTTGGGAGGATAACTATTCTATTGCTTATGATGATATTATTCTTCCTATATATGATGATTACAATGATGAATATGATATTTTCAGTCCACCTACTATTGAGGAGAAAATTTATTTTGATGATATTATAGCTCCTATATTTGATGATTATGGTGATGAGAATAATAATATAGCTATTTTGTTGAATTTTCTCCCACTACTATTAATAAGAATGACCATGCTTATGTGGAGAGTATTAATTCTTGTATGCATGTGGCTCATGATAAGAATGTTTTATGTGATAGCTATATTGTTAATTTTATTCATGATGCTACTAAAAGTTATTATGAGAGAGAGAAACTTGTTTTTATGCATCATAACAATATTAAGTTTCCCCTCTTTATGTTGAAATTTTTGAAGTTGCACTTATTTTTTCTTTCTATGCTAGTCACTTTGTGCTTCGTTGACTTGTTTTTCTACAAGATTCATTTTCATAGGAAGTGGGTTAGACTTAAATTTGTTTTAAATTTTCTTCTTGATGCTCTCTTTTGCTTCAATTCATATTTCTCATGTGAGCATCTTCTCAAATTATCATGCCTAGCTTAAAGGCTTTAAAGAAAAGCACTGGGAGATAACCCATGTTTTAATTTTTGCATTGTTTTTCTCTGTTTTCTTTGAGTAAAGGGGTTGTATAATTTTGTAGGAACTCCTTTATATCTTTATTTTCATATATTAGTTGGTCCAAGTAAAGCCTCTAGTGGAAAGTTGAGACTATATTTCGGATTTCAGCGCAGGAAGCAGATTCTGCTGTCCACTGTTAAAATCGTATACAATCACAGAAAATTCAAAATGACCTGAATTTTTTTGTGCATCATCCTGGGATATATACTCAACTTTTCTTAGTTGACCACTTTTTTATTTGAGCAACCAAAGGTTTTTTGAAAAAAATCATCTTTACCTGTTGTCCTGTTTTGACAGATTTCTGCTAATAATTGCATTTGCATCTTAATCTCTTTCTTTTGGTGTTCTTTTGAGAAAAAGAGTTTTAAAAGAAGTTGTGACAGTAACTAATGTGTTTATGAGTGTTATTATTGTTTTGAAACTGAACCATGTGAATTTATTATTTCGGTTGCACTAACGTTGCTAATGAAGATTGTGAGATGTTTGGTGTGAAGAAAGTTTTCAAGGGTCAAGAGAAGAGGATGATATGACGTGATCAAGAAGAGTGAAGAGCCTAAGCTTGGAGATTCCCCGGAGGTACATCCTAGAAAATTCCAAGAAGACTCAAGCGTCTAAGCTTGTAGTCCTTCAAGTGAAACTATATTTTTATTCGGTCACAGCTTATATGCTTTACTTGGAGCGTCATTTATTTTTGCTTTAAGTTTGTTTAGTTTTCTTTTCTATAGTTTATGTTTGGATCTTATCATACTTGTGTGGGAGAGAGACACGCTCCATTTTCATTGCTTAGAACACTCTAGTTTTCATTCTTATTGTTCTGTGAGTGTTCACTTTTTGCTAATACTGCGTTTAGCCTTTGTTTTCATGCATTTCTTATTTAGAGCTGTTAGTACTCTCTAGTTTTCATTGATATATGATTAGAGAGAGTTTTTGTTGTCATATATATTTGCTTGGTTGAGAATAGAAATGCCTATGTGGTAGTTGGTATAGTGTAAAAGATTGCAGGGTCTTGTAGATCACTAAACTGCTTCACTTGAATCATTAATGTTGTTTTGAGATATTAATTTGCTTAATGGATAAACGGGAAATACTAGTAAGTAGAAACTTTTAATGGTTGGTCTGTGCCACACTTAAATTACCAGCTGATAGAAACAATGGTATATGATTGCTATGAGTGATACATTTCCGATCGGCCTTTTGTTACGCGCTACGATCAGGGTAGCTAACAGTGACTTGTCACTGCCACGGACCCTCTTGGAGTGATTTGCATTGTGCTTTGTAAGATGATTTGCTTGCTGCAATCTTTTAACTTGTGAGTCTATGTTGCGGTTCCTGGCACTTCCACCATCCATATTTTCTAGTGATGTAGCCCACCGTATTCAACCAAGCACAACATCGATACACAACAAGGTGAACTCACTCCTATCTCCGTACGTTTCCAGTGACTTGGTGAACGGTCCTCTACCTCATGAAATACCCCTCTACATGCATAGGTGGGATCAGCACATGGAGACCCAAGAAGGTGCCCAAGATGCTCAAGAACACATCCAAGAAGATGCACATGAAGCTAGCAAGGAAGTGGGTGAAGACGGCGTCAAGATCGGAGGTCCGAGGTGGAAGAACGGAGGGAAAAGGGGGCTCCCGGCCTCACCCCCCGGCCAGGCCGGCCTCCCCTGGCCTCAGGCCGGCCTACCCTGGCCCCAGGCCGGGCACCAGCCCGAGGGAGCCGGCCTCCCACCCTGGCACCAGGCCGAGTGCGCCCCCACCCCGGCCTCAGGCCGGCCTCCCAGGCCGGGATGTCCTGTTTTTGTGCGGAAATACACCGTTTTGGCCCCATTTTCACCCACCTACTCCCCTAGGCTATATAAGGGACTCCGGTGGCTAGATCTAGGGTTTGGGGATGATTTGAGAACTTCGGGCTATGCCCTTGTATCCCTCTTGTGAGGTGAATCCTGTTACGAGGCTACTCCTATGATGTGTATCTAGGACCGTATCAAGATCTCTCCAAGGAGCTAATCTTTCAGCTTGTGATTCTAGTAGTTCTTGCCAACCTTCCCCTTTGGGCTTCTGTTGGATCGTGGACCGACCGGTGAGAGGAATCGGTTTCAATTAGCATTTTGTTGACTTGGGTTTGCGATCCCTCATAGGCTTCACGAGTTATCTCCCCCTTTTTGTGTTTCCACGCGTTTGCCCACGATTTCCCCTCGATTCCCCCTCTCGTGTTCATCGTGTTCATCGCGTTCTTCGTGCGTTCTTCGTTCGTTCTTGTCGATTCGTAAAGATCGGGCCAACTTAGAGGTCAACACCTCATCATCTGGTATCAGAGCTAGATTGACACGAATCCGACACCCCACCCCCTCCCCATCCACCAATTTTTCTTCTATCCACCATAAATTCAAAATTTTGACCAAAAATAGCCAAAAGGGATTTCAACCGATCTCTTGATTCGTTGAGTTTTTCGTGGTTTTATTTCATATATTTGTTGCCAAAAACCATTCCCCACCTTTCTATTCAGCCACATTTCTTGAATTTGTCCAAAATTTTGCTTGATTTGGGAGAAATTTCGAAATTGAGCAAAAAATTTCAGACAAATCCTGCTCTTCGATTCTTGGACAGAT
Organism: Alopecurus myosuroides; assembly: GCA_028641055.1. NCBI lineage: Eukaryota > Viridiplantae > Streptophyta > Magnoliopsida > Poales > Poaceae > Alopecurus > Alopecurus myosuroides. The sequence continues at coordinate 240,510,845 of CM054061.1, forward strand.
TTTGTATCTTGTTTTTCTTTGTCGTCGTTGCTCCGATTTGAGTGAGGCAAGTTCCTACGCGTCGCCATCGACATCTCCTATGCATCTACATCATCGGATCCACGCGACATCGACATCCACCGGCCGCAAGTCCGAGATCATCCACCGCATAGGTATAACTTGCTTCCGCTTGAACTAACCCCTACCATTGTGTACCTTACCTATTCGGACTAGCTCTTTTTCACCGCTTGGCATCGCATTGTGGCACCGAGAGTGCGAGTTTTGCACTTGTGAGAGACTAGCTACGAGTAGGCATTGGCATTTGGGAATCATCTCCGCATCATCATCAAAAATCAAAAAAAAAAGAGAGGAGAAAGAGCAAAAGAAGCAAAAAGAGCCAAAAGAAGCAAAGATCGATGCCAATTGCTATCATTTGTAGGAACGCATAGCTTCGAGTTGCGAGAGAGAAGAGAGTGACCGGTTGCCACATTGCGAATCTTGTTGCCTCTACTTAATTGCGGTTTGAGCTAGCGTCCTCCTTGCGTTGGTGTGGCATTGAGCTTAGTCTTCGATAGGTACATTTCGTCTCCGCTCGTCCATTGGCCGCACTAACCCCATTTATCACTTCAGTGTGTGTGTGTTTTTTTTTCGTTTCCACCATATCATTTTCCTCCACTAGGTTTGGTTTTCGTGCTAACTTTTCTTTGATTCTTCTCCATGTTTGACAACAAACTTTTCTTTGGATTTGTCGTTTTCCTCGCCACATTTCTAACCCATTGCCATCCACCCATAAGCCGTGTGTGTTTTGGAGCGTTTTTTTGGGATCTTTCGAACTCAAGTCACTTCATTATTTTTGTTATCGGTTTCTCTTGGCTTGGTCCACTAGTTTCCAACATTTGCTAAAAGGTGAGGTTTGAGCTCTTAGGTCCTCACACTCCTTATATACACTTGTGCTTGTGACTAACCATGTATAGCGAGAGCGAAGAATTTGGAGGCCATGATGACCATGATGAGTCCATGATGGACCACTACGACTACAACGAGCTAGACATGGACCTCCATTCCTACGAGCATGACGTGGTGGACAACCACTACGACGAGCACGACATCGTGGATGACCACTACTACGAGCATGACATGGTGGATCACCACCACCACTACGACCACGATGTCGAGCTCTACACCGACTACTCCTCCCCAAGCATCATCGACATGGAGGAGCACCACAACCACCACGCCAACTTCGACTCCATGAGCTACATCGACATGAACCACGAGTACAACAATGACACCGCAAGCTTGGATGACGAGATGGAGCCCTACTACACCGACAACGCATCCTCGAGCATGGCGGAGTTCTACACCGACAATGACTCCGACATGGACGAGCTCACCTACAAGCATTTCCTCTCCAAGCTTCGGTGGCCAAGACATCACATGTCCGATGGTTCATGCTCACCACCATGGAACTTCAAGGAGAATGCCAAGGCCAACACAAGACAAATCCCTTCAACCTCAAGATGGCTCAACGATAATAAATCTGACAAGTTGGCAACGTCAAGATTGTATCCTTCAACATCAAGACGGTGCCACAAGAAGGACATCATCGAGGCCCCATCAAGAGAGAAGGCCAAGAAGCCAAGGCATCCGAATGACTTTTGGAGTCATCCCACACATGACGTGCGGGAACGCCATAAGCTTCGTCATCGACAAGCTTCAAGCTCTCGTCACCACGCTCATCACCAAGACCGTCGCCCTAATCACCATCGCCATATGGAAGAGAGTGGTACACCCACCTCACCGCATCTTCCACCACAAGTTCCACGACGACATTGGTTTGAGCATCGCTCGCCATCACCACTACCTCGACCTCGACACCGACAAGGCCGTGGTGACCCTCTTCAAGATCACCCTCTACGACCGGATATTCTTCATCACCCACCTTCTCCAAGCTCGACTCATGAAATTGGTCTAAATGGCTTCATGGATGGTGCTCGCCCACATTCTAGGCTTCCAAGGCAAAATGTGTGTCACCACCACAATGACCACCAAGACCAAGGCCATTATCAAGAAGGTGCTCTCGACATGGCTTCTAGTGAATGCCTCCCTCAACTCCACCACAATGACCACCGGCGCCATCCTCTCCATCATGATTGCCATCGCCAAACCAACGAGGATGACCCACATGAGCTTCCACCGCCTATCTTTGATGAAGACCCAAATGAGAGAACTTCTCAACATCAAGCGAGTGTGAATGCTCCCTACAACTTGTCTTTCCCCATCTTCGAGGAAGACCCCTATGAGCACCACCATCATCAACAACCAAGTGGGCATGCTACAAATGATCTCTCACTTCCTCTCTTTGATGAAGACCCCTATGAGAGCCCACTTCGACCACCACTAGGCACGGATGCTACTCATGATCTCTCATTTCCCATGTTTGATGAGGAACCTCTTGAGCGACCACTTCAACAACAAACAAGTGAAGATGGCCTCTCACTTCCTATTTTTGATGAGGACCCACATGAGCGACCTCGTCAACATCAAGCAAATGGAGATGCTATCCATGATTCTTCTCCTCCCATATTGGATGAAGCACCACATCATCTAGGCCATGAAGACAACGACTTGAGCACCGTTTGCCTCAGTGTTACAAGGTGCAAGGACGATGCGCGTCATCATCCATACGAGGAATGGAAGCCTCCACCTCATCTTCACCAAGATTGTGCTTTCCATTCGCACCCCGCCTTCGACAAGGACCAAGAACATCCTCGCCATGGACACTATGATACCACTACTTCATCGATATAAGAGGCGAGCGATACTTCTCCATCAACACCCAACCACAACCTCCTTGAGCGACATTCTTTGAGGAAGGACAATGACCTTCATGATCAAGAGCATGAGCTTCCATCATCGCCACAAGCGCAACACCAACATCAAGAGTGTGAAGCTTTTCCTCCCATGACACAAGATCGACATCACCATGCGCATGAGGATACCACTCTACCAGTCTATGATGAAGACGTTGATGCATGTGACATTGTCAAAGAGGCTCATCCCTTGCCATCATCTATAAGGCATTCTTCTTCTTCGTCTCCAATGACACAAGTGACAACTCCGACCATCCGCAAGAGAGCTTCCAATGCTACCAATGAGATGATCATGGTTGCCAACCAAAATGGTGACCATGACTACATGAGTGAAGGCCAATACTATGCCTTGCACCAACTATCTCTCAATTCCTTGGACATGCCGACCAATGGTGACGAAAGCGTCTATTGCAATGAGGTCGCGAACTCATCGCGAGTGTTGACACGAGTTCTTCAAGCCTATCCTCAAGATAGGGACCAACGATGCAACCTCTCTAGTGTCGGCGTCAATGGCTCATCTATCATTGATGGAGGTAACGACGAATTGGGCGACAATATCCCCTTGACTTCAAAGCATCTCATGCCAACCTCCACAAGGCCACGCTCAAGCCACCATTCTAGCCAAGGATATCTTCATCATCATCATCATCGACCATTTGAGGATGCTACAAGGCATGGCTTACATTACCACTTGATGGAGCTTCGTTCGACACAAGCCATGACCCTACCTCCTCCTCCAAGAAAGCCACCCTTTCCACAATTGGAGCTCAACCCAAGAGATGACATGATCGAGTCCTCCTCGCCACATGCTATGACACTACCGACTCCAAGCAATGCAACGAATTCGACAAGTGCGCACACCTCAAGTGCCAAGACTTTGAAGCCTTCTAGTGTCCCTTCTCAACCTTCTAGTGAGATGAGTGGTGAGAGAGAGATCCACCATCACGCGAGTGAGAGCCACAAGCCCATCATGAGTGGAAAAAGCATGAGTGTTCTTAGAGGCATTGCCATGATAGCCACCAATAGTGAGATGAGAGTTGAGAGCAAAACCCCATGTGTGCTTATCGAGACTAACGGCTTACCAACTTTCTCTCCATCTTTGTTGTCTATTTTGCAGAGATTTGGTGACCCTATCAAGCATCCTCGACCTCATGGACTTCTCCACATCCAAGGCTCTCCACATCGCATGAACATCGACACCGACTTGAAGAGTTGGAAGGAGAACATTCCGCTCGTCATGATCCACATGGAGATTGACAAGAGCTTCTACGACAAGGCATTCTCCATCCACACTCCTCAAGTCAAGATCTACACGGCGCGTCACAAGCACTTCGACATCAACGCCTTCTACGCCTACATCCCACATGTCACGATGTGCATGGAGTTCGACAAGCGCGTTAACGACAATGATGACCACTTCTACATCCCCTTCGTCAAGATGCACTTGGAGTTCGACAAGCGCGTCAACGACAATGACTACCACGACTACATGCCAACCACCAAGATGTACATGGACTTCGAAAAGAGAATCAACGACAACGCAACCAACGTCAAGTTCATCTACACCCTACCGCTGCCGCAACCCATGGAGCAACACCCTCTTGAGCTCTTCGACGACGACTACATCTCATGTAAAGCTCATCCTCACCCACCCATGGAGGATCATGTCAAGATCGTCATCGCCTTTGGACTACACCCTCCAAGAGCATACCTTGGCATGATCTTCGATAAGAGGCTCAACTTCAACGACTACACCGCCTCGCAAGATCTTCACCAACCTTCCAAGGAGGAACCTTTCATGATCTTCATCACCTTTGGACCACACCCACTACGAGCCTACCGTCACATGAACTTCGACAAGCGGCTCAACTTCAACGACATCTTCGTCGTCAACATTCCTTCTCCGCTCACATATGGATGGAACGAGAGTCGAGGACGAATCTTTTTCAAGCAGGGGAGATGATGTAGCCCACCGTATTCAACCAAGCACAACATCGATACACAACAAGGTGAACTCACTCCTATCTCCGTACGTTTCCGGTGACTTGGTGAACGGTGCTCTACCTCATGAAATACCCCTCTACATGCATAGGTGGGATCATCACATGGAGACCCAAGAAGGTGCCCAAGATGCTCAAGAACACATCCAACAAGATGCACATGAAGCTAGCAAGGAAGTGGGTGAAGACGGCGTCAAGATCGGAGCTCCGAGGTGGAAGAACGGAGGGAAAAGGGGGCTCCCGGCCTCACCCCCCGGCCAGGATGGCCTCCCCTGGCCTCAGGCCGGCCTACCCTAGCCCCAGGCCGGCCTCCTCATCCCACCCTGGCCCCAGGCCGGGCATCAGCCCGAGGGAGCCGGCCTCCCACCCTGGCCCCAGGCCGGGCACCAGGCCGAGTGCGCCCCCACCCCGGCCTCAGGCCGGCCTCAGGCCGGCCAGGCCGGGATGCCCTGTTTTTGTGCGGAAATACACCGTTTTGGCCCCATTTTCACCCACCTACTCCCCTAGGCTATATAAGGGACTCCGGTGGCTAGATCTAGGGTTTAGGGATGATTTGAGAACTTCGGGCTATACCCTTGTATCCCTCTTACGAGGCTACTTCTATGATGTGTATCTAGAACCGTACCAAGATCTCTCCAAGGAGCTACCCTTTCACCTTGTGATTCTAGTAGTGCTTGCCAACCTTCCCCTTTGGGCTTCTGTTGGATCGGTGGACCGACCAGTGAGAGTAATCGGTTTCAATTAGCATGTTGTTGACTTGGGTTTGCGATCCCTCGTAGGCTTCACGACTTATCTCCCCCTTTTTTGTGTTTCCACGCGTTTGCCCACGATTTCCCCTCGATTCCCCCTCTCGTGTTCATCGCGTTCTTCGTGCGTTCTTTGTTTGTTCTTGTCGATTCGTGAAGATCGGGCCAACTTAGAGGTCAAGACCTCATCAGCTAGCCTCTTCGGTATTGTGCATTGCCCTTTCTCACATTGAGAGTTGGTGCAAACTTCGCCCGTGCATCCAAATCCCGTGGGAGGACTTTGTTCTCCTACACATAAGCCCATATATTCTTCCTCAAAAAAAACCACCATACCTACCTATCATGTCATTTCCATAGCCATTCCAAGATATATTGCTGCACAACATCCACCTCCATTATGTTACTTGATGATGAGCTTCATGGTTATTTATGCATACTGCTACACTGGCAGTAGCATGCAGTTGGATACATTAGAGATATTCCATTATGAGTTATGAGTACTCCCTCCGATCCATATTAATAGGTCTTGAAGTGGATGTATCTAGCAATAAAACATGTCTAAATACATCCACTTCAGCACCTATTATTATGGATCGGAGGGAGTACTAAAAGTGTGATGATTGATTGTAATATAGGATGTTGCCCCTACCGGTGAGGATATATAAAATAAAAAATAAAAAATCCCAAAAAAAGGGCCAAAGAGAGAAGAACATTTTTATTCAAATATGAAATGACTTATTTTAATGGAGATTTATTGCATCATTCAAGTAAATGCAAATTGAGAGAGAGGGGGCGCATCACTATCCTTTATATACCACACTTGTTCTTCATGTTTAGCACCAATACTTCAGTTTGGAGAAAGTTTTCATATTATCATTCATTCATAACTATGTGGGGAACTTTACATTATAGAACTTGGCTTGTATATTCCAATGATGAGCATCCTCAAATGAGCTCTAGGTCTTTGTGAGCAAGAAAGTTGGATGCACCCCCACTAGTTCCATTGGAGAGCTTTCATACACTTATAGCTCTATGTGCATCCGTTGTGTGGAAATCCCGACTCCTTGCATAGCTTCAGTTGTAAGACTTTCTCTTGTCTAATGACCACTTTCAGCTTTGTGCGCCTTTCTTCCATTGACCTTCGAAACCCCCCCATAATGTTCTCTTTTCCAAAACATCTCGGTGCCAGGGACCAACGTAGAACACTTGCTTGTTTTTAGTGCGCAAATAGTTTAAGATTCAAGCATTGCATCGTGTGGAAAGCTTGACTTGATCCTAATAGGGGTTGCGAAGATCGTTTGACGTACATGATATTGTTGTTCTTGAAATCTTAAATCATCTGTAATAAACTTTGCATGGTTGATAGTCTTTTAGTATTGATTCATTAAAGTTTTTGCTTCTTTCTTCTTATTTTTTTATGCATTACTTGTTGATATCAAATATAGATCACAGCGTTAGTTCATTTGATCCTAGTTTACATGCTCTACTTTACATATTATGATCAAGATTGTGTGGTAGCATGTCACCGCAGAAATTATTTTGCTTTATCGTTTAACTACTCGAGGACGAGTAGGAACTAAGCTTGGGGATGCTTGATACGTATCCAACGTATCTATAATTCTAATGTTCCATGTTGATATTATTCCAATTGCTACATGTTTTCTCCCTTCTTTATAGCATTTTTACAGGTTTTTCGGGACTAACCTATTAACAAGATGCCAAGTGCCAGTTCCCTGTTTTCTGCTGTTTTTTATTTCAGAAAAGTTGTTCTGGAAATATTCTCGGAATCGAACCCCACGAATCCCGAAGTTCCTATTTTCCCCGGAGGCTTCCAGAAGTCCTGAAGAGCCCCGGAGGGGGGGCCACAGGGTGGCCACACCATAGGGTGGCGCGGGCCCCCCTGGCCGCGCCACCTGGTGGTGTGGGCCCCCTGCCCCCCCCCCCCCCCGCGCAATCGCCCTTTTGCCTATATATACTCCCCTGAGGGAAAACCCTAAAAGAATCGACCTTTTCCACAAACTACATCCGTAGCTCCGCCGCCGCTGACGACAAGTTTCGGGGGACATATCTCTGTTCTGGCACCCTGCCGGAACGGGGAAGTGCCCCCGGAAGCCATCTCCATCGTCTCCATCGCCATCTCCATCGCTGTTGCTGTCTCCTATGATGAGGAGGGAGTAGTTCTCCCCCAAGGCTGAGGGCTCTACGGTAGCTATGTGGTTCATCTCTCTCTCCCATGGTGTGATCTATATGTGATCGTGAGCTTTGTAATCTAGTTGAATAAGTAGATGTTACTCTTCATCTTGTGCTACTCAAGTGTTTTATTAATATGAACTTTGGAGTCACCTTGTCCCGCGGTGTGAAGGTGACAGTGTGCACATCGTGTGTGTCTCCTCTATGAATTGTGGTGTTTGTCTAGTACCTTCTAGGGCGCTCATAGTGACAGCGTGGGTTTAACTAGACATGTGAATTCTTACTTTAAGGAATTCTTTTTGCAGCCCTACGCAATGATTAGTGTTCGTTATCCAACCGGAGAGGGTTAAGAGTAGCATAGTGAAGAGAAGATATTCAGTTATTCAATTATGTGATCATTGTTGAGAGTGTCCACTAGTGAAAGTAGGATCCCTAGGCCTTGTTTCCAAGCATTGAAACAACTTCTTCCGCTTGTTCTGCTACATGTTTGCTTGCTGCCATATTTATTTCAGATTGCTATTATTACTTATAACCATCCATATTACTCGCATTTCACTATCTCTTCGCCGAGCTAGTGCACCTATATACCTGACAAGTATATTGGGTGTGTTGGGGACACAAGAGAATTCTTATATCTTAATTGCAGGGTTGCTTGAGAGGGATCTCTTTGGCCTCTACCTCCCTGAGTTCGATAAACCTTGGTGATCCACTTAAGGGAAACTTGCTGCTGTTCTACAAACCTCTGCACTTGGAGGCCCAACACTGTCTACAATAATAGAAGCGTGTGTAGACATCAGGGGGAAGAAGATAAAGGTTCATCAACTATGTTCTCGGCTATTTTAATGAGACTAGGGAAAACTATGTCATCGTGTGACGAAGGAAAGATCATATTGAAGAGATACGCAAAAAGACGCTTCCACATCATATTTTGTGATGGGTTGGAGGGAATTTCACAAAAGTTGTTTACTATCCATGATATAGGGACACCCCTAGGACGCGCTCCGCTGCATCTACTTTCATACATATTCATCCCTAGCGTTAATTCCACATCATCATTCCAATGACTGGAATATGCTGGAGGGACCAAAGGTTCACCGCTTATTGGTAGAGTAGTGATAAAGTGCCACATCTTTAAGAGTAGGTGTTAACTCCCCGCAACGTAGGTGGAAGGTGTGTGTCTCAGGTTTCCAATGATCAACAAAAGCTGATAGAAGAGATGGGTCTCCTTGGCTCGCCTTGCCTTCCCGTAGCTGACGTGGAATCCCATCAGATCAGCCGCAGTTTCTTGCAGCGTCTTAATACCCATATTTATATCTGCTGTCATAGCCGCAGTCATGACTTCCGCCACATATTTAGCGATCACATTGCGGTGCTCTGCAAGCGTGATAAGTCTCCAACGTATCTAATAATTCTGATGCTCCATGATAATATTATGCCAATTGCTACATGTTTTCTCCCTTCTTTGTGTCATTTTTACCAATTTTCCGGACTAACCTATTAACAAGATGCCAAGTGCCAGTTCCCTGTTTTCTGCTGTTTTTTATTTCAGAAAAGTTGTTCTGGAAATATTCTTGGAATTGGACCCCACAAAGCCCAAAGTACCTATTTTCCCCGGAAGCATCCAGAAGTCCCGAAGAGCCCCAGAGGGGGGCCACAGGGTGGCCACACCATAGGGTGGCGCCACCACCCCCCTGGCCGCACCACCAGGTGGTGTGGATCCCACGGCCACCCCTGGCATCGCCCTTTCGCCTATATATACTCCCCGATGCATAAACCCTAGAAGAATTAACCTTTTCCACAAAATACATCCGTAGCTCCGCCGCCGGCAAGTTTTGGGGGGACAGATCTCTGTTCTGGCACCCTGCCGGGACGGGGAAGTGCCCTCGAAAGCCATCTCCATCGACTCCACCGCCATCTCCATCGCCGTTGCCGTCTCCTATGCTGAGGAGGAAGTAGTTCTCCCCCGAGGCTGAGGGCTCTACGGTAACTATTTGGTTCATCTCTCTCTCTCCCATGGTGTGATCTATATGTGATCACGAGCTTTGTAATCTATTTGAATTCGTAGATGTTACTCTTCATCTTTTGCTACTCAAGTGCTTATTAATATGAACTTTGGAGTCACCTTGTCCCGCGGTGTGAAGGTGACAGTGTGTGCACCGTGTGGTTTATCATTATATTTATATTTTGTGTTGGATAACCCTATGAAATTTTGGTGTTTGCGTGGAACCATCTGTCCCATGGTGATAGCATGGGGGTTACTTAGTTCGGAAAGTGCCTACTCTGAGGAGTGTTGTTAAAGCCCTACGCATGGATTGGTGTTGTTATTCGACCGGAGGGTGGTTAAGAGTAGCATAGTGAGAGAAGATATCTAGTTATTCATTTATGTGATCATTGTTGAGAGTGTCCTCTAGTAAAAGTAGGAGCCCTAGGCCTTATTTCCAAGCATTGAAACACTGTTTTCCGCCTGTTCTGCTACATGTTTGCTTGCTTCCATTTTTATTTCAGATTGCCATTATCACTTATTATCATCCATATTACTTGTATTTTACCCTCTCTTCGCCGCACTAGTGCACCTATATACCTGACAAGTATATTGGGTTTGTTGGGGACACAAGAGACTTCTTGTATCTTGATTACAGGGTTGCTTGAGAGGGATATCTTTTACCTCCACCTCCCTGAGTTCGATAAACCTTCGGTAATCCACTTAAGGGAAACTTGCTGCTGTTCTACAAACCTCTGCACTTGGAGGCCCAACACTGTCTACAAGAATAGAAGCGTGCGTAGACATCAAGATCTTTTCTTGCGCCGTTGCCGGGATGGTAAACTAAAAGGTACTCACATCCTCGGGTGTGAGTGCTCGAAGTTATTTCCTTTAGATTCTGCAATTATATCTTTTTGTTTCTTGTTTTCACTAGTTAGGCTTATTTTTTACTTATTCCTTGTTTTTATATTTACTAGATAGACTTAATGGAAAACAACAAAAATATGAGAGAGCTTTAGAATATTTATCTTGAGTTAGGACATGAAGTGTTTCAAGAGAAAATTAAAAAACCTATGGAGCTTTATTTGCATGCTAATAGCAATGTTATTAGTATGAATTCTTTGAACACCATTATTGCTAATGCTGCGGAAAATTCAAAGCTTGGGGAATCTAGTTTTGATGAATATGATATTTTTAGTCCCCCAAGTTTTGAGGATGAAATTTTCTTTGATGATACTTTGCCTCCAATATATGATTATTATAATGATTGTGGTATTCTAGTTCCACCTATTTACAATGATCAATATGATATTTTCATTCCACCTACTATTGAGGAAAAATTAATTATGATTACAATATGCCTCCTATATTTAATGATTATGGTGATGACAATAATAATGATAGCTATTTTGTTGAATTTGCTCCCACTACTATTAATAAGAATGACTATGCTTATGTGGAGAGTATTAATTCTTTTATGCATGTGGCTCATGATAAGAATGTTTTATGTGATAGTTATATTGTTAATTTTATTCATGACGCTACTGAAAGTTATTATGAGAGAGGTAAACATGGTTTTATGCATCTCAACAATATTAAGTTTCCCCTCTTTATGTTGAAATTTTTGAAGTTGCACTTATTTTGTCTTCCTGTGCTAGTCACTTTGTGCTTCGTTGACTGGTTTTTCTACAAGATTCTTTTTCATAGGAAGTGGGTTAGACTTAAATGTGCTTTATATTTTCTTCTGGATGCTCTCTTATTGTACTTTAACTCTTATTCTTATGTGAGCATCTTTTAAAAATCATTGTGCCTAGCTGAAAGGCGTTAAAGAAAAGCGCTACCGGGAGACAACCCGTTTTATTTCTCCGTTTTCAACCCATTTTCCGCCATTTTCTTATGTTTTCTTTGCACATGGATGTTGTCTATTTCCTAAGCAACCCCACTGTATCTTGTCTTTTGTGTCTTTGTTGAGCTAAGAAAAGCCTCTAGTGGAAAGTTGAGGCTATATTTCGGATTTCTGCGTAGGAAACATATTTCTGCTGTTCACTGTTTATTCCGTATAAAATCACGGGAAATTCAAAATGACCTGTGTTTTTTGTGCGTAATCCTAGGCTGTATACGCAACTTTTCATAGTTTACCACTTTTTGATTTTAGCAACAGAAGATTTTCTAAAAAATCATCTTTACCTGTTGTCCTGTTTTGACAGATTTCTGCCAATAATTGCATTTGCATCTTAATCGCTTTCTTTTGGTGTTATTTTGAGAAAAAGAGTTCTAAAAGAAGTTGTGACAGTAGCTAATGTGTTTTTGAGTGTTATAAATGTGTTGAAACTGAACCATGTGAATTTATTATTTTGATTTCACTAACGTTGCTAATGAAGATTGTGAGAAGTTTGGTGTGAAGGAAGTTTTCAAGGGTCAAGAGAAGAGGATGATATGACGTGATCAAGAAGAGTGAAAAGTCTAAGCTTGGGGATGCCGTGGTGGTACATCCCAGCAAATTCAAGAAGGCTCAAGCATCTAATCTTGGGGATGCCCAAGGCATCCCCTTCTTTATGAACAATTTATCAGGTCACTTCTAGTGAAACTATATTTTTATTCAGTCACATCTTATGTGCTTTACTTGGAGCATCTTTTATTTTTGTTTTCAGTTTGTTTGGTTTTCTTTTCTGTAATAAATGGTTGGATCTTATCATACTTGTGTGGGAGAGAGACACGCTCCGTTATCATTGCTTAGAACACTCTAGTTTTCATTCTTATTGTTCTGTGAGTGTTCACTTTTTGCTAGTACTGCGTTTAGCCTTTGTTTTCATGCATCTCTTATTTAGAGCTGTTAGTTTTAGTAGTGTTATGTGAGTTATCTCATATTTGCTTTATGTATCATGAATATTATTTTTGTTAAAACATATCTTGTATGGTGCTTGTTGGGAAAAGAAACTGCTGCTTGAAATAGAATTATTAATGGTGCAAGTAGAAGCTTGTATAGGCTGTTGCTAGAATTTTTTCAAGCCATGCTAAATGTTATTTTAGTTCTAAAGCCTTGTGATGTTGATTAGCATGAATAGCCTCAAATAGCTGAGAGTGTTAATATGTCGTTGAAAGATTCATGAGTTGTTCTTGTCATAAGGAAGCATAAATTTATGGTATTCTCTTTCGAATGTTTTATTTGGTTGACTTGGCGCATGCTCACACCATGTTTATGACTATGAACCAGTCACGAATAGACTTCATGACCACTTGGTTTTTGAACTATGATACTGATTATGCTTTAATTAATGATGTTTATGTCTCTATGCATGATTATGGCTCTTATGCTCTCTTGATTTGTCGCTCCCAGTCTTTTGCTAGCCTCCACCTGTATTGAGTATGAGCTCTACTCTTGCATCCAACTCCCTTAAAACAAAAGTTTTTCCCATTGTGTCCACCATACCTACCTACATGTGGTATTTAACTGCCACTCCAAGTAAATTGCTCATGTGTTACCTTTAAAACCTTCAAAATTACTCCCGCTTTATGTTCCTATTTTTGCTCATGGGGACGTCAATAGAGAATCTTTATCTCACTTGTTGATTTGATTTCACACCCTGGACTAGTGGCTTCATCCTCTTATCCAAATGATAGAAGAGCTGGCAGCAGGGTGCCCAGCCCCAAATTAATACACAAAAAATCTCTTCACTATTTTCCCCTGATTTATCAGTCAAAGCATAATTGTGTAAACAAAAGAGAAAGAGGGATGACGTTCTACCCATATGCATCCTTCACATGGGAGCCGCTCTTGTGAATCCAGTTGGCTTGTGACGTACTGTAGTTACTGTTTACCATTCGTTGACATTAGCATACATCTCCCAAAATATAGACACTCCTCCATGGTATGTTATTGTTGGCAGGCACCCGAGGATTCGGTTAGCCATGGTTTGTAAAATATGGATGGGAGGAGTGTCATACTTTTAATACCTCTATTTAATAAAATAAAAAGCTCTAGCACATCAGTTGATCCCTGCTTCCCTCCGCGAAGGGCCTTTCTTTTACTTTTATGTCGAGTCTCCATCTTCTAACTTTATGCACAGTTGAGAGAGCATTTTTGCCATTCTTAGTTCTATGTGCATTGTCCCATAAACATAAATAATTGCTTCATGATGTGATTTTATTTGTTCTTAAATTATTTGATCTAGTCTTCCTCATGAACTTTGAAGGTGTCCTGGCATTTATGTTTTGCCCCACTCTTAAGGACTAGCGAAATATCACTTTGCCATGCTTTCTCTATACCTGAAAAAAATGTTTATCTTTCTTTGCATTATTATTCGTGATCCTTTATTTGAGATACTCTTCATGATGAAAAGTGATTGCTATACTTTATTATTAAAGTTCTGTTTATCATGTTTGTGTTTGAAGTTCTATGATCTCAGCTTGCATATCCCTTCACATTTTTATGATCAAGATTATGTTAGTAGCATGTCACCTCACAAATTATTGTTTTATCGTTTACCTACTCAAGGACGAGTAGGAACTAAGCTTGGGGATGCTTGATACGTCTCCAACGTATCTATAATTTCTGATGCTCCATGATAATACTATGCCAATTGCTACATGTTTTCTCCATTCTTTATGTCATTTTTACACGTTTTCCGGGACTAACCTATTAACAAGATGCCAAGTGCCAGTTCCCTGTTTTCTGCTGTTTTTTATTTCAGAAAAGTTGTTCTCGAAATATTCTCGGAATTGGACCCCACAAAGCCCGAAGTGCCTATTTTCCCCAGAAGCATCCAAAAGTCCTGAAGAGCTCCGGAGGGGGGCATAGAGTGGCCACACCATAGGGTGGTGCCACCACCCCCTGGCCACCCCCTGGCATCGCCCTTTTGCCTATATATACTCCCCGATGCATAAACCCTAGAAGAATCGACCTTTTCCACAAAATACATCTGTAGCTCCGCCGCCGCCGCTGACAAGTTTCGGGGGACAGATCTCTGTTCTGGCACCCAGCCGGGACAGGGAAGTTCCCCCGGAAGCCATCTCCATCGACTCCATCGCCATCTCCATCGCCGTTGTTGTCTCCTATGATGAGGAGGGAGTAGTTCTCCCCCGAGGCTGAAGGCTCTACGGTAGCTATGTGGTTCATCTCTCTCTCCCATGGTGTGATCTATATGTGATCATGAGCTTTGTAATCTATTTGAATTCGTAGATGTTACTCTTTATCTTTTGCTACTCAAGTGCTTATTAATATGAACTTTTGAGTCACCTTGTCCCGCGGTGTGAAGCTAACAGTGTGTGCACCGTGTGGTTTAGCATTTTATTTATATTTTGTGTTGGATAACCCTATGAAATTGTGGTGTTTGCGTGGAACCATCTGGGTCCCATGGTGATAGCATGGGGGTTACTTAGTTGGGAAAGTGCCTACTCTGAGGAGTGTTGTTAAATCCCTACGCATGGATTGGTGTTGTTATTCGACCGGAGGGTGGTTAAGAGTAGCATAGTGAGAGAAGATATCTAGTTATTCATTTATGTGATCATTGTTGAGAGTGTCCTCTAGTGAAAGTAGGAGCCCTAGGCCTTATTTCCAAGCATTGAAACACCGTTTTCCGCCTGTTCTGCTACGTGTTTGCTTGCTGCTATTTTTATTTCATATTGCCATTATCACTTATTATCATCCATATCACTTGCATTTTACTCTCTCTTCGCCGGACTAGTGCACCTATATACCTGACAAGTATATTGGGTGTGTTGGGGACACACGAGAGTTCTTGTATCTTGATTGCAGAGTTTCTTGAGAGGGATATCTTTGACCTCTATCTGCCTGAGTTCGATAAACCTTGGATAATCCACTTAAGGGAAAATTGTTGCTGTTCTACAAACCTTTGCACTTGGAGGCCCAACACTGTCTACAAGAATACAAGCGTGCGTAGACATCAAAGCGCCCCTACTTGCTCGCAGCTATGGGGTTCTATTTTTTTGATACTCCAGTGCTGACATACCCAGGGATCTGGTGAGCGCCCACTCTACCTTTGCAACCATCAGCCAAATAGATGCATACGACTTTCAACTCAGTTTTATCAGACTACTTCACTCTATGTTGGCGGGAAATGCCTAGTGCATACCTCTTGATTGGCTGGTCAGCGGAGGCCTTGTCTGGGAAAGTCTGCCCTTGTGCAAACATTCCTATCCAAGGCCCGAAAAAGAGCGAAATTCATTGTTAATGGTCATGGTTTGTAAGAACTAGGGGTCCATCAATGTTTCCCTCTGAGAAGGACCAACACCTTCTTCATCTGAGTCTTCAGACGAGGAGGAATGACTGTCATCGTCATGGTCCAGCGCCTCAGCCAATCCCTTCACATGGTCCCTGCAGTCAACAACCGCGGACCAATATCCCGGGTTAACGACGGTCGCAGACATATGGTGCTTGTCCGCCGGCTCTGTTAGGCCAGACATATGGGTTGCACTGATGGCCAACTCGACCTCAGCAGCGGCTACTAGATCCGGCAATATCACTACGAGAAATAAACCAAACATACACCATCGGTTCTCCATACATGGCGGAACCACGTGTGCTTCCAAACCCATATACGTTGTAACACCCGGGGTTTTTCCCCAAATAGAATTGATTGTTGTTTTTCTTTTTGCATCGCATGGCATAATGCATCATCATGCATTTAAAACTTGCACACTATCTAACATTCTTCAAAAACCTATTTTCTAAAGAATTCAAAAATTCATTTGATGCATAAAATATGTTTTAATTGTGCCCACACTATTTCAGGAAAAATATTAATAAAAGGAAACAAAAAATGGTTTAAGGTGTTGGAAGGGGTAGACCGGCCCAAGTCCAGTCGAACCAGCCCAACTCCCTTTCTTCTCTATCCGTACCGAGCACGAGGAGAGCGTGAATCCCCCTCCACCACAAAACCACCACCACCACACCTCCATGGTCCCCTCGACCCTCCTCCTTATCTACCCGAGAGAGAGAGAGAGAGAGAAACCCAAGACTCCACCCTCCTTTCTTCCCTCCCTGCCGCCGCCTCCCTCTCTCTCTTCTTCCTCCATCTGTGCTTTTCTCTGAATTTCCTGCAGCATGAGAGACCGAGGGAGCAGTAGAACATCCCCATCTCCATGGTCATCATCGGCCTCAATTGGCTGCGGGAATGGAACCACATCGCCGTATTCGTCCTCTACGCTGAAGATCGAAGCGCGATGATTCCCAAATCTTCCCCGCCATGGCCGTCTTAGCCTATGTCTGAGCATGGTCGTCGCCAAGGCCGCGTCTTCTTCCTCTACTTCCAGCTGGTTCCCTCGCGCGGGCCTTCCAGCTTCGCCCCCGAGCTCCCCTAGGTGAGCCGCATATCCCAGCCCTCCATGAACATCCCCGCATCCCCTCTAGAACCGTCGCGCTGCCTGCTTCTAGGCGTTTTCGCAGTCGTCTGTATGTATCACTTAGGCTGCATCTCCCCGTCGTTTGCAGTTTTTGTCAGAAAGTTCAGTTAGACGAGAGAGTGTACATGTACCACAAATCCGAAGAAGCATCATCTATCCGTTCCTAGCCCAGTGGCTGGCTATCTGCACTGCACACCGGAGGTCCCGGGATCAAATCCCATCCGAGGGGAAATGCTTTCACTTTTAGTTTGTTTCTTTCAATCATGAATCTGAAGTATGCACCCTGGTGTTCCTGTCTTCCGTGATGTTCTGAATTTAAGATTCAGTCAACGTCGCCCTGTTTGCCTCTTGTTCCTTCTTATTCGTTTCCAATCACAAAACAGAAGCTAGCCTAGTGGCTCTGTTCCTTGTTTGCCCGCTGGCTGAACCAAGTTCGAATCCCACTCCAAGCACGTTTTCATCTGCCTCGTTTTTTTCTCTTTTGTCTATTTGTGAATCTTGTAAATTTCATATCTTTTGTTTTTATTAATCCAAATAACACAAACTTTATGTCTATTTCGGTCAGAAAACTGCATAGATTCTTAATTTGTCATCCATGTTCATGTTTGCATCTTTCATCTTGCATTGTAGTAGTGTTATGCATGTCACCTAAATAATTAAACATGGAATGTGTTGGGTATTTGATCTAAATTGTGCCCTATTCCATTTCATCTTGCGTAGCTCATCTATATCTTGTTCTCCATGTTAATCAACATTTAATTTGATGGCTAGCTAAATAATTTGAACCTTCTAACTTAATTGTTGGGATTCCGATTCCATTTAAATTGGGTTAGTTGCATCTTCTTCTGCATCTCGCATGTCATGCATATAAAATAGGATCATGCTGGATCTTTTTCCCTAGTAGTAATTGTTGCATCCGGTGTTTCTTCTAGTGCTTTGCTTCTTCGCGGATAGGACGTTGAGATGATGTGAGTAACAACAATTTTTGCTTCCTCTACAGCTGGATTCCAGGCAAGATTTACTCACTTGCTACCTATGGCTATCGTTCCTCAATTGTTACGGTGCTTTCTGTTGTCTTTATTCTAGCCTTATGATTCGATGCTTGTGTCTCGATCCTATCATATGTTTATCTTGCAGCCATGATATAGCCTCATCCGCCACCTCCTATGACAAGTTTTTTTTTCTTGTTTGCCTTGCGAGTCGTAGCGCATGCTTAGGGTTTTTGGCGAGTTTCGTTCTTTGTCACCTGACTAGTATGATAGGTTGGTTCAACTTAATTAAAAATGATCTTAATGCTTGGGATAATGAAAATATTGCATAGATTCTTAATTTGTCATCCATGTTCATGTTTGCATCTTTCATCTTGCATTGTAGTAGTGTTATGCATGTCACCTAAATAATTAAACATGGAATGTGTTGGGTATTTAATCTAAATTGTGCCCTATTCCATTTCATCTTGCGTAGCTCATCTATATCTTGCTCTCCATGTTAATCAACATTTAATTTGATGGCTAGCTAAATAATTCGAACCTTCTAACTTAATTGTTGGGATTCCGATTCCATTTAAATTGGGTTAGTTACATCTTCTTCTGCATCTCGCATGTCATGCATATAAAATAGGATCATGCTGGATCTTTTGCCCTAGTAGTAATTGTTGCATCCGGTGTTTCTTCTAGTGTTTTGCTTCTTCGCGGATAGGACGTTGAGATGATGTGAGTAACAACAATTTTTGCTTCCTCTACAGCTGGATTCCAGGCAAGATTTACTCACTTGCTACCTATGGCTATCGTTCCTCAATTGTTACGGTGCTTTCTGTTGTCTTTATTCTAGCCTTATGATTCGATGCTTGTGTCTCGATCCTATCATATGTTTATCTTGCAGCCATGATATAGCCTCATCCGCCACCTCCTATGACAAGTTTTTTTTTCTTGTTTTCCTTGCGAGTCGTAGCGCATGCTTAGGGTTTTTGGCGAGTTTGGTTCTTTGTCACCTGACTAGTATGATAGGTTGGTTCAACTTAATTAAAAATGATCTTAATGCTTGGGGTAATGAAAATATTGAATTCGAGTTAAGGCATCGGCGGGAGGCCCCTAAAGGTTCTTGTCCGCTGATCCAAGAATGAGCATGCTAACCACATTGTGGTAGGTAATGGGACTCCCCGCAACCTATTAGCCCCTCCGCACTCTTGTCCAGGATGCCACAACTTAGTTCGGGCTTTCCATTTAGCGTACGCACATCACCCTTTTCTGCAGGTACGATGACAACAATGAGGATGATTATGAGATGCGATGTTACCCGATGTGCGTACAATTATATAGGTGTCATGGCACTTTTGCGAAGTTGGGGTCACCCCGCTGGGAACTGATCCCATTCTTAGCAAGTCCCGCAAACGGCTAGGTCTGCGTCAAAGCATCGACCGGACTCTCGATGTGGTTCCAACCTAGCTAGGTGGCTCCCTGGACTTGTTTGTGGTAAGATGAAGTGTTTTGCCGACAGTCTTATGACAGTTTCGGTGTGTGTGGCTACAGTAGTGCATCCCTGCAGGGTTAAATCTTTTCGAAAAGGCGTATCGTCTGCGCTTATGTGATGATCTTGGAGAAAGTGCTGGCTAACAAGAGCCAGAAAACTTGCACCTAATGATATTTGTTAACCTATGCGATAACAAGATTACTCAACATTTGTGAGTTTTTCCTCGGGTTACCTCCTGGAATTTGTTGAGGGGGGGGGTAAATCCTGGATGGGTTTGCTTTGGTGAGTAGTTGTAGTTGGTTTTCTCGCGCTCTCTCATCCCTTTCTAATAGACGAGAGTTGTAGCGTGTCTCCAAAGACGGCTTAGTGCCACCCGCTGCCGCTTCATTACAACAACCTTTTTTCCTTTGGACCCAAAGTATTGGTATCCTGTGTTGACTAGTTGCATTGGTATCTTGTTGTACTTACAATGCAGTCGACAGGTTTAAAGTCTGACGACGTTAGCTTGGGAATCCCTCCAGCTTGGCCTGGACAGGGATTGGACGCCATCAGTTATCTTCAGGACTCTTAGTCCAATTTGTATCTTATCCGTAGTCGGATACTATTTATTTTTCCACTGTTATTTGGATCTTTGTATTGTACCAGTTGTATTCTTGACTCGTTTGAGTCGTGTGGTATATCTCTTTTGTTGTTGTTGCGGATTATTCGTGAACTGTTGTAATGCTATCAGAAATGACAACCCAGGATCAGATATTATTTGGATTTGGGCGGGAACGCTGAAATCCCCATAGTACCCGATCCAGGGCGTCACAAATGGTATCAGAGCATGCATCTGATTCCCGATATTGTTTCGATATGAATGTTTATCGAAGAAACGGGTCCGCAAAGCTTGTTGGATAACCTCGCGAATGGTTGTTGTTTGTAGAGTGTCAAACTACTTGTGCAAAGGCTATTTTGAAAACATCTCACTAGGTTTCTTTTTATTCCTCATCTCAATTCTATTTCTCCTCTGATCTTATTTGTTTTGGAGTCTCCTCTCTGATCTGTCTTTCAAAGCTTAGGATCCTACGTGGGTTGGTCATTCTCTTAGCCTTTTAACCTAATAGTTTTGATCTTCGGAAGATTCTTGACGGAACGACATCGTCATCAACGCGAGTTAGAATCTCGCGTTAGTGGTGTCGAGAAGCTTGTTAGTGGTGTAGAGGAGATCAACTTGGAGAAATGAAGGCTCGATAGCTCCACCTTCTTCCCTCACCCGTGGTTGTCAGCGGAGTGCGAGGGTGCAATCCCTTGTTAGTGGTGTCGTTTGTAATGCCCGGGGCTTTTCCCCAATAGAATTCATTGTTGTTTCTCTTTTTACATTGCATGGCATAATACATCATCATGCATTTAAAACTTGCACACTATCTTAACATTCTTCGAAAACCTATTTTCTAAAGAATTACAAAATTCATTTGATGCATAAAATATGTTTTAATTGTGCCCGTAGCCGCCCCCTTCCTCCCGGGCCGCCCCCTCCAGGCGACTCCGGAGGCGTCCGCACCTCCCTCCCTCCCGAGCCCCTTCTACCCCCCCCCCCGACCCTGTCGTCGCTGCCGCCTGTCGCCGGCGGTGGTGGCGGCGCCCCCGTCACCAACGATGGGAAGGAGAGGTGCTCCGCGGCGGCGCTCCATGGAGGCGGTGGAGAGCCGGCGGTGGGCATGGGGCGGCGCGGCCTAGGGCCGGCGCTTGAGCTTCCCGGCGGGAAGGTGGTACGGAGGGGGTGCTGCGTCGCCGGCGGGCGCCTGGATCAGATCCGGGAATCGCTTGGGGACGCGGTGATTTGATGCCTGATCTAGCGATCTTGGGTATCGGACCCGGCCTTGGCCGGCCGTGGTAGTCTGGCTACGACCTTGGTCACGCCGGCGACCTAGTGTTGGGCAATGGTCTACCCCTTCTATGATGCTTTCCTGCTGGGAGTGGCTTCGCGGTGTCGGGCCGCGAGGCTGAAGAATAATGGCGGTGGTCCTAGGGTTTCCTTCGCGCGAATATGAAGATCATAATGTAGGTCTTCTTTGATCAAGCCGGGGTGTCGACCGAAAGGCTCCGTCGGCGACTCCCATAGGCAACGCCTGGAGATTGCTGGATCGGTGGAATTTGGTCGCAATGCTCAATCATCGAAGGCGAGATTGGAGGACTAGCAACGGTGTTCGGAGTCTTTGCATCGATGGGGAACTGGCTTGGAGTTACAAGATTCGTGTCATCTGTATGTTAGAGGGGGAGACAATATGCGTGGAGTCCAAAGTCCTACCTTTCAGGGTGAAAACCCAAGGTCTGGCCTTAATTGGTTGTGCCTGGCACTGGTCTTCTTGGAGCCGTTGTTTTGAGAGCGAGGATTATCTTCAGGGTGAAAACCCAAGGTCTGGCCTTAATTGGTTGTGCCTGGCACCGTTCTTCTTGGAAACGTTGTTTTCAAAGAGTTGGACGTCAGCTGTTGTTTAGGTGGATGTTGTGCGGATACCGCGAGGACTGTAACCCTGTAGCGGGACTTTTCTTCTTTTTCATTTCTTCTTTTTATTGTCTTTTGGCTGTGTGCATCCATTGCGTTGTTGTAGAGGCCGGGTGTAATTTGTATCTCCGCGATATTAATATACTTCCCTTTATCAAAAAAAATGTTTTAATTGTGCCCAAACTATTTCATAAAAACTAATTAATAAAAGGAAACCAAAAAATGTTTTAAGGTGTTGGAAGGGGTAGACCGGCCGAAGTCCACTGGAACCAGCCCAACTCCCTTTCTTCTCTGTTCGTACCATGCACGAGGAGAGCGTGAATCCCCCTCCACCACAAAACCACCACCACCACACCTCCATGGTCCCCTCCACCCTCGTCCTTATCTACCCGAGAGAGAGAGAGAGAAACCCTAGACTCCACCCTCCTTTCTTCCCTCCCTGCCGCCCCCACCTTCTCTCTCTCCTTCCTCCACCTGTGCTTTTCTCTGAATTTCCTGCACCATGAGAGACCGAGGGAGCAGTAGAACATCCCCATCTCCATGGTCGTCATCAGCCTCAATTGGCTGCGGGAATGGAACCACGTCGCCGTATTCGTCCTCTACGCTGAAGATCGGAGCGCGATGATTCCCCAATCTTTGCCACCATGGTCGTCTTCACCTGTGTCTGAGCATGGTCGTCGCCCAGGCCGCGTCTTCTTCCTCTACTTCCAGCTGGTTCCCTCATCGAGGGCCGTCCAGCTGCACCCCCGAGCTCCCCTTGGTGAGCCTCATATCCCAACCCTCCATGAACATCCCCGCACCCCTCTAGAACCGTCGCGCTGCCTGCTTCTGGGCGTCGTCGTCGTCGTCTGTATGTATCACTTGGGCTGCATCTCCCCGTTGTTTGCAGTTTGAGGCAGAAACTTCAGTTCGACGAGGGAGTGTACATGTACCACAAATCCGAAAAAGCATCATCTATCCATTCTGAGACCACTGGTTGGCCATCTACACTGCACACCGGAGGTCCCGAGGGGAAACCCTTTCACTTTTATTTTGTTTCTGTCAATCATGAATCTGAAGTATGAAATCTGGTGTTCCTGTCTTCCATGACGTTCTGAATTTCAGATTCAGTTAACGTTGCCATGTTTGCCTTTGTTCCTTCTTATTCGTTTCCAATCACAAAACGGGAAGCTAGCCTAGTGGCTCTATTCCTTGTTTGCCCGCTGGCCGAACCAAGTTCGAATCCCACTCCAAGCACGTTTTCCTCTGCCTCGTTTTTTTCTCTTTTGTCTATTTGTCAATCTTGTAAATTTCATATCTTTTGTTTTATTAATCCAAATAACACAAACTTTATGTCTATTTCGGTCACAAAACTGCATAGAGTCTTCATTTGTCATTCGTGTTCATGTTTGCATCTTTCATCTTGCATTATAGTAGTGTTATGCATGTCACCTAAATAATTAAACATGGAATGTGTTGGGTATTTAATCTAAATTGTGCCCTATTCCATTTCATCTTGCGTAGCTCATCTATATCTTGTTCTCCATGTTAATCAACATTTAATTTGATGGCTAGCTAAATAGTTTGAACCTTCTAACTTAATTTTTGGGATTCTGATTTCATTTAAATCGGGTTAGTTGCATCTTCTTCTGCATCTCGCATGTCATGCATATAAAATAGGATCATGCTGGATCTTTTGCCCTAGTAGTAATTGTTGCATCCGGTGTTTCTTCTAGTTCTTTGCTTCTTCGTGGATAGGACGTTGAGATGATGTGAGCAATGACAAGTTCTGCTTCGTCTACAGCTGGATTCCAGGCAAGATTTACTCAACCTATGAATGTCTTTCCTCACTTGTTACGGATGCTTTCCGTTGTCTTTATTCTAGCATTATGCTTGATCCTATCATATGTTTATCTTGCAGCCATGATATAGCCTCATCCCCCACCTCCTATGACATTTTTTTTTCTTGTTTGCCTTGCGAGTCGTAGCGCATGCTTAGATTCTTTGGCGAGTTTGGTTCTTTATCACCTGACTAGTATGATAGGTTGGTTCAACTTAATTAAAAATGATCCTAATGCTTGGGGTAATAATAATATTGAATTTGAGGTAAGGCACCGGCGGGAGGCCCCTAAAGGTTTTTGGTCCCTCTGGTGTCGATTTAGGAAAAGAGTCTTGTCCGCTGATCCAAGAATGAGCACGCTAACCACATTGTGGGAGGTAATGGGACTCCCCGCAACCTATTAGCCCCGCTGCACTCTTGTCCAGGATGCCACAACTTAGTTCGCGCTTTCCATTTAGCGTACGCACATCACCCTTTTCTGCAGGTACGATGACAACAATGAGGATGATTATGAGATGCGATGTTACCCGATGTGCGTACAATTATATAGGTCTCGCGGCACTTTTGCGAAGTTGGGTCACCCCGCTAGGAACTGATCTCATTCTTAGCAAGTCCCGCAAACGGCTAGGTCTGCGTGGAAGCATCAACCGGACTCTAGATGCGGTTCCGACCTAGCTAGGTGGCTCCCTGGACTTGTTTGTGGTAAGGTGAAGTGTTGTGCCGACAGTCTTATGACAGTTTCGGTGCGTGTGGCTACAGTAGTGCATCCCTGCAGGGTTAAGGGCCTCCTTGGATTGAAGGAATTCCATAGGGATTTTGGAGGATTCCAATCCATAGGAAATATTCCTATGGAATGCCTTTGGATTATAGGATTGAGTACACCAAATTCCTACGGAATCCATTCATATGCCCCCTACTCCATAGAAATCTCAACATGAGCTCAAACCTCTTTTTTCACAAAGTTCAATGAACTCATACTCTATCTCTCTTATTCTCTCTCCTTATTCCTGCAAAGTTCCTGTGTTTGCTTCCTATGCATCATCCAAAGGTATAGTTTAGAAAATTCCTATGTTTTGAATCCTATGGGAATTGTAGTGCATAACATATCAATGTATCGTCCGCGCTTATGTGACGATCTTGGAGAAAGTGCTGGCTAACAAGAGTCAGACAACTTACACCTAATGATATTTGTTAACCTATGCGATAAGAAGATTACTATTTCAACATGTGTGAGTTTTTTCTCGGGTTACGTCCTGGCATTGGTTGAGGGGGGTAAATCCTGGATGGGTTTGCTTTGGTGAGTAGTTGTAGTTGGTTTTCTCGCGCTCTCTCATCCCTTTCTGATAGACGAGAGTTGTAGTGTGTCTCCATAGACTGCTTAGTACCACCAGCTGCCGCTTCATTACAACATCCTTTTTTCTTTGTACCCAAAGTATTGTATGCTATGATGATTGGTTGCATTGCTATCTTGTGAGTATTTCTTTCCGCTTGTTGGTACATTCAAAGTACTGAACCCATGATTCGGGGATGTATTCACAATGCAGTCGACAGGTTTGAAGTCTGACGACGTTAGCTTGGCAATCCCTCCGGTTTAGCCTGGGTAGGGATTGGACGCCATAAGTTATCTTCAGGACTGTTAGTCCAATTTGTATCTTATTCGTAGTCGGATACTTTTTCGTTTTTGCTGTTATTTGGATCTTTGTATTGTACCAGTTGTATTCTTGACTCGTTCGAGTTGTGTGGTATATCTCTTTTGTTGTTGCGGATTATTCGTGAACTGTAGTAATGGTTTCAGAAATGACAACTCAGGATCAGATATTATGTGGATTTGGGCGGGAACGCTGAAATCACCAAGTACCCGATCCAGGGGCGTCACATACGTCCTCTAGTTGGTTTCACCTTTTTACCACCTTTAGACCACAACGGGCAGTTGTACCATCATGCCCTCCTACGCAGACGAAGGCCTCAACCTTCATATTTTTCCATGTTCCTCAGTAAAGTATTTGCGGATGCATTTTCTTGCATCCGTAAAATGTTTATTGACCATGTCTCTAATTACTACTTTAAACGAGTCACAATTGGACACATCCACACCAGAAATAGCATCACGTACGACATTACCATAGAACACCGACAAGATTTCCATCGTACCTACACAATCATATTTACAAGAAAAAAATTAATAACATCGTAGTTAAATTATTTTGTACACTTATACTATTTTTCCGCATAAAAATAAATAATTATCACATTTCTAAAAATATCACAAATCATTATGTATGTGTGAGTACGATACCCATAAATATCTAGTGTAACAATGACTAGTCTACACCTTCCTAAACTGTAACCAACATTACAAAATGACTTAACGACAGACTTAAGAACATCTTGCATGGAAAACATAATACCATAGGCTAACTGCAACATATTGCCCGACAATATCTATAAAATTTCTGCTTACTAAATGGCATAGCTAACTACGAGCTGTAATACCAACTAATATACATTCTAGATATTAAAACTATAAGTGTATGTCAAAACATATCAACGCATCAGAAAACTCGTATCTTGTTCCTGGACTTGTTAGTTCACAAAGTAGCGAATAAATGCCTTAAAATTGTAGTCACTCTACTATTTTCTCTCTTTCTTACTGGCTTGGTGGCAGACGAACGAGACATCGGTTCACATAATGGTGTTGCAGCAAGCGAGTTGTGTGAAGTATAGTGAGGAGCATCGGGTATAAAAGGAGTAGAGAGGAGCAGAGAAGAGTCGAGTGCTGCTCTTTCGCACAACTGCCACCTGTGAGCTCTTTCCGCGCATAAAATAACACGAAGGAATCAATCTACGCACTACTAGATATCACAATATAACCGAGGGTTGAATTCTCATCGGCTATTTAAGTTTACCGTTGGTTAAGACTGTATCCAACGGTGCACCGTTGGTGTTGCTCGGTCGGCCATTACTCTAATAACCGACGGTACCATAAGATATTATCTTTTTCGACTGGGTAAAACTGACGGTGCGCCGTCGTAAGCTCACCATGTGTTGACGCCACTTATAGCTGACCGCTCCCCTCGGTTACACATTTTTTCGACGTTTTTAATTCCCGTCAGTATTCAGAATGGTTGACGGTGTACATGTCCCGTGAAATATTGTATAACTGAGGGCGGCTGACACCGTCACTTAGTTTATTAACCCACGAGACAAATAATCTGACAGGTCCGAACATCGGTCATCACTACTCCTCGAGCAAGGCTACAGGTAGATGCACGGGAAGTTGGAAATGTTTCAAATCTCACAATCACAAATATTTCAGAACTGCTTGAATTTCATTATATTTGACCCAAATGTAAAATAATCTCACAATGTATTACAGACCGAACTAGAGTTGCATCCAAACACATTAACCCGTAATGATTCACTGAAACAAAGAAAAAAAATCAAACACACACTCCAACCAGAGAACTTTAATTGGTTGTATGGTTTTAAAAGGTCTCTTCTACTCCAAACCACGCATGTCATGCTCATCATCAAAGATGTCATTCTCGTCATTGCGACTAGCTCCAGGAATTTCATCCCATTCCCTACAACAATCACAAAACTAGTTGTAAGAAAATAAGGGACAACGAAGTTTAAAAAATCTTATAAAAATGGCAAGACATACAAGTCACAGAATTATCTAGACCAAAAAGTATTGTTCTAATAAAGACATCAAATAGAAGTACAACTACTACTCGACTTACATTTGACGAAATTTCAACTTTGAAACCACAAAACCAGCAGATTATAATCTAGCCAAGATGCATGTAGTATTTAACACATGTAACTTCCTCAAAGCAAAATAGAAATCTGGGATAGGTCATCTTGTTTTGACTGATAGTTCATAGTACAGTACTTTAAGTTCCCTTATTTATTCAAAGTACTAGTTAGTTACTATTAGTATTTGCATGTCCTTTTAAGCTAGTTAAGTCATTATTGACATAAGATTATTCAGAAAACTTACTGGACAAGTTTCATGTCAATTAGAAGCAGCTTTTCCACTTGCAAACCCAACTTCGGAGCCTGATGTGGCCTAATAATAAACACAAGATAAATCAAATAGCAGTATGCATAAGAAATTGAATTCATCTATAGTTTATATTTAGGACATGCTAAATAACCATGTTGGATGCATAAATTTACCTTAAATATATCCTGATTGTTACATGTCTGCTTTTAGATAGGAAAACATGGAATGTAGTAGCATCAGATTCATTCAAAGTATTAGCCGAGCATGCTTACCACTGATATGGTTGTGCGGCAACGTGATTAGTTCCAATCCAACCACTCGAAGGTTGTACCTGGGGCGCTACAGCCTCACAACTGGCTCTCATTCTGCGGCAGCTAGCAGCACTGAACTCCAGGATCCTACGTCGATTGAACCCAAAAACAATCAAAATGACGGAAATATAAAGGCAACCAGTGAGGTCTATTTTTTATAGAAACATAGAGACATATGCAAGTCATTCGTGTCCTTTGGAATGAGATCATACCTTGTTGGCGCGAGCATGGTCAGGATCTTTTGACAATGTCCGAGGCGAGGCCGAGGCAGCCATCCTCCAGGAGGCCACAGAGTAGTTGGGTGCCCCTAGCCACCTCCTAGCTATAACCTCTGCAGGGATGCCTCTACATGCTTTACCACCTCCGGCACTCGTAGGGACTCGCCTATGGCCCAATCCCTATATTTCCTGGAAGAACTTCAAAAATCATGAATAAAATATGAATATGTCTCCGAAAAATGTTATAACCAGTAGAGAAGTTTTAAAACCATAGAGAAATTACATGGCAATAGAAGAGAATTTGGACGCGTCTATCGTTTTTTGTACTTGCTTGAAATTGTGACCAGCGGTATCTCTACATGTATCATAAAACAAAAATAATATCAGTAAACTAACGAGTGTAGCTTGGTCTCAAATGTTGTTTGGGCATGAGATGGAAGAGAGAAATCTTCTTGCTATTAGCCATACAACAGTTCGTGTTCCCAAAACAACCAAATATGCATGTTCTCCAATGAATATAATCACGAACTAAGTAGTTATGATAGGAAACCATAGGATCGAGGTAAGAGAACCAATTTGATTACCTGCAGAGGATGCACGGACGATTTTTGCGTTTTTATTGAGATCCTTGATGGAATTTCATGAGGCACGAAGCACTCCGCTTAGGGATGAAAAGTGGGTCCCGTTTAATCCGATTTAGTCCCACTAATGTTCATCAACAGAACAAACATTTTTCCTTCCTTCCCCAGAATGAACTAAAGGAGCTAATTAAACGGACTATGTGGTGCCATCTATTGCCCCCACTTACATCCCTAACTCCGCTTACTCGCTGTCTAGTGGAGTACCCACTCAAGATCTTCCTTTGCAGGCGAGCCTGATGCACTGACGATCTAGCATCGGCATGCCCGTCTGCGCAGGTCCATGCGATGGGCATGGTCTCCCTCGCCTTGCTCCCAGTCGAGATAAATAGAGGGAGGTGGGGAGGAGTAGGCTACACGGAGGCCGGATCTGAGTAGGAAAGTGGAGGAGGCCACCGGTGCTGGCTGATCGGAGCGGCGGCTGGGAGGCAGCGAGATACAAGGGCAGTTGATTTTGGGGACTTCGGAGGGGGGTGGTTCTGGTTAGGGATAAACTAAGACGTGGTGGAGGCTTGACTGACCCATCTGTTAGACGAGTGCGTTCGCCAAATTTTTTCATCGCCCGCACACTCAGTGCGAAATAAGCCGTGCACACCTAAATCTTGATGTTTTTTCTATTATGCACCTCAGAAAATCATAGAAAATACCGGGCAAAACTTAAAAAATGACAAAACTTCGTAAAATATTATGTGAATTTTACGCCACGTTTATGAATCAATCATATGAGCCCATGAATCTATTTGAGCAAGAGAAATAAAGTTTATTTTATGGCTACCGCATTAATCCCTGGTGCTGGGCCGGCCTCGCGGAAGGCCAACACAGTCGTGGCTAGGGAAACGACGGAGCGAGAACAGCCAACACGGACGTGGGTGCATCCAGCGTGGCGGCGGAGGTGGCAGAAGTCGCCGGAGCAGCCAATAGGAATGCGGGTGCAACCTTCTTGCTGGTGCGGCCTCGAGATCTTGCAGGGACGGGAGAACACATGAGTGAGAGGAGGTCGGGGCTTGGAGCTCGAAGGCAAGAGGAGATTCAACAGATCATGCTGGCAGCTGCCGCGTCAATCCGACCTCGCATGGCCGTCTTCAACACGACATTGGCCCAGTCGACGAGGATGGTTAGGGGACGCCACAACCTCCAGAACTGGCGGTGGACGTGGAATGGATGGAAAGAGAGGACGCCGAGAGGAGTTTGAATCTAGTCACAGTACATGGAGAGGTCATCAGAGGAGGTAGATCAGGCCGGCGGGTGTATTCTTTCACCTTTTGAAGAAGACGAGAGACACAACACTTTACATGTCGATATTCTCTCACCTCATGCAGTAACACATGACCACTAACCTTGCACTCATGTGAAAGAACTAAATAGGCCTTTGTCATTTCTACCAACCATTATTAATATATGGTCTTATAGCCCATAATTCATACCTATATTTTTATATTGAGTATGACATGAATGTATAAGTACAAAATGAATGCATCTATCGAATATAGATTATAATTAGAAACATGTTTATTTATGTATGCCGGTATGTGCCTTAAGGTATTTATTCATCATCAGGTTAATGAGAGAGGTATCATCATTTGAAATTCAATATTAACAATAAAATTGATTTCGATGTTCATGTACTTTGATTTTAGTTTACACTTTTCCATAGACAAATCTATTTTACACTTTTCTGACCATAGCTAAAATTCTTGAAGCGATGATTTATAGATGAAAAATTTGAATTTGCATAAGATGTAATTCATGTTCTTGTATTTATTGTAGATGTAGATAGTACTACACTACCTACATATGTTAGCCAAAACCACACACATCAACAATTAATTATGTGACCTACCCCACTTGGAGAGAGCTTGGAAAACATACAAACTAAATTCTTCGAAGTATGTATGGTAGATTTTCATCGCTAGTAAGCATCTTACCTGAGTAGGCTATAAGGCCATAAAACATGGGACACATGTGGTTTCATGTAAATAAAACAATTGGCAATTATCTAGGAAATAGACATGGAAAGTCCCGGTCGGACACCAAAACATATCGCCGAGTGTTAACGTTAATCCTCGGTTTTTACTATACCCCATCGGGTATTTGCACTTATAGCCGAGAGTTATGCATGTACCGTCGGTTATTTGTGTTTATATCCGAGAGTCAGATTTTGACCGTCGGGGTCTCACCGTCGGCTATTGAACTAGATAGCCGAGAGTTGCTTGTTCCTCGTCGGCAACATGGTTACACCGTCGGATATTGGTCGCTATACCCGACAGTTGGTCGGTAACCGTCGGGCATTATTGGTACCGTCGGTTATCTGCATAATAGCCGACGGCCCGTCGGTTATTAAATTTCCCCCTCAGGAATAAGGGGATTTCTAGTAGTGACATCACTCGCGTGGGAACGAGGGAAGTACCTTTCGGTACTGCAAAAGCAAAAGTCTGTAATCAACAACAACAGCCTACTCCATGCGCATCCACATGCCAAATTGGTAATCAACGTCAACTCGTAATCAGCGTCGTGCCTCGGTCGGTGCCGCCTTGAATGGTGGCGGCATGGCCCACGCGTGAGACAGCGTGTGTAGCGTATGCCGTGTTGCCGCACGTCATCATGCCACCACGGGTCGAGGCGGCATGGCCCACTTTTTCCGTTTTCCGTCAGGCACCAGCGTGTGCAGTCCGTTAGAGAGCCTGGCGGCTCCCTTCGTGGCGGCACGTTCCACGTGTCGATTAGGGTATGTGGTCTCTTCTGTCAAATATCCGTCAGACCCACTAAAACTACGGATGTCAGAGACCAAAATTGACAGTTTGCGACCAAACACCCTCGAAGCAGACGAGCTTGCGCATTAGAAAGCTCCGCGATGCAGGACAAGGTAGAACGTACATCCAGAGGATAACCCTTGCTGCCACGTGGCGCTCGACCTGATCTGCAGTATGCGACCGTGGCCGGGGCTAATCCCCGCGGCGAAGAGCAGCCACTCTTCCCAGATCTTGTGCAGATAATGGAATGGGTGGGAGCCTACGGTTTATATTATATAAGCCGTTGTGGCCGACCCACCATACAGAGCCTCAAGCAAAGCCTGCCTCTCCTGTTAGCTATCTACAACGATGGCTCCCACTGTGATGTCGTCAGCGGCCACCGCCGTTGCGCCTTTCCAGGGGCTCAAGTCCACTGCAGGGCTCCCTGTCAGCCGCCGCTCCAGCAGCTCTGCCCTCGGCAGCGTCAGCAACGGCGGAAGGATCCGGTGCATGCAGGTATATATGGTCACCTGACCGAACAAACAAGCTTTACGTGTCAGATCAATTCACTTAATTAGCACAAAGTGTTGAGCTGACGAACAACTGATGTCGACAAATTTACAAATTTACAAATTCAGGTGTGGCCGATCGAGGGGATCAAGAAGTTCGAGACCCTGTCTTACTTGCCCCCGCTCACCACGGAGGCCCTCCTGAAGCAGGTCGACTTCCTGATCCGCTCCAAGTGGGTTCCCTGCCTGGAGTTCAGCAAGGTTGGTTTCATCTTCCGTGAGCACGGCAGCACTCCCGGATACTACGACGGCCGGTACTGGACAATGTGGAAGCTGCCCATGTTCGGCTGCACCGACGCCTCGCAGGTCATCAATGAGGTGGAGGAGGTGAAGAAGGAGTACCCTGACGCCTATGTCCGCATCATCGGCTTCGACAACATCCGTCAAGTGCAGTGCGTCAGCTTCATCGCCTTCAAGCCACCAGGTTGCGAGGAGTCCGGCAAGGCCTGAACAAGTTGATCTTCTCCTATTATACAACTTGGTTTCCGGTTTTGTTAATTTCATTTCCCTTTTCACTTTTTTTCCCTGCTTATTATGGACGTGGTCTCTCCCTGCAACTCGAATTAACTGTATGAGTACTACAACTATAAGAGTACTACAACTACCGTTGGGTGAGGAATATCTTAATGTAAACTCCGGCTATGCATATAAAGGCAAATATACATGATAAGAAAACCAGTTATATACACTCGAAAAAGTATTTCGTCCCGCTTTGCTTTATAAATGAAGCTCTTATAAAGGAGATCAAAGATAGAAAAGAAAACAAGGATACTCACTTTCCTACAAAGACATAGGAACAACGCCCCCGAGAAGGTAACAACGTAGCGCGTCGCTGTCGACCGATGGTCAGGGTTTTCACCTGGAGTCCTAATGCGGCAAAGCTAACCACAACAACACGTCCCCAAGCATCCCCACTAGCGCATAGGAGCGAAACTTTCGCTCGGAAATACCTTCGTACCACGTTCGAAAAGTTGGACCATATAGTCGCCCCGAGTCTGGCCTCTAGAACACGATCTAGGAGCTGACATAGCCGAATAGGCGCCACTGCCAGGAACCCCCACCGCCCGCTCCTCACCATCTATACAACCAAGGAGAAAGGCCATCACCACCGCCACGTCTCTCACTGTAGAAACGTTTGTACAATCCACCTTCCACGGGCGCTGCCCAGCATCCAAACTCGGGTCCTCTAAGCAACAACAGTTCACCAAAAGCCCAACGTATGGGCCAAGGCAGGAACGCGACTGATCTAAGCATGCATGGACGACGTTTCGCATAGCTACCAATAGGAGGAGATCCGTCGTCCTCCACCGCCATAGGCAGTCGCCTACCGGACGCAACAGGCAGGGCCTATTAGCCACAGATCAGGCCCCAGATGCGGTCCAAATCTATCTGATCCAGTCCAGATCATGCCCAAATCCAGGCCCAACTAGCCCTGCTTCCGCTGCAGCGCCATGGCCACCGCCGTCGCCATCCATTTGCAGATCCACATCGCCCCTACCAAGTCCTACCCGTCGAGAACCCGTCGCTAAGCTACATCCGGGCCCGCTGGCCCAGATTTGGCCCACAAGCCAGTAGCAGGGGCACGACAGCCGAAGTTAGAGCACTCGTAGGACGCAGCACACCATGACGCCCAAGATCCAACTTTGCCCGCATCTGGAGGGACCCAATCGAGCGGCTGCCCTCGAGGCCAGGGGCGCAA
Organism: Alopecurus myosuroides; assembly: GCA_028641055.1. Lineage (NCBI taxonomy): Eukaryota > Viridiplantae > Streptophyta > Magnoliopsida > Poales > Poaceae > Alopecurus > Alopecurus myosuroides. Next base: position 240,544,925 of record CM054061.1, read on the forward strand.
CTACACCGCCAGATCCCACCACACTGCACCCCCTTCGTAGCACCGCTCCTCGCGCGCCGCCGGCGAGCGTGTCGTCTCCGTCACCCGCACAACACCTCCAGGACCGTCGACCCGAGCTCGTCGACCATGGCGTATCGGTACTGTTGAGTCCGCCCAACTATGACAACACCTCCAGGACCGTCGACCCGAGCTCGTCGACCATGGCATATCGGTACTGCTGAGTCCGCCCAACTAGGACCAACGCACCCGCGTGTTGAAGAAGGCCGCCACGCTCGGCACCACATGCGCCGCGCCCGACGGCTCTCTTCGGTGGCGGCATAGGAGGGGCTAAAGGTAGGTCCGCCTCAGTTGCTTGCGGGGGGGGGGGAGGGGGCGACATAGAGCTGTTCGGAGTCCTTGTGGTTACGCCGTTCTCATTCAACTGGACATTTTCCAAGATTTACCTTTTGAAAGTGCATTTTGTTTCTCCGTTGGTTTTGTGTGTTAGTTAACAATACTAAGTACATTATTTATCGAGGTGTTGAATGTGCAGGTGTTATTTTAAACAACCGCATCGAGCACCAAAAGATTGGTGAAGTTAGATCACTTAGATTTGGGACAGAGAGGAGCCGGATATTTCTAATCGGAAATTTCCAGGGCAACCGGAATTTCCGGCTAGGAAGATCCCAGCCCAGTTTTGAGACAGAGATCAGCCAGAAATTTCCAACCGAAATTTTCTGGAACAACCGGAAATTTCCGGTTGTCAAAGTTTGTGCTCAAAATGGCTAAGGACTGGAAGTTGAAGATGCATAAGTGAACCAGAAATTTCCAACTGGAAATTTCCAGATCAACCGGAATTTCTGGGTTAGGATCCAGTGTGGGACAGAAGCTAACTGGATATTTCAAACCGGATTATTCGCTGCAACCGGAATTTCCGGTAGGAGTCAACCCAGTTCGAATCCAGATTTGAAGAAGAAAAGCCAACCGAAATTTCCGGTTCAAGTTTGAACCGGAATTTCCGGTATCAGATTCCTTCTGAAACGACTCTATTTGAGGAGGGGGTATAAATACCCCTCCTCTTCCTCCTTGAGCTCAAGTTCGTCCATTGCATTAAAGTCCATTTATTAAGCTCACCAAATATTCAATTACTTCCAATGCCTCCACCCAAACTTTTTGATCTTCGGAGGATTGAAGGAGAAGGCCCCGATCTACATCTTCACCGAGCCGTTATTCATTTCCCCCTCATTCACTTGAGGGATTTGAGTCTACGGTTTCCATTTGTGGAAAACCTAGACCTCTTGCTACATTTGGTGATTCTTGGTGTTGGGAGCCCCCAATTTGGTTGTGGGTGTGTGCCCCAAGCTTGTTGTAAAGGATTCGATTCCCGCCTCAAAGGGGGTCAATAGTGGAAGGTGGACTAGGCCTTTGTGGCATTGTTCGTCGAAGAATAGGGTGAGGCCTTTTTGGTGTTGAGTAGGCCTTTGTGGCGAAACTCACACCCCTCCAACGAGATGTTGATGAGGATCCCTAGTACTTTGCCACTTAAACACGATGAAGTGAGACTTGGACCTATGACAAGGTCAAGGACCAAGCTATTACAACAACAGGTGAATTCACTCCTTATTGATTATGATGTTTGTGATAATGAGAATTTTATACTGCCTAAGTCTATGCATTTATGTGTGATTAGGGTTATTGATAACACAAGCATGATGGTGGAAAACAACCAAGAGGAGCCGGAAAACAACATGGAGATGCTGGAAAACAAGATTACAAGTGATGAAAAAAGGAGTACCATGGTGAAAACAAACATACAAGGTGGTGAAAACAAGAGTACTATGGTGAAAACAATCATACAATATGGTGAAAACAATAGTACAAGTGTGGAAAACAACTAATAGCTTGTTATTCCACACTAAGAGAGAGTGAAAACAAGAGGAGGGCGACCCATTGGATACCAATGCGCCACATACAAGTCCTAATCCAATTAGTCATGGTTTGTATACCATATTGGCCGCACCCCTTAATGTGGGTCGGTTTGTATCTCCTCTTCGAGTCCTAGTAGGAGTCCTAGTCCTAGGAGGAGTTGGTGCTTGCGCAAGCCCCCTTGTGGCCGCACCCCTACCCCTCAAATAGCTACCACATGCATGTGGAAAGTAGAACCAATTTAAAGGAAAGAAACCCTAGCCTCTAGATTGTATTGCTGCTAAGCATTCATCTTGAAGTATACCTGCAAAGTTGCGTGATATCTTGTTATTCCATTGGGAATAGTGGGATACAGGACCACTCGTGATCTTTGATTGCGTGTGCAAGAGTGTGTAGTTGAGAATATCCAAAGGAATTGATTGTTGTTGCATTGGCAACAGGGGTCATCCAAGTGAGAGGTCTCAGTCTAGCACTAGTTATCAGAGAGAGAGAGAGAGAGATCATTGAGAAGATCGGGCCACCCCATATCATCCTGGTATTAGATTCTCGGGTTTACTCGGTGAGCAAATTTATCCCTAGTGTAGTTGTTTTTATTTCCTATCCAGAAAAAGCCATACAAAAATATTAGGTTTAGATTGTGCCACAACCTAGATCAACACCAAATTGCTACTCTACTTGCTGTCTATTGTTGATTTGCATTCTTGTTTTTCTGTTTTTAGTTTTATATTTAGGGTTAGGGTTCCATAGTGTTCATCTTTTGTTTATATCTCTACCGAAAATTCAAATAAAAATAGTTGCTGCCGTACGCTCTAATCCTCGGGAAACAAGACCTACAACTTGCCTTGGTGAGTTGATTTTGTTCTCGAGTTGTTCTCTACCATGGGAAAGTGTTTGGAGTTGCCTTGAGTTTATCTCACACGTTCACAAAAAAATTCCATCACAAAAATCCTCGGGTTCTAGCTCAAATCGGATTCCAATCCGTTCCTGTCGTGGCACGCGTTTTCGCGATTTCTCTGTCGCCGCACCGCACCGTGCTCCGCTTGAACTCCAGCGGGTGCTTACCAAACCGCGCGTTCGTAATGCAATTTCCTTACCGCGCGCGCCCTTGCTCCTAGCCACACTCGGACACCGAGTCCTGCCGCGGCACGAAAAGGAGCCAAAGCTCTACCGCCAGTTGGCGCGCCTAGCCACAATTGGACTGACTGCGCGGGCATAAAATCCACCCCACGCCCGTTGCAAACCACACCGCAACACAACCACACGTTGTGCCGCGACAGCATTTCGCGCAATTCTCTACCGCAGTACAAAACTTCTGCCGTGAGCTGTTTTGCTCGTTTTTCTTCTGTTTTCTTAGTTTTTATTATGCTATTCCGTGTTTTATCCCTAGGTCTCTATGTTGATCTTTGTTTAGCCCTAGCCACAGTCATTCTACAGCAAATTTTAGGTACCCAAAACCCAAAGACTAGCTGTTTTAATTCTCTAACAGGCTGCTCAATTTGATCAATTTACTGTCCACATTTTTTGTTTTCCATTACTTATTGCTCCTAGTTGATTCAAAGATCATTGAAAAAATCAAAAAAAAAATAGAGAAAAGAGAAAAAGTATAAAAAAATAGAAAGAGAGAAAAAGCAAAAAGAGGTCGAGCCATAACTATGTCAATAGTGGAGCTTGATACATCATATCTTGGATATTTTTGTGGACATTTGAGCAATCTTGTGCCTGTTTTCATAGAGTATTTGGTAGTGTCTTTCTAGTGCTTACAATAACTCTTCCATATAATTGCTAAGCCACATTTGTATCCCAGAGTGAGTGTATTCCTTTAGTGTCTTTCATCACATTAGACAGTGCATTGGAGTTGTTATTTTGGTGTTGTTAGGATTCCCAACCAAGCCCCACCAAATACCCTGTTTTGCATTGTGACACTTGATATCCTAGTTATTCTCTACTCACACTTGGTACACTTTTCATTGGTCCTTGTTGGTAACTCAATCCTATTCACTTTGGAACAGTAAGTGAAGCACTTCTTTGTTGGTTTTGAGTGAGTTTTGAGAGAGCACCACAACCCATTGATTATTTTGTTTTCACTAACATATTAATCATGAGTTTTGCTAGTGAAACTGATCCTGTGCAGGATAACAAGGAAGAAGGAGATATGATGCCTAAGTGATAGGGGGTTGCCCGATCTTCTCGATGAACACTCACGATAACTTGATGGATAACTTGTGTCTCGCTGAAACCTCTCCGGCTGATCCCTGATGCCAATGCAACAGCTCTCAATCCCTTTGGATATTCTCAACTCCACACACTTGCACAACGTAATCAATGACTACGAGTGGTCCTGTATCTACTGATTCCCAATGGAACAACAGATAACACGCAGAATTTGCAAGGGTAACTCCACCAATCTGGTGGGGATAAATTCAGATGAACATAGTTCAATTCTGTAATCTAGGGTTTATGTTCAACTGGGTCTAACCTCTCTAATTCGCACCTAAGAGGTATATATGAGGGGGTGGAGGCCAAGAGAGGGGGGTGCGGCCACAAACAGCCCTAATGCGCCCCCTAGCCCACTCCAACTCGGTTTGGTGAAACCAAACCATTGCAAACCGAACCCAACTTGGGTTCAGCCCATTGGACTCGCAGGTCCTCTACTAAAAACGTTTGGGACAACCTAGGACAAGTCCTTGCTGCTCCCATATCAGCCCCCAATGCATGGATGGCTCCTTTAGCTCCTTTAGGTCTTGTGGGAAACAATCTCCATGTCTTCCTCCATGTGTGCACCATTGTTTTCCACCATTGCATGCTTGTTTTCCATCTCCTCTTGATGCTCTCCTCCATCCATGTTTGTGTTATCAATAAACCTATCATACATAAATACATATGCTTAGGTAGTATAACATTCTTATAAACACAAACAACACAATCCATTAAGAAGGAATTCGCCTTATAGTAATCATAAATTAACTTCAATATTTCCTTCCAACTCAAGCATGAACAATCATCATGTACCCCTATAATGTTGAGGAGTACTTAATGTGGGAGTTGAAGTTTGAGAAGCTATGGAGATTGCATAATTACACCGATGAGAGGAAAAATTAAGCTTGCATCTTCTGGATTTGATGGTTATGCTCTCTTGTGGTGGGATGGCATCATAAAGATGAGAGAAAGACAAAATCAACCAGAAATTACTACTTGGGCTGAGATGAAGCAACTCATGACAGAGAGGTTTGTTCCAACAAATTATATGAGGACTTTCTATGACAAATTACAGCATTTGAAACAAGGAACAAATTCAGTGGATCAATATTACAAGGAGATGGAATTAGTGCTCCAAAGAGCTCGGGTTGTGGAAGAAAATGAACAAGGAATGCAAAGATTTCTGTCAGGGTTGCAATTCAAGATTAGATTTATTGTGAGGCATGTTCAATATAATAACATGACTGAATTATTTCACCAAGCAAGAGAGGCAGAAAAGAGGTTGGCCGATGAGGTTACTGTGGCTCCAAGAAGAATTTTTCCATCAAGGTATTTTTCTTTCACACCTTCTACCCCTCAAGCCTTACAAATTCGAGCTAGTACATCATCTAAACCCGAGACAAGCAATACCACTGCCAAGAAAACAATTCAACCAGCAGCTAGTGCAAGTGGTTCTACTCAATCAACAAAGAAATAGAGACATGACATGCCATACTTGTGGAGGAAGAGGGCACTTTAAATGAGATTGTCCTAACAAGAAAATTATGGTGATCAATGCTGATGAGGAGTATGAGACTGGAGATGATGCTAATCCTAATGAGGAGGATACATATGATGATGATGGTCATGTTGATGCTTATGCTACGAATTATCCAACTATTGTTTGCACAAAAGCTTTGAGTGTTGTTCCTAGTGATGAGAGCCAAAGATGCAATCTATTTCAAACCAAAGCAATTGTTGGTCCTCAAATGGCTTGCAAAGTGATCATTGATGGAGGGGGTTGCAGAAATTTAGCAAGCAAGGATTTATGTGCAAAGCTCAGATTGAGATATAGTCCACACCCACACCCATATTATATTCAATGGTTGAGTGAACAAGAAGAAATCAGAGTATGCCAAATTGTGAGAGTGGAATTTCATATTGGACCATACAAAGATACAATTGAGTGTGATGTGGTTCCCATGACAGTTTGCCACCTACTACTTGGAAGACCATGGCAATTCAAGAAGAAGGCTATACACAATGGGAGAGAAAACACATACCAATTGAATTGGAATAATAAGGATATTATTGTAACATCACAGTGTTTGGGGGGTTATAAGGATCTAAATTTAATATGTGCATTTGCAAAGCATGCATCTAAAAATACGGGAAATTTTGGCGCGAAAGTTTAAATGAATCAAAGTGACCAATGTTTCACTTGACAGGATGAAATAGGTCTAGTTCATCTAGTCAAGAGTACATTTGGAGTGATCTTTATAACAAGTATCTTAAGAAACCAAATCATTTGGTTACACAAACCATAATTGGTTGTGACCAACACAAACTCTCAACAACCTAAACCACAAGTCTTTAAGTGACTTGGGATAATTCACTAGGTATCTAGAACTCAAAGAGGGGTGAGTATCCAAATCACATAGCTAATGATCAAAGTTCCACAAGATAGTAATGCACCAGTGAACCATCACAACAGAAGAGATAATACATCCTCTAATCATGAACTCTTTAAGTCATCAACCATTCACACAACATGTTTCTTAATCATCTAATAACTACTGAGTGCACCTTCACAATCTTATAACAAAGGTTCAATAAAACACAACTGATAACCACAAGTCTTAACTCAAAACCCACAAGTGGAAAATGATATAATAATTGTATTAACATATTTATTGAATATGTACATATCTCATCAATCATAAAAGACGTATCTACAAGAAGAAATAAATCTTCTTCAACCACTGATAAACCCTGATCCTTACATATGATATTCCCAAACCTCTATATCTACCTTATGAATGAAAAATGTAATTAAGAGAAGAATATAAAGTTACAACATGACACCTGAGAAAAACAACTAACAACTAGGACATCAGTCATTAAAAACCTCAATAATCTTCTCATGCTCATTGTCTCATTCATCTTATACAAGTGAGCATATGAGATCTCAACACATCAATGAACCATTTGATCAACTTACTATTAAGTCATAAGCATTCCACACTTCTATTCAAATCAACCTTCAACAAATAAAGTATCTCTGGATACAAGTATTGAGTAACAACAAGTTATAACCTCTATTAGAGAAATTGAATTGAAAGCTAAGTAAAACCAAACATGTATGAACAAGCACATATCTTATGGGAAACCAAATGAGAAGCATATAGATTGAGAATAAAAGCCTGAACTAAATATTAACCTAGATCTTGTTATTCTTGCTAGACCACTATATCTTGTTTCCCAATCTTCTCTAAGTCATTCTGCAAGCGAAGCAACCCACGAGAAAGGAGGAACTACCACAAGAAGATCTACAAGAGGATTCTTTAGGTTGTCTTAGAAGTGCTAACTCAATCTATCCTAGAGAATCTGGAAAATCATACACCAAGATCAATCCTTATTAAACTATCTAGAAACAATGTGGTATTCTAATGTTGGTGTTATATAGAAGTAGTTTGGTAACAAGTTTGCAACCTTGTTAACAAATCACTTTTGTAGGCTCTAACAATTGAGTGTCATATACAAATAAACATAAGGTTTGATAACCATGTATCTATCATCCATTTGTATATGACAAGTAATTTGAGGGCAAGCTTTGCAAACTTGTCAACAAATTCTTCTTATATGCATAAGGAAAACTGATGTTATAAAAAACACCTACATTCTGTTATCTTTAAAACCATGATCCATAAAAGAAATAGAATAACAAGGAGAAAATAACAAACCACATTATAACTTGAACCACTTATAAGTAAGGAAGAAACCAAGATAAGGAAGAAACAAGCAACATGTTGAAATCCAAGTGTTTGATGTTATATAAGAATAATTTGATTACAAGGTCAGATCAACCTTGTGAACAGAATATTCATGTAAGCATTAAAACAACTGAGTTTCAATAAGCTAGTATTCATCATAATTGAATACACCACAAGAATGAAATGTGGAATCAAATGAATTCATTTCATCAGGAGCTACAAATTACTACTAAAGTTAGTATCTGGGAACCACCCCATATATATCCTATGAGCTCTAGTGGTGAAGTTCTTAAGTCAAGAAGCCAACAAAGGATAATATTGCTTGCAAATGACAAAGGCAGTACCAGAAGACTATTGGCAGCTAGAGAGAAGAACATCAAGCAACAGAAGACCACAAGGAGCAACACTGCCTCATCAAGAGATCATAAGAAATTATCGAGTGAATCATTAGGATATATTAGATAACCAATAAACTCTGTCAAACTCATATGAAATGAGGAACACATAGTAATCACTTTAATTGAAACAATTAAACCAGTATGAAATAATAACCTAGCCATTGCATCCACATGGATTTGATATGTGGAGGTTAATGGTAACAAACTTAACACCTTGTTTTCCATATCCTTTTCATACATAAGACTAACAGATGATACCAAAAATTCATCTACATATAATCATGAAGATGATTACATGTTTCAAAACAAACATGGGATAATATTCATATTGGAACGTATGTGGAAAACTAGCAAATAAGATTTCAAAGCCACACATGTTTCCATTTAAGCCAGTACTAAAAACAGCAACATAGCTTACAGATGATATAAGGAACTGTCCACCAGGCTTGATAAGAAACCTAAAGATGAAAATAACAAAGCCACACAAAGGAAAATAAATCTATTCATTACCTAACACCCTTTGGTTTGTCATGGAATAAAATTCCATATTAAATGATTTCCATAACAGTGCATAGAACCAGTACCAAGTAATTTTACCAAACTATTTTCTAAAAGGGATTATACCTAAAACTGTCCAATTATGATACACCACCTTGGTATCCACAAGATGGAGTGTGTACTTTTAATAAACATGCTTCAGCATAATTTTAAAGCCATTAAATAAATTAAAAGAAGAGAAAACAACAAAACCACTTAATCTAGCACCCTAAATAAAAAATACAAATATTATTCTAATTCACCAAAATAAAACATGGAGAGATGTAAAATTTGATGAGGAATTCAAATATGTTTTTTATTAAATTTTCTGTTTACAAGAAGACCCTGAAAACAAGGTTTTATTCTCAGTTTTAAAGCTAAAAGGACCTCTTTGTAATAAATGAATTAATTATAGGGGGTTTTCTTGAAAATGATTAAAATCATTTTTCTTCAACATCTGGCCAGAAGGCCAGAGGCGTGCGACCGCCTCCAACACCGTTGCCACCTCCTCCTCGCTGATGTTCCGTGGGTATAAAGCCCAAGAGACGTCTGCATCGGGCCACTCCTTCCTCCCCGCACTAGTTGCCTCTCCCTCTGTCTCTGTTTCCTCACCTATGGCCAAAACCCTAGCTAGATGCAACTGCTTGCCGCCGTCGATTCCGGCCACCTCGCGAGTAACCGAGAGCATCACCAGGTGCGTCGTGCTCCTCTCTACCTCCATGATGAATATCGCAAGCCGAGAAGTGTTAGAACCGAAGAATTCGGCCGATCCTTTTCTTCACTGTCTCCGGCCGCCGCGAAAGCGCGTCGTCGCTATGGAGCTTCACGTGCCAATTCCTCTTCACCAACCAACTCCTGGTATGCTGCTGCACCTCTAGGTGCTTTTACTTTCAAAAATCGATCACGAAATCGGTCGAATCACCGGAGTTCGTACGTCGCCGTCGCGCCATGGACGCCGGTGACCATTTGGTCAGCGCGCCGCTACCCAACGACTCCCCGTGAACCTCTCTACCTTATTGGAGGAATTAATTGCATCAATTTGAACTCAATCATCGAATTCAAATCCATCTGTGAAGAATCGTGTTCATGCGATGTCATTGTGACATCACAGTGACGTCATTATCACTTTTATTTATTTTTTGATTAAAAACTGAATATGCCAGGTGGGACCCACCTGTCAATTTAAAATAGGCAGAAAATCATTAATCCTATAAAATCAATAACTTTAATTCTATTAATCTGAAAAGTTTAAATAATATCCCAAATTGATTAGGAAAATATAATCTAAATAATTATCAACTTTTCAAAAATATTTAATAAAGTTTAAAATTTAATATTTTCTTTAATTAATTTAAATCATTTAAAATGGAGAAAAATAATAAATAATTCATAAAATCAGAAAAATACAAGTTATATACCAAAATGCTCTAAATGACAAATACAATGCATCTATGATGTTTTCCAACTCATTTGACCAAGTTTTCATGTGTGCAATATTTTGCCTAATCATTTAATTCATTTAAAATTAATAATTTAATATCTTATTCAAATATTTTCAGAATACTTCAAATGAGATACCAAATTAAAGAAGAAAACATTTTCAAATCAAACATGTCAAACACAAAACATTTTGTTTAACTTATAAACTTTTTCTAAGGGTATAATGGAACTCTATAATATTCTATTATAACCAGCAATAACTACCTTAATATCATTTTACTTAGTAATAAAACCCACATGTTTTCACACCTACTAAACCTATCATCACAAGTAATGGGTGGGCATGCGTTGTGCAGAGAAGCACGGTTTGGCTTGGACCAACAACCGGGCCCCACACCTAAGTGGGCGTGGACAGGATCTCGAGCCTGGTTGTGCAACATGGTCTTGGTCGTCCATGGGTAAAGTAACGCACCTCTGCAGAGTGTAAAAGGATGTGGCATGTTACCCTCTGTTCCGGGAAGGAACTGCAACGCTACAGGAAAGGCAACTCCATGAAGTTCTAGCTCCTGTGATGGTCTGGCGGGCATAGTTTTCAGAATTAAAAGCAACCTCTTGAAGAAAGATTTACAAAACCTTGCATTAGCTTATGACTCTTTCGAGTCTAAAGCTGTAGTTAGTGCATAAAACTACCCACTATATATCATGAACTTGCTGAGTAACGCTCGTTACTCATTTGTTCCCGTTTGACCCCTGCTTAGAATTAAAGCCCTATTGAAGTCGTCATCGTGAAGCCATCTCTACCTCATGAAGCTAGGTGGAGTGATCTATCACTTAGTCGGTAAAGCATCATCATCAACAACGCTGGTGGAGGAGAAGCTATCTAGGTGTAGATGGAGACCATACTTGGACTTAGCTATTACAAGCCATAGATTAGGGCTGACATCAGCCGTAGTGGATTAGTTCTGAGCTAGAGTTCTTCTCCAGCTTGGATCATCGAATTTCTTCTTATGATGTTTCATTTGCATGAGATCTTCTTTGATTCATCAAAGAGATTCTCAAGATTTTGTAATGAAGTTTGTATCCTATAGCTTTGCTTGGACCCGCTAAGTTTCTGTTGTACCACTCTGAGAGATGTAATATTCACGGATAAGTCCTTCCGTGAGTATTATGTCATCGACTTGCGCACTACACATGCAGTGGTGTGCTGGGTCACCACAGATGGTATCAAAGCGAAGCGACCTTAGGTTTAAAACCTTTTAGGAGATCTGTAGGTTGGTAAAGATTATAGGAAGCCATCTTATCTAAACCACATTTTCTACAATTATGATGATCATCCACTTGAGAATGATACGATCATACTTGTATAGAAGTTCTTACTCAACTGGAGTAAGGCTACTTATCTATTTTCTTAATACCTAGGTATGAATAGTTAGAAGTCTATCATGTATCAGTGTTATTGTGAAAGGGAGAGTCCTGACATACTCAAGAATGCTTAAGTCAAAGTGATGATTACCCCATTCTATGAATGAATGGGATGGAGTAGAACATGGTATAGAGTATGTATAAGAGTCTTCAGGAAGGAATGTTTGAGAACAATTAAGAGTCATTAGACCTTGGTAACTATGGGGTATAACTATATTCTTAGTTACCAAGTCTAGAGGTGAATCGTTATAGTATAGTATAGGATTAGGAGAAGGCATAAGCATTGACGGAAGCTACATTACTTGTAGTGGTGGTATCACGGCAGATGCCATGGGATGGCTAAAGGTTGGGGCCGATGGACGCTGGAGGTGATCGGGGAGGGATCACACGGCGAGTAGCCGCGTGTAGGATGTCTCAAGCACTGCAAACAACAAGATCTTACCCAGTTTCAGGGCCCTCGTGTGGAGGTAACACCCCTACTCCTGCCTTTCTCTCTATATGTGTGTTCCGAGTAGCCACAATACAAAGTATGCCTATGGGCCGGGTAGCCACTCAGCTGCTCTCTCTAGCTCTAATGTTGTCTCTGGTAAAGACGTGAAGTGAAGCAACATAGTCCAACGTCCCTCGCGCAGGAGGAGGCAGGGCACCTTATATACTGGTGCCCAGCCGAATAGAAAAAGACTATAAGGTACGACTAATGGGAGATGCACACTGCAGAACAGAGCACGCCTCTGGCTTCTCGCTGACGCGGGTGCGGGAAGTCATCGCGCCGTTCGGAGATGGGACCTGTCCACCTTGTCAGTGAGATAGGGTAGGCCCCTAGACCTGTCATGTCCCCTCTGTCAGTGACAGGACTTGACAGGCGCCTACCGCACTGTAGCCACGCCGTAGCGCGGATAATCACGCGCTCTATAAGTTGAACTGCACGCCGGTACGGACGCATGATACGTGGGATCCCTTGTCAGAACGGCTCCATTGACTTCTGGCCCGAGTAGGATCACACTCCCTCTACTCGGACCAACTCCTCTACTCTAACGAACATAACTTCCTTGATTTCTCCTCTTGGCCATTGGTGGGTACGGCCGGATAGAAACCTACCGGGTAGCCATCTACCCGGTCAAACATCACCTTGACCTTGCCTTTAGCACTTGCCTTACCCCTACTCGGGGGTAACCCCCCGACATTAGTCCCCGAAGCTGGTAGAGTCCAGCGAACTTGTTCACTGGGCCCTGCCAGCTTAAAACCAAAATGTCTTCTTGAATAAGTAACGCCGAGTTGCACTCCAACTTGAACCAGTAACTCCTTCTCGAATCTCCTCCACTGTGCTCACGAGACAACCTTCCTGGTAGCTGAGTAGAGCAACTTTTCTCCAGAGCTGCCGAATAGAATAACTTAGTGAAATTTCGAACTCGCTCCCGCTGAATCGGAGCGAATCCACCTCTCCGTGTCGCTACGGGGCATGTGTCACACCCCTGTGCCCCCGACGCCTCGGTGCCTGGGATACGGCAGGCCACCGCCAGTAACTGCAACCTGGGCCCACTAGCCCGTTAGGTCACCTCAACCGCACTCAAGTGCCCACGATCTCGACGTGGGATTAACTGCGCCCGTTACGCGCGCGGTATGCGCTGTGTGCGTTTCTAACGGTTGCGCAACCCACGCCGCACGATCATTGCGCACGATCAATCCATGATTAATCCATCAGTAATGGCAACTCGTGGGGTAGAGATAAATACCCCCGCGACGCTCCCTTCTCCTCTTTCCAGTTCTTCCCAATCTCGCGCCCCCTCGCTTCTCCGCCGCCGTCGAGCACCCCGCCACCGCAAACACTTGCTGCGCCGCTACTCCACGCACCGCGAGAGAGACAAAGAGAGGCTCCTCCGCTCAATTTCGCCTCCAATCTTCCACAAGTGCTTCCGCCTTCATGGCTCCTCGCGGAGATGACGATGCGGCCGCCCGCGCCGGCTGGGAAGGATCTGAAGTCATGGCGGAAGACTGCCAGTGGCTCGTCAACACGCGTCGCGTCCCTCCCGGCGTCGTTTGTAGGCATCCAGGTACTTAAATCATCCCACAACCCGAGGAGGGCGAGTACGTTGTCTTCCTCTCCCATTTCAAGCGTGGCTTCAGCCTTCCCATCTCCGATTTCTCCTCCGAATTCCTCAAACACTTTGGCCTCCAGCCGCACCACCTTCCACCCAATGCCCTTGTAATGCTCTCTATCCACGCCGTTGTGTGCGAGGCCTTCTTAGGCGTCTATCCAACCATCCATACCTGGGCTAGGTTTTTTTTTTTCCGAAAACCAAGTGTTCCCAATCCGGGGAACACCGAGAGCGCCCGCGCGATGACCCAAACGGGATGCGCCATGATGCTGCAGTGCACGACTGGCCATCACCCGAGGGTTAAGGGACTGGAAACCATGCGCAAGTGGCAGCGCGGTTTCCTGTATGTGAAGAATGTGGCTGCTGAAGAGGGGAAGCCAATCGAGGACCAGATAGGGCTCCCCAAATTCAAGAATGCAAGGCCCACTCAGCAGAACTTGGGTTACCACCCCAAGAACACCATCGAGGATGTCCTCCAGGTTGAGCGACGCCTGACCGAGTTGATCTCGGAGGGATTTCGTCCGGACGATCCCATCGCGTGTTGGATATCACGCCGAGTACTCCCGCTCCAGCTTCGATCACACAAGATGTACCACATGGGAGGAAGCCGAGACTGCACAAGGACAACAACATTCGAGCTCAGCAAAGCCGAGGTGGCCATCTGGGCCAGATCCATCATGCAGACCTCGCTCTCCGACACCTGGTTGTATGGCTTCACGCCGTATAGCCGCCTCAAGCCCATTGGAAAGGTTAGCCTTCTGTGCTTTGTTTTTGCACTTTGATACCGAGTAGGTGGCTTCTCAGCTTTGTATGCTTACTTTTTGCATGATGTACCGAGTAGGACATCATAAGTATCCTTTTGGCTCTATATGATTTGTGTTTGCGCGCCATGTCGAGTAGAAATCCTTAGCTGAATATGCTTTGTGTTTGCATGCTATCCCGAGTAGAAATCCTTAGCTAACTATGCTTTGTGTTTGCATGCTGTTCTGAGTAGAACTCCTTAGCTTCATATGCTTTATGTTTGCATGCTGTTCCGAGAAGAACTCCTTAGCTTCATATGCTTTAAGTTTGCACGCTATTCCGAGTAGAAATCCTTAGCCGAGAAAACAACTCACAGTGTTTCATGTTTGCCTCAACAGCACATCGATCGCTAGGGAGAGGAAGATACTGAGATCTTCGAGGCCAACTGGTCCATGGATCGAGAAGAGGATGATGAAACCGCTTATGATACCCAAGACACCCTCTGCATCCCTCATGCCACTCAGCCTGGTAAGCCCCGAGTTGATGCGTCTATTCGGGACTGGTCCGAGGATGACGAAGGTGACTAAGTTCACCTCTTTGCTCACGAGTAGCGCACTCTGATTTCCTTCTCTGTTTCTGAATTCCTTTCTTCTTCTTCTACTCTGCAGAGGATCTTGAGGCGGACGACGATGATGAGCCCCTGGAGGTTAATCCTCTATCTATGGCTGCTCCCACTACTCGGAAGAGGGTAGGCAGTGGTGCCCAAGAGCCTCCCCCGAAGAAAGCCAAGAAGAAAACCGGGAAGAAAGTCTTCGCCTCTAGGAGACAACCCCCCACCACCAAAGGGTAAGCGCCCCATACGAGTACCACTTGTTTGCCGTTTCCTGTTGCAATTTTCCCCTTCTATTTCTCTGAACCTTTTTTCCTTCTCCTAGCGATCCTCTCGATGCTGACGCTGCAGCAGCCCCTTCTCGCCCCAAGAGGAAAGCCTCCGTGCCCTTAGATCGACTTGTTGACCTCTCGGACGATGATGATGAGCAAGACGAGCAGGAGAGGACGCGCGTGTCCTCCCCTATCGACTTAGAAGAAGATACCAGCGCCGAGAACGCTGGCGCTGGTGATGATACTGATCCCATCCCTCAACAGCAGCAGCCTGATGCGCAGCAAGCCGCGCAGGATGCTGCCACGACAAGACACCGCCCTCTCCCCCAGCTGCATCAGCTGGGGAACATGCTGAAGAAACCACGGAGCAACAAGAAGATGCCGCCATGTGTAACATCCCAAGTATGAAAAACTCCCAACTTAGAATGTTTGTTTCTTGTTTTTATTTCAAATGCATCATGTCATCATATCCACACATGTGTTGAATTTGAATTTCAAATCAAATGACAAATCTTTTGTTTCACACTTGGTCTGTTACAACTTTTTCAAATAAAACTTTCAAATCAAACCATTTATTTGTTTCCAATAAACTTGATTTTCCAAATAATTAACTTGCTAAATTTTCAATATTTCAATTATTGCAACAATTCAATCAAATTCAATTAAAATTCAAACATCCAAAAATATTTAATTTTTTTGAAAACAAAACATCATGCAACTGGGCATTTACAGTGCTTAATCAATAGAAATTAATTTCATAAATTTTGAAACCCAAAAACTCTTTCAAATTCATTCCCTTGCTTTCTCTACAAACAAAATAAAAAAAAAGCACAGGAAGAAAAAAAATATAAAAGGAAGCGTTGGTGGAGGCAGGCCAGCCCAAGTGGGCTGAGCCCACCACACCCCACGAGGCCCAAGCGACCCCCCATCGCTGTCATCTTCTACCTCTATACGGAGACAGAGAAAAGGGAAGGCTCCCCCACCTGCAAGCTTTTCCTCCTCCCCCTCCACCTACTTAACTCCCCTCTCCCCTCCAAACCCTAGCTCTCCCTCTTCCTCCTCCACAGTCGCCGCCACCTTCTCTCCTTCCCTCTTCCTTTTCCTGCCTCCTCTGTGAAGATTTTCTCTGAACCTTCTGTAACACAACCATGGCCGGAACTTGGCGGGGGTGAGGTAGCTGCTGTGGTCGACGACGGAGGCTCTCAACGGCGGGAATGGAACCGTGGGGTTGCCACCTCCAACTTAGGTGAAGGGAGCAGGGCCGAAGGACGCCTACACCGCGCGTGCCGTCAAGCTTTTCCGCCGCCGAGCTCCGTCCGTCAGGTTGTGCCTCGTCCGCCTCCCGTGTAACATCCCAATTTTTGACACATTAGGGTGTGTGGTGTGTGTTCATCTCATACATGCATAACAACATTGGTTAAAAGTTTTGCATTTGAAAATAACATATGAAATGACCAAAAATCACTTAAAGTGATCACACAAAATTTGTTCTAAAAATAATTTCAATTTTGGAAAGCAAATACATGGTGAGCTTGCAAATTTCATAAGGTTTTCAAAAAGTATTTTTTGCCCATTTTTTTCTGGTTTCAAAAAGTTCCTTAAAACTTTGTTTTAGTTCTGTTTTTAAAGAGAAAAAGGACCATTCTGTAAATTCCTGAAGTTTCTGGGGGTTTTCAGAAAATCCTCTTTGTCTTCTTCCTTGTGCCAGTAGGAGCTCCTGCGTGTCTGCGCCATGGTCCTCGGTCCCCACCTCCAGCTTGTGAGCTTATCCGCGTAGATGACGACTCCAGGCCGACGTCGAGGTTCCCTCTGCTCACAGCTCCTCCCACTCACCCCATCCTTCGCTCTCTGTCCCTAACCCGAAACCTAACCCTAGCTCCGGCGATAACCACCGCTCGCCGCCGCTGTTCCCGGCCATCCGCGGCCACGGCGAGCACCCCATCGGCACCGTAACCTCCTCCTCTACCTCCCCGTCAACCACCGCTTCCCGGGATGGCCGCATTATGGAGAATCGGGTGCATCTTCCTTAAGTCCGGCCGCCCTCCGCCGAGCTCGATGCCGCCGATTCCGGCGCTCCCTCGCCACCCCAACCACCCCACTAGCTTCAGTGCTCCGTGGTGAGTCTCCCGGTGCTTCCCTCTTGCTCTCTATCCCTTTGTAACCCGCCGCCGTCGTGCGCCGCCAACCTTTGCCACGCCGCCGGACGCCGTGGCCATTCCGGTGACCTACATCCAGCGGCGCCGCCTCCCTTTGGTTCCCCACGAAGAGGACCACCGTATGCCCCTGTTGATTGGAAAGAATCGATCGTGGATCGATCGATTTCATCGACAGCAACCTCCTGCCTGGACGTTGCTGACGTCATGCAAACGTCATAGTGACGTCAGCATGGGTTTCTTTTGGAGTTATTAATCAGGAAAAGAATAACACACTAACACGTGGACCCCACCTCTGTTTAGAAATTACAGAAAATGTTTAAATTTTGTTAAATCAATAACTACTGTTTTATTAATCAGAAAAATTAAATAAAAATATGGGAGTGATCAGAAAAATAAACTCTACATGTTTATGTCATTTTCAACCATGTTTGACAAAGTTGAATTTTGGACATTATTTAATGCTGGTTAATTCTTTTAAAAATAGAAAAATAAGTTTTTATTCACTAAAATTAGAAAATTAAAAGTTATATACCATTTTGCTCAAAATGACAAATTCAACCTATTCATGATGTTTTCAAACCCATTTGAGCAATAAAAATTGTACCTACTTCCATAATCGTCCGAAGTACCCCTCCGGGGTCTATTTCGGGCCAAGTTCAGTAAAGTGTTTAACTCACATATGAACCCTAGCAACCCAAAGAACATGTTTAGGGCTTCGTTCAGTGCATTAACTTGCTCATGCATACATATTGCGCATTGCATAGATGCCATGTTTGATTGTTGTTTCTCTTTCGGTGTTTTGCTTCTGATCGGTAGAACGCGACCCCGAAGAGAAGATCGACAACGCCATGGCGAATACTTGATCCTAACCGACAAGTCAAGCACTTATTCCTGAAGACTTTCTCTGGTTTTCTTGAAGCAAGGCAAGCATAACCTCTTATCTGCCCATATATGATTTCGAAAGACTTTTCATTCTCGTACAAATGCATTCGGTTCCAATGTATCTTGAGTCAATAGCTAGAGTTATCCTATTTATTTGCATAACCCAGATATCATGATTCAATGCTCCTAGCAGACATAGGTTTTGTTTGTGTGTATCGCCAGAGCCTCAATATGCCATGCTTAGTCATACATGCCTGTTATCTCTGCTCCATCCGGTTGATGAATCAGAGTTACCAAATAATCTAGTATGGTAGGATGTTGTGGAAAGTTAAGAGATCTTGTTTAACATGATTTAAAGGTGTGGATGACGAGACCACAGAGGGTCTGTGGTGGTTGTCTCGTTCATGCCCCTAGGAGCGAGTTCTCGTCTTCGAGCCAAGACTGAGCGTGCATCCACACGAGGGATTGGTTTCCCCTCGGTCTCAACTTGCCTAGTTTGTTCCATGAGTTGCCTAGTTCGGGCTTTCCATTTGGATTTGCGGGGATGTTAAAAACGTTTACAAAACTAGGACGTGGCGGTGCAACAGCCTGTGGCGAGACAGTAGTTGAAGCACCGCTCACAACGATAGAGACCCGGCAGGAGATGGCCACTCCCTATTGGCGGACCATCTCTACTCGGAGCGACTCATGGAAGAGGCGAAGCAAGGGAAAGGTCGTGGTCGACCTCCATCTGCCGGCACTTCCCGGAATAGTGCCAACGTTCTGGCATTAAGAGTTGGTTGATACGTGTGGTTAAAGTTGTACACCCCTGCAGGGTTAAATCTTTTCGAAAAGCCGTGTCCGCAGTTAAGGACGACTTGGTGACGGATTCTGTGATCATAGACAACTTAAACGGAATGATTAAAACTTGCTGATAACGAATGAAGGATGCCTCCTCGGAGATGCCGAGAGGGGTTACCTTGTAGAATGAGTTACCGGAACAACTTGAGGTGGTGATCTTTGAAGCACGAGGTGCTGAAATTGTTCGGTGGATGAAAAAGATGATGATTTCAGTAGTTGAATAGCTTTCTCATCTGTTTTCAAAATACTCCATGAGACGTGCTATTCCTCCCTCAACTTGGAAAATAAAGATGGCTTTACGCAAAACAACCTTCATAACTCTTTCTAAAAGAAGAAGATATATAATAGGTTAACTAAGTCTTGTTGAGTACCTTCCGTACTCATGTTTGCTTCAATTTGGTTCAGGTGGAGTTCCTCAGTTCAGTGGTGTTTCGACGTGGACATCGACGAGTAGTTCGGGGTTCCCAGGTAGCAGCCTGGAATCTATGGGCTGGGACGTCGCCTTATGTTGCGGCCTCTTAGGCCTTTCCGGTTCTTGTTGATTAGCAACATATTTTGCTTTCCGTTGTCTGATGTAATGTTGGGTCGTGTGACCTCTGCTTGTAAGCTATGCTCTAGTATCACCTGCTAATAAAGTTTCTTTGCCTAGAGTGTTGCTTTGATCGGTTGTTGGTTTCGAGCTCATTGTTATACAGTTTTGGCTATGCCTGCATAGTTGTCGCAGTCGAGGGGTTGTGGAGCCGATGATCCATGTCCGAGCCCGCCTGTCGATGTGATCGGCCTGGGGCGAGGTAACCCCAGTAACCCTCGATTGTTGTTGCACTTTCTGGACACATAGCAGCTCTGTATAACTTTGGTCCCGTTCCTTCAGTTTCATCCGACTCGTGGACACTTGGGTATGCATAATTGGTTATGACTAGCATGGATACAAGGAGTAGTAGACCGGGGATCCGGACTACGTGCCGATGAATCCGGTATGCCTGCCGTTGTTTGTTGCGGCCGGGGCTGGTAACCCTGAAGCCCTTGTGAGTCCATGGCTAGGAGCACATAACAGTATGTATATCTCTGGGTCCGGGGTCAGACAGAAGTGGTATCAGAGCAGGACTGCCTGTAGGAAAACCTTATTGCTTGGTCGATGTCGAGTCTAGAGTTTATGAAAACTATTTTGAAACTCCAAATGGATTGTGAAAAACCTTCTTAGGATTCTTTTTACTCCTTATCTGGTATCGCTCTAACTCTGGGTCATCTTACCTGTTTTGATTTGAAAAGGTTTTGCTATCTCTTCTAGTCATTGAAAACCTAGGTGCCTTCTGTGGCAAGACGTTCTTCCACCCAAGTTGACCTAGTGTTATAGTTTCTGGAGTCGTGTGTGTTCCGTGTTCCGTTATCTCTTAAACCGGGAGATTTCCTTTCCATTCTAATCTCTCAGAGCTGTGTGGATTCCACATTCTTAAATGTTCCAAAGTTCTAAATCCTGAACCTCGAGATTTCGTTTTCATCTCGAATTTATCTTTCGTCCTCTGCTCAAGTTCTTCCGGAGCTACTGTTGTTTTTGGAAAGATACTCCGTGATTGCTACTCATAGTGCCCTTCAAGGCACTCAGATAGTAGTTGCTCATTTGTTTCGATTTTTAACCTTGGACTTGAACCGAAGGTCCCGGAATGTGCTGAATTGCGGTGAGTTGAGTCATGTGGTTTTATAACCATGTGATGCTCACGCTATCAGTACAAGATGCTGACCTTTAACCCAAGTTCTGTCCCTTTGGATCCTGAGGAATCTGTTTTACCTCGGGATGGCTAGGTGATTTCAACCCTCCTAGCCATAGGTTCTCTCTAGGAATCAAAATGATCACAACAAGAGTGTTCTTGGTGATTCCCATATCCTTGTTCTTGACTCTGCTATATCAATTCTTTTGCATGGGTTCTACAAATGAGTATGACCCTGTGCATCATCTTGATCTTAGGATCTCCTCCGAGCATGATACCCCCTTTAGTTGCTCTCAAATCCCCATCTGTTGTTTTGGACATCAAGTTGCATATGCGTGTCGGATATACCCATGCATAGCTCTTGTTTTCCTTCAGAACATTTCACCTTGGAATGTCAGGAGAAACAAACTCCAGCACCTCGTTCATCTTTAAAAACCAGGTCAAAGTGTTGTAATCCACAGAATAAAGAAGTTTCATTAGCTTCTGTTCTGTTCTAACTTCGAGTATCACACTCTTATATATCAAGAGGTTGTGTTGAGTTTAATGGCCTTATCGATGAAGTGATGCTCCTACACGTCTTCTCTCCCCTTCCTCCAAGCTGGAACGCTTCAGAGTGGTCAGTGTGTGTGCATTGATGTGTGTATCAGCTATTGCTAGCAATTCTTATTGCTTTGAAAAATCTCAGAAACATCTGTATCCTTCTTAGCACTATTGGTCACCCGGTCTCTGTTTGAAGTTGAGACTGTGTTACCAAATTCGTTCATTTCGGTGCACAATTTTGGTCAGAGAGTTAGGTTTATACCAAAACTCTCAAGACCATATCGGTTGCTTTGAAAAGCATGCCTCCTTTCGATTTCTAAGACATGTCGGTGGGTAGTGATATTCTAGTTGTCTTTCTAGAAGTATCACCAGGTTTTACCTGACCGTGATGTCTAAACATGGGGTACTTTGAACTACTCCTTTCTCCAAGAAACTACGCTAGACACCTTGGACTAGTGGTTGAGCTTAAACAACAACTTGGAGAGTTGAAAGGCAAAAGCTCCGCCAACTTGTTCCTTTGATAAGGGATATCTAGTTTTCCTCGTGTTGAAGCAGGATAGTACTTCCTTTGCGGAAATGCTATCACTCTACCTCTTGGTTTGAGTTGGGCTATCGTCAAATTAAGTTCAGCTCCAAGGACTGTCCTGATGGTGTTTCTACTCATGGTGTTTTGTCGGGTACACTCTCATGTCCTTTAGTCTGACCAATATTTTGCCTTGTTCATGTATCATATGAATCCCTCTTCTTGGAGTAACTTGATAAGGATGTTGTTGAGCCCATCACCGACATTCTTATATCTCCGAATTGCAAGAAGTCCATGTTGAACACTTGGCATTAATGTTGGAAACTTTTGAGAACTATCTTTGTGTCCTCTCAAAGCTTGTGTTCTGGATGTTCGAAGTGACTTACTTTGGTTCATGTGCTTACGGTGAAAGTTGTCGCCATGGATCCAAGTAAAGTTTTCTTGTTCCCTCGGGAATAATCCCAAGTCGTTCATGCATGTGTGGACTATTCTTAAGATGGTTGGTTGTTACCTCCGTCTACTGTAAGAAGTTTCCATCCACATTAAGCCACTGACTGATCTTTAGTAAAAGAGAAGAAGTTCAAGAACTTCGTTATCTTTGTAATCGTCTTTCTAACAAGGACTCCGATGTGTTCTTTTTAAATAAGTCATGTAGGTGCAACCGTCTTCCACAAGTTGCTAATAAATGGGTTCCATAATCTCACTCATCTTCTTGAGCTTGACATCGTAGTCCATATCTTGAGAATCTAGCATATGTATCTCGTTGGTAACCGGTGCAATCCCTTCCACCAAACACGTTGAGTCTCAGTTATTCAATCCACTAACCAGAGCTGAATCTCAAGCAGCAATGATGGCTTGTGTTTTTCTCAAGGGTACTGAATTAGGTCTTTTTAAAATACGGCATGGTTGATGTGGTGGTTGACACAATTAGCCGGAAGACCTAATGTCATATCTCTTTGAATCCGTAAGAACAGCCACTCTCCGTGAGAATTCTTGTATGGCTCATTCCAAACAAGTTTCCCTCTTGCTAGATGACCTATAGAAGGCTTGTCATGAGCCTGGTATCTGTATCCAGAACGTCAAGGAGAACCCGGAAGTTGACATTTCCAATATCTCTCTGTTGAACCTCCAAAACCTTTGTTCTGGTGGAAACAAGTTCCTCGTGAAAAACATCTCGTGGTGCTTTGTGACCGCCATTGATCAGTTTCCTTTCTCAAGTTGTTTGTACCTGAAGTTCTGTTCATCTCACACATTGTGTTAATTTGTCAGTCACTTCAGCCATGGGATCTTAACTATGTGGTAGATGTATTGCTACGTCCAAACCACAATAGGAAAGAGATTCCCTATTTCTACCGGTGTTTCAACCCTCGTTGGTTACCCATCCTTATGGTGTGACCAAGAGTTCCTCCTTCATTACGGTGTTACAACATCCATGGTTACTCATATTCTGTCATGAAGTAACATCCCGATCTTTGACAAAGATTTCGACAAAGTTTTGACGGAATGAAAGTTCTGTTATCCTTCGTGTCCACTCCGAAGAATAAACATGATCCTGTATCAAATTTTCTCTCTGACACAATTACAGTGTTTTCTCGTGTTCTCCCTCGTCTAAGGATATTACGTTGTGGTATCCAAGACCATCCTCACGATCTTGGTTTTCTATTTGAAGAAACCTCGGTTTCATAAGTTGTAAAAACTTTCTTTTCCCAAGGGATTTAAAGTCTTATGCAAAGCTCATATTCTAAATCCTTTCAAGAACCATCGTCCACAAACTTGAAACCATCTTCTACTCACTCCGTTACCTTGATGTGTTTCATGCATGATAACTCAGCAGTTCTTTACGAACATTCTTGTCATGAGTTGTCCATGAGATACTCGATATTCGTGAAGATCATTTCCTAAGAGTTTCCCTCTTACCTAAGGTGTATCCGTTCAATACTTCAAGATGCTACGGATCAACTTCTTCAGAAGAGAACCGTAAGGTTCGAGAAGATCGTTCAAAACCGGTGTTCCTTCTTTCTTCTCCTTCAGGAATCTCGGGACGAGATTCTTGTAAGGGGGGTAGATTTGTAACATCCCAATTTTTGACACATTAGGGTGTGTGGTGTGTGTTCATCTCATACATGCATAACAACATTGGTTAAAAGTTTTGCATTTGAAAATAACATATGAAATGACCAAAAATCACTTAAAGTGATCACACAAAATTTGTTCTAAAAATAATTTCAATTTTGGAAAGCAAATACATGGTGAGCTTGCAAATTTCATAAGGTTTTCAAAAAGTATTTTTTGCCCATTTTTTTCTGGTTTCAAAAAGGTCCTTAAAACTTTGTTTTAGTTCTGTTTTTAAAGAGAAAAAGGACCATTCTGTAAATTCCTGAAGTTTCTGGGGGTTTTCAGAAAATCCTCTTTGTCTTCTTCCTTGTGCCAGTAGGAGCTCCTGCGTGGCTGCGCCATGGTCCTCGGTCGCCACCTCCAGCTTGTGAGCTTATCCGCGTAGATGACGACTCCAGGCCGACGTCGAGGTTCCCTCTGCTCACAGCTCCTCCCACTCACCCCATCCTTCGCTCTCTGTCCCTAACCCGAAACCTAACCCTAGCTCCGGCGATAACCACCGCTCGCTGCCGCTGTTCCCGGCCATCCGCGGCCACGGCGAGCACCCCATCGGCACCGTAACCTCCTCCTCTACCTCCCCGTCAACCACCGCTTCCCGGGATGGCCGCATTATGGAGAATCGGGTGCATCTTCCTTAAGTCCGGCCGCCCTCCGCCGAGCTCGATGCCGCCGATTCCGGCGCTCCCTCGCCACCCCAACCACCCCACTAGCTTCAGTGCTCCGTGGTGAGTCTCCCGGTGCTTCCCTCTTGCTCTCTATCCCTTTGTAACCCGCCGCCGTCGTGCGCCGCCAACCTTTGCCACGCCGCCGGACGCCGTGGCCATTCCGGTGACCTACAACCAGCGGCGCCGCCTCCCTTTGGTTCCCCACGAAGAGGACCACCGTATGCCCCTGTTGATTGGAAAGAATCGATCGTGGATCGATCGATTTCATCGACAGCAACCTCCTGCCTGGACGTTGCTGACGTCATGCAAACGTCATAGTGACGTCAGCATGGGTTTCTTTTGGAGTTATTAATCAGGAAAAGAATAACACACTGACACGTGGACCCCACCTCTGTTTAGAAATTACAGAAAATGTTTAAATTTTGTTAAATCAATAACTACTGTTTTATTAATCAGAAAAATTAAATAAAAATATGGGAGTGATCAGAAAAATAAACTCTACATGTTTATGTCATTTTCAACCATGTTTGACAAAGTTGAATTTTGGACATTATTTAATGCTGGTTAATTCTTTTAAAAATAGAAAAATAAGTTTTTATTCACTAAAATTAGAAAATTAAAAGTTATATACCATTTTGCTCAAAATGACAAATTCAACCTATTCATGATGTTTTCAAACCCATTTGAGCAATAAAAATTGTACCTACTTCCATAATCGTCCGAAGTACCCCTCCGGGGTCTATTTCGGGCCAAGTTCAGTAAAAGTGTTTAACTCACATATGAACCCTAGCAACCCAAAGAACATGTTTAGGGCTTCGTTCAGTGCATTAACTTGCTCATGCATACATATTGCGCATTGCATAGATGCCATGTTTGATTGTTGTTTCTCTTTCGGTGTTTTGCTTCTGATCGGTAGAACGCGACCCCGAAGAGAAGATCGACAACGCCATGGCGAATACTTGATCCTAACCGACAAGTCAAGCACTTATTCCTGAAGACTTTCTCTGGTTTTCTTGAAGCAAGGCAAGCATAACCTCTTATCTGCCCATATATGATTTTGAAAGACTTTTCATTCTCGTACAAATGCATTCGGTTCCAATGTATCTTGAGTCAATAGCTAGAGTTATCCTATTTATTTGCATAACCCAGATATCATGATTCAATGCTCCTAGCAGACATAGGTTTTGTTTGTGTGTATCGCCAGAGCCTCAATATGCCATGCTTAGTCATACATGCCTGTTATCTCTGCTCCATCCGGTTGATGAATCAGAGTTACCAAATAATCTAGTATGGTAGGATGTTGTGGAAAGTTAAGAGATCTTGTTTAACATGATTTAAAGGTGTGGATGACGAGACCACAGAGGGTCTGTGGTGGTTGTCTCGTTCATGCCCCTAGGAGCGAGTTCTCGTCTTCGAGCCAAGACTGAGCGTGCATCCACACGAGGGATTGGTTTCCCCTCGGTCTCAACTTGCCTAGTTTGTTCCATGAGTTGCCTAGTTCGGGCTTTCCATTTGGATTTGCGGGGATGTTAAAAACGTTTACAAAACTAGGACGTGGCGGTGCAACAGCCTGTGGCGAGACAGTAGTTGAAGCACCGCTCACAACGATAGAGACCCGGCAGGAGATGGCCACTCCCTATTGGCGGACCATCTCTACTCGGAGCGACTCATGGAATAGGCGAAGCAAGGGAAAGGTCGTGGTCGACCTCCATCTGCCGGCACTTCCCGGAATAGTGCCAACGTTCTGGAATTAAGAGTTGGTTGATACGTGTGGTTAAAGTTGTACACCCCTGCAGGGTTAAATCTTTTCGAAAAGCCGTGTCCGCGGTTAAGGACGACTTGGTGACGGATTCTGTGATCATAGACAACTTAAACGGAATGATTAAAACTTGCTGATAACGAATGAAGGATGCCTCCTCGGAGATGCCGAGAGGGGTTACCTTGTAGAATGAGTTACCGGAACAACTTGAGGTGGTGATCTTTGAAGCACGAGGTGCTGAAATTGTTCGGTGGATGAAAAAGATGATGATTTCAGTAGTTGAATAGCTTTCTCATCTGTTTTCAAAATACTCCATGAGACGTGCTATTCCTCCCTCAACTTGGAAAATAAAGATGGCTTTACGCAAAACAACCTTCATAACTCTTTCTAAAAGAAGCAGATATATAATAGGTTAACTAAGTCTTGTTGAGTACCTTCCGTACTCATGTTTGCTTCAATTTGGTTCAGGTGGAGTTCCTCAGTTCAGTGGTGTTTCGACGTGGACATCGACGAGTAGTTCGGGGTTCCCAGGTAGCAGCCTGGAATCTATGGGCTGGGACGTCGCCTTATGTTGCGGCCTCTTAGGCCTTTCCGGTTCTTGTTGATTAGCAACATATTTTGCTTTCCGTTGTCTGATGTAATGTTGGGTCGTGTGACCTCTGCTTGTAAGCTATGCTCTAGTATCACCTGCTAATAAAGTTTCTTTGCCTAGAGTGTTGCTTTGATCGGTTGTTGGTTTCGAGCTCATTGTTATACAGTTTTGGCTATGCCTGCATAGTTGTCGCAGTCGAGGGGTTGTGGAGCCGATGATCCATGTCCGAGCCCGCCTGTCGATGTGATCGGCCTGGGGCGAGGTAACCCCAGTAACCCTCGATTGTTGTTGCACTTTCTGGACACATAGCAGCTCTGTATAACTTTGGTCTCGTTCCTTCAGTTTCATCCGACTCGTGGACACTTGGGTATGCATAATTGGTTATGACTAGCATGGATACAAGGAGTAGTAGACCGGGGATCCGGACTACGTGCCGATGAATCCGGTCTGCCTGCCGTTGTTTGTTGCGGCCGGGGCTGGTAACCCTGAAGCCCTTGTGAGTCCATGGCTAGGAGCACATAACAGTATGTATATCTCTGGGTCCGGGGTCTGACATCCCGCTCGCTAGGCCATCGAGGTGAGCGCCCCTGTCCCCGTACTCCTTCCCCTCTGTCTCCCTCGCACCACGCAGCACCCACAAGCCCAGCACCCCTCGGGCACACAGCGATCGCAGCCGGCCTCGTCGATCTGTTCCTCGTAATCGTTCAGTCGACTGAACGTGATTCAGATTCGTCCAGTCCGCACCCCCCCACCTCAAAAACCTGCGCATACTGTATCCATCACAAACGCAACAGCAACCCAACTGGTTAGCCCCTTCCCACGCGCACCCTGGATCCCAGGTTCGAGTCCCCTGTGTAGCAAAAGCCACGCTTTTTCGGCCTTTTTCTTCTTTTTTCCCGAAATCCAGAAAAACAGATCTGAGGCTTTATTTGTAAAATCCATAACAAATTGAATATTACTCCAATTTGAATGATTCAAGTTTCTGTGGATTCAGAATCTTGCGCTCTTTCTATTAGTCACAAAGTTGCAACAAGTTTCTGTAATAATTTTTGCACTAAATAATTAAATACAGAAAATGCAACAAAAATTGGAAACTTTGGGAATTCATAACTTTAGTTCTGTTCATCCAATTTGAGCAAGCTTGGGCTCTAAAAATTTGTCTTAACAAACTCTACACATTGGTATTTTATTTGGTCACAATTGAATTAAATTTGAACATGTTTCCCTCTGTTTACTAAAAAGGGCAGAATAAGAATACTTATGAAAAGTTGCATAATAAATTCAATAATAACCCAAAAATTATGTTTGATAGCTCTAAATGTTCAGTGAAACATTTGCTACATGTTTTCAACCTTTTCAATGCAATTTGTTTACTGTTTTCCTAATTAAAAGTGGTGCAATAATTCAAATCTTTAATTAAACCCTTTAAATTGCAAAATTCATAACTTGGGCAATTCAAATCCCATTCCAACATGTGAAATATGTTTTCCACCCCATTTTTCATAAACTTCGCAAATATCAACTTTGTTTTCTATTTTGAATAATTTAAATTGCTGAAAACAACTGTTTCTTATTTAATGCAATTAAAATTGCCAAATTAATAACTTGCTCATTTTAAATCCAAATTCAACAAGTGAAACATGTATTCCACCTAAAATTTTGTGTATTTTCCAAATATGAATTTTGTTATCTATTTTGAACAATTAAAATTGGTGAAAACTACAAACGCTTGTGTAACACCTTTAAGAAGCAAATTTTCATAACTTAATAAATAAAATTCCAAACTTGGTAAACCTTATTTCAAATTGTTTCTATTGTTGTTTTCTTTTTGTTTTCCTCATCCATGCATCATGCTAATCCACTTTAACATGTTGGTTAGTTATAGATCAATTAACCCAACCTTAATTCATGGGCTTTCCATATGCAATCCAATTGCATATGGGTCCATTTAAATATGTTTACCATGTCAACTAGCTTATCTTTGATGCATCAATTAAATTGTCATGCATCATCCCATGTTTGTGCATTATGCCATGTTATTGATTGTTGTCTATCTTGGTTGTTGTTTGCTTCTTCTCGAATAGACGACGACGTTGAGACAGACGAGGTTTACGATACTATTTCAGAGGAGTTAGCTCAGTACCAGGCTATTGAGTTTGCAGGCAAGTATTCACTCACATGAACCATTGTGTTCCTTTCAACATTGGATACCGATACTTTCCGTTGTCTATTCTGCTAGCCCTATGAATCGTTGCTTCTGTTCCGAACCTATCACATGTTATCCTTTAACCCTGATATAGCCTCACCTCCACACCTATAACCCCTTTGCTTGTTGCCCGTGTCTTACTAGCATGCTTAGGGTTGTTTCTGCTCGAGTCTGTTACCCGTTACTTTCTGTTACCATATTTCATTATGTTCTGGGGCTCGCTGTTAAACAATCAACCTGTTAATGTTATGGGTAATAATAATTTGATGATAAGGCACCGGCAGGAGGCCCGGCGTGGTTTTGAGGCCTGCTAGTGTCGACCCTAATTAGGAAAAGGGTCTTGTCTACTGATCCATGATGAGCGTGCTCACCGCATCCGGGTGGTGGTATGGAACCCCCCTCGACTTTGACCTGATCCGCAGTTTGTCCGAAGAGCCACACTTAGTTCGGGTGTTCCATTTGGCTCATACGCATGAATGGGTCGCTCCCATGGTTACCGTTGATAATGATGACGCACACATATAGGGCGAGGCCTGTATTGCCGGAGTGTTGCGTCCTGCGGGAGTTTTGCACACTTGCGCTGAGTATTCGGCTGCGCGGCTGGGACTTTATAGCTCCATGGCTCCTAGGACAGGCTGTAGAGATGGTTCGAGTCGTGTTGAGTCCACCTGAGTTTTAGTTGGTGGCTCGAGTGTGTACAGGTACTGGAGCACACCCTGCAGGGATGAATCTTCTCGAGAAGCCGTGTTGTCCGCGGTTATGTGACGACTTGGTGAAAGTACTGGCTAACAAGTACTCAGACAACTTACACCTAACTATAACAACTTGACTAGTAATATAGATTACTTCGACCTTAAGAATGATGTCATCTTAATCCAACTGTGTGAGTTATCCTCGGATTGCTTCTTTGGCTAAGGGGCGAGATCCAGGATGGGTTTGTTTGGAGTTAGTTATAGTTGGTTCCGATACGCTATCTTATCTCCTTTCTGTTAGCCGAAAGTTATAGAATGCATCTGTAGTTGGTTATTGCAGCCCGCTGCCGCATCTTTTATATCACCCTTTCTTCCGTTGAACCCAAAGCATCTGTGCTTGATGTTGTGGGGTACACTTTGGTGAACTGTGAGTCTTGCTTGCCAGTACGTTGTTGTACTGACCCCTTTGGGGCTGTGGCTTCCGTAGACTACGCTTACGAGGATCCCCGTGATGGCTACTACGTGGAGTACGACGAGGTTGTTGACGAGTAGATAGCGGACCCGGGCAGGATCCGAGACTTCGTGGATGGGCTCCGTTTTCCTTTCATTGCCGGCCTCTTAGGCCTATTTGGTTTTGTCTGTACTCAGACCTGTTGGATGCTTCCGCTGTGATGTAATGATGAAATGTTGGGACATGTGTCCTCTGGATGATTGTATTTGCTATCTCTGCTCTAGTGAGAGCTATTTGCAACTTATTTCCATCTTTTGTGTCTTAGAGATATGTTGTGCTATCATTATGTTCAACGCCGTTGACGTACCATGTGTGTATGGTATGAAGTACGTCAATGGTAGTATCCTGATTTCTATGGGATGGTTTACGTAGACGATGAACAGTAGGGGTTGGTTGTCACACATACGTGTGTTGGCCTACTCGTAAGAGATGCGGGTGCCGGTAAGCCCCGTAATCCAATCAACTACTGTTCAACGGAACTGCGAGTATCCTCTAGAAGTCCGGGTGCGACAAATGGTATCAGAGCCTGTCTGCCTGTAGGATCCCTTTTACTGGTCGCAGTTGAGTCTAGAAACTATTTTGTAGCTATATAGGAAAAATGAAATGTGAGAGTAGGAATTCTGTTCTTTTTCTTTTTTCCCCACCCACCCTCCCTTTTTCTGGTAAGGAAGTGCAACGTTGTTTCCTCTCCTCGTCTAAACTTTCAAGTTAGGATTTCACGTATCCTGGTTTCTCTAGGATGGTTCTATCTACTAGACCATAGGAATGGAGGTGGTTGGGACATGATTTATCATGTTGCCTACTCACGATTGAGAACGGAGGCACATAAGCCCCGGAAGCAGATCCTCTATTCCTTAAGCAGTAGATATTGATCCTCTACAAGCCCGGATGGGTTTCTCCGTAGTACCTCAGGTGTTTGTGGTCTCCTGTTTCCCAGTTGTTGCTTCGATATCGTCCTTCATAAATCTTCTCTTCCATTGTAACAACTTATCTGTTGATCCGTTGTTAACCTCCATCCTTGCTCCATGCTACCTTCTTACCGTCTGAAGTAATCCTTTTAAGCACTTATATTGGATTTTGTTATCCGGTTAGTGTGTTAATCTTGGCATCCTCTTCAGGATGGAAAGTGGTGACGAAGAACCCACACTGCCACCCGAGATGGGGAAAGTGCTGTCTCAGATGACACAAGTCATAAAGCAGATGCAGCAGAACCAAGACCTTGGGAATAATGGCAACGCCCGGGTGTCTATTCGGGAGTTCCGTGGGCAATCCATGTCTTGGTGGGAGAACTTCCAAGAAATGAGAGGTTCTAGTGTGGCAATCACATGGGAGGATTTCAAGCAAGCCTTCGTGCGCCATCACATTCCCGATGGGCTCATGGAGAAAATGTGTGAGGAATTCTATTCTTTCACACAAGGCAATTTGGACGTTCTCGAATACCAAAGAGAGTTCAATCGTCTGGCTCGCTACGCCGGAGAGGAAATCTCCACGGAAGCGAGAAAGATGGCAAAGTTCCGCAGGGGTCTCAACCCGGAACTCAAGTATGCTCTCACCAACGTCAAGGCCAAGAATTTTGAGGACCTCATCAACATTGCAATAAATGAAGAGCATGGGCGCAAATTGGTTGAGGAATCTCGTAAACACTCTCGTGAACAGGCTAATCTCTCAAAAGCTATCATTCCTCCACAAAAACGAAGAGTTTGGGTTCCATATACCACTCCAACACCGCCCATTTGCTTGCCAAGCCCGGTAGGATTTCTTGCCCGCCCTCCCACCCCAGTGGTATCTTTAGGAGGTGCTCCATCTCAGCCAAGTCCAACAGCTCCTCGTTCTGATAGTACATGCTTCAAGTGATGTCTACCAGGACACTACTCTTACAAGTGCCCGCAGAACAAGCTACCATCACTACCTATCCCTAAGGTCAATCATGTGATGGTACACACTTCTTCGCCTAGGCCCCGCAATAGGAACAAGTCTGTCTTGAGAACTGTGAGGGTGAACCATGTCAAGGCCCAGGGAGCAGAAGAATCTCCAGAGGTTGTAATGGGAACACTTCTTGTGAACTCGTTTCGTGCTAAAGTCTTGTTCGATTCTGGTGCTCCACACTCCTTCATCTCTCAAAACTTTGCAAACACCAGTAAAATCAACTTCGAACAGTTGTCTATCCCTCTCCTAGTGAATCACCGGGATCTAGCTGGCAAAGCAATAAAGTTAGCCAGAACATCGAGATCACAATTGGAAACCATCCATTCCAGGAATCTCTGATAGCTCTCCACTCTTCAGATATTGATGTCATTCTTGGGATGGATTGGCTGGTAGCCAACAAAGCAGTCATTGATTGTCCTGCTAAGTCTGTCAAAATCACACACCCTTCTGGCCAGATAGTCTACTTCCATGCTGAAAATCCAGTTGTTCAACTCTACAATCTCAATGCAAATCCTCTACCATCTATTGAAACTATTCCGGTGGTTTGCGAATTCCCTGACGTCTTTCCAGAAGAGTTGCCAGGAATGCCTCCGGACAGAGCAGTTGAGTTCGTCATCGAACTTGAACCAGGTACTGCTCCAATCTCTAAGCATCCATACAAGATAGCTCCTCCTGAACTGAAGTTGTTAAAGGAGCAAATCGATATGTACATGGAGAAAGGTTACATTCAACCTAGTTCCTCGGCTTGGGGTTGCCCAACTCTGTTTGTTGCGAAGAAGGATCAAACAAAGAGACTCGTTGTTGACTATCGTCCTCTTAACGAGAAAACCATCAAAAACAAGTATCCAATTCCTCGTATCGACGATCTCTTTGATCAACTTGTTGGAGCCTCAATATTCTCCAAGCTGGACTTGAGAATGGGTTACCATCAAATAAAGATCAGAAAGGAAGATATTCCAAAGACAGCTTTCACCACTCGCTACAGTCTATATGAATACACCGTCATGTCCTTTGGTCTCACCAATGCACCCGCGACCTTCTCTCGACTCATGAATTCTGTCTTCCATGAATACCTCGACAAGTTCGTTGTGGTATATCTTGATGACATTCTTGTCTACTCAAAATCCGAGGAAGAGCATGAAGAACATCTTCGTCTCACTCTCATGAAACTTCGCGAGCATCGTCTTTATGCCAAATTCTCCAAATGTGAGTTCTGGATTCCAGAAGTTTCTTACCTTGGTCATATCATCTCTGCCAAGGGCATAGCCATTGATCCAGAAAAGGTTAAAGCAATTGTTGATTGGAAACCTCCTAAGACGGTGAAGCAAGTAAGAAGTTTTCTTGGCTTGGCTAGCTATTGCCGTCGTTTCGTCCAAAACTTCTCCAAGATTGCCAAACCTCACACTGATCTCACAAAGAAGGACAAGAAGTTCGTTTGGTCTCCACAATGTGATGAAAGTTTCAATCTCCTGAAGACTAAACTCACTTCTACACTAGTTCTGGTTGGCCCAGATACTACCAAACCTTTCCAGATATTATGTGATGCTTCTCTCCAAGGTCTAGGAGCAATTCTTATGCAAGAACGTCAAGTTGTGGCTTATGCTTCACGTCAGTTGAACGCACATGAGCTCAATTATCCCACACATGACCTTGAACTTGCAGCAGTTGTGTTTGCCCTCAAGAAATGGAGACAATACTTGTTGGGTAATCGCACTGAAATCTTTTCCGATCATAAGAGTCTGAAATACATCTTCACTCAACCGGATCTAAACCTCAGGCAAAGGAGATGGATTGAAAAGATCAAAGACTTCGATCTTACCATTTCTTACACTCCAGGCAAGGCTAATGTTATGGCCGATGCTCTCAGTCGCAAGTCGTATTGCAATAATCATGGAAAGCCAACCTCCACTTCATGAAGAATTCCAGAAGCTGAACCTTGGTCTTGTTCCTCAAGGTTATCTTGCAAACTTGACAGCCAGTCCAACTCTTGAGGACAAGATTCGTTCTGAACAACTTCGTGATGCTGAGATCAAGAAGATCGCAAATAACATCAAAGCAGGCAATGTGAAGTATGAGTGCTTCTCAATTGATGACAAGGGAACTATGTTCTTCGAAGGACGCATTGCAGTTCCTCAAATTCAAAGTCTCAAAGATGTCATTCTCAAGGAGGCTCATGAAACTCCTCTATCCATACACCCTGGAAGTACAAAGATGTACCAGGATCTCAAAACACTGTATTGGTGGTCTGGCATGAAACGTGAAATTGCTCAATACGTTTCTGAATGCGATGTTTGTCAACGTGTTAAGGCAGTTCATCAGAAAATAGCCGGTCTTCTCCAACCTCTAAAAATTCCTGAGTGGAAATGGGACATGATTGAAATGGACTTCGTCACTGGTTTTCCAAAGTCCAAGAAGGGCAACGATGCAATCTTCGTTGTCATTGATCGTCTCACTAAGGTAGCTCACTTCTTTGCTGTCAAAGAAACAATCTCAGCTAGCTAGTTAGCAGAGCTCTACACAGCAAAGATTGTTCCTCTTCATGGTGTTCCATTGGAAATAAGCTCAGACCGTGGAAGCATATTCACTTCCCATTTCTGGAAAAGCTTTCAAGAAGCATTGGGCACCAAACTTCTGTTCAGCACAGCTTATCACCCTCAGTCTCAAGGGCAAGTCGAAAGAGTCAATCAGATTCTCGAGGATATGCTCAGAGCATGTGGTCTCTCCTTTGGCATGAAATGGGAGGAATGCCTTCCATATGCTGAATTCTCCTACAACAACAGCTTCCAGGCAAGCCTAGGCATGGCACCATTTGAAGCTCTCTATGGCCACAGATGCAGGAGTCCAATCAATTGGTCTGGAGCTGGTGAACGTTCACTCTTAGGCCCTGACATTGTTAAGGAAGCCGAAGAGAAAGTTCGAATCATTCGTGATAATCTCAAGATTGCTTAGTCTCGTCAGAAAAGCTACTATGACAGCAAGCACAGGGATATGATCTATGCACCTGGTGACAAAGCATATCTCCGTGTAACTCCCCTCAGAGGCACTCATCGTTTTGGTGTGAAAGGAAAACTTGCACCAAGATACATTGGTCCTTTCAACATTCTCTCAAGGCGTGCGGAAAATGCCTATCGTCTTGAACTTCCAGAAAAGTTATCCAACGTGCACGATGTGTTTCACGTGTCACAGCTCAAGAAGTGCTTCAAAGACCCAGGTCGTGCAGTTGATCATGATTCCATTGAACTGCAAGAAGACCTCTCTTATGAGGAGCACCCTATTCGCATTCTCGATGAGGCCGAGCGCAAAACTCGCAACAAGAGCACCAAGTTCTTAAAAGTGCAGTGGTCTCATCATTCCGATAAAGAGGCAACGTGGGAGACCGAAGAGGATCTTCGCAAGAAGTATCCGGACCTTTTCTCTTCTTAGTAGGAATCTCGGGGCGCGATTCCTTCAAGGGGGAGGGGGCGTTTTGTAACATCCCAAGTATGAAAAACTCCCAACTTAGAATGTTTGTTTCTTGTTTTTATTTCAAATGCATCATGTCATCATATCCACACATGTGTTGAATTTGAATTTCAAATCAAATGACAAATCTTTTGTTTCACACTTGGTCTGTTACAACTTTTTCAAATAAAACTTTCAAATCAAACCATTTATTTGTTTCCAATAAACTTGATTTTCCAAATAATTAACTTGCTAAATTTTCAATATTTCAATTACTGCAACAATTCAATCAAATTCAATTAAAATTCAAACATCCAAAAATATTTAAAAATTTTAAAACAAAACATCATGCAACTGGGCATTTACAGTGCTTAATCAATAGAAATTAATTTCATAAATTTTGAAACCCAAAAACTCTTTCAAATTCATTCCCTTGCTTTCTCTACAAACAAAATTAAAAAAAAAGCACAAGAAGAAAAAAATATAAAAGGAAGCGTTGGGGGAGGCAGGCCAGCCCAAGTGGGCTGAGCCCACCACACCCCACGAGGCCCAAGCGACCCCCCATCGCTGTCATCTTCTACCTCTGTACGGAGACAGAGAAAAGGGGAGGCTCCCCCACCTGCAAGCTTTTCCTCCTCCCCCTCCACCTACTTAACTCCCCTCTCCCCTCCAAACCCTAGCTCTCCCTCTTCCTCCTCCACAGCCGCCGCCACCTTCTCTCCTTCCCTCTTCCTTTTCCTGCCTCCTCTCTGAAGATTTTCTCTGAACCTTCTGTAACACAACCATGGCCGGAACTTGGCGGGGGTGAGGTAGCTGTTGTGGTCGACGACGGAGGCTCTCAACGGCGGGAATGGAACCGTGGGGTTGCCACCTCAACTTTGGTGAAGGGAGCAGGGCCGGAGGACGCCTACACCGCGCGCGCCGTCAAGCTTTTCCGCCGCCGAGCTCCGTCCGTCAGGCTGTGCCTCGTCCGCCTCCCGCTCGCCAGGCCATCGAGGTGAGCGCCCCTGTCCCCGTACTCCTTCCCCTCTGTCTCCCTCGCACCACGCAGCACCCGCAAGCCCAGCACCCCTCGGGCACACAGCGATCGCAGCCGGCCTCGTCGATCTGTTCCTCGTCATCGTTCAGTCGACTGAACGTGATTCAGATTCGTCCAGTCCGCACCCCCCCACCTCAAAAACCTGCGCATACTGTATCCATCACAAATGCAACAGCAACCCAACTGGTTAGCCCCTTCCCACGCGCACCCTGGATCCCAGGTTCGAGTCCCCTGTGTAGCAAAAGCCACCCTTTTTCGGCCTTTTTCTTCTTTTTTCCAGAAATCCAGAAAAACAGATCTGAGGCTTTATTTGTAAAATCCATAACAAATTGAATATTGCTCCAATTTGAATGATTCAAGTTTCTGTGGATTCAGAATCTTGCGCTCTTTCTATTAGTCACAAAGTTGCAACAAGTTTCTGTAATAATTTTTGCACTAAATAATTAAATACAGAAAATGCAATAAAAATTGGAAACTTTGGGAATTCATAACTTTAGTTCTGTTCATCCAATTTGAGCAAGCTTGGGCTCTAAAAATTTGTCTTAACAAACTCTACACATTGGTATTTTATTTGGTCACAATTGAATTAAATTTGAACATGTTTCCCTCTGTTTACCAAAAAGGGCAGAATAAGAATACTTATGAAAAGTTGCATAATAAATTCAATAATAACCCAAAAATTATGTTTGATAGCTCTAAATGTTCAGTGAAACATTTGCTACATGTTTTCAACCTTTTCAATGCAATTTGTTTACTGTTTTCTAATTAAAAGTGGTGCAATAATTCAATGCTTTAATTAAACCCTTTAAATTGCAAAATTCATAACTTGGGCAATTCAAATCCCATTCCAACATGTAAAATATGTTTTCTACCCCATTTTTCATAAACTTCGCAAATATCAACTTTGTTTTCTATTTTGAATAATTTAAATTGCTGAAAACAACTGTTTCTTATTTAATGCAATTAAAATTGCCAAATTAATAACTTGCTCATTTTAAATCCAAATTCAACAAGTGAAACATGTATTCCACCTAAAATTTTGTGTATTTTTTCCAAATATGAATTTTGTTATCTATTTTGAACAATTAAAATTGGTGAAAACTACAAATGCTTGTGTAACACCTTTAAGAAGCAAATTTTCATAACTTAATAAATAAAATTCCAAACTTGGTAAACCTTATTTCAAATTGTTTCTATTGTTGTTTTATTTTTGTTTTCCTCATCCATGAATCATGCTAATCCACTTTAACATGTTGGTTAGTTATAGATCAATTAACCCAACCTTAATTCATGGGCTTTCCATATGCAATCCAATTGCATATGGGTCCATTTAAATATGTTTACCATGTCAACTTGCTTATCTTTGATGCATCAATTAAATTGTCATGCATCATCCCATGTTTGTGCATTATGCCATGTTATTGATTGTTGTCTATCTTCGTTGTTGTTTGCTTCTTCTCGAATAGACGACGACGTTGAGACAGACGAGGTTTACGATACTATTTCAGAGGAGTTAGCTCAGTACCAGGCTACTGAGTTTGCAGGCAAGTATTCACTCACATGAACCATTGTGTTCCTTTCAACATTGGATACCGATACTTTCCGTTGTCTATTCTGCTAGCCCTATGAATCGTTGCTTCTGTTCCGAACCTATCACATGTTATCCTTTAACCCTGATATAGCCTCACCTCCACACCTATAACCCATTTGCTTGTTGCCCGTTTCTTACTAGCATGCTTAGGGTTGTTTCTGCTCGAGTCTGTTACCCGTTACTTTCTGTTACCATATTTCATTATGTTCTGGGGCTCGCTGTTAAACAATCAACCTGTTAATGTTATGGGTAATAATAATTTGATGATAAGGCACTGGCAGGAGGCCTGGCGTGGTTTTGAGGCCTGCTAGTGTCGACCCTAATTAGGAGAAGGGTCTTGTCTACTGATCCATGATGAGCGTGCTCACCGCATCCGGGTGGTGGTATGGAACCGCCCTCGACTTTGACCTGATCCGCAGTTTGTCCGAAGAGCCACACTTAGTTCGGGTGTTCCATTTGACTCATACGCATGAATGGGTCGCTCCCATGGTTACTGTTGATAATGATGACGCACACATATAGGGCGTGGCCTGTATTGCCGGGGTGTTGCGTCCTGCGGGAGTTTTGCACACTTGTGCTGAGTATTCGGATGCGTGGCTGGGACCTAATAGCTCCGTGGCTCCTAGTACAGGCTGTAGAGATGGTTCGAGTCGTGTTGAGTCCACCTGAGTTTTAGTTGGTGGCTCGAGTGTGTACGGGTACTGGAGCACACCCTGCAGGGATGAATCTTCTCGAGAAGCCGTGTTGTCCGCGGTTATGTGACGACTTGGTGAAAGTACTGGCTAACAAGTACTCAGACAACTTACACCTAACTATAACAACTTGACTAGTAATATAGATTACTTCCACCTTAAGAATGATGTCATCTTAATCCAACTGTGTGAGTTATCCTCGGATTGCTTCTTTGGATAAGGGGCGAGATCCAGGATGGGTTTGTTTGGAGTTAGTTATAGTTGGTTCCGATACGCTATCTTATCTCCTTTCTGTTAGCCGGAAGTTATAGAATGCATCTGTAGTTGGTTATTGCAGCCCGCTGCCGCATCTTTTATATCACCCTTTCTTTCGTTGAACCCAAAGCATCTGTGCTTGATGTTGTGGGGTACACTTTGGTGAACTGTGAGTCTTGCTTGCCAGTACGTTGTTGTACTGACCCCTTTGGGGCTGTGGCTTCCGCAGACTACGCTTACGAGGATCCCCGTGATGGCTACTACGTGGAGTACGACGAGGCTGTTGACGAGTAGATAGCGGACCCGGGCAGGATCGAGACTTCGTGGATGGGCTCCGTTTTCCTTTCATTGCCGGCCTCTTAGGCCTATTTGGTTTTGTCTGTACTCAGACCTGTTGGATGCTTCCGCTATGATGTAATGATGAAATGTTGGGACATGTGTCCTCTGGATGATTGTATTTGCTATCTCTGCTCTAGTGAGAGCTATTTGCAACTTATTTCCATCTTTTGTGTCTTAGAGATATGTTGTGCTATCACTATGTTCAACGCCGTTGACGTAGCATGTGTGTATGGTATGAAGTACGTCAATGATAGTATCCTGATTTCTATGGGATGGTTTACGTAGACGATGAACAATAGGGGTTGGTTGTCACACATACGTGTGTTGGTCTACTCGTAGAGATGCGGGTGCGGTAAGCCCCGTAATCCAATCAACTACTGTTCAACGGAACTGCGAGTATCCTCTAGAAGTCCGGGTGCGACACCATGGAGTGGCAAGACGCCACCGAGCAGCAAGACACCACCGCTACAGCCCAAGATGATCATGCGGCCGGGCCGCGGGTAGAAGAAGTGAGTGATACAAGACCTGATCCCGCTGCAGAGCAGCGGGTAGAAGAGACCGTGGTGGAGCCCGTCCTCCAGGACCAAGTGCAGCCCAATGCTGCACCGGGTAGCCAGCCTCCCGTGCCGCCTACCCAGCAGGTGACTCCACCCAGTGCTCCAATTCCTCCACCAACACAGACAGCACCATCGCCTCCGCCAACTGCTTCTCGCAAAATGCCTCCACCCACTTCTCGGCCAGATGCTTCTCCTAGCCCCAGGAAGATTATCAAGTCTGAGACCAAGGCCATCCGGCAGCAGCCAAAGCGCGGTGCTTCGCAAGACGGACAGCAGATGTCGCCTCCCAAGCCGCAAGACGCGCCATCCGGGAAGCCGCCGAGGAGCAAGCAGCTAGTGCTCTCCGCGCCCACCCCCAGCGCCAATACGGCTGCCTCTGAGTCTACTAGCCCTGTTGAGAATCAAGGTGCAAGTGCTGGCGGCCGCGCGAAGCCCAGCTTCCCGGAATACATGATGACTATCTCCCAGCGCCATGAGATCAAACTGGCAACGGGAGAGAAAAGATTGGCTGCTCTAAAGGAAGGCCAAGCTGTGGCGACCAACACCAAGTCCAAGGGCAAGGCAGCAGCAGTTCCCGAGTTGCGCTCGCATGAAGAAGATGATAACGAGGTTGAATCAGAAGGCCTCACCGCGATCCTGGACCGAGTAGGGTTTGTCGACCCAGCTTGGAACAGCAAGGCGCTTGGCAACCCCAACTGGGATGGGATCGAGTTGGGCCAGATCGACCACTACCGCGTCGATTGGAACAAGCCTAATGTCGGTGCTGTCCCCATGACGATCGCAAGCCCCACCTGCACCTTGGCCGGGAAGCTGTTCGTCATGCGCAAGGCTGCAGAGGACAACGAGCAAAGCTACGTTGTAAGTCTTCTATCTTCTTTTTTGTATTTTCCGAGTTGTTGTTTCTCCTTTCTCTTCTTTTTTCCTCTTTTCATCTTAGTCATTCCCCCAGTCGCCGAGATTCGGGCCGAGTAGGCGAAAACTCAACCGAGTTGCCGTCTACTCGGGGAAAATCTTCAAAAAATCTTAAACTTTTTCTCTTCTTCTCTACAGAATAGCCTCTAGAAGAGGACAAGGCTATTCCGCCGGCTTCTCTGGAACCACCGCATCGCCAAGGACCATCTTGAGGCTCTTGAAGCCGAGAAGAAGGACACTGCTACGGTGGAGCAGGCGGCCCTGGACCGTACTATCCAGATCTCTGAGGTTGAAGGTAAGCTTTCAGCAATTCGGTTTGTGCGTTTTGTGTTTACGCCCGTGTTTGCTTTCTGCTTTATTTTTGTTTTCTCTGCAGGCAAGCTCAACGACTTGATTGAAAAGCATCGCGACTGCGAAGTTTTCGCTGCCTCTGCCCAGAGCAAAATCACTACTTTGGAGGGTGAGTTGCCTTTCCTTTTCTGTACTCGTTTTTCTTCTTTCTTGGTTACTCTGCTGACACTGTTGTTCTTCTCGCAGAAGAGTACAAGAAATTCCGGGAGCAACACCTGAACTGCCTCATGCCTGCCGAGGTGCGGCAACAGCTGGAAACCCGAGAAGCTGAGATCAAGAAAGAGCGCACCGCCGAGATGGCAGAGTTCGAGAAGATGCAGGTCAAGCTGAAATCTGCCCTCCAGGATGCCCTCGACCAGGTTGCCGAGAAGGAGGAGATCAAGAGTACTGCCACGGCCAGAGAGAAAACGCTTGAGCTGGAGATCTCATTGCTGAAGAAACATAACGAGCAACTCGTCCTCCAGATCTCAGACGCGCGCAACATTGAAGACAGGCACATCTCGGATGAGAACGACTGGAAAATCAAGCTGGGAGCCTTGCTAGTGGATTTGGAATGTAAGTTTTCTCTTCTCTACACCTGAATGTTTCTCTTCTCTGCCGCTTTTCTACCTAGTTTCATCTTTTTCCTGCCTCTGATTCTAACTCTTGCTAGTTTCTTTTTCAGATATATTCCCTGATCTCCGCTCTGCTAGCGTGCCTGCTCTGGCGAAGGCAAGAGAACTCCGAGCTGCATCCGGAATGCCCCGACACCAAGTCAACCATCAAAGATTATCTTTTGAGCATCAAGTCTCAACTCCGCTCCCTCAAGGGCTTGGGCACCTCCATGGTGTCCACTGCATACAAATTGCACGATCTGTTCTGGCCGGATCAAGCTGCGCCAGACAGCTTCAGCGAGATCGCCGAGAAGCTGAACGGGGTGAAGGCCGAGTTGAAGAAATGGCGCGCCTCTACATCTCGGGCAGGAGCTGATCAGCTGCTGCACTTCATCACCAGCTGGTACGAGAATCTCAATCTCGACAGGATCCTCATTATGCGTGAAGACTCCAAGTGGACCACGAACTCCGATTGCGTTACTCGCCGGAAAGCAGTGGCATATGAGATTGCTTCCTACGCCGACACCGCCACCTTAATCGACGGCCTCCCCAAGCCAGATACTGAGCCTGAAGATGAGGACGAGGACGATGAAGATGACACCGAGTCGGAATACTTGAGCATGTTTGAGGAAGGTGCTACAAAGGGAGCATCCGAGAAGGGGAAAGACAAGGTCGACGCAGAAGCCGAGCAGCCGCAACCCAGCGTCCAGGAGGCCACCATCACCACCGAGATGGTGATCCAGCAGCCGGCTCCCGAGTTGAGCGCGACTAGCACCTACCCGATGCCCAGCTCGCAGTCTACTCCGTCCACCTCTGTCACGGATCCCATCTCGGTTGCCACCGCGACCTCTGATCCAGTTGCCTCCGCCAACCTTGATGCTGCTAACGCCAACGCGGACAACACCGCCACTTCCAATGAGTGAAGCCTGAATAACTT
Organism: Alopecurus myosuroides; assembly: GCA_028641055.1. Lineage (NCBI taxonomy): Eukaryota > Viridiplantae > Streptophyta > Magnoliopsida > Poales > Poaceae > Alopecurus > Alopecurus myosuroides. The sequence continues at coordinate 240,588,114 of CM054061.1, forward strand.
TTACCTTTGAGCTTTGATTAGATCCCCGGGATGTCGGGTGCAAATGTAACCGTACAATTATGTCTTTGTTGCTACTCAGTTTTATTTCAGTTGAAGTTTTTAGCAACTCTGGCTCAATGCCGGGTTGCGTTATTATGCAAGTCCCCGAGTGGCATTTTTTATCCACTCTCTCTTTTTGTCTCAACTCTTACCTGCCACTTGTGGCTTTTTTGGTAGTCGAGTCACAAGATTTCAAAGATTGAGTTTCAAATACTTAGCCACTTAGAAAAATTCATAGTAACGCTGTCCACCACTTAGCTGAAAAAAGACCACGAAAAACAGAGAAGAACACCCTACTCGGTTGCTACACCTCTCTTCTCCTTAGCAATTTTTCGTGTGTTCATTGACCTTTGGCTTGTTCTCTTGCTTGCCATGAAGCCGGATTACTGACAGCAGCAGAGTCGAAGAGTTGGCCCTTAGGTTTAAACATATTACTAAATATACTTATGAAATTCTAAGTAGAGCAACTGAGTAGACAAAAGTAAAACAGAGTAGAACAACACAGAACAGATTTGGACAAGGGCAGTCCCGAGTTTGAATTCGGAGTGCCTACTAGAATTTTAACTCGGTTGAGGGGATACATACAACTTTCTTCTCACGAATGAAAACGGCGGAGTAGAGCTACATTCCAGGGGCGCTTAAATTCCTCTCCTGCTCTATCCGGCCTGTTCTTCTGGGGTGCATGTGCGTCAACTAGATATTAGGCATCATTGTGCAAAGCCTTGCTCACAATGAAAGGCCCTTCCCGCGGAGGAGATAGCTTGTGCATCCCGGCCGTGCGCTGCACGAGCCTAAGGACCATGTCTACTTCTCGGAAAACCCTTGGGTTCACTTTCCGGCTGTGATAACGCCTCAAGTTTTGCTGGTAAACAGCTGAACGTGACAGAGTTAGCTCTCTTGCTTCTTCTAGCAGTTCAACGTCATTTTCTCGAGCTTCTCTCGCCTCCGCCTCAGTGTAGAGGGTTACTCGGGGCGAGTCATTCTCTAGGTCAGTGGGCAACACGGCCTCAGCTCCATATACCAGGAAGAATGGTGTGTATCTGGTTGACCGGTTAGGGGTAGTCCTTAGACTCCACAACACCGCTGGCAACTCGTCTAGCCAACACCCAGGTGTTTTCAGCAGTGGCTCAATCAGCCTTGGCTTTATGCCGTATAGCACCATGCCATTTGCTCTTTCAACTTGCCTATTGGAGGCAGGATGCGCAACAGATGCAACATCTAGCCGGATCTGCTTCTCCTTGCAGAATCTCGCAAAAGCACCCTCAGCAAAGTTTGTGCCATTATCAGTAATGATGCTGTGCGGGTAGCCGTATCTCAGTATCACATCCTTCAGAAAAATCATAGTTGTGGCTCCATCGCACTTCCGAATAGGCTTTACCTCAATCCACTTGGTGAACTTGTCAACCATGACCAGGATGTGAGTCATGTTACCTCTAGCTGGCTTGAAAGGACCCACCATATCCAAACACCAAACAACAAATGGCCAAGTAATGGGAATGGTCTTCAACTCGGAAGCTGGCATGTGAATCTTACTTGCAAATCTCTGGCAGCCGTTGCACTTTCTCACTATGTCTTCAGCTTGCTTCAAGGCAGTGAGCCAAAAGAAGCCATGCCGAAAAGCCTTGTTGACTAGAGCCCGAGAAGAGGCGTGATGCCCGCATTCTCTTGTTGCAGCACGCCAGTAGGACTTCTTCAATGCAGCACCTCGTTGAGGATAGTATAGCCCTTGGATCTTCTCTGAATCTGTCTGGCTGTGACCTCGTCACTCGGCAAGGTGCCATCCGTTAGAAAGAATAATATGGGCATAGCCCAACTCGGTGTCTCCCGCGTGGGAAACACTGGTTCGTGCACTTCCATTGGATCAGCCACCAATACCTCTTCTGAGTTGGAGACGAGTCCCCGAGCACTCAGCAAGGACCCCCTCGATGAATGCGACAGTCCCCGAGTTGGGAGGGGCAGTCCCCGAGTAAGAAGGGACAGTCCCCGGGTTGCAGGTGCCAGTCCCCGGGTAGGAGACGGCAGTCCCCGGGTTCTCTTTTGCAGCCTCCCAGTTGATCTCCATGGGAACAGCTTCCTCGCCTGGCAGAGAAGGAACGAATATAGACTCCGAGTTGGGGGATGGCTTGATAGATGGCTTTCTCAAATGCTCCAAGGCTATCCCAGCCGGGATGTATTGCCGAGAAGACCCCAACTTGGACAGCTCATCAGCTACGTCGTTCTCTGCTCGGTGTATATGTTGGAACTCGCATCCTTCAAAGAAACCAGTCATGGTCTGCACCAGAAATCGATATGATGCCATGTTGGCATCTAGAGCATCCCAAGTGCCGGATACCTGCTGCACCACCAAATCCGAGTCGCCATAACAGATGATGCGTTGCACGCCAACCTCCTTGGCTACCTTCAAGCCGTGTACCACAGCCTCATACTCTGCTACATTGTTGGATGCCTTTAAATGGATCTGCAGCACATATTTGAGTTTATCTCACTTGGGTGACGTGAGTACCATGCCAGCACCAAGGCCTTCCTTCACTTTGGAGCCATCAAAATGCATCTTCTAGTAATTGGCTACTAGCGAAGGAGGCTCATAGTGCACCTCAGCCCAATCCACCAGAAAATCTGCTAAGATTTGTGACTTGATGGCTTCTCTTCTCGCGTACGAAGGAGCGTACGCTGCTAGCTCAATCGCCCAGTTGGCTACTCTGCCACTTGCTTCCTTGTTGCCCATGATGTCCGAGATGGGAGCAGAACTCACCACTGTGATGGGATGCTCTTGGAAATAGTGCTTCAGCTTCTTGGCGCCCAGGTACACGCCGTAAGTCATCTTCTGGTAACGCCCAGGTACACGCCGTAAGCTGGATAGCACCTCACTTTGATAGTATACTGGCCGCTGCACAGTCTTGCCTTCCTCTTCTCTTTCCACCACAATCACCACACTGACTACTCGGTTGGTTGCAGCAATGTATAGCAACATTGGCTCTTTGGGTAGCGGACTAGCCAGGATGGGAGCGCTACCCAGCTTGGCTTTCAACTCCTTGAATGCTACATCATCTTGTGGCGTCCAGACAAACTTGTCACTCTTCTTCATCAATTGATACAGAGGCAAGGCCTTCTCGCCCATTCTGCCCAGGAAGCAGCTCAGAGAAGCCAAGCAACCAGTGAATTTTTGCACATCCTTCAGTGATCTCGGCACATACATGCTCTCTATAGCTTTTATCTTTGAAGGATTGGCCTCAATACCCCGACTTTGATACCAAGAAGCCGAGTAGATTGCCAGCTGGGACGCCAAAGGTGCATTTAGTCGGATTCCGCTTCATTTTGTACTTGCGCAAGTTGGCAAATGTTTCCTCAATGTCACTAAGTAGAGTATGTGTTTTATTCGTTTTGATGACAATGTCATGTACGTACACCTGCACATTCTTGCCAATCTGATCATGCAAGCATTTCTGCATGCATCTCTCATAGGTAGCCCCAGCATTCCGCAACCCAAAGCACATGACACGATAGCAATAAGCCCCGTATGGGGTAATAAAGGCAGTCTTTATTTGATCAACAGGGTTGAGAGCTATCTGATGAAAACCAGAGTAGGCATCTATGAAAGACAAAAGCTCACAACCAGCAGTGGAATCGATCACCTGATCTATGCGGGGTAGCGGAAATGGATCCTTGGGGCAGGCCTTGTTCAGGTCGGTGTAGTCCACGCACATGCGCCATGCGGTATCGGCCTTGGGGTCCTCCTTCTTCTTCTCAACCATGACCGGGTTGGCTAGCCAGTCCGGATGCAATACCTCCATGATAAAGTTGCTTATCAGCAACTTGGTGATCTGATCACCGATAGCCTTCCTTCTCTCATCACCAAAGCGGTGCATAGCCTGCTTAACCGGCTTGGCGTCATGCCGCACATGCAGCGAGTGCTCAACCAACTCCCTCGGGACACCCGGCAAATCCTCATTGGACCAGGCAAAGACGTCCCGATTCTCACGGAGGAAGTGGATGAGCTCGCTTTCCTATTTCTCTCCCAACCCGGCGCCAATGATGGAAACACGGTCTGGGAACTCAGGATCAACGTGGACCTTCTTTGTCTCCTGGGACGCCTGGAACGCAGTCCCGTACTGGGAACTCGGCATGCTAGGCGCACCACCTTGCGCTGCTTGCGCCATAGTCACCACCTCGTGTATCTTCTTCTTCTCGGCAGCAATGACCATGGACTCTGTCAGCTGAGAACTAGCAGAGGCACACTCCAAAGACCTCTTGTAATCACCCGAGATGGTGATGACTCCATTGGGACCAGGGATCTTCATCTTCAGGTAGGCAGCATGGGTAGAGGCCATGAACTTGCTGAGGGCAGGCCTACCGAGTAGAGCATGATAGGGCTCTGAAGATCAACTACCTCAAACTGCAAGCTCTCGGTGCGGCAGTTCTCCCTGGTACCGAATAGAACATCCACCCAGATGCGTCCGATTGGAGCACAAGATACTCCCGGCACAATGCCATGGAATGTGGTTCTGCTGGGTAGCAACATGTTCTCGGCAAGGCCGAGCTTGTCCAGTGTGTCCCGGTACATGATGTTGATGCTGCTGCCGTTGTCTATCAGGACCTTGCTGAACCTGACATTCTTCTCAGTACCCAAGAAGGTGGGATCCACCACCAGAGCGTAGCTACCCGGCTTGGGCATCACCCTAGGATGATCAGCTCTGGACCACGTGATCTCTTGGTTGCACCAGTGCAGGTAGTGAGGCACAGCAGGGATCACAACATTGACCTCCATTGCACGCCTGTGCAGTGACTGCTTGTCGGCGGGCTCAGTGGTGAAGATCATGTAGCTCTCATGGTGTTCCTGGTACTGGTTGCGGTCTTCCCCACCATTGTTGCCATTGTTGTTGTTGTAGTTCCTGTTGTTGTTGTTGTTGTTGTTGTTGTTGTTGTTGTTGTTGTTGTTGTTGTTGTTGTTGTTGTTGTTGTTGTTGTTGCGATTGGCTCCCTAAGCCACTTGGTTCACGTTCTCCCTTCTCGGGAACACTGCAGGCCTGGGAGCAGCTGCCCGAATAGGCTGCACATTGGCATTCGCCGCTGGCAGAGGAGGATGAGGGGGCAGGTCCTCATTCTTGGTCTGGTCCCACCAGCTGCACTGCCGAGTAGTGTGGTTGGCTGGTCTACCCGGATGCCGAGTATGGAAGCTGCATGGCCCAACCTTCATGTCCTCAAAGATGAAATTCGGAGCAGGACCCGAGTTGCCGCTACCCTGCTGGGGAGCATTGTACGGCTTCTTGATGCCTTGGCCCTGATTCTGGTTCTGCCCGTACTGGGCTCTAGTAGTTTTTTGCCTTTGGCTACCCCCAGCAGCCGTAGTCACAGCATTGACCTCCTCGAGATCATACCGAGTATCAATCCGGTCACCTCCCCGCTTGTTGCGGAAATCATTGCGCTTGTTGTTGTCATAGTGCTTACTTCTCGGCTCGGGAGAATCGAGCAGAAGCTGAGTTGGGTCGCCGAGTGCGTACATATATGCAATCTTGATTGTCTCGGCGAGAGTACTCGGCATCTCTCTCTGCAGCTTCTGCCAGAACATGTTGTCATGCTTGCAGCCCTGAGCAAACCAAGTAATGGCTTGGGCCTCATTCACACCTTCACAGGTGTTCTTCAAAGTACTCCACCGAGTAAGATACTCGCGGTCAGTCTCCTCTTTCTGTTGCTTGCAAGCGGACAGTTGTTGCGGCCTATTCGGCCTCTTGTACGTGCTGGTGAAGTTGCTGATGAAGGCTTCCGAGAAGTCTAGCCAGCAGTTGATACTGTCCTTGGGTAGGTTGTTGAGCCAAGTCCGAGCTGGACCCTCTAGCATTTGCGGAACATACCGCACAGCCCATCTCCGGTTGCCGCCTGCGATATGCACAGCGGTAACATAGTCACTCAGCCAGTATTCCGGCTTGGTGCTGCCATCATAACATTTGGTCCCCCTAGCCAGCTGGAAATGGTTCACGGAAGGCTCCTCCATGATGCGTCGACCAAAGCAATCTGGGCCTGGTGGCCCCTTGTTCTCGAGTTGCGCAGACCGATTGATACGGTCCAGCTTGTACCTTGCATCACTGGGATCCAACATGCGGTCACCCAGGCGGTCAGTGACATCTCTTGGGTCAGCATAGCCGGCTAGCCCCATCGCCGAGTAGCCATCATCATATCTGTTCTCCTGCACAACCGCGGGCTGCACCACCGGGTTGGCTGCTGGCGCAGCCGCACGCGGCTGTGCTGCAGCTGGCTGTTGCGTCCTCTGCCGAGTAGGCTGAGCGGCAGGATGCCGAGAAGGGCCTGCGTGATCTCCATCTTGCCTCTTGCTGTGAGCTTTACGGGCTTGATAGCCCGCTCCTGCAGTAGTGTGTTTCTGACCGGGCTATCGCGGCACAGCGTGCTGTTTCGCAGCGAGAACCGGGTCGTACACCTTCATCTGTCTGCTCTTCCCAGAGTGCACACTCTGGTCCCTCTCATTGTCGGGAAGCGGCGATGAGGCCTGATCCGTAGATCTGACTGCACGCGAGTGCACAATCTGAGAAGCGCCAGCACCCGGATTAGCTTTCCGGAACTCCTCGTTCTGCCTAGCAGCTTCTAGCACTAACTCATTGAGCCTCTCCTGCTGCCTAGCGCGCGCGTCGCCGGCGAGATGCGGCAACTCCACAGCCACAACCTCTGCAGCTCTAAGATTTTTGGCGGGGGTACTATACTTGGGCCTCGTAGCAGTGTTTAAACTAGCAGACTGGCTAGGAGCCCCACCAACTACTGCCATCTCAGCGCCTAAGTTGCGACGAGTAGCGCCTAGCTTGCTAGGATTCCTAACCATAGGGGTAAAGCCGTGGGCCCTGTTGTACTCATTTTGGTCTAGCTTAAGCTCAAGCCTAACCTTCTCCAGCTCCAGGTGCTCCGCGAGTAGCGCTTGACGCTGCTGGTCGAGTTGCGCCCTCATGGTCATGATCTCAAGCTCGGTGGGAGGCGGCATGCCCATCCGCACGTTGTCGTGGAAGGAGGCACGTAACCCGGAATGTTGTGGGGCGCTTCATAGGGCTTGTGAACCTTTTGGCCAGCACTTGGGCCAGCAGGCTCCTCGATGACTCCCGCGGTAGCGGCCGCGCCCTTCCCGGCATCGATAGCCGGGCCTGTCATCATCACCTCCACGCTGTCCGCAGAGCAGCCAGTTGGCTTCCCGCGGGCAGCGAGTACAGCAGGAGGATCTACCGCGACGAGCACCACCTCTGGGAACTCGCGGATGACGGTGGTGGCGACGTAGACCAGATGCGTGCCGAAGGAGAGCACCGAGCGGCCTGCCGGCATGGGTCTACCGCTGAAATCTCAGGCGTTGTCGGTGACGAAGTCGAAGGAGCCGAATCTGTGGACAAGGCCACAGACCAAGCGCTCCCCCGTAGCAGAAATGAGTCCCGTCCGAACATGAACTCCAGCCAGCGCCGCTGGTAGCCCCACGGTGGGCGCCAACTGTCGTGGTGGTATCACGGCAGATGCCATGGGATGGCTAAAGGTTGGGCCGATGGACGCTGGAGGTGATCGGGGACGGATCACACGGCGAGTAGCCGCGTGTAGGATGTCTCAAGCACTGCAAACAACAAGATCTTACCCAGGTTCAGGGCCCTCGTGTGGAGGTAACACCCCTACTCCTGCCTTTCTCTCTATATGTGTGTTCCGAGTAGCCACAGTACAAAGTATGCCTCTGGGCCGGGTAGCCACTCAGCTGCTCTCTCTAGCTCTAATGCTGTCTCTGGTAAAGACGTGAAGTGAAGCAACGTAGTCCAACATCCCTCGCGCAGGAGGAGGCAGGGCACCTTATATACTGGTGCCCAGCCGAATAGAAAAAGACTATAAGGTACGACTGATGGGACATGCACACTGCAGAACAGAGCACGCCTCCGGCTTCTCGTTGACGCGGGTGCGGGAAGTCGTCGCGCCGTTCGGAGATGGGACCTGTCCACCTTGTCAGTGATATAGGGTAGGCCCCTAGACCTTTCCTGTCCCCTCTGTCAGTGACAGGACTTGACAGGCGCCTACCGCACTGTAGCCACGCCGTAGCGCGGATAATCACGCGCTCCGTAAGTTGAACCGCACGCCGGTACGGACGCAGGATACGCGAGATCCCTTGTCAGAACGGCTCCATTGACTTCTGGCCCGAGTAGAATCACACTCCCTCTACTCGGACCAACAACTCTACTCTGACGAACATAACTTCCTTGATTTCTCCTCTTGGCCATTGGTGGGTACGGCCGGATAGAAACCTACCGGGTAGCAAGTACCGGGTAGCCATCTACCAGGTCAAACATTACCTTGACCTTGCCTTACCCCTACTCGGGGGTAACCCCCCGACAGTACTACTCCTAAGGTGTGATCAACAACATGAAGGATCAACAGATGCCATGAGAATCTTATAGTAGTCAAGAGGAAGTACTTTAGTTGTCAGTGTACTCAGTCCTATATGGAACAATTCAGATAACAACTACTATAGGATCATTCTGTCTTAGTTTATTCCATTGCAATAAGGCATGCAATTGGAGTAATTACTTGGGCAAAGAGTGGTTGTGTAGAATAGTATTACAAGGTAGTATATACCTACTTGTAGTGTACAACATTTAAGAGCCTTGGTACTTGAGATGTTTTACTCTAAGTACTTTTATTCCACGGGCTTTTGATGCATGAGTGATAACTGCATTTGGGATTTATTGGATCTTATTTGGATTTTTGATTGACTAGATCTGTGCATGAAGTTGGAACTTGATGTGCATATGCATGTGCAAACATTGAGTTCTATCTTGATGTTACTGGTCTAGAGGGTATAGGATTAGAATGAGAGCGGTCTGGGTTATCAGCAGAGGGAAACAAGCACAAAAGCTCTAGAAGACCAGGAAGTCAAGAAGGCAGAAGACAATGAAGCCACTGATGGGAATGGACCACATTCCACATTTTGTTTAGAGTTGGTTACATACTTCATCAACACATGGAGATATACCACAAGTGATAAGAAGAAAATCACATGATTAGTTATATCCTTGAAGGGAACATGTAGAAGTTTGATAAATAAACTTATAGAGTTGTCCCGTAGAAGTCAAAACTCAAAGATGTAGAAAGACCATAGTAGTAACAAGTGAATAGGTTATAGTCACTTGTAGGAAAATGTTAAAACTCGAGGAAACTCGAAGATATTTTCAGTAATAATTGAGTCTAAGTCAATGTACACTACATTGTACAAGTTTCTTTGAGCAGTATTCCTCTTGAGACCATTAGATTGAACCAAATGGAGTCCTAAACATAGACAATACCCATTGCACCGGAAGAATATTATTGGTTATTCATCACCTGGTGAATGTACCAAATGTTCTTCAGAAAGTTGTGAGGGGTAGGAAACCATACCTATTCATCGGAGAACGAAACTTGGTATCCACTATGTGGTGGAAATACCACGTGTTCTTCGTGAGACTATTAGGAAGGCCTAGTAACAAGACAGAGTTGTCCTAACAACTGGCATACTATTAGATTATCATACAAGACAGTGGAAGGTGAACAATCAAGACAAGAGGATATACATGCCAAGGTCAATACAAGAAACATATGTGAAGATTCAACGGTCTACAGATGTTCTCTCTACCTATCTTTATGTGAGAGAGGTTGAACTTCGGGACGAAGTTCTTGTTAAGGGGGAGATACTGTAACATCCCAGTGTTTGGGGGGTTATAAGGATCTAAATTTAATATGTGCATTTGCAAAGCATGCATCTAAAAATATGGGAAATTTTGGCGTGAAAGTTTAAATGAATCAAAGTGACCAATGTTTCACTTGACAGGATGAAATAGGTCTAGTTCATCTAGTCAAAAGTATATTTGGAGTGATCTTTATAACAAGTATCTTAAGAAACCAAATCATCTGGTTACACAAACCATAATTGGTTGTGACCAACACAAACTCTCAACAACCTAAACCACAAGTCTTTAAGTGACTTGGGATAATTCACTAGGTATCTAGAACTCAAAGAGGGGTGAGTATCCAAATCACATAGCTAATTATCAAACTTCCACAAGATAGTAATGCACCAGTGAACCATCACAACAGAAGAGATAATACATCCTCTAATCATGAACTCTTTAAGTCATCAACCATTCACACAACATGTTTCTTAATCATCTAATAACTACTAATTTAGAAAAGGAGAGTGAGAGGGATGAGAAGAGTGAAAGAACAGATTCTTTGGGTGAAAATAAGCCTAGGCCGAGTGGTAAAAGTAAGGGAGTGAACCTTTTGACAATGTTAGCCACCAAAGAAGATTTGAGAGAGGATCCTAGCTTAGTACCTATAGTGCTCATGCATAAGGGGGAAATTTTAGTTTCTAATGACATGACTCCTCTTTCTATTGGTGTTTCTAATGTTGTGCAGGAGTTTGATGATGTGTTTCCAGAAGAAGTACCCTCGGGGCTTCCACCATTGAGAGGGATTGAGCATCAAATTGATTTGATTTCTGGATCATCATTACCAAACCGAGCTCCCTATAGGACAAATCCCCAAGAGACAAAGGAAATTCATAAACAAGTACAAGAGCTTCTTGATAAAGGTTATATTCGAATAAGCCTATCTCCTTGTGATGTCCCTGTTATTTTACTTCATAAGAAAGATGGTACTTGGCGCATGTGTGTAGATTGTAGAGCAATTAACAACATCACTATTCGTTATCGTCATCCTATACCACGTTTGGAAGACATGTTAGATGAATTAAGTGGTGCTACTGTTTTCCCTAAAATTGATTTGCGTAGTGGTTCTCATCAAATTAGGATGAAAGAGGGGGATGAGTGGAAAACATCCTTTAAAACAAATTGGTTTATATGAGTGGTTAGTAATGCCTTTTGGATTAACTAATGCACCTAGTACTTTCATGAGATTAATGAACCATGTTTTGAGATATTTTATTGGACAATTTGTGGTTGTTTATTTTGATGATATTCTTATATATAGCCACAATGAACATGAACGCATTGATCATATTACACAAGTCTTGCATGTGCTAAGAGAAAATAAATTGTATGGAAATTTAGAGAAGTGCACTTTTTGCAAAGATAAGGTCATATTTCTTGGATATGTTGTTTCTAAACATGGGATTGAAGTAGATGAATCTAAAATTGAAGCAATTAAAAATTGGCCAATTCCCATGAATGTCAGTCAAGTAAGAAGTTTTAATGGAATAGCTGGATTTTATAGAAGATTTGTGAAAGATTTTAGTACTATTGCTGTCTCTTTGAAAGATTTGACAAAGAAAGGTGTAAATTTCGAGTGGGGTTGCTCAAGATATTGCTTTTGATACTTCAAAAAATAAGTTGATTTCGGCCCCATTATTGATGCTACCAAATTTTAATAGACAATTTGAAATTGAATGTGATGCTAGTGGCATAGCTATTGGAGGTGTGCTAATGCAAGATAAGAAACTTATTGCTTATTTTTCTGAGAAGTTACATGCACCTCAATTGAATTATTCTGTCTATGATAAAGAATTGTATGCATTTGTTAGAGTTCTTGAAGTTTGGAAACATTATTCGTGACCAAAATAATTTATTATACATTTTGATCATGAGGCATTAAGATTTCTAAAGAGTCAATCCAATCTTAATAAGAGACATGCTAAATGGGTAGAATTCATTAAATCTTTCCCGTACATTATTAAACACAAGAAAGGATTAGCTAATGTGGTTGATGATGCTTTATCTAGGAAAAACATGTTACTCACTAAATTAGATGTTCAAGTTTCGGGTATGGAGAGTTTGAAACCCCAATATGCTGAAGATAAAGAATTTTCCACACCATATGCTAAATGTTCTAATGTGATGGCTTGGGATAAATATCATATACATGATGGATTTTTGTTTAGAGCTAACAAATTATGTATTACCGAGTGTTCTTTGTGTTTGATGTTATTGCAGGAATCTCATAGTGGTGGATTAATGGGACACTTTGGACGTGAGAAAACATTACTTATGTTGGATGAAAAAATTTATTGGGCACATATGAGACGAGATGTTTATAGGTTTTTGCAACGTTGCATCACTTTCAATAAAGCCAAATCGAAATCGAAGCCCCACAGTTTGTATACTCCTCTACCCTGCACCAACTACACCATGGGAAGATGTTAGTATAGATTTTGTGCTAGGTTTACTGGGGACTAAAAGAGGGCATGATTCTATATTTGTGGTAGTCGATATATTCTCTAAAATGTCACACTTTATTGCTTGCCACAAAAGCGACGATGCGTCGCATATTGCTAATCTGTTTTTGAGGGACAAACTGAGATTACATGGAGTACCAAGGACTATTATTTCTGATCGTGATGTCAAGTTTATGAGCTACTTTTGGAAGACACTATGGGGGAAACTAGGAACAAAGTTGTTGTTTTCAACAACATGTCACCCCCAAACTGATGGACAATCGGAGGTGGTTAATCGCACATTATCAACATTGTGGCGAACAATGATCAAGAAAAAACTGCGGGATTGAGAGGAGTGTTTGCCACATGTGGAATTCGCATATAACAGGGTTGTGCACTCTACTACTCAGCTTTGCTCGTTTGAAATGGTCTATGGATTCAAGCCCATTACACCACTTGACTTGCTACCACTTCCCATACAAGAGAGAATAAACATGGAGGCATCAAAGAGAGCTGATTTTGTGAACAAGATACATGAGAAGACCAATGAAGCTATAGAGAAGAAAGGGAAGTATGTGGCTGAAAGAGTAAACAAGAAGAGAAAGGAGGTTCTATTCCAACTAGGAGATTTAGTATGGGTAAACTTTCTAAAGGAAAGATTTCCAAAGCTAAGAAATTCCAAATTGTTACCTCGAGGTGTTGGTCCCCTACAAAGTACTTGCAAAGATCAATGACAATGCTTACAATATAGACCTTCCAGTTGATGAGTTTGGTGTGAGTAATTCATTCAATGTTGCTTCTTTGACACCATACCATAGAGATGACCTTGATGCGTTGAGGTCGACGCCTTTTCAAGAGGGGGAGAATGATGAGGACATCCCTAGTATTTTTCCACTTAAACAAGATGAAGTGAGACTTGGACCTATGACAAGGTCAAGGACAAGGCTATTACAACAACAAGTGAATTCACTCCTTATTGATTATGATGTTTGTGATAATGAGAATTTTATACTGCCCAAGTCTATGCATTTATGTATGATCAGGGTTATTGATAACACAAACATGATGGTGGAACAAAACCAAGAGGAGCTAGAAAACAACATGGAGATGCTGGAAAACAAGATTACAAGTGGTGAAAACAAGAGTACCATGGTGAAAACAAACATACAAGGTGGTGAAAACAAGAGTACCTTTGTGAAAACAATCATACAAGATGGTGAAAACAATAGTACAAGTGCAGAAAACAACTACTAGCTTGTTATTCCACACTAAGAGAGAGTGAAAACAAGAGGAGGGCGCCCCATTGGATACCAATGCGCCACATACAAGTCCGAATCCAATTAGGCATGGTTTGTACACCATATTGGATGCACCCCTTAATGTGGGTCGGTTTGTATCCCCTCTTTGAGTCCTAGTAGGAGTGATAGTCCTAGGAGGAGTTGGTGCTTGCGCAAGCCCCCTTGTGGCCGCACCCCTTCCCCTTAAATAGGTACCACCTGCTTGTGGAAAAGTAGAACAAGTTTAAACCAAAGAAACCCTAACCTCTAGATTGTATTGCTGCTAAGCATTCATCTTGAAGTATACCTGCAAAGTTGCGTGATATCATGTTATTCCATTTGGAATAGGGGGATACAGGACCACTCGTGATCTTTGATTGTGTCTGCAAGAGTGTGTAGTTGAGAATATCCAAAGGGATTGATTGTTGTTGCATTAGCAACAGGGGTCATCCAAGTAAGATGTCTCAGTGTAGCACTAGGTATCACAAAATCCTGAAAATACCCACAAAAAGAGAGAGAGCTCATTGAGAAGATCGGGCCACCCCATATCATATGTACTCCCTTAACAAGGAGGAGCTCGAGAATACATCGTGTCTCCGCGTGCTTCCTATCGGTTACATCGTTCCCCTCTCCTTTACTTGTGCTTGTATTGTGTTTATCATTGTTCTTTTCATATAGGTAAATTCATCATAGTTGCATTATCTATTGAATTTACCTTTGTGTCAAGCCTAATCTTGAAGAAAAATTAAAATTGGTCGTAACACCTATTCACCCCCCCCCTCTAGGTGCCCATACTATCCGTTCAATTGGTATTAAAGCCTCGGCTCTTATTATTGGGCTTACCGCCTAAGAGTTTAGTATGGATGGTGATACGGTAGTCACCGGTACCGCGGCACAAGTCATTATGGATGATCTCAAGCAATTGCAAAGTTTCTTGACCTCATCCATGGATGAAAAAATTGATGAGTTGCGAGCTCTCATGTTGCAACTCATGAAAGCCAAGGACCCGGAGATTTCCACTTCACCTCCTCCGGATGAAAATCCGGAGGGTGCTGATACGTCATAAACGTATCTATAATTTCTGATGTTCCATGTTGTTTCCATCCCTTATGCTACATGTTTTCCTTACACTTTATGTCATTTTTATCGATTTCCCAGGACTAACCTATTGACAAGATGCCACAGAGTCAGTCCCTGTTTTCTGTTGTTTTTAGTTTAAAAAAAGTTGTTCTGGAATATTGTCGAAATTGGAAAATTCTAAGCCCGGAAGTCTTAGAATTCTCGAAGGTTCCACGGAGTCCCGAAGAGGCCCGGAGGGTGGCCACACCATAGGGCGGCGCGCCCCCTGGCCGCGCCTGGGGGTGGTCTGGGCCCCTCGGGCGTCCACCGCCATCGCCCTTTCTCCTATTTATTCCCCCCGATACGTCAACCCTAAAAATATACCACTTTTCTCCGAGAAACACCCGAGGCCGCCGTCATCGTCAACCCGAGATCGGGAGGATTCTGGAGCTCTCCTTGGCACCCTGCCAGGAGGGAAAATCATCACCAGAGGGGTCTACACCACCATGCCCACCTCCGGAGTGATGCGTGAGTAGTTCATCCCTGGACTATGGATCCATATCAGTTGCTAGATGGTTGTCCTCTCCACTTTATGCCATATCTTTTAGATCTCGTGAGCTGCCTCACATGATCAATATCATCTTATTGTAATGCTACATGTTGTGTTTGCTGGGATACGATGATTATTGAATGCTATGTCTTTTGATTATCAATTTATCATGATATTGTCATGTGTATGTTATTTATGATCTTTCATGATCTCCGTTGTTAGTAGATGCTCTGGACAAGTAGATGCTAGTGACTCCAAGAGGGAGTATTCATGCTCGATAGTGGGTTCATGCCTCCTTTGCATCTGTGCTCGAGTGACAGAAACGTGATGGATGGAGGATGTGTTCTTGCCATTAGGGAGAAAACAACGATATTTACTTAGTTTACATTGTTTACATTACACACTTTGCTTACTGCCATTATCCCTTGCTTGCAACTTAATACCCAATGTTTGTTCGGATGATATTCGGAGGGTGGATTATTAGTCATAGATGCAGTTGGATGACGATCTATGTATTTTCCCGCAGGAATCTTGTAGTAATCTTTATGTCATGCATGTTTCTTTATCTTTCAATTGCCCAGCTGTAATTTGTTCACCACGCATGTTAGCTATCGTTTATGGAGAGACACCTCTAGTGAACTGTGGACCCCGGTCCATTTTCTCATACTGATAATACAACCACTGCAATTACTGTTTTCACACTGCTTCCATTATTTCATATTGTTCTCATACTGTTTTCCACACCATATTTTTAACCTCTTTGTGTTCAGCAAAATTGGTGAGATTGATAACCTCACTGCTTCGTTGGGGAAAAGTGAATTGATTGTGTTGTGTAGGTTCCACGTTACCGCTGAACCGGTAGTGCGCCCTACCATCTCAACTGCATCAACCTTCTGAAGTTACAACTTCTTCCTATTGGTCGATTCAACCTTGGTTTCTTTCTGAGGGAAACTTGCTATTGTGCTCTTCATACCTTCCTCTTGGGGTCTCCCAACGAACGTTTGTTCCACATGCATCAAGCACTTTTCTGGCGCCATTGTCGGGGAGGAAGAGAATTTCTGCAAGGGGAGTCTCTCACTTCCAATCTCCTTACTTTGTTTTAGTTTTGATTAGTTTATTTTATTTTGTCTTGTTTGCTTCTCTTTATCAAAAACATTAGTCTTATTCTAGTTGTTGCTTCGGTTACCCTGTTGTTTTCCTTAATTATGTTTCTCCCTAAGTTTACCGTGGAAGATCTTCCAGTTGGTAGTGGTTCTATACTTGGAAAGGATGCCATTAAACAATTATTTAATCATGTTAGTAAGCACGATAATTTGGAGGAGAAATCTATAATATAACTTGCTCCAAATTATGAAACTGCTGCAACTTCTTTAATTCACATGTTAGAAGCTAGGTTTGTTAACCTTCATCCCATACTGCATCATATGTTCCTCAACGTAGAAACTATGCTTAAAGAATTTGGAGATGTTGCCATAGAAGCTAGAAAAGTTTTTGATTGTTTCAATATGCTTGGATCATGTGTAGATGTTTTTGGTGCTCTTGAAAGAGCTGAACCTCAAAACGAAAAGGAGGAGAAAATACCAATCCCCTTTAAATTGGTAGCACTACATGAAGCCCAAGAAAAGAATTTTGATTGGATTGTTCCTGAAAATTTATTTAATGAGAGTAGTAAACCTAAAAGTTCTAAGAGAGGAGCTTCTGAAACTCACTTAGAAAAAATACGAAGCATTATTGAGGAATTGCCTTATCATGATTTGAATGCCTTTCCTTTTGAAAATACCCGATTCCACTTTTCTGGGCCTAGCTAAAAGGCATTAAAGAAAAGCACTTCTTGGGAGATAACCCATGGTTTTATTTTTGCTTTCTTTTTATATGTTTTGTTTGAGTCAAGGGGTTGTATACTTCTGTAGAAACTACTTTGTATCTTTATTTTTCATGTTTTTGTTGTGCCAAGTAAAGTTTCTGACGAAAGTTGGAGTTTGTTTTCGATTTCTCCGCAGGAAACAGATTTCTGCTGTCCACCGTAAAAACTCGTATTAAATCCAGAAATATCAGAATGACCTGAAATGTTTTGTGATTATTCCACAGCTAATTTCGAAACGTTTTCATTCTTTAGTTTTTTTATCTGAGTAACGTAAGTGCCCCGAAAAATTTCGTCTTTACAAACTGTTCTGGTTTTGGCAGATTCTGCCATTTTTCTTGCATTTGCTCTTTTACGATGTCAAGTGGATTTCTTTGCTTCACGAAACATCAGTGGCTGTAGCTAATGTTTAAAATTATCAATAGAACTTGTGAAAATGCATAACCCATGAATTTTTTTATTGTTGAACTAACCCTCTAATGTGAATTATTCTTTGAGTGTGGTATGAAGGAAGTTTTCAAGGGTTAGGAGAAGAGGGAGATATAATGTGATCAAGAAGACTGCAAGGTCAAAGCTTGGGGATGCCCCCATGGTTCATCCCAGCAAACTCTAAGAAGACTAAAGCATCTAAGCTTGGGGATCCCGAAGGCATCCCCTTCTTCATCAACAATTTATGAGGACACTCCTAGTGAAACTATATTCATTCGGTCACATCATATGAAGTTTACTTGGAGTGTCTATTTGTTTTTCTTTGTTTTCTTTTGTTTTCCTTGATACAATAATATAGTTGCAACCTAGCATTATTTGTGTGGGAGAGAGACATGCTCCGCCTTTTCGTTTGAATACTCGTTATGCTCGTATTATTAGTTTTTCTTCTAGCCGCTGCAAAATTCCTGTTTAGCTCCTATTTTTCTTGCATCTCTTATTTAGAGTTGTTAGATTTAGTAGAGTTGTGTTAGTACTCTCTTGTTTCATTGCTATATCTCTTGGAGAGTTTTTTGATATTTGGTGTTTGTTGGAAATCGAAGATGCTACGTTTGGTACATGGTATAACGAAAAAGCTTTCTTATTCTTGTAGATCACTAAACTGTTTCACTTGATTATTTGCTGTTGTTTTGAGATATTAATATGCTTAATGGTAAAATTGCTGGTCTAGTAGAGTAAAAAAATCAATTGTTGGTCTAAAAGCTTGAAACCGTGCCACACTCAAATAACTAGTTGATAGGATAATGGTATATGACTTCCTTTGCTGATAGTAATCGTCATGGCTTTTTGTTACGCGCTACGATCGGGGTAGCTAACATTGACTTGTCACTGCCACATACCCTCTTGAAGTGATTTTTATTATGCCTTGTGAGATCATGATTTTATTTGTAATCTTTTAACTTGTGATTTCTATGTTGCGGTTTTCTCACACTTCCACCATCCATATTGCTAGCCTCTTCGGTACTATGCATTGCTCATTCTCACATTGAGAGTAGGTGCAAACTTCGCCAGTGCATCCAAACCCCGTGGGAGAAGTTTGTTCTTCTACACATAAGCCAAAAGTTATCTTCCTCAAAACAGCAACCATACCTACCTACCATGGCATTTCCATAGCCATTCCGAGATATATTGCCATACAACATCCATCGTCATTATGTTACTTTTCATGCTTCATTGTTATTTTGCATACTGCTACATTGGTAGGAGCATTTAGTTTTATTTACATCAGAGATATTTCAGTTTGAATTATGAGTACTAAAAGTGTGTTTATTCATTGTAAAATGGAGTGTTGCCCCTACCAGTGAGGTTATATATCAAAAAAAGGGCAAAAGAGAGATAATAAAGAGAGAGGGGGCAACACTACTATCATTTATTCCACACTTGTGCTTGTTTAGCATCATTACTTCAGTCTGGAGAGAGTTTTCATATTATTACTTGAATAACTATGTGGGGAACTTACATTATAGAACTTGGCTTGTATATTCCAATGATGAGCCTCCTCAAAAGTGCTCTAGGTCCTCGTGAGGAAGCACGTTGGATGCACCCCCACTAGTTCCATTGGAGAGCTTTCATACACTTATAGCCCTATGTGCAACCGTTGTGTGGAAATCACTACTCCTTGCATAACTT
This sequence comes from Alopecurus myosuroides, assembly GCA_028641055.1. Classification (NCBI taxonomy): domain Eukaryota; kingdom Viridiplantae; phylum Streptophyta; class Magnoliopsida; order Poales; family Poaceae; genus Alopecurus; species Alopecurus myosuroides. The sequence goes on from CM054061.1 coordinate 240,607,178, forward strand.
CGATTATAAGATTTCCTCTTGTCAAATGATCACTTTAAGTTGTGTGAGACTTTCTTCCATTAACCATCCAAACCCCCCCATAATGTTCTTTTAGCCACAACATCCTGGTGTCAGGAACCAATACAGAACGCTTGCTTGTTTTGAGTGCACAATTATTTAAATGATTTTCCTAAGTAAATGTTGTTGTCACTTGACTTGATCCTAAAAGGAGTTGTTGTGAGATTTTGATGCCTTGGATGATTATATTGTTGTTATTGAAGCTTAAATTGTCTTTAATATACTTTGCACAGTTTATTGTCTTTTAGTATTGATTTATTGAAAAGTTTTACTTTGTTCCTCCTAATGGTTTATACATTATTCTATTTGATATCAATTATAAACCACAACCTTTATTCATTTGATCCTAGATTACATCCTTTACATTACTATGATGATCAAGTTTATGTTGGTATCATATCACCTCAGAAATTATTTGTTTTGTCATTTACCTACTCGAGGACGAGTAGGAACTAAGCTTGGGATCTTGATACGTCATAAACGTATCTATAATTTCTTATTTTACATGTTATTTTCATGCTTTATGCTACATGTTTTCCTTACACTTTATGACATTTTTATCGATTTACCGGGACTAACCTATTGACAAGACGCCATAGAGCCAGTTCCTTGTTTTCTGCTGTTTTTAGTTTCAGAAAAGTTGTTATGGAAATATTCTTGGAAATGGAAAATTTGAAGCCCGGAAGTCTTAGAATTCCCGAAGGTTCCACGAAGTCCCGAAGAGGTCCGGAGGGGATCCACACCATAGGGCGGCGCGCCCCCTGGCCGTGTCTGGGGGTGGTGTGGGACCCTCGGGCATCCACCACCATCGCCCTTTCGCCTATTTATCTCCCCGATACGTCAACCCTAAAAATATATCATATTTCCTCGACAAACACCCTAGGCCGCCGTCATCGTCAACCCGAGATTGGGAGGGTTCTAGAGCTCTCACCAGCACCCTGCCGGGAAGGAAAATCGTCATCGGAGGGTTCTACACCACCATGCCCGCCTCCGGAGTGATGCGTGAGTAGTTCATCCCTAGACTATGGGTCCATTGCAGTAGCAAGATGGTTGTCCTCTCCACTTTATGCCTTATCTTTTAGATCTCGTGAGCTTCCTCACATGATCGAGATCATGTTATTGTAATGTTACATGTTGTGTTTGTTGGGATCCGATGATTATTGAATTCTATGTCTTTTGATTATCAATATATCATGTTATCTTCATGTGTATGTTATTTATGATCTTGCATGCTCTCCTTTGTTAGTAGATGCTCTGGCCAAGTAGATCCTAGTGACTCCAAGAGGGAGTATTCATGCTCGATAGTGGGTTCATGCCTCCTTTGCATCTGTGCTCGAGTGACAGAAATGTGACGGATGGATGATGTGTTGTTGCCATTAGGGAGAAAACAACAATGTTTACATAGTTTACATTGTTTACATTACACACTTTGCTTACTGCGATTATCCGTTGCTTGCAACTTAATACCCAATGTTTGTTCAGATGATATTTGGAGTGTGGATTATTAGTCATAGATGCAGTTGGATGACGATCTATGTATTTTGTTGTAATGGATGCATGAATCTGATAGTAATCTTTATGTCATGCATGTTTCTTTATCTATTAATTTCCTAGCTGTAATTTGTTCACAATGCATGTTAGCTATCTTTTTATGGAGAGACGCCTCTAGTGAACTGTGGACCCCGGTCCATTTTCTCATACTGATAATACGACCACTGCAATTACTGTTTTCACACTGCTTCTATTGTTTTCATATTGTTCTCATATTTTTTTCCACACCATATTTTTAACCTCTTTGTGTTCAGCAAAACTGGTGAGATTGACAACCTCACTGCTTAGTTGGGGAAAAGCTAATTGATTGTGTTGTGTAGGTTCCACGTTGCTGCTGAACCGGTAGTGCGCCCTACCATCTCAACTGCATCAACCTTCTAAAGTTACTCCTTCCTCCTACTAGTCGATTCAACCTTGGTTTCTTTCTGAGGGAAACTTGCTACTGTGTTCTTCATACCTGTCGCACCCGGACTTCTAAAGGATACTCGCCGTTCCATTGAACAGTATTAGATTGGATTACGGGGCTTACCGGCACCCGCGTCCTCTTACGAGTAGGCCAACACACGTATGTGCGACAACCAACCCCTATCTGTTCAGCGTCGACGTAAACTATCCCATAGAAATCAGGATACTTCCATTGACGTACTTCAAAACATACACACATGGTACGTCAACGGCATTGGAACAAGTGATATCACAACAGATCTCTACGACACAAAAGATTGAAATAAGTTGCAAATAGCTCTCATTAGAGCAGAGATAGCAAATACAATCATCCAGAGGACACATGTCCCAACAATTCATCATTACATCACAGCGGAAGCATTCAACATGTCTGAGTACAGACAAGATCCAAATAGGCCTAAGAGGCCGGAAACGAACAGACGGAGCCCATCCACGAAGTCTCGGATCCTGCCCGGGTCCGCTATCTACTCGTCAGCAGTCTCGTCATACTGCACGTAGTAGCCACCATGGGGATCCTCGGAAACGTCGTCTGCTGAAACCACAGCCCCAAAGAGGTCAGTACATAAACGTACTGGCAAGCAAGACTCACATTTCACCAAAGTGTAGCCCGTCAACACCAAGCACAGATGCCTTGGGTTCAACGGAAGAAAGGGGATATAAAAGATGCTGCAACTGGCTGCGCTAACCAACTACAGAGATTCTACCACTTCCGGCTAACAGAAAGAAGATAAGATCGAGTATTGTAACCAACTGAAAGATAACTTCAAACAAACCCATCCTGGATCTCGCCCCTTATCCAAAGAAGCAATCCGAGGATAACTCACACAGTTGAATTAATGATGGTTCAGAATATTGTGTCAATAAGCCTATTACTAGTCAAGTTGTTAATCATTGGATGTAAGGTTGTTAATCATTAGGTTTAGGTTGTCCTGAGTACTTGTTAGCCAGTACTTTCACTAAGTAGTCCATAACCGCGGAAAACACGGCTTCTCGAGAAGATTTATCCCTGCAGGGGTGCACCAATTTGGCCGTACACGTATGAATAACCCGCCAGATGGAAAGGCCCTTCCACCAAGCGGGGCACTCAACACAACTCAACTCTTCTCCGCATCAAGCCCAAAGCACCTTGGGCGCACGGCTAATCGAGCCCAGAAGAAAATGGACCCTCATAGCACTCTAAGAACGTGTCCCCCTATATGCCGACTACGAAAGTTCCACCCGGGTACCAAGGGCTCGCAAGATCATGCATGCAGCAAATGGAAAACCCGAACTAAATGAGGCGATTTGGACGAGATGCGAATCGAGTCAAATTGAGGGGGGCGCCCATACTCGCTTCCCACATGCGGGTAGTGCGCTCATCATGGATCAGTAGAGAAGACCCTTTTCCTATTAGGGTTGACACTAGCAGGCCTCAAAACCACAAAGGTCCTCCTGCCGGTGCCTTATCATCAAATTTATTATTTAACAATAGCATTAGCATGATTGATTGATTAAACATCGAGCCCCCAGAACATAATAAAAATATAGTAACTGAAAGTAACGGGTAACAGACTCGAGCAAAACAACCTAAGCATGCTAGTAAAACACTGGCTCAATCAAAGGGGTTGTAGGAGTGGAGGTGAGGCAATATCAGGGTTAAGGGATTCATGTGATAGGTTCGTAGCAGAAACTACTACTACTATGGCTTAGCAGGAATAGACAACAGAAAGTATCGGTAACCAATGTTGAAAGGAACACAATGGTTCATGTGAGTGATAACTTGCCTGCAAACCCAGTAGCCTGGTACTGAGCTAAAATCCTTAGAAGGGGTGTCGTAAGTATCGTCGGTCTCAACGTCGTCGTTTATCCGAGAAGAAGCAAACAAACAACGCAGAGGCAAACAATCAATATCATGGCATAGTGCACAAACATGGGATGATGCATGACCATTTAATTGATGCATCAAAATAAACTAGTTGACAAGATAACAACATGATTAAATGGACCCACATGCAATTGGTTTGCATATGGAAAGACCAATGAATTAAGGGTTGAATTAATTGTTTTACAACTAATCAAATTGTGTAAGTGAATTAGCATGATGCATGGATGAGGAAAACAGAAAAATAACAACAATAGAACCAAATAGAAATAATGTTTACCAAGTTTAGGATTTTATTTATCAAGTTATGAAAATTTGCTTCTTAAAGGTGTTACACAAGCATTTGTTGTTTTCATCATGTTAAATTGTTCAAAACAGATAACAAAGTTCATATTTGAGTAAAAAACAAAATTTTAGATGGATTACATGTTTCACTTGTTGAAAAAGGATTTGGAATAATTTATTTATGAATTAAACAAGTGTAAGCAAGAATTAAATGAAATTAATTCAAGTTTGAATTTAATTGAATTTTTATTTGTTCAAAGCATTAAACCAAATTCATATTTCAAAAGTTTATACTTTTATGGTTTGAAAACATATTTTGCATGTTCAAAAATAATTTAATTTGAGCAAGTTATGAATTTAGCAAATTTAAATGATTTAAACAGGGTTTAAATTATTTAAGCAATTTTAATTATTCAAACCATGAAACAAAATTTATATTTGAAAAGGTGGTTTAATTTTGCATGGAAAACATATTTCATTTGTGGAAATTGGATTTAAAATGAGCAAGTTATTATTTGGCAATTTTAAATGCATTAAACAAGAAACAGTTGTTTTCAGCAATTTAAATTATTCAAAACAGCAAACAAAATTTATATTTGGAAAGTACATAAAAAGTTGATTGGAAAACATATTTAGTTTGTTGCATTTGGAATTTTTATGCCCAAGTTATGAATTTTGCAAAATTAAATGATTTAAACAAGATTTCAAATTTTGCACCAATTTAAAATATTCAAAACAGTAAACAAATTTCATTTAAAAGGTTGAAAACATGTAGCAAATGTTTCATTGAACATTTATAGCTATCAAACATCATTTTAGGGTGATTATTGAATTTATTATGCAATTTTCCATAATCATTCTTATTCTGCCCTTTTTAGTAAACAGAGGAAAACATGCTCAAAATTAATTCAATTATGCCCAAATAAAATACCAATGTGTAGAGTTTGTTAAGACAAATTTTTAGAGTCCAAGTTTGTTAAAATTGGATGAGTAGAATTAAAGTTATGAAATTCCAAAGTTTCCAAATTTTATTGCATTTTCAGTAATTAATTATTTAGTGCAAAAAATGTTACAGAAACATATTGCACATTTGACATTACTGGAAGGAGCACAAAATTAAGAAACCACAGGATTCTGAATCATTCAAATTGGAGTGATATTCAATTTTATATGGAATTTAGAAGTAATTGATCAGATCTGTCTTTCTGAACTGCGGGCAGAAAAAGAAAAAAACAAGGAATAAAAAGGTGTGGTGAGGGGGAATCGAACCCAGCACCTGTGGGTTAGGCGCAAGGGGTGTTGACCAGTAGGGTAGCTGCTGTGGGTTGTGACAGAGAGGGGTACTCGGGGGTATAAGGTTCAGATGGGCGCGAATTTTCTCTGAACTAAAGATGGGTCGCTGCCTTTCCTGTAACTGAAACTGCACGAGATGGGGAAGAAGGGCAGCGGTGCTCGCCGGCCATCTGCGCCGTGGGGGGGTGGCCGTGCGTGGTGGGGGCAAGGGAGAGGGAGGAGGCGACCGAGGGGAAGGGGAAGGCTCACCTTGGGGCGCTCCCGAGCGGAAGGAGGCGCAGGGGGCGATCGGGGCAGGTGTGGCGCAGCAGGGAGGTTGGCCGCGACGGGAGGGGATGGCCGGAGCTGTGGAGCCTCCCGGCCGATGCCGCGAGGTGGAGGAGGAAGCCCGCGGTGAGGGCTTTCCATTCCCGCCCTCACCGTGGCCGGAGGGGGCCCGGACGGCCGGCGACCACCGGAGGAGGAGGAGGCAATTTCGGTTCAGCTATGTGCAGTTACAGAGAAAAGAGAGAGCAGAGGGAAAGGAGGAAGAAGGAAGAAGGTGGCGGGGAAGAGGAAGGAGGGAGAAAAGTTAGGGTTAGGGCAACCCTAGGGCAGGAGCTCAAGGTCTTATAGAAGGGAGGTGGAGCTGATCACCGTCTGCTGTTCTCTCTGAACCACGTGGACACCATGGATGGTGATCGTACAGGAGGAGGAAGAAGGATAGTGAGCGAAGGGGTATGGGCTGAGAGGGAAGTGGGCTTGGGGGAGAAATTGGGCCTGCTGTGTGTGCTCCTCTCTCTTTTGCTCTTTTTATTATTTGTTCTAATTATTTTTTTTTTTTGCTGAAATTGGAAAAGGAAGAGAAATAGAAAGGGTTTTGATGGTGGAAAATTTCAGAATAACTTTGGTATTGACTATTTATGTAATATTAACAACTTGTCAAGTTTTTGGTTTTCAAAAGATTCAAATTACAATGTTGTTTGTAATTTAATTTAAATTGGATGGATTTAATTATTAATTGCATTCTTAGAAACAAAATTTTAAATGGCATGAACCTTGGAGTTTGAAATAGAAACAACAAATTATAATGTTTGGTAATTTGCACATATTCAATTGGGGTGTTGTTTGATGATTTGAATTTGAGTTTTGAATGCAATTTATATTAGGTGGATTATTAAATGACAAATAAGAGTTGAGCTTATTATTATTTCATGGAAACAATTGGAAGTGTTAATTGAACCATTTTATTTGGAGAGTTTTGTTTTGCAATTTTCATAATTTCAACATGGTTGTTGTTTGGAGGAAAATCATAATTGAATTTGAAAAGGTTTTGGCTATTGGATGCATTTTTATAGAAATAAAACAATAGTTTGGAATCACAAATTTAATGGAAACAAACAATTGTTTTATTTTGAAATATCTTTTTAGAAATTGTAACATCACAAGGATGAACAAAAGGTTTGAATTTTGGTTTGAAATTCAAATAGAAAACAAAGGAAAACAAATGAAAACAGTTGGAAAACAAAGCAAAACAGAGAATAACAAATGGAAAACAAACAAAACAATTGCAATCAACATGATGCCATGATGCAAAACATAAAATAACAGAGAGCAAACATTCTAAAGGCTTATTTTTCATACTTGGGATGTTACAATACCTTCCTCTTGGGGTCTCCCAACGAACCTGTGTTCCACGCGCGTCAGGTGCCAAGAATGGGGATAATGGTGAACCACTTAAAGATGCTTCCGCTAAGAACTCCACCGATAAGGGTACAGAAGGAAAAAGAGATCACACCTACGTTGAGGGGCACTACTCTCCCGATACTCCCGTCCCACATCCTCATATAATTCCTAGAGGAGAACCTCCTAAACTTGACGCACATTCTTTTGGTGATTGGCAATATTACATGGAAACTCACTTAAACTCTTCTTGTATTGAGCTTTGGAGGGTCACTCCAGATGGATACAAGCCACATGACCCCAAGAATTGACAAGAAGAGAAGCGTAGATTGTCAACTCAACTACACCGCCTTGCCCATCATTCAACAAGACGTGGGTCCTAACCACATGCATAATCTTCAACAATATTCCACCTCCAAACAAACATAGGATGCTCTTGTCATCATGTTTGTGGGAAATGATATAATGCAAAGGAATAGGTATGATACCTTGAGCAATGAAGCCGAAGGATTCTATATGCATGATGGTGAGAACCATGAAGACATGTATCGGAGGCTCAAGACACTTGACATCGCATTCAATAATGTTGGTGCCAAGTACATTAATGATGCTTGGGTCAAGAGGAAGTACATTAGTGCTCTCATGCCATTTGAGCCCGTGGACTTGAAGAGACTTCAACGAAGACATGACTTTGCATATTTTACCTCAACCCAAGTGATGCAAGAAATTAGCTCCTTCTAAGTGCAAACAAAGAATGCTCTTGACAATCGATCTAGAGCTATGGGAATGCACAAAGGAGCTTCGGTTGCTTTGAAGGCCAAGGTAGTGTCAAGGGAGGTTGAACATCAAGAAGAATGCATTCAGGACTTGGCCCCTTTGAAGGATCAAGAATATGACCCCGTGCTCAAGGATTTCATTTCTCTTGCCGTGAAATTTTTTTAGAAGAATCCTCCTAAGGCGAAGGCATATGTTGAGGAGAAGACCAAGTTTAGCTATGGCAAAGAGGGGACTCAAAAAGTGAGGTCTTGCTTCAATTGTAAAGACAAGCACAATTTCAATGCGGAGTTCCCCTATGATAATAGGGAACATCATGGTGGAAAGCTTATTCGCAAGGACAAGTCCAAGGTTGCTTACAAGAAACCTCATTTCAAGAATAAACCTTTCAAAAAGAAGTCCCCCACCAAGTTTTTGCTAGTGACTCAAGAAGAGTATGATTCCGTAAGTGACGAAGAAGAAGAATCCACAAGTGAAGTGGCCGCACTTGCTATTGCATCAACTTCACCTCCCTCATCCCTCTTCGAATCCCCCAAAGAGAATCTTCCTCAACCCAATGTCAAGTGCTTCATGGCTAAGGCCTCGGATGTAGCATATTCTATCATCTCTAAGAATACAAATGACATAAATAACATTGCTAGTCATAGTGTAGAATATGAAATTGCCTCTTTGGAACATTTTATGTCTAACATGCAAGGTGAGACCAAGAAATACTTTGATCTTCTCATGAGCCAATTGGGAGAGGACCATGAATCTCTTGAGAAGAAAGATGAGATTGAAAGGAGAGATGCGTATGAAAAGGCATCTCTCTCCATGACTCTTGAGGAAGAGCATGAGGGTCGAGTTTCTCTTGACGAGGAACTTGAAACTATTGAAGAGTCACATAATGAACTCTTTGCCAAAATCACCAAAGAACGTGACCTTGCTATTGCTAAATACAAGAAAGCTAAAAAGGATAAGGTTGAGTTTGGGGTTGGTCATGATAAACTAGCCGAGGAGTTTGAGAAGCTTACCAAGGTCCACAAAGCCTTGGAAAGTGAACACTCGAACCTCAAAGAGTCACATGAACAACTTCAAACTCAACTCAATCAATTCAATGTGCCTATTACCTCTACTTCTTCTTGTGATCATGGAAACATTATTGAGGAGAATGCTAGGTTGAAGAAAAAGCTAGAAAGGCTCAAGGGCAAGAGCCCATGTGGTGATACGGTGGTGTCCTCTAAGCCAAAAGTTGTCTCCAAGCCACAAGTGGTTTCTCCTAGACCACAAGTGGGCAAGCAAGGTCTTGGCTATGTTGCCAAGAAGACGATCAAGAACAAGAAGAAGAACAAGAACAAGAAGAAGGCCAAGCCCGCACAAGCTAAGAATGTTGCCTCAAGTGGTGTTGTCATTAGGGACAATACTCCTCGTAGCATCCCCACGGGATCTAACAATCCACACCATTTCTTATATGTTGATTATTATGGTGTTGTGCAAGCTAAATATGTTGGTCCAATTTAAGGTTTCATTGACTATACTATTTGGGTTCCAAAGACCCTTGTTGCTAACATGAGGGGACCCTCCTCGGGTCCTAACTCTAGTCAATGATCTTTTGCAGGACTATGCTTCCGATGGGTCTAAATGGATTATTGATAGTGGATGCACTAGTCATATGACCAGAAGCAAAGACCTTGTGACGGAGTTGCGCCCTGATGTCTACGCACGCTTCTATTCTTGTAGACAGTGTTGGGCCTCCAAGTGCAAAGGTTTGTAGAACAGCAGCAAGTTTCCCTTAAGTGGATTACCCAAGGTTTATCGAACTCAGGGAGGAAGAGGTCAAAGGTATTCCTCTCAAGAAACCCTGCAATTACGATCCAAGAAGTCTCTTGTGTCCCCAACACACCTAATACAATTGTCAGTTGTATAGGTGCACTAGTTCGGCGAAGAGAGAGTAAAATACAAGTAATATGGATGTGTATAAGTGATAATAGCAATTTGAAATAAAAATGGCAGCAAGCAAACATATAGCAGAACTGATTGTAAATGGTGTTTCAATGCTTAGAAACAAGGCCTAGGGATCCTACTTTCACTAGTGGTCACTCTCAACAATGATAACATAATTGAATGCATAAATATCTCTCTTCACTATGCTACTCCGAACCACTCTCCGGTTGAATAACAAACACAAATTCATTGCGTAGGGTGATACGTCTCCAACATATCTATAATTTCTGATGTTCCATGTTGATATTATGCCAATTGCTACATGTTTTCTCCCTTCTTTATGTCATTTTTATCGATTTTCCAGGACTAACCTATTAAGAAGATGCCAAGTGTCAGTTCCTTGTTTTCTGTTGTATTTAGTTTCATAAAAGTTGTTCTGGAAATATTCTCATAATTGGACGATTTGAAAACCATAAGTCTTAGAAGTCCCTGAAGCATCAAGAAGTCCCGAAGATCCCCGGAGGGGGGCCATAGGGTGGCCACACGATGGGGTGGCTCGGGTCCCCCCTAGCCGCACCACCTAGGGGTGTGGGCCCCCTGGCCACCTCTCAGCATCGCCCTTTCACCCATATATACTACCCAAGGCATAAACCCTAAAATAATCGACCTTTTCCACAAAATATATCCGTAGCTCCGCTACCGCCGTCGATAAGTTTTGGGGGACAGATCTCTGTTCTGGCACCCTGCCGAGACAGGGAAGTGCCCCCGGAAGCCATCTCCATCGACTCCACCACCATCTCCATTGTTGTTGTTGTCTCCTATGATGAGGAGGGGGTAGTTCTCCCCCGGGGCTGAGGGCTCTACCGGTTGCTATGTGGTTCATCTCTCTCTCCCATGGTGTGATCTATATGTGATCATGAGCTTTGTAACCTATTTGAATTCGTAGATGTTGCTCTTAATATTTTGCTACTCGAGTGCTTTATTAATATGAACTTTGGAGTCATGTTTTCCCGCGGTGTAAAGGTGACAGTGTGCACGCCGTGTGTGTCTCCTCTATGAAATTGTGGAGTTTGCTTAGTACCTTCTAGGGCGCTCATATTGACAGCGTGGGGTTAACTAGACATGGGAATACAAACTTGAGGAGTGCTGTTACAGCCCTACGCAATGATTAGTGTTCGTTATCCAACCAGAGAGGGTTAAGAGTAGCATAGTGAGAGAAGCTATCTAGTTATTCATTTATGTGATCATTGTTGAGAGTGTCCTCTAGTGAAAGTAGGAGCCCTAGGCCTTATTTCCAAGCATTGAAACACCGTTTTCCGCCTGTTCTGCTACATGTTTGCTTGCTGCCATCTTTATTTCAGATTGCTACTATCACTTATTATCAACCATATTACTTGCATTTTACTCTCTCTTCGCCGAACTAGTGCACCTATACAACTGACAATTGTATTAGGTGTGTTGGGGACACAAGAGACTTCTTGTATCTTGATTGCAGGGTTGCTTGAGAGGGATATCTTTGACCTCTACCTCCCCGAGTTCGATAAACCTTGGGTGATCCACTTAAAGGAAACTTGCTGTTTTTCTACAAACCTCTGCACTTGGAGTCCCTGTCACACCCCGATTTTTGGATTCTTGTACTATGCTCAAGAAGACAAAAATTAGGGCCAACATTTTTTTTCTAACAACATGATTTTTTGAACTAACATGTGTTTATGATCTTAATCATATTTTCAACACAAGTTTTGTTTCTTGAGAAAACCAATACCAAATTTTTCCTGAAAACAATTCTATTATTTTTTTCCTGATATTTTTCCTTGATGTTTTCCTAATGTTACTTGAGTGGATTTTTATTCCAAGACTTGGATCATTCTTGTTTGCATCTTAAAACAAACTTTTAACTTTTTTGGATCCAAGGAAACAAAATTCCAAAATGATTTATGAAAGTTTTCTTTTAAGTTTTCTATAGAAAACAATCCCTGAAAATATAGCCAAGTACTTGTTTTCTACCCTTGTTTTCACTAGGCTATAAAATGTTATTTTATGTTTTCTTGACTTTTATTTGTTCCTTGATATATGTAGTACAAATACATAAGCTTGGTTTTATTTTTGGATTAATAAAAAGTATCTTTTTCTTGTAGTCTTTGTGGTATAAAAATTAAGGCAGAAAAAGGCATTTTTGAAAAACAGAGAAAAACAGAAAGTACACCTTTTCCACATTGTTTTCATGGCCTTAAACTATTTCAAATTTGTTTCCAAAAGATGTTTCTGAAATTTTATAACATGGTTAACAAGTTCCCACTTTGAAAACAAATTTTGGAGACCATTTGACCCTTGAAAACAATCCCAACTTTTGATCATTTAATCTGTTTTCAAACACTTAGAAAAATTTCTAAGTCTTAGACTGAATTTTTGAACAATGTGAGATACACTTTTGATCATATGTTTTATTTGATTTCCTTTGCAAGATTTGAGGTGTAACCTTTCCAAATGTGTTAACTAACTATTGGACTCGAGCCAGGATGAGTTGCTTTGTTTCTAGAAGCATTGTAGGTGAAGGAAAACTAGAGAGAGGAGAGGATGATGTGGCAGGTATGGGCACCCATACCCTTGACCATTTGACCATGGCCCTTGCCTTCCCTTGCTTCCAAAGGCCACCATTTGACTTGCCCTTTTGTGGCCTTGCACTGGAACAGCCCTGCCCTGTGATGGAGTGACCAAAATAGCCCCTAGACTAGCCCATGACATCCATTGGCATTGAACCCAAGCCCCCCATCTTTGCCCCTACCCTTTGTCCACTAGTACAAGTGATCCCTAGCCTCTCCCTTGCGCCAAACTTCTCCTCACACTCACACCACTCCCCCAACTCGAGATCTAGCCGAGCAAGAGCACCTGTGGACGCCCCGAGTCCGTGAAATTGTCGCCGGTGACCACCACAGCCTCGAGGTGGTTCTGCACGACCCGTGCCTTCCCCAACCCCCTCCTCTGCCCTGGATCAACTCCCCGTGTCTCCCTGAACGTCCCTGACATGCCCTCGTGACCGTGCGTTTGCAGGTGCGCCGCCGCTGTCGAGTTCGCCGCCGCGGGCACTCTGCTGCGCCCCGCCATGTGAGACTGCGCCCGTCGCCACCGACTGCTCCCCTCAACGCCCTCGAACCCATCCAACTCCCCCGAGCCCGCGCCAGCCATCCACGAGCCCCACGGTGAGCACCACAGCCACGCCGTTTTTCACTCCGCCGTCGGGATGAGAGAGAGAGGGGTGAGAGGAAGACGAACGCCGCGGACCATAGATCGCGAGATCTACAGCCACGCTTGAACCTGGCCGACTCCCGCGCCCGCGCTCGCACGCTGAGTGGAGCTGGGCCGCCTGGCCGCTTAGCTGGGCCACGCCCACACAAACCCAGCCGCGCTGCTGGTTGTTTTCTTTTTAAGTTTTCGACAAAAACTTCATGTTTACTTTGGATCTATGAAAAATACTAAAAGTGCAAAATAAAATCCACCAAAAATCTGGAACCTAGTATTATGTTTTCCTAACCACATAAAATTTGTAGATCTAAGATTGGGCTGATATTTTAACCACAAGACTGGTTTTTCCACAAAGTGTCAATAATGTTGTATTGATTATAACGTTTTGGTTTTGTAACTAAAATGGTCAAACTAAATTTTTTTGGGTAGCTATTGAACAGATCTATCCATAGGACTTTGCCTCACATCAAGGTGAGCTACCAAATGGAAATGCCATCCATTTTGGTAAAATGCCAGTAGGCTCTTCTGTGATTTTTAAGGTGAGTTTAAAACTGATTTTTGAAGTAAATCCAATTGTATGGGTTTGATGTTGGCTATATCTATCTAATCCTAGCTTGGATTAATTTTTGGAGTCATAGGTTAATTTTGGTGAGCAGATCGAGAAACAACAGCTTTTCTGTTTTTGTTTGTGTATGAGTATTTGTTTGAAATGAAATGTGTGATTGTTTAAATCTTGTTTCCTAGCATGTATAGAGTTGTTAGCAATTTTTATTAGGTTTTTATCTTGCAGTATATCTACCTTAGAAAGTGTGTGCATGTTTGGAAAGTCAAATAGAAGTAGGAATATCGTTTGTTGATTTCTAGTTTTATTATTTTAAATAATGTGTGAGCTAAATCCTTGTGTGCTTGATTGACTAAGTTTGTGCTAGGTTTGCTATGAGTCCAGTACCATTTTGGTACTGTTATTTTGATGTTATTGTCTCTGTTAGCTTGCATGTTATTTTATAGCAAAGCATGTGTAAGTTTTGTTATTTGTTTTCCACTAGTATTGTTTTCACTAGAATGAATAGCCTTGTGTTATTTATTTGATCATACAAATTTTGTAATGAGTGACCAGAGGCTTTGTACCTCTTTTTCCTTGGTATTAGTAGGCCCATAACCCACTGGTCCCATTGCATCTTGGTTGTGGATGAAAATCCCCAACCATACATGTGTGTGAAAATAACATGTTTTATTATATGTTGAGTTATCTTCCACCATGGAAAATAGATTGTTTGTTTCACTTATGCAAGTGAAATGTTTATTTTCTTCTTTTTAAATACTAGTATGTTTAAGTGTGATTCATTTGTTAGCATAGTATTCCTTAGGAGTATAATGTTAAGAAATGTCTCACTATTGATTGACTAAATTGAATTGTTTGCTAATAGAATAATTTCCTTGTCATTGATAGATTATTTGTGAATGATATTGAGTGTTTGGATTTTTGTAAGTGTTTAGTTAGTCTTTCATTGAGTGCATAGCTACTGGTTGTGTAGTTTATACCTTGGTTGCTTGCTATTTAATCTTTTAGAAAAGCATGTATTACTAGAATTGGTTTATGCATGCTTAATGGTTGTTTCATAGAATTATTTTGATGTTTGTGCTTACTAGTATGTGTAAGGTTTGTGTGCTGTTAGTAGGTATACTTATATTCATGACTTGCTTGTTTAGAGTTAAACATCCTTGTAGCATTGTTTGCTTCTCTAGTGTGGACTAGTGTCACCACTAGAAATTATGGCTTTGCTCTAGTATGGTTGTCTTTTATTTTATGAGTGTATGAGTTTATCCTAGCATGTTTAGGATGTTATTACTTCTGTTATGATGCCATGACATCTTGAGTTGCATGTGCTATAGTTGTAGAATATAAGTATTCCTTATGGCATGCTTGTGTAGAATTTTCCATACTAGTATGCTAAATGCAGTCCTGTTTTTATGATTATTTGATAGGATTATTATCTTGAGTAATGATTTTGTTTTAGATTACTTTTATGACCGGTTATCATTGGTTTTATGATGTAGATGTTTGCCCAATCTTTCACCGCAAGAACCACCGAGATAACTATCCTCCCAATCACGTGAGCGAGACACGTAACCCGAAGAACATGGATAGATTTAGGCGAGAAACGCACGAACCCTCTTGGCAGATCCAAGAACACTCGCACCTTTATTTCACGCCAAACTAGACAACTCTAGACAGATCCAAGAGCCCCCTAGCCACGAACGAACCCTCTTGGCAGATCCAAGAACACTCGCACCTTTATTTGCAAAGATAACTGACGAACGTCCGAGACGCCGCTTACACGCCGATCCCCTAGGGACGGTGGTAACCTGGAACTTTTAATTCTACATAATTTCAACCTGTCTAAAACCCTAGGGTTTGGCTCTCTTTATATAAGAGGCCAACCCCTAGTCGGTTGGACAGACCCAAACCGACTCCTAACCTAATTGGACTCAAACTAGATACAAACCGGCCCATTTAGAGGGCTCGGTCACAATATGCGGCTCGCAGGCCTTAGACATTATACATCGTGGTTTATTGTCCTAGCGTGCTAACCAGTAGATGCCCGTATCATCCTCCATTTCTTCAAAAGGCGTTGTCCTCAACGCCAGAAGGTCTTCTCCGACGCTTGTGGCGTCAAATTATCAAATCGCCACGCTTCTACATCCTCAAGTCTTGCTGTCCTACCACACCACATCCTCCCTCTCGGCTAGCTAGACTCGTTCTTGGTGCCTTTCATGATTGGCACCACCAATCAGATTTAGACACATAACTTTCGGACTGCAAATAAAAACGCACCATACAAACCACCCCAAACGCAGCAGGACAGCTCCTGTACCTCAAGGGTCTAAATAAACTGAATACGCCCACGGATGCAATCTGAAATAGTGGAGGTCAACTGAGTGCATCACCCAAGACAAACAGGACAAATTCCTACACCCCTTGAATCCAAATGAACCAAGTTCACCGCCTGTGAAAATATAATCCAGTGTCTTTTTTTTTATACTGTGTCCACAGTAAACTGCACCAAAAACTTGGGCCGCTTCATGTAGGTGCCAAGCTCATGTACACATCCAACTTGCCCTCTTTTCAGCACTCCACGCACCAAGCAGACCCATCTGTATGCTGATAGAATCCACGCGCACTCTTCTCCTTTTTTTCTTTGACCGTATGTAAAATAAATCTACCAAATTTCCACGTATCTGTCACCGATCCAAACTTTTCTTCTTGTACTTGACAAGGTTGAGAGCTAATTACGTAACAAGTCAAATCCTCAATCGGGCCTACTCCTTCATATAAAACTTTCCTTTGTTGTTCAGGCCGTACACGGAAACATACCTCAATCTATCTTATTGTTTTTTTTTTGTCTGTAGCTACGCATGCGGACATTTTTTATCAGAGCTCACGTACGAACCAAACCTGTCAAAGCTTCCTTACGTCCTACGACTCCCCTGCCTGGCTCGCAACAAATCCTGCCAAAGCTGCATCCGATCCAAACTGCTCGTGTCTTTCCTTGCTGCATGTATTTTTTTTTCTTTCTAAATCCCACATAGCAAGGAAATCATTCTAAAGTATCCGATCGGCTCCATGCGCAAAAGCTGCTCCTCCTTAATCGATCTTCCTCGCCAACTCCGCATCCGACTCGTCGACATGCACATGCCAATCTCGTCGACTTGACTCGTCTGTACGCCGAGACGCAATTTCTTGCCAACTCGTCGCTCCTCCTCCGACTATCCCAGCCAAAATAAATCTGCTAATTTTTGTAAACCTGCAGATCGATCTTTAACTGGACGAACTCTCTCGCGGTGATCAACCTGGCGCTCTGATACCACATGATGTAGATGTTTGCCCGATCTTTCACCGCAAGAACCACCGAGATAACTATCCTCTTAATCACGTGAGCGATACACGTAACCCGAAGAACATGGATAGATTTAGGCGAGAAACGCACGAACCCTCTTGGCAGATCCAAGAACACTCGCACCTTTATTTCACGCCAAGCTAGACAACTCTAGGCAGATCCAAGAGCCCCCTAGCCACGAACGAACCCTCTTGGCAGATCCAAAAACAGTTGCACCTTTATTTGCAAAGATAACTGACGAACGTCCGAGACGCCGCCTACACGCCGATCCCCTAGGGACGGTGGTAACCTGGAACTTTTAGTTCTACATAATTTTCAACCTGTCTAAAACCCTAGGGTTTGGCTCTCTTTATATGAGAGGCCAACCCCTAGTCGGTTGGACAGACCCAAACCGACTCCTAACCTAATTGGACTCAAACTAGATACAAACCGGCCCATTTAGAGGGCTCGGTCACAATATGCGGCTCGCAGGCCTTAGACATTATACATCGTGGTTTATTGTCCTAGCGTGCTAACCAGTAGATGTCCGTATCATTTTAGATAATGGTTGTTTGTTAACTTTTCATGATTGATGGATTCCATAACTACATGTAGACATAAGCATAATATATAACTAGCATATTCATCTGTGATGTGATTGTTTGCTGTTTGGAAACTGTCTGAGTGATTTCCTTAGCATGAGTCTTACACTTATGTTATTTGTTGTGTTAGGGTTGTTGTTGTGCTTAGTAGCATCTTGTTATCTAAGCATTAGTTTAATCATGAACTTGCTTGGTGATGATTTGCTTGTGTGTTGTTACTACCCACTGCCATGGGTATTGCTTTGATTGATTGTTATTATTTTAGTAGCCTCACCTCTTGTACCCACAAGCTATATTTTTAGCTTCTTGAATATCTTATTATGAGAGTGGTGCACCCACTCCATATATGGTATGTAAGATGTGGGATATGGTTTCTCAACCATATGCTTGTTTGACGGTAGTTTTGTACCCTGAGAGTTATGTGAGATAGTTTTCTCGATAACGTTTGTGAGTTTGCGCTAGTATAAATTTGCTTATTGTATGTGTTGTTTCGTTTAGTTGTTTGGTCTTTAGATCTGAGAGTGTGTCTTTTATTCTTTTACGACGCTAGAAAACGAAGAAGAAGAAGAAGAAGAAGAAGAAGAAGAAGAAGCAGTTGTGGAGCTGTGTGTCAAGTTCAAACTAATTCAAGGCCAGGGACATTAAGAGTTTTAAGGCAAGCCATCCTGATGCTTGCTGTTATAATACACTTATCATTATCTATCATGCATGTTTTACTTCTGAAAAGTTTTCCAAAACTTGGATTTCCAAAAACTATTTTTGAGTGACTACTATTATTATATATACCATATACTATGCCAGTAGTTGATACTTGGTGTTACCAAGCCCATAGCCACCATATGATATTTATTACCATCACAAATTTTAGTCCCTAAGTGGACACCGTAAAAATATGTTTTTGCAAAACAAAGGCTTTATGGAAAACCCGGAGAAAAGGCTGAGCCTTATTCACCGGAGGAATGTGGAAGTGGTCATTTTTGGAAAAATGGTGTTTTACAAAAATGACATATAACCTAGTCTTCGCAGGACAACCTTTACCGTACTGCCACTTTACCCAACATGGGCACGGGGCTTAACTTGAAGTTTGTTCTTGTTAGTATGTGTTCTATCTCAAGTTGCTATAAGGGTCGTCGAGTCCTCGAACCGAATGTCGCTAGGTGGTATATACGGGACATAAAAAGTGTGGGATTAATTTTCCCTCCGGTCGCAGCGGTTGAGTCTCCTGTCTAGGCAAGGTGGGACCTGGTGCCGGGGAGATTACACTCAACTGAAGAGATAGACATATTCTACCTTGAACATAGTGGATGTTAGGATCAGTTATCTGATGTTTACATACTGTTGTTACAGTCTGTGGTTGTTCACGGCGGATGTACTGGATCTGGTGGATGTGTACACCTCTGCAGAGTACAACTATTTCGAAGTAGCCGCGTCCTCGGATATGGACAGTTGGATGGCCATGTAGCTAGCATTGTGTCAATGTTTTCAAAATGGAGTTTTCAAAAAGGTGTTGGACTTATGAAGTATCGAAAGGAGAAAATCATGTACCGTGGAGGTGCCATTGATGAAAATCCAGAAGTGGTTTTACAAGAAGTTTTGCAAAGAGAAAAACTTTTTTTTAACAAAAGTTTTACAGAACCTCTTGTACATGCGATATCTACAAGAGAAAGAAAACTATATTATTTTCTTTTGAAGTATCTTCTTCAACGAAGATACAACGGCTTTTTTTTTAAATCAACTATGATATATCTTTCATATATCATTGATAGTGAACCCTATGTATAGCGTACCTACTCCACTATATAAGCATACTTGCATCCTTGGTAAGCTACATGATGGATTGTCTTGCTGAGTACATTCAAATGTACTCATACTGGTTTCGTCCCTGGTATCAACTTGTCAGATATCGAGAAGGAGTATCAGAAGGAGATCTACGAGGAGGAGTACGGAGCTGATGGCTTTGCGAACTAGGATCGTCTCCAGGTCAGCAGCATGTAGGTTAAGCGTGACTTGGGCTCTACTATGTTGTGTGTTTAGTCTTCCGATGTGTGTGTTGTGTGTTTGCCCTGCGCGGCAGTTGTGATAGACTTGGTCGTGTGACCATATCTCTTTGTAAGAGTTTATGCAACCGTGTAATGGATATTGTATCTATGTGCCAACTTGATATGTTGTTCACGACTGGTGTGATCTGGGATCGTGAATGTATGCATATCGAAGGTGTCCTTGAACAGTGGTTCTGGGGCGGACCTTACAGTCCCAACACTGTCTACAAGAATAGAAGCGTGCGTAGACATCAAGCTCTTTTCTGGCGTCGTTGCCGGGGAGGTAAGGTAAAAGGTACTCACATCCTCGCGTGTGAGTGCTCAAAGTTATTTCCTTTAGAGTGTGGATGGGAAGGCTACTCTCCTCGGGTGGGAGACTAGTTCTTTTGAATGCTTGTCTCGATGTGTTGCCAATGTTTGCTATGGGGTTGTTCCTTCTGCAAGATGTGATTCATGCAAAATTTGACTCCATCAGGGCCAGATTCTATCGGGAAGGACCGGGCCCAAAAAGAAAATATCACCTGGTTAAGTGGCCGGCTGTGTGCCGCCCGAAAGACTGTGGAGTCTTGGGGCTGACGAACACACACAAAATTGAACGAAGCTCTTATGTTGAAGTGGGTCTGGTAGCTGTATCAGAATGAGAAGACAATTTGGAAATCTCTGATCGAGGACAAATATCCAGAAGCGCACAATATATTCGCGACTCCGACCCAGGGAGGGGCACGGTTTTGGCGTAGTTTGCATAAGATCAAACATCTCTTTAAAGTGGGGGCCAAGCACGTGGTGCTATATGGGTCTCGCACGCTGTTTTGGCTAGACTGTTGGTCGGGGGAGCGACCATTGTGTGACAGATTTCCACGGTTGTTTGACATCGCTGACAACCAAACCTTACTCGTGGCGGAACAATTTTCGAGTGTTGGCGAGGGCGTGGGCTTTAGGCGTTCTTTTGACGCCGACACCTTAGAAGCTTGGCACAGCTTGGTTGGCGAAGTAGGGGAGGTCCTGCTTCGGGAGGGATCAGACGTGATTTGCTGGAACCTTGAACCCTCGGGACAATTCTCTCTAGCCTCGATGTATAGGGAGCTCTCCAAGGGAGCTTCGTTCACTTACTGCAAGGACCCGTGGTTGGCTCGGATTCCGCTTAAAGTTAAAATCTTTATGTGGCAGCTTGCCCTCGACAGACTCCCCTGAAGTAAGGTCGTTGCTTCCCGACAGGGTCCTGCGGTCGGCCGGTGTGCTCTGTATGGTGAGGAGGAGGACGCGGCGCACATCTTCTTCTCTTGTGCGCTCGGGAAACTTGGGTGGAGCGTGATTAGGAAGGTTTTGGGATGTGCTTGGGCTCCAGCTAACCTTCCCCATTTTTTTGCTATTCAGCATGAGCTTTTTGGCCAACAACGTAGAACGAGTTGGGCGCTCTTTGCAGCGTTGTCTCGGGCGTTATGTCTTACTCGCAATAAATTAACGTTTGATTCGGTGGCTCCTCGCCATCCCGCCGATGTCATTTTTAAAAGTTTTATGTTTGTGCAGATGTGGGCAAAACACGCAAAGGAGCAAGATAGGGACGCGCTCCAGCTGTTGGCCGAAGGGCTTAAGTTGATCTTCACCTCAATCAAGCCCCCTAGCAGCTCGAGTTAAGTTTGGCTATGTGTTGGTTTCATCCCTGATACTCTTGTGTTGGCGTTTCTTTCCCGTTTGGCAAGCTGTCTGCCTCAGCGCGTGCGTGTGATCGAACCTATGTTTGAACCTGTTGTTTTATTAAGTTAAAGCAGGGCAATTGTTTGCCTGCTGTCTAAAAAAACTAAATAATAGACTTATGTCTTATAGTGAGTCAACTACTGAAGGGTACAATGATAAGTAGAACAATATAATGCTATATAATACACGATATTTTAAAGTATTTTAAACACAGAAAAACACATTTTCCTACTTTCTTACACTTTTAGGTTGGTTATCGTACTAGAAGTACAAAAATTGGCTAACATAATTTATTCGGATACGGATATATCCATTTCCATATGATATTTTATTCAAAATTCAATACCACATTCATATTTGTATTTGTAAAAACGAATATGAATATTTACCATTTTCATTTCTATGTTGTTCGGATTCAAATATTTACCACTTCCATTTTCAATTTCTCGAATAGGAACGTGGGATAATTTTATCCGCTACCAGTTCCCACGTGTTCGGTTTTAACTCTTGGAGGCCATACACGCATTTATATTTGCTGGTACCATGACTCGGTAAAGGTACCCTATGTTTGTTTCTCTGAATTTATTCTCACCAATTCATATCGATTTTCATGATTGTTACTACCGCAAAATATGTGTGTTATCTACAGTACAATTGGAAATTAGAAGACACATGGTAGTCGGCAGGTACATGCGCAAGTGTGTGAAGTTGTGAATATCAAAGAGGTTAAAAGTTATTGACAACGGAGATTAGCCAGAGGCGAGACACAAGTTATCTATCACTCACCATCGACGTGAAAGCCTAAGATATCTTGCCGCCTCTCTTTTACATCCCGTACTAGGTACTCCAAATTATCCAAAACTTTGGTTGCTTGTAAGCATTGCCTTTAACTCACGGTTAATACATACATTTAGATGCAATTCTCCGAAGGAATCTTGTAAGTAAAAAATGTAAAGCTTGTCAGGATGAGTATCAAAACATTTGGTGAGTACTTTCACGGAATTTCTTGTATCGGGAATATGTGCATAAATGGAACTTGAGAATTTCAGTAGATCATTTGCAGGCGCTGCTCTGTCACACTATTTTCTCTTCCAGTGTATGAAGTCGTTAGATTATCAGCTTTAGGAGATCTTGGTGCAGGCAAATATGATGGGATGCAGTCAAAATTATGACCAGGGGAAGCAGCAGCGGCTTCAGCCATGAAGTTCTGGAAAGGATCACAGAGGTCAGAAGAGCAGAAGGGCAACAATGATGTTTGTAGGGGGAAATATGATGCAAAATCATCATAGTTTGGAGTCCCAACATAACAGTGAATGGAAGCGAAAATCCTTTTACAACAGTCACAACTTTAAAATAATGACCTGTTTCTTCTGCCAAAGTTCTAACTTCAAACATGAACCAAAATATTATGTACTTTTAAGTAGCATATTTTTATGTAAAAGGAGTAGGGGAGAACCCCGGCTGAAACTAACTAATTAAGTAATCCTACAAAACAGAGCATGTACAATTGATAAATACGTGGTGTACTCAGCAATCTGACTGACTCACTAGCCAACTCTTCAGTTTCTGGAGGTAATCAAAGCATTAGCCAACAATCACACTCCAACTCTTGAGTTATATGTTCATCAACTGCAAAGTGATCAGTTCTAGAGAAGAAGAAAAAAGATCAGGTGCACAACAAGATGTCTCATTGTGTCTGCACGATTAAAAGCTTAATACATTTTTAAAAAATCTCTATGTGTAAACATCTGTCCTCCATCATGTATGTTACATACAAATCGTCCTTTGAGAGAAGTGTCAAACATTATGCCTGCATGGAACCTAACCGTGTGAACTAAAACCCGTGTGTTAAATAAATTTTCACACTTACATCACTTCCAATTATGTTGCAACTCAATCTTCTGTGATGTTCTATTGAAAATGGTACATGTATAGGGGCCATATTTGAATATTGTGAAAACGTGTGTGTTGCACGTACATGCCAACTAGTGGATTGAAAAATATACAAAGTGGAGGTGCAAAAATACCAAGCTTTGTAAAAAAATTGGGTGGGAGGCCACTTATATAAAGGCTGTTGGAGGACGTTTTTTGGTCAAGATTGCTAAAATAGCAATTGTGTGCAAATATATAAAGGGTGTTGGAGATGCTCTGAGCAAGCACTAAAAAGGCAGGGCAACATGGAATGAAGCTGAATCTGAACTGAATCGAACTACTATACATTATGTAATTTTGCAACTATATAAAGGCTATGGTGACAGATCATGGCTTGGAAATGCGCCTTCAGCGGATCGGGAGCAGTGTTTGGAAATGGTGCATGTTGTTCAACGAAAAAGAGAGTTCAGCAAAATGGAAAAGGCCTGTCTGGCCATGCATTCAGACTGGGTCAGAAGGATTTGAACTAAACCAGTATGGGTTCTATTCTCAGGGAGGTAGATTCTTATGCGGTCAATAGGATTGAGCACTAGACAGTAGACAACAAAGATAGGCCATTTACATACACAACCATGGAGGAGTCAACCGTAAGTATTTGCCTTGCATGACCAGGTGAAATCCTATCTAAAAGATTATACTGTTTCTAAAAAAGAAGTATAAGTAACTTTCTTAGAGAAGTCACTGTTTACCTTTATCAGCTGCTCTGCAGTCTGAACATCTGTTGCAGAACTTCCATTGATTTCAATAGACATTGTATCCCCCTCCAAATCGTTTATCAAGATGCTTGATCTGCTGGCACGACGTATGTAATCAATTCTTGCACCAGTCGGGCCAATCACAGCCTCGGCATAGATAATTGGAACTTGCATCTTTTC
This sequence comes from Alopecurus myosuroides, assembly GCA_028641055.1. Classification (NCBI taxonomy): domain Eukaryota; kingdom Viridiplantae; phylum Streptophyta; class Magnoliopsida; order Poales; family Poaceae; genus Alopecurus; species Alopecurus myosuroides. Next base: position 240,631,313 of record CM054061.1, read on the forward strand.
AGTAACCTGTCAATTATTATCCACCATGGCAAACAGACATTAATTATTGTTGTCAAGAAAAATCACAACACTGAGCAATCATAGGAACTATAAAATAGAAATCATACAAACCTGTGAAGTGATTTCTGGTGATTTAATTATTGATGGAGGCACAAGCGCATGAGCTGGCGCTTCTGGCCCACATGCAGACACACGGCAGTGCAGAAGGTTTTCCACAGTGCCTGGTGGATACACCCTCATGGATGGAGATTCGTGTAGTTCATATTCAGGCATACCACTAATTGGAGGTAGATCAGCAGCAGAGGATGAAGATACCCTGCGTGGATGAGATTCACTTCCATACAATGATATTCCTAAGTGTGCATGCTTTACCATTTTAGCTGATTGGCATGTCTTCCTCAGTGGAAGTGCTTGTTGACCATGCACAGATATAAGGGAACGTACTCTTTCAACGGTAGCTGATGCACTAATTGGTGGGCTTGCTCATAATTCATATGCAGTCATGTGGTGCGAACCTAATTCTATAGAGGCTGATAGATATGTTCTTATGGGTGGTGAAGATGTTTCTTGTCTATACGCACATACACCATTGTGTGGAGGTGTAACTGATCGATATCTTCCAAAAGACGTAGGTGCTTCCCATCTGTACTCAAGTACTTCAGCTTCCACAGGATTCTTGCACCTTGAATAGTAGGTTTCAGTCCATGGGGGTTCACGCTGATGATCTTCAGAATGGCAGACTGGAGTAACTACCTGCAGAGGGCCCTCAGGATGGTCACTGTAGTGAAATGGGGGCATGCCCTCATGATGGTCACTGTAGTGACATGGGGGCATTTCCACGTGTAACATAGTCAAAGGCACCTGAAAAAATAAAAGTTCCTCCGAATTAAATACTGGGAAGGGCAGAAATATTCCCTAAATTTTGTGTGCCCGTTAGAAGAGTAATGTTCAAAACATTAGCAACTACTTACATGAGGGTCGAATAATGGGATAACACTACGATCAACCAGGTACTTCCTCAGATGAGAAGCAACAAGCTCCAAAGCCTTCCGCACTCGTGCAGGTTGTCCCCATATTTCAACAATCCTATCTTCTTCAAGTGCAACTGGCGGCAAGTCACTATCTGCATAGTCGAAGCACACAAGGGATGACGTACTGGCTAGAGAACACTTGATTCTGGAACAATAAATTCAAGGATGTTGAAAGAATGCATACTGAAACTATTTATCATTGGATGGAAAAGATAGCACGTCAGGCAATAACAGCTCGGCGTTAGAAACTTGCTATCAAGTACAAGTGAAATTAAGGACATGAGTGAAACAAAATTTCATCTAAGATGGATGAAATGGGAAACATGATTCATCTTATTTTAATAGATGACACCTTCTCATTTAATAAACTCATTGTCGAAACAATTTCCTGCTGTTTCATTCATGGGCAATCTTTTGCTGATAAGTACATGAGTCAAAGAAGTGAGTTACACGAAAACCGAGGAATACATGACAGTGAATGACCGATTGGTGGAATTAAGAAAATTTCAAGTACATAGTGTACTCAATCAGAATAGTCTACATGTAGAAAAAACCAAGTTCAAATTATAGAAGTAGACACTGGGTCAATTGAATTCTCTGTTCTGCCTTCACCAGCAGCTTGACTGATTTTTTCCATGACCAAAGTAATAGGGCATCGAAGTTCAAGGCCAATATTTTATAGTAGCGCACAAGCAACAAAACATTAAAAAAATGCCTTTTCATCCTATGACTGACACACGCAACCTTGCTTGAGAGAATCTGGTAATGCAAAAAAACTATAACATCGTATGCTTCAGAATTTCAATTTCACCCAACAGTGATGCCAAGCAAACTGACTATGTGCTTAAGTAAGATGATCGCTGAAATTTTAACTCTTCATCTGTACATCATCCAAAGAACGACATGTCTACTGATACACTATGACAATCAGTGATATTGGCAGAAGGAAGCAGTGGATGTGGAAAAGTGACCTTAAAGGTAGACCAGAATTAAGAACTTACCAAGCACATTAATGTTAGTTTTAGAGGCTTCCTCAATATAATTTATCATCAAACCTTGCTCCCCAATTAGGCTCACTGCCTGTTCACTTGGTATAAGAATTCGTGCAACAACTGTAGCATCAGATCCCATGTCTAAACCATCATCATTAATTATGTGCTGATATACCCTTAATAGTGCATCCATGGCTGGAGGTATTAGTTCATCTGGTTGCTCCTTTGCAAAAATGATAACCTTTCAATGAAAAAGGTGAAATAGTTTTTTAGGAAAACTGAAAGGTACAACAAGCCTCCATTTCATTTATTGAAGTCCATCCATTTTAGGACCACTATATTGTAAATCAAGACTTCTTTTAATGTGCTATACACTAAGAAAGAAGTACAGAATGTGTGGTAATAAGAAAAGGCAAGATGCAACATTGATGGAATACCAAGATGCAAGATTGATGGATAATATGCATAAAGTTAAACAGCCAGTAAATCCTTAGCAGCCAGTTCCACGGTAGTGTAACAATTCTAGGGTATTCACAGATCATGCTGAGAAAATACCGCATCTTCATGTGGAATTCTAGTTGATTGTGTAAGCCAAGTTTGATGCGGCCAAAAAAATCAGTGTAAACATAATGCAGTTTTTGGTATAAGTATCTGAAAAGCTCTTGGTTGCAACTGAAGATAAATGAAAGGTAAGTAATACATGGACAAAAGACACAATGCTGGATTTTTATAGACATGCACATACTCTTGTTAAGTACCATATTTTAGATGAAAAAGGAATATAGAAGCGTGTTCCAATTAACTAAAGTAAATCCTTAGGCAGATCAGAAAATACAGACAAGACATAAGATATCTGTTCAACGGCCAACTTACAGCTCTTTCCGCCGCAGCAAGATGTCCACCTATTATACGGACACAGGCTTTTGTTTCCTCACAAACTCTTCTAACCTTTTCTCCTTTGTGTCCAATTATCGGGCCAACCTTGGTGGCAGAAATTAGCACCCTGAAGACTGTGGTTCCAGGCCAACCAGGATACCTATTTTCACTAGGAGAGCAAGTGGTATCATCACCAGAGTCGAGATCATCAGTAATGGCTTGTGCCAAAACAGTCCCAAGAGCTTCCTTTCCCTTGCGTTCATAAGATTTTCTAACCATTTGAGTAACCCACCGCTCTGTCGAATTTCTTTGCATCTCAGACATTCACACCAAGCACTGAAGCATCAGAACAAAACGAGAAATACATTAGTGAAAATATGTGTGCATTTCAGCTATTCCCACTATCATTGAAGTATCACAACATGAAGATAAATAAGATACTGAAAAACGTGCATTTAACCATTCCAACTAGCACCGAGGTATCAACACAGATGTAAAGGTGCAACACTCAAAACAAACCTTGGAATAATAAGATTCACGGATAGTACGATGTTATATTGAAAATAAATCCCATCTGTAACGAGATAGAGAGGCTGAAGTAGAGATCAGGTGCAACATCGAAGAATGCAGAGATTTGTTCAGACAAATGCACAATAAGTAATGCACCCACCACCCAGGGACCTAAACAAGTACATAATTGGCCGCAGGATCCCCCCAAAGTGGGCACAAATAGTCAAATACGACAACATTAGAATTAAACCGAAGCACACTGCAAGCTGATCTCAAGCAACCGGCGCGAGCAACCACTATGGGAACAACAACAGCAGCAGCATCTCGAGAGATGAATTAAAAGCTAACTTTACCCCACGTTATAAGCCAACAATTATACAAAACAAGGAGGGACTTCTCCTTTTAGCACCAGAATCTCAAAACTAAGCCGAGCTCCCGCAAATCGCCCATCCAAAATGGAGCTCCCTGATTCCCGACTGGACCCGAGACCGCACCGCAGCACCCTGCGAGCCTGCTGCGCTAGACACGCGAATCCGAGACCACGCCGCATATACTCGAGAGGGAGAGGGAGAGGAAGAGGGAGAGGGGTGGGTACCTTCAGCCGGCGGCGGGGGTCAGCGCCCCGTCGGCGGAAGCCTGGAGGCTGGAACCTGACGGCGGAGACCGTTGGCAACGGAGCACGAGAGAAGAGGGTTGGGGTTTAGAGTTGGTGGGGGCTGGGCGGAGGTTTTGGACGGGGACTAGCTGTGCGGCGCCGCGCCTTCTCTAGCAGGTGCGAACCTGTTTTACAGTTTCATTTTTGCCAGTTTTAAGGAATCTCCAGCCGTGTCGCCCCAGGGCCCAAAACGCCGTTATTTTGGTGACGCCGTGGCGACAAACGACGCTAATCTAGAACCTGGGGGCACGGTTCCCAGTCGCACTTCAGCCCAAGTCTCGGCCCAAATTAATTCAAATTCATAGATTCGAAGCAAATTCATAGATTCGACGACATTTTGACAGAAATTTAACTAAAAACATTAAAAAAAACATAAAAAGCTTAACTACGTCTACTATAGGCCGAGGCTCGCCGCGGTCGCCTGGCTGTAGTAGTAGTCGTCCCCGCCGTCGTCGTCGTCGTCCGAACCGTCGGCGTCCCACCTGCTCGTGCCTGCGCCGGGGTCGCGGCAATACGGGTCACTCGGGCATGCGCCGTCGTCACCCCACCTGCTCACCGACAGGGCGCGCTGGAACTCGGCTTCGTCCTCGATGTCGGGGTCGAGGACGACGTAGGGTACCTCCTTCGGCTGCGGAGGGGAGGGACGCAGCGGCGGGCCGCATTGGCAGCGGCTTCTTGCTCGTGATGCGCCTTCCGCTCCTCCGCCTCGGCGAGGAGCCGGCGCTGGAGCTCCAGCTCCTCCGCGGTGCTGTCGCGCAGGCTCCAGTCGGCGGCGACGTCGTCGGGGACAGGCTGGAGGGTGTTGAGCGAGAGCTCCTCTGCGGCCTTCATGTCCGGCCACTCGTCCTCGTCGCCCTCCGCCGCCTCCGTCTTCGGGCGCACGGCGCACTCGAAGCCTGCGGCGGGTCGTTGGCGCGGCTCGCCGATGCGCAGGGCGCCGCCGCTGCGCCTGGGGCCAGGGCGCCCGGAGTTGAGGAGGGGAGTGGTGAGGGAGAGAGACGTCGCGCCGGACGAGGAGGAGGTGGCCGACGAGGATCCGCCCATCCGCCGCGCTGCCCACGAGGGGTGCGGGCGGGGCGACATCTGCAGCAGGGGCTCGTTGCCGGCGTCGATGTAGTCCAGCACCCACTCGAGCGTGCGGTGCTGGCCTCCCCACCACCGCTTGCGGCCGATGACGTTGGCGCGGCCCTCGACGGGGCCGTTGTTGCCCTCGGCGGCGACGTCCGCGTCGTGGCCGCGTTGAAGCTGCTGCCACCAGAAGGCGTCGTTGTCGTGCGGCCTCCAGCGCAGCTGCGCGGCCTCGTCCGGCGTCAGCCCTCGACGAACCTCGTCGATGGCTTGCCTGAACTCCGCGTCGGTGGAGGGGATGGGGGGCACGGGGACCCCGCCGACGCTGAGTTGCCACCGTGGTTGTCCGGCGGCGGAGCTTGGGACGCGCATATCAGGGCGGGAACGGATAGCCCGCCCGATACAGCGTCCACGCCTCGTGCTTGCGAAGGTGGCGGCGGCTTCATCGTAGCTCGACATCTCCGGCGAGGAGGGAAGAATGAGGAGAGCCGCGAGGAGGAAGAATGGGAAGAGCGGCGAGGAGGAAGAATGGTGAGAATGGCGAGCAGGGCGGACTTTTGTAGCCCTGTCGGGGCATTTACTGCGCCGCGTGCCGTCGCTGCCCCCCGCCACGCCATTACTCCGGCAGCATTTGAACGGGCGCATGCACTGGCCGCCCGCCACGCCATAAACGACAGCAGCCTTTGACCGACGCGCGAGACGAGAAGAAGCTCACGGGCGGGGGTTTCTGTTCCCGCGGTTTTCCCACGCGTCGCTGACAGCGCTGGCCCGCGTGGGCTGTCCCGCCATTTTGCCCTCCTCCCAAGCCGAACCCAGCGGGCTGGGTTTCGCCTGGGTGTCGCGGCGCGAAATAGCGCCGAAACGGCGCTATTTGGGCTTCTGGGGGTCCGGCTGGTGCAAAAACGGCGCTTTCGCCGCTAAAAAGGCCGCTTGGGGGTCTCTAGGGGGGTCGACTGGAGATGCCCTAAGGGCTGAAAAACCGGGTGGATATAGCAAACCCCATAAAAAGACCGCAAAATCGAGTATTCCGTTAAGATCGTCTTCTAGCTTGCAGCGTGCTGGACCCAGTTGGTCGTTCCAGCTCATACAAAGCCTCCCGCGCATCCGGGCAAAGCTCCATGGCCGGCGTGACTCAAGCACGAAGGCCCCTCCTCCCGCTTGTCGCTCGAAGCCTCCCGCAGGCGGGCGGAACGGTCCAAAGACTCAAGCACGAAGCCTCCCCCCCTCGCCTGTCGTTTCAAGCCCCCCGCGGGCGGCCAGGCGAAGCACAAAGTCCCACGTGGTAAGCCATGAAGCCCCCCCCCCCCCCCGCGACGGAGCCCAAGCGGGGCCGACAAGGTCACCCATGCTGCGGTGGGTCAAAACGAGCAGCTCCGCGGGTACTGACGTCCATGATTTCTCACAAATCCGGTTAGAATGGAACCACCTCGTTGGCAATCGAAGATTGACGCCAGAGTCGAGCCTCCTCCTTGTGCAATCGAGTTCAGGAGTCACTGGCACCAGCACCGACGGGAGCGTTGACCGGACTGAGTTCCTTCAGTTTTGGACCAATGAACCCACTCTAAAACTGGACATGTGGGTTCCGAGGAGGAAAATACTCGGGGCACCGAAAACGTGTTTTTAGTTTACCCCGTTTTACAGGCTCTACCCCGTGAGTTAGCCCGAACCAAAACTGTATATTCATGGGTTTGACCACTTTTACGGGTACTGCTAGAGATGCTCTTACAGAAATTAACAGGGGTTGGGTCGCGATAGACCCAGAAGCAAAAATTACAGGAAGGTCCACAAAATAACAAAAAAAGTGACCTTTAGTTTTACAAACAGGACCTGGAAAAGAAATCATAAACGCAATCGGATCTTTATCGTCTGACGTGTCATGGATCATGAACACGAGCGGCTTCTTAGGACGTCGCAAGAACAAGCACAACACACAACATTTTTACCTTTTACACAGGTTCAGGTCGGCCGAAGGCTAACATCCCTACGTATTGCATCGAGTGTATTCATGGTGATAACGGTTCTGGCTACAAGATGGGTTCCCAGGTACTCAACAATTACGCTTGAGGGAAGAAAGATGCAGCCTAACCAATTCCACCAAGTCACTCTACAACACCCAAATTACCCATGAAGAGAGCATGCACAAAGACTATGCAAGAAAACGTGACCTCGCTCTTATCTCTCTATGAATTCGATGACTTGGTGGATGGCTACCTCATGCAAACATCCTATGTGTGCTCAGCTACGACCCTCAATTCAGCTCCAACAAGGTGGAAAGGATGAATAGAACATGGCCAAAAAGATCGCCAAGTGGCCACGCAAGAAGAAGAAGAAAAGAGGAAGAAGAATCTCTTCTAGAGCTGCCGGATCGTCCAGCGCCATCTCGTCGGATAGTCCGGCGCCTCCAAGGACGCCGGATGCCTACCCTTGCATATTGGCATGAGTGCGGCGCTCGTCGAGTGGACTGCGTCCCCGTGCAACGGTCCGTCCGGCAAAACTGCGTCGGATCATCTGGCGCTTCCCAGGCTGCCGGATGGTCGCCGGTACCTACCGGCACGAGTGCGGAGCCTCTCGGGTACAAACCCCTCGCCACCGCCGGATCGACCGGCAACATGCGCCAGACCGTCCAACGCCTAGACTCCATGCACTTCTAGGCGTGAAGCTTGGAATGCTCTAGCCGTCGGATGATCCGGCGCCAGAAACATCGGACCATCCGGCGCCCCCCTACCTGAGCGCAGAAAGTGGCCTGAGCCTGTACCTTACTCTCCACCTACCCCTTCGTCCCACCTACTATAAATAGGACCCTAGGGCCCATATCTAGGGTTAGAGATAATGAATTAGAAACTTGTGAGCTTGTGCTCTTTCCCCTCATGTGAGGCTAATTCTAGGTATCTAGAACCGTATCAAGACTACTCCTATTACTCTGTAATTTGGATCGTATCAAGACTACTCCGGGATTCCTATTGGAGGTGTTAACCTCTAGGTAGCCCAATCTCACGGAAGACCAATGAATACTAGGTGATTAGATCGCCCGCAACTAAACCAACGGCCGCCTCCGGAAACCAACCAACTCGATCTCACCTTAATTGGAACCAATTCAACCCTGTAGCCGGTTCACCGCACCAATAGATCCTCAAGGGTCAATTGAGAAATATTGGAAGGACACCAACTGAATCCCAAGGGGAAAGTATGACAATCCCGGAGTAGCCTTGATACGATGCAAATTATAGAGGTAAAAGGAGTAGCCTTGATACATTTCTACATACACACTAGAAGTAGCGTCACAAGAGGAACCAAAGAGCAAAGCTCAAATCTCAAGTTTTCATCATCTCTAATGCTAGATCTGAATCCTGGGGTCATATTTATAGTAGGGGGCGGAGGGGTATGGAGTAGGTGGGATATAAGGCAGTGGAGGCATGTTTCTACGCGTAGGCAGGGGCGCCGGACGATCCGGCGTTTCAAACGCCGGTACATCCCGATGGCTAGAGTTGTTTTGTCTTCAAATGCTCGCGTGCAGGATTTCTAGGCGCCAAATAGTCCGGCGTGCTTTGCCGGTCGATCTGACTATGGCGAGGAGGTTCCAACCGAAGGGCACCGCACTGGTGCCGGCATGCACCGGCAGGCATCTAGCGGCCTAGAGGGCGTCGGACAATCCGGCGTGTGATGCGGGGAGGATACCTACTCCTATCATTGCGCTACCACCGCCATCTATGTTGACAATTGGAGCTTTCATATTTGCAATCCCTCCGCTAGATGAGGTGAAACCCAACTTTAGAACACCACCGTTGATGTTGCAGTTTGGTCCACGGCGTGAGGCAAAACATTGTTAGTGTTGGGTGGTGCAGCGTGTTGCATACAGGATGACCAACGATTAGATGACATTCGTCTAAGTATGTACACGTGTTATTACAGGCATGCGTGCCTTATTATTTGGCCGAGCCTTCTAATAGGCCGGTTTGTATCGCATGTGTTAGGTTCGAGTCAGTTGTGTGTTCGGTTTGGGCCTCTCCAACCGAGCCCTTTGTGGCCTCCTATATAAAGGAGTGGCTCCTAGGGTTTTAGGGTAGACAAGAATTTGAGATTAAAGTTATCGAGAGGCTCCTCCCGTGATGGGTCGCCGTTTGCGAGTTTATACTGGTTTTGCTTGCTGATCTTGTTGATCTGTCTACAATTGCGTGTGGGATTGATTATTTATCTCTCCAACGTTGCTGTTCTTGGTTCGCCGTGAAAGATTGGGCCAAAACCCTCTCGGATCACGTTGATTCGTATCAGCGTGGGTTTGCCGTATGGACCGGCGGGCGGGGAGGCAATCCACCCTAGGGACACCGCACTTGTGTCGGTATACACCGGAAGGCATCTGATGGCCTAGGAGGCGCCAGACGATCTGGCATGTTGGCATCGGACAATCCGGCGACCCCATAAGAGTGTCTTCTTCTTGTTTTCTTCTTCTTCTTGCACAGCTTCTTGGCGGTCTTGTTGGCCATCGTCTTGGTCATCCTTGGCACCTTCTTGGATCTGTATTGGCGGGGTGTAGCTGAGCACACATAGGTTGTTTGCATGAGGTAGCACACCATTCACCAAGTCATCAAATTCATAGAGAGAGAAGAGCAAGGTCACCTTTTCTTGCATAGCCTTTGCACGTGCTCTCGTCATGGGTCCATTGAGTGTTGTAGAGGGACTTGGTGGAACTGGTTGGGTTGCATCATCCTCCCCTTTCGAAAGAGTCTTCCACAACTCGGGACCATCGTCATTGCTTTGACTTCCTTGGAAGGGAGATAGGTCTCGCACGTTTAAGGAGCTGTGTACGAGATACTTGGATTGAGTCATGTTGAGCTTGTATATGTTGTCATTAATGCACTTGAGAATCTTGAAGGGTTCGTCACCTCGTGGCTTGAGCTTGGAGTTGTGTTCTTGTGGAAAATGATACTTATGGAAGTGTATCCAAACGAGGTCCCCTTCGTTGAACACCATGGGCTTCTTGTTCTTCTTCATGTTCGTGACATGATGCTCGTAGTGCTTCTCAAGTGTAGCTCTTGTGGATTCATGAAGCTTCTTGATGTAGTCGATGCGCTTGTCGAAGTTCATGTTGACTTGCTTGTGAAGAGGCAATGGTAGAATATCATGGGCGGTGCTTAGGTTGAAGTCGTAGACGATCTCAAATGGGCTCCACTTTTGATGAATCCCAACCCTTTTGACCAACTACTCCAAGCACTACATATGGCCCCATGACAAGAGCTCAACCTGACGCCCTTCGAATCAAGGTGAATTCACTGCTATTCTCACATGATTTCGCACATTCGGTGAGTGGATTACTACCTCATGAAAATGCATTTGGCTTGCGTAGGCACCTACCCCATGGTGATCCCCAAGACGGCACCCAAGAAGCCAAATAAGAAGACCAAGATGGTGGCCAAGAAGAAGGAGCAGAAGACCTCCAGAAAAACAAGCCTACAACATGCAGGAAACCCGGCCTAGACCCAGGCTGGTTTTCCAGGATAGAAGCTTCGGCCACCTTCCCGGCCTACAACACGCAGGAAACCCGTCCTAGACCGGGCTAGTTTTTTAGGACGGGTAGGTAACAAAACTGTCCGGCCTACGACGCGCATGAAACCCGGCTGTGATGGTTTTCCAGGCTGACTTCTTCGGCCAGCTGCTAGGCCTACAGCGTAGGAAAACCAGTCTATCGTCCGACCAGGCCAGATTTCCTACGTGAAAAGGGGAATATTCCTTGCTTTTTCCTCCCCCGCCTACCCCTTTGTACCCACTACTATACATAGGACCCATACGGTTCAGATCTAGGGTTAGAGATCATATGAACTGAGATTTGAGCTTGTTGCTCCCTAGATCTTCCCTGTGAGGAATCTACCAAGGATACTCCATATATGTATCTATTGGACCGTACCAAGGCCTCTCCTTATGATATGGGGTGGCCTGATCTTCTCAATGATCTCTCTCTATTTTTGTGGATGTTTTGTGGATTTTTCTGATAACTAGTGCTACACTGAGACCTCTCACTTGGATAACCATTGTTGCCAATGCAACAACAATAAATCCCTTTGGATATTCTCAACTACACACTCTTGCACATGTAAGTCTTGTATCCCCTTATTCCCAGTGGAATAACAAGATATCACGCAACTTTGAAGGTATACTTCAAGATGAATGCTTAGCAGCAATACAATCTAGAGGCTAGGGTTTCTTTGGTTTAAACTTGTTCTATCTAATCCACACGCAGGTGGTAGGTATATAAAGGAGGAGGGGTGCGGCCACAAGGGCTCCTTGCGCAAGCACTACTCCTACTAGGACTAGGACTCCTACTTGGACTAGGAGAGACTCCTACTAGGACTAGGACTCAACTAGGAATCCTACTTGGAGTAGGAGAGACTCCTACTAGGACTCAACTAGGAGTCCTACTTGTACTAGGAGAGATTCCTATTAGGACTAGGACTCAACTAGGAGTCCTACTTGGACTAGGAGAGATACAAACCGACCCACTTTAGGGGGATTCGTCCATTATGGCATACAAGCCATGCCTAATTGGATTATGACTTCTATATGGCGCGTTGATCTTCAATGGGGCGCCCTCCACTTGTTTCCATTATTGCTTAGTGTGGAAGAACATTCCTGGAGTTTTTTTCCAGACTTGCACATTTGTTTTCACCACTTGAATAATTGTTTTCACCATTTGTACTCTTGTTTTCCAGCATCTCCACCTTGTTTTCCAATATGCCTTGAGGTCTTCCTCCATTCATGTTTGTGTTATCAATAACCCTGCTAATACATATGCATAGGCTTAGGTAGTATAACATTCTTATAAACACAAACACTATTTACTAATAGGAAACAATTCACCTTATAATGAACATCAGTGAGGCTCACTATTTCCTTCCAACTTAAGCATGCATAATCACCATGGACCCCTATTATATCCTCATCATTCTCCCTTTCTTCAAGACAAGACGTTCACGGCTTGTGGTAAACTGAACATGGAAGAAACAAAAAGAACAACGTGTATGCACAATATGTATCTATAATGGGGTGCATTAGTTGTGTGCACATGATAAAAATTCTCACATTACATGGGACCACAAATTTTGCATGTAAATAGCACATAATTTTCGTATGAAAACAAATAGCATCTCATCAAATAGCAATCACAATTTTAAGTATAACTGAAGCTCATGGAATCATGATCATAAGGAGAAACATCCATGTATACATTCTTATTGTTTAGTATCAAATCAAGTGTTCTCACAGAAGATCTATGATCAAATTTGGTTGTAGTAGTACACCCAATTGTTGTAACATGTTTATTATCTTCATTATGCAAATTGCAACTGAATTTGCAAATATAAGTGAAACACAAATCAGTAGCATATGTATTTATCAAAGTTTGTGGTAAATCAAACATATGTGTAACATTATGCTCATATTTATAAAATTGTAAGCAATCAAACCGAGGTAACACAATGTTCAATTCAGCAATTCTATCACATGTAATACATATTTGATCCACCATAAAAATTTCATTCATGTTACAGGCACCAACCAAATTAAAAGTGAAAAAAAGTAGTATAGGTGATAGAATTGACATATGAAATTTCAGCAATCCTATTCATAGCACATTGCACAGTAATTGGTTCATGTAACATGATGGAATTAATATTAATAGGTGGTATTTTAGCAAACACTTCTTTATGTGAAAAACCACATGCTCAAAATTCGAAATATTCAAATTATCACCTGGTGGTGAACTATATGTGGTTATCAACTCACAAGAATGAATTAGCACATTAGTAAACTCAATAAAATTTGTACTTGTAGGTGGAAGCTCCAAATCAACACCAATATCAATGACATCCTCATCAGATTTAGTAGGTATTGAGTCATCCATCTCAAGTGGTGATGCAGGTTGTACTTGAGGTGGCTCCCTTTCTTCAAAAGTAACCTGCATATCACAAGAAACAATACTAGGCACAATGACATGATCCTCCAATGAATGTGGTGGTGGTGCAGGTTGTACTATAGGCTCCCTTTCTTCAAAAGCAACCTGCACGTCACAAGAAACAACACTAGGAGTAGACATGATTCCATTAGTAGAAACAACCTTACATGTCTCTATAACCTCTATATTGTCAAACCATTTCATCGCAAGGATTTCAAGTCTTTCCTTTTCAAGGAATTGAGGAGACAAAAATAATGGTTGGCGTCTAATGTCCCAAATTTTTGGAAGCCATGCATGTATTATCCAATTTTTCTTATAGTTCCATAAGAATTGTATATCAGCATAATGACTGTCAAAATTATTCTCAAATCTATTGCACCATTTTTCACTCAACAAAAGATGACAACAACTAAACACTCTAGGAAACACATGACATAAAATTCGCCTTGTATGGTCATGAATTGTTAATGGAACAAAAACCATGTGAGTAATGAGAAGCGCATCATCATTAGTAGGTAATATAAAAGGTGTATGTGTTTTTGGAACCAACTGAAATTTCTCAACAACATAAATACTCACAAAATCATATCGTGTACCCTTGTCAAGGGTAATAGCAACATTGCTACCTTTGATGTCTGATGTGAAGTGGAACAAGTCTGACGCAGGGATCCCACTAGCATCCTCCTCCCAAAATGTATAACTGCAAGCATCCACACTAGCAAACTCCATTGATTAACTTGTTTGTGAAACAAAATAACAATGGGTTGTGGTGTTCTCACAACTCACTCAAAACCAGCAAAGAAGATGTATCTCACCGTTCCAAAGTGAATAGGATTTACTTACCAACAAGTATCGATGAAGAGTGTACCAAGTGTGAGAAGAGAATAACCAGGATATCAAGTGTCACAAGACAAAAACAAGGTATTTGGTGGGGCTTGGTTGGGAATCCTAACAACACCAAAATAGCAACTCCTATTTCATGTCTAATGTGATAAAATTCACTAAAGGAACACACTCACTCTGGGAGACAAATGGGGATTAGCAATTATATGGAAGAGTTATTGCAAGCACCAGAAAGACACTAGCAAATACTCTATGAAAAAAGTCACAAGATTGCTCAAATATGTCCATAAAAATATCCAAGATATGATCTGTCAACCTCCACTAGTGATAATGTATGGCTCGGCCTCTTTTTGATTTTTCTCTCTTTCTATTTTTTAATACTTTTTCTCTTTTTCTATTTTTTTTATACTTTTTCAATGGCCTTTGAATCAACTAGGAGCAACAAGTAGAAGAAAACAGAAATTATGGACAAGAATTGATCAAATTGTGCAGCTGTTAGAGCAATAAAAACAGTTAGTCTTTGGGTAGGTTCCTAAAAATTTGCTGTAGATGGGCTGTGGCTAGGCTTAACAAAGATCAGAACGGAAAACCTATGGATAAAACAGGAAGAAAAACAAAGGAAAAAACTACAGAAAACAAAGAAAAACAAGTGACAACAGCTCACGACAGAGAAGTAGTCGAAATCGTGCCGTACGACAGCGAAAACAGCTCAAAAATGCTGCCCGGCAGAGGTTTGTGCGCGCGGTTGTGTGGACTTGCTGCAGTGTGTGCACAGTGTGGCTTTTGATGCCCACGTGGCAGTCCGAGTTGGAGTTGGAGGCGTACGGCCATGATTTTGGGACCAGCGCGACGAATCCGACCTTGACCGTGACGACGAGACGGGATGGGGATGCGTGCGGCTTGCTTTACGCGCGGTTACGGTAACGATTTTGGCGAGTAGTGGTATCCTGGTAGCGCTCGGATTTTAATCCATCACGGGATAGATGTGCGCGTGGCCCGCAACGCGTTAAAAAACGCGGTTACGAATCGGTGTGCGAGTAGGACAAAGGAGCGCACCCGTTTGGCCGGTAGCGGATCGGTGTGCGAGCGTTTGGCCGGTAGCTGATCGGCGCGCGCGAGTAGAAAAAGGGACGCGCGAGAATTGGACCAGCGTGGAACGAGTGCACAGTGCAGGTGGATTGGAACCAGCGCATGCGCGCATCAACGAAAGCGAGTTGGTGCGTGAGTATGGCAGCGAAACAGTGCGATTTCGGTGCCCAACTCGAAAAGAAACACAAGCAAGTCACACACACTTATTTTTGTGTGGATTCTTTTTGGTATGGATAGAAAAAAAAAGATGAACACGATGAACCCTAACCCTAAATAAAAACTAAAAACAGAAAACAAGAACGCAAATCAACAAGAAACATCAACTAGTAGATGCAAATTGGTGTTGATATAGGCTTTGGCAAAAACTAAAGCTAATATTTTTGTGGGGCTTTTTCTGGATAGGAAATATAAACAACAATACTAGGGATAAATTTGCTCACCGAGTAAACCCGAGGCTCTGATACCAAGATGATATGGGGTGGCCCGATCTTCTCAATGAGCTCTCTCTATTTTTGTGGATGTTTTGTCGATTTTTCTGATAGCTAGTACTACACTAAGACCTCTCACTTCGATAACCCTTGTTGCCAATGCAACAACAATCAATCCCTTTGGATATTCTCAACTACACACTCTTGCACATATAATCAAATATCACGAGTGGTCATGTATCCCGTTATTCCCAGTGGAATAACAAGGTATCACACAACTTTGCATGTATACTTCAAGATGAATGCTTAGTAGAAATACAATCTAGAGGCTAGGGTTTCTTTGGTTTAAAATTGTTTTGTATAATCCACACGCAGGTGGTAGGTATATAAAGGAGGAGGGGTGCGGCCACAAGGGATCCTTGCGCAAGCACTACTCCTACTTGGACTAGGACTCCTACTTGGACTAGGAGAGACTCCTACTAGGACTAGGACTCAACTAGGAATCCTACTTGGACTAGGAGAGACTCCTACTAGGAGTCAACTGGGAGTCCTACTTTTACTAGGAGAGACTCCTATTAGGACTAGGACTCAACTAGGAGACATACTTGGACAAGGAGAGATACAAACCAACCCACTTTAGGGGGATTCGGCCATTATGGCATACAAGCCATGCCTAATTGGATTAGGACTTCTATATGGCGCATTGATCTTCAATGGGGTACCCTACACTTGTTTCCATTATTGCTTAGTGTGGAAGAACATTCCTGGAGTTGTTTTCCACACTTGCACATTTGTTTTCACCACTTGAATAATTGTTTTCACCATTTGTACTCTTGTTTTCTAGCATCTCCATCTTGTTTTCCAATATTCCCTGAGGTGTTTGTGTTATCAATAACCCTGCTTATACATATGCATAGGCTTAGGTAGTATAACATTCTTATAAACACAAACAATATTTATCACTAGGAAATAATTCACCTTATAATGAACATTAGTGAGGCTCAATATTTCCTTCCAACTTAAGCATGTATAATCGCCATGGACCCCTATTATATCCTCATCACCTTACGTGAAGTCTCTCGGTTGGGTGATTCTACCTCACAGTCTCTCTCCCTCTTGATTCTACCTAGCGTGTGCCAATCTCTCGGGAGGTGATTCCACCTAGCGATCTCTCTTCTTCCGATTCTATTGGTATGGCTGGTCCGCCGGTGAAAGAAAGGATTCTTCAACGGGTTAGTAGTTTTTTGCTTACGATCCAAGGCTATGTCCCAAGTTATCATGTGTGATTTTGCGCGTGTTCTTCATTTTGATCTTCCAGTCTCCGTCTCCCTCTTCGTATTTTTCTCAGATCCGTGAAGACCAAGCCATCTCCGGTGTTTCCCGTCAAGGGGCTACATCAGCTTTGTAGCTTGATGAAGTGCTCTATTGTAGTGAACTAGGCGTGAGTGATGCACTCTTCCCAATTCTTGAGGTTGGGTTTTATCAATGCTCGAAGGAGTGAAGATAGTGTCCGATTCACCACTTGTGTTTGGTCATCGGAATGAGGGTGATAGGAGGTGGAGAAGAGTAACTTAACTCCCAGCTTGGCCATCAATGTCTTCCAAAAGTATGATGTGAACTTGACATCTCGATCCGACTTAATTGTCTTGGGGACACCATGTAGACAAACTATTTCCCTAAAAAATAGATTTGCGATATGTGAAGCATCGTTCGTTCTATTGCATGGTATGAAATGTGCCATCTTGAAAAGCGATCAACAACTACAAAGATTGAGTCCATATGTGTTTTTGTGTGTGGTAGTGCTAACACAAAATCCATGCTAATGTCACTCCAAGGGAGGTGTGGTGTAGGCAATGGCATGTAAAGACCATGAGAATTGGAAGTGGACTTAGCTCGGAGACATGTTGTACATCGCTTGACAAGTCATCCCACTTGGTGCCTCATCTTAGGCCAATGTAGTTTGTGGAGAGCATGGCGTAGGTCTTATCTCTTCGAAAGTGTCCCATGAGGCCTCCTTCATGTGTTTTCTTCAACAACAATAGACGAAGAGAGGACTCAGGAATACACAATTTGTTAGCTATAAAAAAGAATCCCTTGCGTGTGTTTGTCCATTGTTTTCCATCATTTTTGTGATTTGTTTATTTTGTGTTTGATCTTTGGTTCTTCTCTATCATTGACAATACGTATTTCACTTGGTATTTTCTATTTGCCTTGCCACTTTCCTAACCCATTTGACCTCCTCATATAGTGCGTGTGTGTGTGTCAGTTGTCCTTCGGGTCTCTTTCGTCAAGTATTACGATCTTGTTACAAACCCTTTGCCTTCGGCAATCCACTTGACCCAATACTATCAACAAAGGTAAGAGTTAGTAAGTGATAACCACTTTGTTACCTCACTTGCTTATTTGAGATGGATAGGGATGGTGTTTTCACAAGTGTGAGCTCAGACGATGATGGAACCCCCTTCTACAACGACCTCCACCAGAACTTCGCGATGCACAATGAACATGTGCAGCTACACAAAATTGTACGTGGTGGTTTGGAGCACTATGAGTGTTGCTTACTGATGACCCACAAGTATAGGGGGTGTATCGTAGTACTTTCGATAGATAAGAGTGTCGAACCCAACGAGGAGTAGAAGGTGTTGACTAGCAGTTTCGATGAAGGAATAACTATAAATACTGGAAAATAGATTTGTAGGGGTTTTTTGATATTGAGATAAATAAAGTACGAGTAAATAAAATGCAGTAATAATAATTGCAGCAAGTGGCCCAATCCTTTCTTCAGAAAAGGACAAGCCGGCGGGTTTACTTATGATAAACAAACGTTCTAGAGGACACACGGGAGGTTTCTGTCAAGTGCTTTTGTTCCATGCAGCTGAATAATGTTAGGTGTTTTGATAAGTGTTGTGTGGGTGAACCTATGCTAATGTACCGTCCCATCCAAGACTAATACATACTTGTGACTATACCCATTGCAAGAACCCGCAACTACAAGAAAGTAATTAAGAAATAAATCTAACCACAACTTTAAACTCCGGGGTCCTACGCTCCCTCGTGTAATGGTTTCTAACGGGGGTTTAGGTTTCTGTCACTCCGGCAACCCCACGATTAGTAGCCAAATACACGATGCATCCCCCTAGGCCCATAAATGGTGAAGTGTCATGTAGTCGACGTTCACATGACACCACTAGGAGAATAACACCACAACTTAAATATCAAACATTAAATATTATTCAACATTACTTCACTACTAACAACTTGACTTCTCCCATGTCCTCAAGAACAACACAGACTACCCACAAGACATCATACGGATCATAATAAGAGGTGATATAATGGATGATAACAATCTGGTCATAAAGTTCAAACACCGATAAATCTCACAAGCATCAACTACTAACAAGTAATCCACACCGGGAGAGAGATCTAATGCAAAACAACGATAGAGGCCCCTAATTGTTAGATCGGGATGACGGTGGATGATGACGGTGATGGTGATGGTGGTGATGATGATGATGATGATCTTGATGATGCCCGGAGCGATGACGGTGACGATGGTGGTGATTTCCCCTCTCCGGAGAGGAATTTCCCGGCAGATTTCTCCCTGCCACAGAGCTTTTCTCTCTCGGGTGTTTTTCGCCCCGCGGCGGTGGCGGAATAATTCTTAGAAGATGGAATGAGGCTTAGGGTTCCCTGGGGGCCAAGCACGCCAAAGATGACCCCCAGAGGTGGGCCACGGTAGCCACACCCCTAGGTGGCGCAGCCAGGTGGCGCGCCACCCCTAGGTGTGGGCCCCTGGTGGCCCCCCTCCGGCTCTCCTTCTGGCTGGGTTCCTCCTCTGAACTTTTAGGAACCCCCAGATGCCCCCTTCTTCTTCTGATCTTCTGAAATATGGTATCTCGACGGTGCTTTTTCCATCAGATTTATGGTCCCGGTCTTTATTCTCCAAAAATATAAAACATGCAAATAAGATAAAATAACATAAGAGATGCATCATAACATGAAATATATCGATGAATAACAGAAAATTATGATATAAAATAGTGATGGAAAATGGACGTATCAACTCCCCTCAAGCTTAGACCTCACTTGTCCCCAAGCGAAACTGAACTCAGAAAACATGACCACAGGTTTATGGAGTGACGAGTCTATAAATAAAATACGGACAAGAAGCATCACATTTACCTATGCACCAATCATTACAGACATAAACTTTCTCTCATATAACTTAACTTGAAACAAGTAAAGGGATTCACAAACAAAGATGAAAAAGAGAGAATCAAAGTTGGTGATGGCGAACTTCGTTCTTGGTCAGAGAACATTTAATGAAATTATATTTATCTTAGGTGAAGTCTTTATACCAAGGTTTATATTATAGAGCTTAACATGTTTAATTATAACAACTCTTTTACAGTGATTCATAGCTTTCAAAGTAATATTCATTCAGATAATAAAGCAAGTGCTAAACAAAGAAGGATAGAAAACATGATTGAATAAACCAACATATAGATGATGAGATCACAACAACTCAAATGCTTGCTGGAGACAGAAGGAAATGGGTTTACTGAGTCAACATAAATGTAAAAGATAGGCCGTTCACAGAGGGAAGAATTTACCACTCATGTGATAGAGCTTTTATTTTAATAAACATAGGTATAAAATGCATGACACTCCTCCCAACCATCTTCCACAAACCATGGCTAACCGAATCCTCGGGTGCCTACCAACAATCACAAACCGTGGAGGAGTGTCTAAATTTTGAGAGGTGTATATTTATGTCAACGAATGGCAAACAGAAAATACAGTATGTCACATGCCAACTAGACTCACAAGACCGGCTCCCATAGAAGGACGCAACTGGTATAGAAGGTCATCCCTCTTTCTATTTTGTTTACACAATTATGCTTTGACTGATAAATCAGGGGAAAAAAGAGTGAAGAGAATTTGTATTATTATTTGGGGTTGGGAACCCTGCTGCCAGCTCTTCTAGCATTTGGATAAGCGGATGAAGCCACTAGTCTAGGTGAGTGAGTCCAATCAACAAGTGAGATAAAGATTCTCTATTTGCGTCCTCATGAGCTAAAACAGGAACACAAAACATGAGTAATTTGAAAGTTTTAAAGGTAGCACATGAGCAATTTACTTGGAGTGGCGGTGAAATACCACATGTAGGTAGGTATGGTGGACACAAATGGCAAGGTTTTGGGTTTAAGGTTTGGATGCACGAGAAGCATTCCCTCTTAGTACAGGGTTTTGGCTAGCAAGGCTGGGTAGCAAGCATAAGAGTTGAGGGAAAACAAACAAATATACATATGATGAAACCAATCATGCAATCTTCATTGAAAACCCAAGCGATATTAACTTGCCAAAACCAACTAGATTAATTTGATGATCTCTAGAGTGATACAAAATACTAATAACAAGTTCAACCATATGAAAGAAATTGAAAACTGAAATAATGTGCATAGAAAGTAAATGATGAAAATTCTCATTAATATTTCAAACCGGCAACTCACACCAACGTATACAACGATAACCAACTAGGGAGCAGCACTTCCATACTGCAAACCATCCTATATGATAACCTCTCTACTCATGATATGACTCTGCTGAAAAAGTAAAAGATGAAAGATAGTGATGTAATACCGCGACATTCCCCCCAAGCTTAGAACAAGCCGAGGGGATGCCAAAACCAATAATAAATCAACTCTTCGGTGGTGGTGAAGGTGGAATCACTTGGAGAGGAGTCAGAAAGCCTTTGATGGTACGACGAAGCTCAATGTTTTCCGCTTCCGAAATTGCTACCTCGGCCTTGAAAATACGACATTGTTCGCAGAATTGATCGGCAACCCGGTGTGCTTCAGCTATCACAGGGAGCACGTTGGGGTCTTGATCCTCAGGCACGGTCCCCTGCACATTATGAGAGTAGCAGCGCTGAGGGTTAATGGATCCCACAAAGGTGGGGTTCCTTGTTGGTGCTGGTGCAGCCCTCCGGATCTCTTCCCTCAAACTGTTAACCATGTCTTGCCTCCTTGCATCTCTCTCTTCCTCCGTCGCCCATCTCGTGAAAGCACCCTCGTGGATGTCTTGCTGGATTTGTCGAAGCTGACGTGCGGTGTAATCCTCAATGCTACAGTTGAAAGAGGACATCTTGACCCTAGAAACTCTGAGCTCCTGCCAGGAAAACAGCTCGAAACAGAAACACGACGAGAAAACAATATACGGACCTCGGGGGTCCGGGGGATCATATAGAAAAAAGTTTCATAACAAAAGGAAATTCCAGGTCGAAAACGAGTCGGAGAGGGGCTCCGGGGCTCCCACACCATGGGAAGGCGCGGCCAGAGGTGGGCCCGCGCGACCCTATGGTGTGGAGCCTCTTGCTTTGTCTCCCTCTCGTTTCCGGCTCATAATTTTTCATATTTTCTAAAAATAGTAAAAATATAAGTTGAAAGATGTTTCGCGAACATTTTCTTACCAAAACTGTTACCTATTTGAAAACTGACTCTGCAGTTTCTGAAATATGCTTCTTAATAAACTCCTCCAGGATCATGGCTCTAATACAATCAACATTTTCATTATAAGGATCTCAAGAAATATAATGCGTGAGTCTTTGGCCATTCACCACTTGTGAGGAGTTGTCTTCACGGGAAACAATTTTAATTGCCCCCGAACGATATACCTCTTCGATAACAAAAGGTCCTTCCCATCTCGAGAGTACTTTTCCTGTAAAAAATCTGAGACAAGACCTATACAAAAGAACTTTCTCACCAACATGAAATTCTCTTTTAATAATACTCTTATCATGCCACCTTTTAACATTCTCTTTAAAGAGCTTAGCATTTTCCTATGCTTCACTCGTCCATTCATCTAAAGAACTTAAATCAAGCAACCTTTTCTCACCAGCAAGTTTAAAATCTCTATTCAGGTCTTTCACTGCCCAATAAGCTTTCTGTTCTAATTCTAGGGGCAAGTGACAAGCTTTTCCATAAACCATTTTGTAAAGACAAATGCCCATGGGATTTTTGTAAGAAGTTCTATAAGCCCACAAAGCATCATTTAATTTCTTAGCCCAATTTTTTCTAGATTTTTTAACAGTCTTTTGCAAGATAGATTTGATCTCTCTATTCGATAATTCTACTTGCCCACTAGTTTGAGGATGATAGGGTGAGGCAATTCTATGATTACCATCATATTTAGCAAGAGTTTTTCTAAAACCACCATGAATAAAATGAGAACCCCATCAGTCATAAGATATCTAGGCACACCAAACCTAGGGTAAATGATGTCTTTAAGCATTTTTATTGAGGTTTCACCATCGGCACTTTTAGTAGGTATAGCTTCTACCCATTTAGTAACATAATCAACAGCAACAAGAATATGAGTGTAGCCTTTTGAAGGAGGGAAAGGACCCATAAAGTCAAAACCCCAACAATCAAACGGTTCAATAACAAGAGTATAATTCATAGGCATTTCATTATGTCTAGAAATATTTCCAACCCTTTGACATTTATCACAAGATAAAACAAACTTTCTAGCATCTTTAAAGAGAGTAGGCCAATAAAAAAATGATTGTAGAACTTTATGTGCAGTTCTATCTCCATCGTGATGTCCTCCATAAGCACTCCTATGACATTTTCTCAATATCTCTTGTTGTTCATTTTCAGGAACACATCTTCTCATAATACCATCAACACCTTATTTATGTAAGTGTGGGTCATCCCAAAACTAATGCCTCAAATCATAGAAGACTTTTCTTCTTTGTTGAGCTGTAAAGGTAGGAGGCAAATACTTCGAAACAATAAAGTTAGCACAATCAGCATACGATGGACTCTCTTGAGAGCTCACTTTTATTGCAGCTAACTGTTCATTAGGGAAACTATCATTAACAGGAATAGGGTCATCAGAGATATTTTCTAATCTAGACAAATTATCAGCAACAGGATTTTCAGCACCCTTCCTATCCACAATATGTAAATCAAACTCTTGTAAGAGAAGCACCCATCTAATAATCATAGGCTTAGCATCTTTCTTTTCCATAAGGTACTTAATAACAACATGATCAGTATGAATAGTAACTTTAGAATCAACAATATACGGCCTAAATTTATCAAAAGCAAAAACTACAGCTAGGAACTCATTCTCAGCGGTAGCATAATTCTTTTGAGTAGCATCAAGGGTTTTACTAGCGTAATGAATAGTATTTAACTTCTTATCTACCCATTGTCCAAAAACAACACCTACAGCATAATCACTAGCATCACACATAATTTCAAACGGTAAATTCCAATCAGGTGGTTGAACAATAGGGGAAGATATTAAAGCCTTCTTTAAAATTTCAAAAGCTTCTTTACAATCTTCATAAAAAAAATGGTACATCTTTTTGAAGAAGATTAGTAAGAGGTTTTGATATTCTATAGAAATCTTTAATAAACCTTCTATAGAAACCATCATGACCAAGAATACTACAAATACCTTTAACATCTCTGGGACATGGCATTTTCTCAATAGCATCAACTTTAGCTCTGTCAACTTCAATACCTCTTTTCAGAAATTTTATGTCCGAGAACAATTCCTTCATTAACCATAAAATGGAATTTGTCCCAATTAAGAACAAGATTAGTCTCCTCACATCTCTGCAAAACTTTATCAAGATTCTGCAAACAATTATCAAAAGAAGTTCCATAGACGGAGAAATCATCCATGAATACTTCCACAATTTCTTCACAAAAACCATGAAAGATAGCAGACATGCATCTTTGAAAAGTAGCAGGAGCATTACATAAAACAAAAGGCATACTTCTATAAGCATAGGTTCCAAAAGAACAAGTGAAAGTTGTTTTCTCTTATCAGGCTTCCTAACGGCAATTTGAAAGAAACCAGAATAACCATCAAGAAATCAGAAATGAGTTTTCTTAGACAACCTTTCTAACATTTGATCAATAAAAGGCAAAGGATAATGATCTTTCTTAGTAACTATGTTAACCTTCCTAAAATCAATGCACATCCTATAACCAACCACTACTCTTTGAGGGATAAGTTCATTATTTTCATTTGGCACAACAGTCATCCCTCCTTTCTTAGGGACACAATGCACATGACTAACCCATCTACTATCAGCAATAGGATAAATAATACCAGCATCAAGGAGTTTTAATACCTCGTTTCTTAACACATCCTTCATCTTAGGATTTAAACGGCGTTGATGTTCAACAACTGGCTTTGCATCAGGTTTAGTATTAATAGCATGATGACATATAGTAGGAGAAATTCCCTTCAAATCATAAAGAGTATAATCAATAGCACCTCTGTGTTTCCTCAATATTCCCAATAATCTCTCCTCTTCTTTACCAGAAAGTTTAGAACTAATAATAATAGGATATAAGTTCTTATCATCAATATGAGCATATTTAAGATTGTCAGGCAAAGATTTTAAATCAATAACATGATCCTCCTTGGGTGGTAAAGTGGTGCCCAAGTATTCCACCGGTAAATTATGTTTCAGCATCGCTGGCTGATGTAAGAAATCTCGTCAATTTCATTCCTTTATTCCCTAAAGACATCACTTTCGTGGTCTTCCATGTATCGTTGCAAAGGATTGTTAGGAGCAAGAGCAATAGAAGCCAACTGTTCAACTCTATAATTCTCATTAGGCAATTGAGCTTCATAAGGTGCTTTAGCAAATTTAGAGAAATTAAATTCATAAGACTCTCCATCAAACTTTTTAAGAATTTTCTCCTTTTTACAATCAATAACAGCACCACAAGTGTTTAAGACAGGTCTACCAAATATAATAGGACAAGTATCACTAGCAGAAGTGCCTAGTACTAGAAAATCAACAGGATACTTAGTTTTACCACATAAGACCTCTACATCTCTAACAATACCAATTGGAGAAATAGTTTCCCTATTAGCAAGTTTAATAATCACATCAATGTCTTCAAGTTCACAAGAACCAATTTCATGCATGATTTCTTTATAAAGCTCATAAGGAATAGCACTAGAACTAGCACCAATATTACACAAACCATAATAGCAATGATCACCTATCCTAACAGATAGCACAGGAACACTAGGTTTCCTAGATTTACTAGGATGAGAGACAATATTAGAAGCATCTCCCAAGAGCTCTACAAACCCACATAACCACTAAGACACCGATTCTTTTGTGATAAACTGGAAGCGCAGCTGTATTTGTTGACAAGCAACACCCACCTCCGATCTGACGTGTGCAGCACCCACCATGGCTAAGAAGCTCCACCGCCCTGACAGGTGGGATCCACCTCCGACCTGACGGGCGGGACCCGCCACATGGTTAGAGAGAAATCAAAAACTGCATAAATAATGCGTCGTGGGGGACTTGAACCCACGCCCTCGCCGTTGCACAACCGAACTGGACCCTTACCAACAGGCCACTTCCGAACTTGTGACTAAGTTCCGCGCTGAACCCTTTTCTCTCTAACGTTTGAATGGGCTTTTGACAAGATCGTGCGGCCTGTTTATTTTTCCTTTTCTCTTTAACGTTTTGGTATGCCGAGTGGGCCAACGGCCCATAGCGATGTGTGGCTATCCGGTGCTCCCTTTGGGTGCGGCAAATGGGCCATGTAAAATGATTAAAGCCTTTTTCCCAAATTCCAGAAATTAAAAAAATGGCAGGAATTAAAATAAACTTTGCAAATTCATAGAATATTCCTTGTAACTCGAAAAAATACAAATAATATGTCAAAATGTTCATAAAAATATAATCTACTGTTTTGTATCAAGCTAATATATATTTGAAAAAATTAAATTAAGACTAGCTTATACGAACGAATTGAACCCTTATACAAATTTCAAAATACGGTCAAAACTGGGGCCATGACCGTTCATACCTAGGTATTGAATCTGGCAAAAATCTTGGTGTATCCGTGATGAAATAGGTACTTGGTACCTAAAAATAATTTTTGCAAAAAATAAAGATAAAACTACGAGGCACCTGTAATTCAAATTTGGCCCGGTTTTAGCGGAATCGGCTGAAATTTGTCTTTTTCAAAAGAGGTGTATTTTGAGCTATTAAGAGGTAGTAAATTTGTTATTTGTACATAAAATATGACGTAATATATTTAGAATTTTACTTTGTACATTTTTGCAACATATTTTGTGTATGTGCTTTACAAAAAAACCCGATTTTGACACTCCGGAAAGCGAAAATGGTATTTTTATTCAACCAAAAATAAAACTTTCTTCATGAACATTGTTAGTTGTACCAATATGCATCTTTATGTGGAATATGGTCACATTTAAACAAACTATGCCATGGATGTGGCCAAAACATCCGTCATTTCGCCCGAAAGCCATGAATCTTCGTACGAGATAGCTCATTTCTGTGAACACATTTTCCACCAAATTTTCGTATTCCAAGTTTATTATTTTTGGTGGATACTAGGACATATATAACAACACCACGCGAAGGTCTTGCATCGTTTCGAGTTTTTTCGAATTTTCTGGAATTTTCTAAGCCGGTTTCGGGAAACGGTCAAAACGGGGGGCATGACCGTTAGTACCTAGGTGCTGAATCTTGATGTACTCTTGGTGTATCGCTGTTGAAATAGGTACTTGGGTACCCAAAAATGATTTTTACAAAAAATCATGAGAAAACTATGAGGCACCTGTAGTTCAAATTTGGCCCGGTTTCAGCTGAATCGGCAGAAATTTGTCTTTTTCAAAGGAGGTGTATTTTGAGCTATTGAGAGGTAGTAATTTTGTTATTTGTAGATCAAATATGACATAATATATTTAGAATTTTACTTTGCACATTTTTGCAACATATTTTGTGTATGTGCTTCACAAAAAAAAACCCGGTTTTGACACTCCGGAAAGGGAAAATGGTATTTTTATTCAACGAAAATAAAACTTTCTTCGTGAACATTGTTAGTTGTACCAATATGCATCTTTATATGGAATATGGCCACATTTAAACAAACTATTCCATGGATGTGGCCAAAACATCCGTCATTTCGCCCGAAAGCCATGAATCTTCGTACGAGATAGCTCATTTCTGTGAACACATTTTCCACCAAATTGTCGTATTCCAAGTTTATTATTTTTGGTGGATACTAGGACATATATAACAACACCACGCGAAGGTCTTGCATCATTTCGAGTTTTTTTGAATTTTCTGGAATTTTCTAAGCCGGTTTCGGGAAACGGTCAAAACGGGGGGCATGACCGTTAGTACCTAGGTGCTGAATCTTGATGTACTCTTGGTGTATCGCTGTTGAAATAGGTACTTGGGTACCCAAAAATGATTTTTACAAAAGATCATGAGAAAACTATGAGGCACCTGTAGTTCAAATTTGGCCCGGTTTCAGCTGAATCGGCAGAAATTTGTCTTTTTCACAGGAGGTGTATTTTGAGCTATTGAGAGGTAGTAATTTTGTTATTTGTAGATCAAATATGACATAATATATTTATAATTTTACTTTGCACATTTTTGCAACATATTTTGTGTATGTGCTTCACAAAAAAAACCCGGTTTTGACACTCCGGAAAGGGAAAATGGTATTTTTATTCAACGAAAAATAAAACTTTCTTCGTGAACATTGTTAGTTGTACCAATATGCATCTTTATGTGGAATATGGCCACATTTAAACAAACTATGCCATGGATGTGGCCAAAACATCCGTCATTTCGCCCGAAAGCCATGAATCTTCGTACGAGATAGCTCATTTCTGTGAACACATTTTCCACCAAATTGTCGTATTCCAAGTTTATTATTTTTGGTGGATACTAGGACATATATAACAACACCACGCGAAGGTCTTGCATCATTTCGAGTTTTTTTGAATTTTCTGGAATTCTCTAACCCGGTTTCGGGAAACGGTCAAAACGGGGGGCATGACCGTTAGTACCTAGGTGCTGAATCTTGATGAACTCTTGGTGTATCTCTGTTGAAATAGGTACTTGGGTACCTAAAAATGATTTTTATAAAAAGTCATGAGCAAACTATGAGGCACCTGTAGTTCAAATTTGGCCCGGTTTCAGCTAAATCGGCAGAAATTTGTCTTTTTCAAAGGAGGTGTATTTTGAGATATTGAGAGGTTGTAAGTTTGTTATTTGTCTATAAAATATGACATAATATATTTAGAATTTTACTTTGTACATTTTTGCAACATATTTTGTGTATGTGCTTCACAAAAAAACCCGGTTTTGACACTCCGGAAAGGGAAAATGGTATTTTTATTCAACGAAAAATAAAACTTTCTTTGTGAACATTGTTAGTGGTACCAATATGCATATTTATGTGGAATATGGTCACATTTAAACAAACTATGCCATGGATGTGGCCAAAACATCCGTCATTTCGCCCGAAAGCCATGAATCTTCGTACGAGATAACTCATTTCTGTGAACACATTTTCCACCAAATTGTCGTATTCCAAGTTTATTATTTTTGGTGGATACTAGGACATATATAACAACACCACGCGAAGGTCTTGCATCGTTTCGAGTTTTTTTGAATTTTGTGGAATTTTCTAAGCCAGTTTCGGGAAACGGTCAAAATGGGGGGCATGACCGTTAGTACCTAGGTGCTGAATCTTGATGAACTCTTGGTGTATCTCTGTTGAAATAGGTACTTGGGTACCTAAAAATGATTTTTACAAAAAATCATGAGCAAACTATGAGCCACCTGTAGTTCAAATTTGGCCCGGTTTCAGCTAAATCGGCAGAAATTTGTCTTATTCAAAGGAGGTGTATTTTGAGATATTGAGAGGTTGTAAGTTTGTTATTTGTCTATAAAATATGACATAATATATTTAGAATTTTACTTTGTACATTTTTGCAACATATTTTATGTATGTGCTTCACAAAAAAACCCGGTTTTGACACTCCGGAAAGGGAAAATGGTATTTTTATTCAATGAAAAATAAAATTTTCTTCGTGAACATTGTTAGTTGTACCAATATGCATATTTATGTGGAATATGGTCACATTTAAACAAACTATGCCACGGATGTGGCCAAAACATCCGTCATTTCGCCCGAAAGCCATGAATCTTCGTACGAGATAGCTCATTTATGTGAACACCTTTTCAACCAAATTGTCGTATTCCAAGTTTATTATTTTTGGTGGATACTAGGACATATATAACAACACCACGCGAAGGTCTTGCATCGTTTCGAGTTTTTTTGAATTTTCTAGAATTTTCAAAGCCGGTTTCGGAAAACGGTCAAAACGGTGGACATGACCGTTCGTACCTAGGTGTTGAATCTTGATGAACTATTGGTCTATCTATGTTGAAATAGGTACTTTTCTACCTAAAATGATTTTTTCCAAAAATAAAGAGAAAACTACGAGGCACCCGTAGTTCAAATTTGGCCCGGTTTCAGTTGAATCGGCAGAAATTTGTCTTTTCAAAAGAGGCGGATAGAAAGATTTTTAGAGGATGCAATTTGGTTCTTTGTAGATCAAATATGACATGATATCTTTATAATTTTAGTTTGTCTAATTTCGTTTCATATTTTGTGTATGTGCTTCACAAAAAACCCATTTTTGACACTCCGAAAATGGAACATGGAAAATGCTTCGCATATTTTTGGTATGTGCTTCACAGAAAAATTAAAATTTGTTCGTCAAATGAGGTAGATGAAAACCTTTTGAGAGGAATGAATTTAATCATGTTTTACTTTAATTTACTTTCTTTTCTTCTATTTTCTACTATTTTCTGAGGATTATTTACTATTCTCTTATTTACTATTTATATTCAGCACATAATATACCACACCCACCTCAAAACTAAGGCTGACCTGCGGGACCATTAGTGTCGTGTCCCTACTGTCGGTGAGCCTGAAAGAGCAGAGGAATAGATTCAAGTGCCCGCGTCCTCCCCCAAACCATCGCATCTCCCCCACCCTCTAACCCTAAAAATCCATGTTGCCCCCTTCCTCTCTCATTTCTTCCCCGCCGCCAGTATCCTCTTTTCGATCCGATCTCCGCCAGGCTCCCCTACCAGACAAACAAATCCCCGCGAGGCGGCACCAGCACGCAGGTGACAGCTCCTCCCCCCGCCCCACCATCAACGCCGACGGGAGCCATGCGTCCTGGCGGCATCGGCAGCAGCCTCCCGCGCAGCCGGGCACGCCGGGCAAGCCACGCCGCCGCATGGATCTCAGCCTCCCGATGCCGCCGCGCCCGGACGTCTCCTCCTCCCTCGCCGTCCCTCTCCCGCTCCCTCCCCCCTCCTCCCTCGGCGGCGCCCCCCAGCCTCTCCCCGCGGCGCAGGCCGCGCCGCCCCCGCTGGCGGAGCTGGAGCGCGTGCGCCGCGTCGGCAGCGGCGCAGGCGGGACCTTCTGGATGGTGCGGCACTGCCCCACGGGCCGCCTCTACGCGCTCAAGGTCCTCTACGGGAACCACGACGACGCGGTGCGGCGCCAGATCGCGCGGGAGATCGCCATCCTGCGCACGGCCGAGCACCCGGCGGTGGTCCGCTGCCACGGCATGTACGAGCGCGGCGGGGAGCTCCAGATCCTGCTGGAGTACATGGACGGCGGCTCCCTCGACGGGCGCCGCATCGCCGCCGAGCCCTTCCTGGCCGACGTGGCGCGCCAGGTGCTCTCCGGGATCGCCTACCTCCACCGCCGCCACATCGTGCACCGCGACATCGAGGCCGCATCAAGCACCGCGCGCTCCGACGCCTCCGCCCTCACGTGCCACAGTGGAGCTTGCACAATGAGATGACCGCGAGATGCGTATCATCCCCTGGGCTCCGCCCTGCCGCGTCCGAGCAGCCGGTGAGATCTCCCGTCCTCCTCTACACAGCTAGGTTCACACGATGTTATAGGTTTTTTATGCACTAACTTGTTATGTCTTTAGCATGTTAGCAATGAATCAACTTGAATTAGGATTATTAGCACAGGGAACCCCAATTATTTTTCCTATTTCTCTGTCGCTGTATCTAGATTCTAAATATGCAACTGATTGTTGATTATGGGTGTACCATGCTATAAAAATTACAGCACAGACATGTTACACATCTAAATCCACGGAGGCATTATTTATTGGGATTAGTTTTTTCTTTGATGTGCCAACTGCAGTGCCTACCGATAATTGATATGCAAGGCTAATTCTGTTTAGTTTCTTTGTTACGCAACCTCTAGTTCCTAAGAGAGACACTGATATGCTAGACCAATTCTAGACCAATTCTGATTACTTATTTGCTGTGCCACCTGCAGGCCAACCGTGGATATTTCAGTGACACATACCTGGAGGACATTCTATTTGTCTAGGAGAGTGCAAAACTGTTCCATAATGTTCTGTGTGTGCATTGATTTTCTAGGGCTTGTCTACTCCTGTAGAAAAATAAACCATTGCAATGTTTCTTTCATGCAGTGTGTGCTGCCAACATGTGGTATAATGTTATTAGCTTGCATTAGGATATGTGACACAAAGTCAGCTAGCAACCATTCTTACTGAGATAGTGATATTTGTGTCTACATCTAGGCAGTGTTTGGATGCTGTCATTTCTAACTTTTGCACTGTATCAACCATTCTTACTGAGATGGTCTATTCTCCTGTCAAACTTCATGTTATTTGTCTGTTGAGATTGATGGCACATATAAATACCACTATTGATGCATGCTGACTATGAACATGCTCTTATAACCAGCATTAGTTGGTCTTCCATTGTGTGGTACTAGCAGATTATATAGTTTGCTAATCCGTGTTCTTGAATAGCTCGTTTTTTATAATGGCTTATGCAAAATTTTGATTAATTTGTTCGTCATCGTTTTTGTTTGTGTGGATGTTCCAGCGGCTATTGATGGTGTGCCGGAAGCTTCTTAGAGCTGGAGGAGCAGCTATTGTTCGTGTCAACGGGTAGCCGCAAGGAAAGGCCAATCTGTAGCATTTCTATGACATGTTTATTTATATCAATATAACATAATGCCATGAACTCAATTCAGTAGGCTGCCACTGTAAGGAAATTGTGTCCATATAGCAAAATGTCTTTCTTTAACTAATTCATCTGCATTGTATTATTATCCTTTTGTGTAACTATAATATAGTAATGTCAGTTGTATCTATGGTACCAAAATTGTCTACTCAGACTGCAGATAGTGATCTATAATAAAAGTTGTGTATAGATGGTCTCGCTCGGAATCACTTCATTTCTGTTGTTTTGAATTTTAGTAATTTCAGTCCTCTTATTTCAGCTCCTAGTCTGTTTAGGACAACTCCACATCCGAAATTTCTCTCTACATTTTAGCTAGTTAGCTAAGGTTCTTGGTCTTGTGCATGTGTAATACTTTGGTTCGTTTATTTTTCTCTAGTTTACCTTGTTGTGTAAATGCTAATTTTCTTTGACATTATTCTGCTATTTCTCTTATTTTTAATAAGATGTCGTCTAGGAGCAGCTCCTTTGATACTTATTGACCCTGCCTTTGTTCTCACAGACCCAAAGGAGCACTGATGCTTCAAAACTGGAGTTGCAAGGCCAACCGTGGATATTTCAAGGACACACACATGGAGAACCTTCTACTTGTCTAGCAGAGTGCAAAACTAGAGTATCTTGCGGCTTCCACCATATCCCTCAAAACAGTATCCAGCTGGTGTTATCAGGTATACTGTATATAGAGGCCACCGTTTGAGAGATTCAAGTTCTTTTTAAATGAATCATGTGTATGAAGTTGAGTTATTTAATTCCTCGCCATTCCATATTGTATGCTGCATACATCGGTTTTCTAGGGATTGTCTACTCCTGTAGAATGTAAAGCACTGCAATGTTTCATTTATGAAGTGTGTGTGCTGCCAACAGGTTTTTCGATTGCAAGTATAGCTGACATATACAGATCAATAGTCTAATATGCACGAGCTTCGTCTAGCAATTTGTCAGAGGTTACATGCATCTATGCTAAATTGTTTATGCTCTAGCAGTTAATCTTGAATGCCATGTTTATTGATTCTTAATTCTAGGTCAGCACTCCATGATCCAGCCTACTTGGCTTTCAAACAGATTATATGCAATGCACATCTAGGACGATATTTTCTGTGTGTGGGTTGGTTCATCGACAAATGTAGTATAAATGGCCAGAGTTTTCAGTTTTAGGATATTAGATATATTTGAGGTTTTCTACTTTCCAATTTACATGTTAATGCAAAAAAATTAACTACAATTTAACGTTTAACTATTTTATCTCTGTTTCAGTCTGTCAAAGAAGCTTGAATGCTAGAATGGTGAAGCTGGTTACGGACACTAGGTCAGTGGACGATGAAACCAATCCCTCTTCATCTTTAATTTCCTGTGGTTTCTGTTTGGTGTTCCTGTGATTCTGTGTCAGTTTTGATTCAATTTGCGGATGTTTTCTGTTGTGTTGCAGACTCTAGGTACTGAAGAGAGCTTAAAAGGACCCCCACAAGCCCAAGCAATGCTGGATGTGTGAATTCAGAATTTGTTGTTCTTATGATCGTTTTGGTGTTATGTAATGTGATGAAGTGACATGTACATCTACTGCTTATGATTGTGATTAACTGTAAGGAAGTGAAATGAAATTTGTCTGGTGATGTGTCCATATTTTGCTATTGTTAAGAAACAATTTCTACTCAACTTGAACTGTCTATGGCCCAGCAGTACATGGGCTACTAAAAGCCCTCGGGCTGGAATAACCTTGACATAAAAGCCTGCAAGAAAAACGTTAAAAAAACGCTCGAATTTGGAATCTGGGCCCATGGCCCAAAAGAATGAAATAAAAATTATACCGTGTAAAGTCCAAGGCCCATGAAAAATTCCCCAAAAATATTGGATTTGTCCCATTTAGCTGAAAAATCAGTCAGGAAAAAATAAAACTTCAATGGGTCGAAATGTTGGGCTGGCCCATATGGAGGAGCAGCATGGACTGGGCTGAATCTCTTCCATGACCTATTCGGTTGGTCATAATTTTGCCACGTAGGATTGGCCACGTAGGATCTGACGTGGCTATGGCAGGATATCACATGACCAAATCAATTGGTCATAGGGTTATGACCCCTCTGATTGGGTCATTGAGACTATGACAATTTCATTAAATTAGTCATTGACAATCAAATAAGACGCTCGGTATGTGACTTTCCATTTTTGGTCAAAAAGGGGTCATGAATGAAACTACGTGACCTTCTAGTGACAAAAATTGAGAGTCATGTATCAACACATTTCTTGTAGTGTTATATTACTCGAATTACCCCTACATTAGTTTGGAGTGTTCGAGAGATAAAATCAAACCTTGTTTGACATGCTAAGATAAATAAAAATTCCATTATAATTTTGTATTTTATACATTAGTGACAACCGTTTTTCCACTGAAAAGAGCACCATCATGATCCGTTGAAATTGACAACATATACGATATGGTTTGTAGTGACCTGAATTGTCATTTTCTTAAGTTTTGGTATGCATAGCATGTGTAAAATGTTTACAACCAAA
Organism: Alopecurus myosuroides; assembly: GCA_028641055.1. Classification (NCBI taxonomy): domain Eukaryota; kingdom Viridiplantae; phylum Streptophyta; class Magnoliopsida; order Poales; family Poaceae; genus Alopecurus; species Alopecurus myosuroides. Next base: position 240,666,176 of record CM054061.1, read on the forward strand.
ATATGATAAATATATGTTTATAATGTTATCCCAAATAAAACATTGGGTGTTTCTCCTATCACCGAACCAAAAGACAAATGGTGTTTGTCAGAAAGGGTTGATTTCTCGAGAAAGTAGTTCTTGCGAAATAAGTGAGCGGGAGCACAGTACAAACTCAACGAGATTAGAGAATCTTCGTTATCATGTCAAGAGTAGCGCATCACTGGAAGTTGTTCCGGGGTTTGCTATTTTGACAAAGTAGAAGACACTACATGTGTTGTAGATACTTCGGATGAGTTTGCGTACTCAACCACAAAAGTCCTAAAACTTTTTACTTAGACCAACTTGTGGTTTAAGTGTAAAGTGTTGTTTTGACAACAAATGGACCTGGACTTTATAAAGGAAGCAAATGATGGGCCCTGACTTCGTAAAATTGACTATGAGTCATTATATCCGCCATAGTATCCTTGTATAAATATCAAGTATGTGACTTGGTAGTCCTTTCGATAGGCTTGATGCCTAACGATAGCAAAAGGGTCTATATAGCAACAAAGACATGGATTTTTACATCCTTTGATAGTTGTACTTATCGAAAAGTTGTTTTGGACGAAGTTCAAAGAGTTGACTACTACAAGATTTTGATCTTCCGTAGTGATGCTTAGTCTTTGCGGTTAGTTCTAGCAAAGTTACATATTATGATATGGATGTTGAATAACAAAACCAACTTGAGGAAGTTTGATCAAGGATGTGTACTTGACACAGTCTGAGAGTTTTGTAAAATTCAAAAAGGTTGCTACAAAGGTATGCACACTTCAATGGTTGAATAGAGCATAACGAAGTTGAAATCTTTACCTTAATAAAAGTTATCAAAAGAGTTCGATTCCATCATGAACGATAAAGATGCTTGTAGAGTTAGAAGAAATTAAGTGGGAGCGATATGACATATTTCCAATACATTATGTAGATGACATATGGTTGATTAGAAAATATGTATTTTAAATTAAACACGGTTAATATTTCTTATTGATGAAAGACTTAGAAGATATTGGGCATCGATATCTATAACAGATGGATTGAAGCGCCTGGTACGATTGAATCCAAATTACATAGATAACATATTGAAGTAAGTCAATATCGAAATGACAAGAAAGAGTTCTTGTCACATGGAAAATAATTGAACAAGATTCAAGTGTTTTGACACATGATGAGCATCATTGAAATTGAGATTTCTAAGTCATGTTTCCATGCTATATACACAACCAGATGAGTCATATGCTATAAAATGTTATAGCAGGATGATTCATATGATGATTAGACAACAGTGAGAGAGAGCCTTGTGTCATTTTAGAAATGCTAAGGATATGTTTTCCTATGTAGTAATAACAATATATCAGTTGTAATATGTTACACTAATAGTCTTGTCATTTATTCAAGTAATTTTATCTCAATTAAAATATGTGATGAAGGGTAGCACAATAGGCTGGAAGAGAGTTCCATGCTGGATTTGAAAGAGTTTCAAAATTAAAATATTGTGACAGATACTACAACAAAGGATAAAGTATATCGTTGTGTTGACAACTGATATTAAGCGTATTTTGTGTCAAGGAATCCTTTATTGAACTTGGTGAATTTCCAATAATGCTAACACTATGAAGCTACATTTTCAAAATGTTAGTGACATCGGTTTAAGCTGAGGAACTAAGGTTTCACCGATTGACCATATATATACAAAGCCATCTCATTAGAGAATGAGTGATGCGTGTAGACGCAAAGAACATGCAAATACAATAGGACCTGAATAGTTCAGATCTTTTTGATGATGTTTACCACATGCGAAGCATGGTACTAACACTGGAACGCCATATGTGTTAAGTGCTTACAGACTAGATTATTGACTCTAGTGCAAGTGGGAGACTGAAGGGAATATGCCCGAGAGGCAATAATAAAATGGTTATTATCTTATTCCTTGTTTATGATGAATGTTTATTTATCATGCTAGAATTGTATTAACTGGAAACGTTGATACATGTGTGTTTAATAAACAAACAATGGTTCCTAGTAAAGGCTCTCTTTTAACTAGCTCGTTGATTAATAGATGATCAAGGTTTCCTGATCATGAACATTGGATGTTGTTAATAACGGGGTCCTGTCATTAGAAGAATGATGTGATGAACATATACCCAAAGTGAATATAGCAATGTGATCAAGTCATTAGGTTTACATTGTTATATCAAACATACGAAGTAACTTATTCCTTAGACCATGAGATCATGTCAATCACTGATACCGGAAGGGTGCTTTGATGTCATCAAACGTCACACCATAACATGGTGGCTATAAAGGTGCCGTTAGGTATTCGTAAAGTATTAGTTGAGGATCATGGATCAAGAGTGGGATTTGTCCATCCAATATGATGGAGAGATATACTCTGGGCCCTCTCGGTGATATCACATCGATACCGCTTGCAAGCACGTGATATGATCCCAAGGATGTTATATCATGGGAACGAGAAAAGAGTACTTGTCGGTAACGGGATTGAACAAGGTATGGTTGATATCAATGATCGAATCTCGGACAAGCAAAATATCGCGAGACAAACGGAATAGTTCACGACGTTGTTGGTTCACACGATCACGAGAGTCATCGTTGAATATATAGGAGTCATCACGGATCTCCAGATCCCGCTTTTGATTATTGATCGGAGAGGAGTCTCGATCATGTCTATCTTATTCGCGAACCGTAGGGTGACACACTTAAGGTTCGATGACGCGTTTGAGAGGATACGAAATATTGAAGAATATTTTGGGCAGCAGCAAAATTGTTTCAGGGAAAACTGAAATAGTTCAAGGGGTTTTTCGTCAAATGGTTGTTAGTAGAATTAACAAATGATTTGAGGTGCTATATGCAAATGTTTGTTAATGGAATTAAAAAATATAAATAAAGAAATAATTTTTTTAATTTATTTATTAAAAGAAAACCTTTGGATTTCCCAAGTGGAAAATAATGGGAGCATGAGTGGGTGTGAGTGGGGCTTCCACTCACATGTAGAGGGAAGAGGTGGGGTGTAGCGCCCTCACATTTAATAATGTAAGAACTACTGTGTTAAGTGCTAGTCCCTGGATCAATGCTAGCACCACAGAACAAAATGTAATGTATCATTGCAGAAGTATCAAACTTATTACAAAAAGATCCAGAATAGCCAAGTATAGCTTTATTACAAAGTGCATAGTCTTGAAAGACTAGCAAAACTCAGAGTTCTAAACTGCAGAAATAAAGTAGCAATGAGCCTCCATCTTCAATCATGCGCCACAGGCATTACATGTTGGGTGTAGACTCGAGTCCAAGCACTTAATCAAACTTCATCCTCTGTATTTCCTGCACGTTGGAATATGCAGCCCCCGAAGGAGATTCAGTACAAACAATGCACTGGCAAATGACACTATGGTGGATATAAAATGGCAAGTCTAAACTACATGCATATCTGGCTTGGTGGAGTTTAGGCTATTTTGCAGAAAGCAAGTTTTTCCCTAACACTTTTGAAAAAGAGTTTTATTTCAAAGATTGGCACCATGGGACACACCCATGAGCACCACAACTAATATTTCCTTAGCCAAATTTTACTTCTTCAAAACGGTGTTGAGATTCTTCCATCCATCCTTGTCCAGCTGCTCGAAGTTGTCCTTTCCGGGAACACGGCTATGATCATAGTTTCTAACTCTGCAGAGGTTGTGCACTTTCACCCTTTGTCTTCAATTAGCCCAAACATCCTATACACCCGGAGTGCATCAAGGAAAGGAGAGAATTGAGACGAGATCTTTCAGAAGCAAGAATTCAACCCAACCAGCAAGACCCGTTCCACCTATAATTCTGCTACATCTTCATGTCAAGCATGGGTTGAACTCTCACAACTTAGTTGATCAAGACAGAGCCCATATGTCAAAGGGCTGCACGGAAAGCTACTAAACTTAGAGGACTTGGTAATCTCTTTGTTCCTGGGTGGCCATCCACAAGTGTACTCCTTTGGTGATAAACACCATTGATATGGCCCTAGGGAGCCACTCAACATAATCCAATCACATCCAAAATCCACCCAGGTGTTTCATTGGGAGTTTATACTTAGAATTTTTCCACAACATTGAGTAAAACAAATTTGTAGCAAGGCTAAGCATCTACTAAGTATAAGTCTCCAAAATAACAAGTCTAAAGGATGGCTACACACTACTTGGGATTTTGCATAGCATAATAATAACTTAGTAAAATTTCCTATCATGCATGCTACTCAAAAACACTAATAATGCATAGTAAAATATGGGAGATTTGATGGTGTGTCACTTGCCTTGGCAATGGGATGAACAATCACAACAAGAATAACAGCAACAAGAGTAGACTTGCTCCTCTTCACAATCTAATACAAACAAAACATGCCACCCATAAACATACAACACAAACATAACATAGAAAACAATACAAAAATATGTATGCATGTTATGCCATGATCAAATTAATGCACCAAATTCACAACTAGCAATAATTACTAACAATGATGTTCTCTGGTGTTAATAACATGGTTATGATGGATGAAAAAGTTTGTAATGCAACAAGAGGCAAAGAAGCAGCTTAACCAAATTAAATAGGGTTAATTAACTATCTACAAGATCTTATCGAAATAAGGTTCATAAAAAGGTAGATCTAAACCTAACACATTAATAAGATCTAAAAAGCAAGTAAAACAATCAACGACAACTTTATGGATGACTAAGAACGAAGTATAGATTTGAAATTTCGAGTTACTCCGGTGGTAAAAGTAGATCGTAATTATAGAAACAGATCTGTAGCTCAAATCGAAAAACTCAAAGAACGAAAGTTGTAGATAATGATGAGATGCAGCTACAGTAGAAATTTGAGCGAAAACGGACAAACGGTTGAAGAGTAATTGAGTAATTACCGCTTCAGATCTGAAAGAGTAGATCGCGAAATTCTCCGGCTGTGGTGGATGAAAAGAGGTGAGGTTTCTTGGGATGGATTGGTATCGACGAGATCTAAAACTCTCGTGAAGGCTTGAACGTCAACCGAGGAACTCACGGACCGTGGTGAGTAAAATACCACAAAACAGATCTGAAATTGGAGTTTCGAGTTTGGGACGACCTCACGGCCGGGGCTGGGGTATTTATAGGTGGGTAGGTCGGTGGAAAGTTGCTCCTTGGAGTAGGGAACAAGTTGAAAGAAGCGGAATTGAATTTGGACTCTCCGATGAAGAGATATGCGAGTTTGAATGAGCATAGGTCAAGAAAAACGGGATTTGTACCGGATTCGTACGATCGTACGAGGCTGCGTATGTGGGCTGTGCATTCCTGGGCCGGCCCATGCGAGCTCGCAGGTTTTTTTTTTTTTTACCAAAACTAAAATGCTAATAACTTTTGAAATATAACTCGGAATCGAGTCAAACAAATTTCTAAAATCTTGAAATTTAAAACTCTATCATATTTGACTATTATTAAGTAATTTTAGGCAAAAAAAAATATTCAATTATCCTTTAGCTTATAAACGCCTTATAGCAGGATTTTGAGCTTTTTAAAACACGATTTTGTTTTGAGGTTTAAAATGCAACACTCAAATGCAAGTTTTGAAATGATGTCATGCTATGCAGATGCTCTAAATGCAAAACATTCCAAATGTAAAATTTGGGATGTTACAAACTAACCCCCTTAAGATGAATCTCGTCCCGAGATTCGGAATGACTAGCAAATAGGTGTGGATGGGTTTTCCTACGGTCAATATCTAGGCTAACCCCCTTAAGAGAATATACTTGAGATTGTACTTCCACCAGGCAATTTGGATAATGGAACATGTGATGGAATAAAATGAGTTAGGGGTTACCATTCACAAAATCCATGTTGATATGATTCACATGCCCCTTCTTGAATGGGTTAGGCTTGGAAGCTTCTGCAGTCTTCTGCTCTGGGCAATCAGTTGCATAATGTCCCTTGTTTCTGCACTTGAAACACATCACTTGACTAAGATCCCTCTTCACTTCATGGTTGTGGTTGTGGTGTCCATTGCCATTTGAGTGACCATTGTTGTTACCATTGGTTTCCTTGAGTCCTTCAACATGATCATGACCATTATGAGTGTGTCCATTCCCACCATTGTGATGGTTCTCATGTTTATGGAAATTGTGTCCTCCATTGGATGTGTGCCTCTTATATGAGGGTCCAGATTGGTATTTCCCACCATTACTGTACTTCCTCTTCCTATTTTCCTCCTTTGTCATGTTGTTATCCAAGGTAATGGCTTGGTCCAACAGAGTTTGATAATTTGGGGCATATGCTACAGACAAAGGTATCTTCAGTTCTCCTTTAAGTCCGTTGAGAAATTTCTCCTTCCTCTTGGCATCAGTGTCAATGTCCTCTGGTGCATACCTTGATAAAGAATGGAAATCATCCATATACTCCTTTAAAGTTCTACCTCCCTGCTTCAGGCTACGAAACTCCTCCTTCTTGAGGTTCATTATCCCAGATGAGATATGTGCATTGAGGAATCCCTCCTTGAAATCATCCCAAGTCATGCCTTCCAGTGGATGAGTCACTTGGTAAGTTTCCCACCACATTGCAGCAGGTCCTTCTAACAGATGTGCGGTGAATCTCACCTTCTCCGCATCAGTGCACTCACAAGTTACTAAGTCCTTGTTGATCGAACGAAGCCAGTCGTCTGCCTCAATAGGATCAGTAGCATATGAGAACTTGTTAGGCCTAAGTCTCAGAAATCTGGTAAGTCTATCCATTGGGGGTGGTGGTGGGGGATTGTTGTTGTTGTTGTTGTTGTTGTTGTTCATTGCTGCTACAAACTGAGTCATCATCTGCAGAAGTTGGGCTTGGGAAGTGAGCATCTGCTGTAGGGCATCATTGTTGTTGTTGTCCTCATTGTTGTTGTTGTTGGGGTCGCGACGAGGAGGCATCTGTGAGTTTTCAGCATAGATGAGGAAAAGATAGATAGAGCTATGAGGAGAAAATTTTCCTACCCATGCACAATACAACAAGACAACCAATCAGTGGAAAATAACAACTTAAAATATTTTAGCCCTTAACCAAATTTCGAAATTTGGACTTAGTTTTTGAAAAACTTAAGCGAAACAACTTAGTTCAAACCAAAACAATCTATAATTGCCATATCACAAGTTGATAGGTCAATACTCAAACAAAAACTCTAGCTAACGCATTCTGCCATGGTGGTCAACTACTGGGTTGGATCATAACTCTTCACAATGATCTCTATGTTCTTGTACATCTTCAGCTCCTTCTCAAGGGCGCTGATCTCTTCTTCAGCTTCTTGAAGATCCTTCTGAGTGTGATAAAGTCTCCATGTAAGTCTTTCTCCAAGTTCTGTGATTGCCTCCCATGCAGCGCATCTAGCTGACTCGAAGAATGATGTGTATTGTTGTGGGTTGGTGAAGATGTAGTCCCCTTGTGTCTTGTGATCATACTCCTTGCTTCTGTATAGGTGAAGTTGAACCCACCAATACTCTTGGCCATCTGCAATGAAAGGAAAACCTTTGTAGAGTGCTGCTCCTCCAAATCCTAATTTTGTCATTAGGTTCTTCAATGCCTTTGGGAATTCAGTCTCACAATCTAGAGTCATGGTCATCAATGGGCCCTTCTTGATTGATTCAAAGAGGTTGGTCATCTATCAGGGAGATAAGATATTAGAGGATGGAACAATAGGTAGAAATACCAGAAGAAGAGTTGTTCTAGCTACGTTAGAGTAGAATAGATGGTCAAACCTAGGGTCCTTGAAGTCCTTGGTGGTGGTGAAGTTGCAGCTCTTCATCTTTGAGTTGGTACTCCTCGGTGATTGCGAATTTGAAGTTCCATCATATTTGAGTTTTGAAGTGTAGGGGAAAACATAGGTCATAGAAGCATAAGGTAAGGAGGTACTAGATACGAGATAAGTAAAGGTACTTAGAAAATATTAAGTCTTCTTTCATGGTGATCATTTGCTCATTAACAACTTATTGAAATTTGGATATTCACTATAGTGAGAGAGACTGGCACCCGCAAAGCCAATCAGGGAACCGGTCTCATGTACATGGACATGTAATGTTGGTCCGGGCCGCTTCATCTCACTATGCCGCTAGGATCCAAAAATACTCAAAGGAGTTAATAAATTTTGACCAAAAGGTTTTCCAACCTAAGGGCTAGAACCTACAGGCAACACTTTGCTCTGATACCATTTTGTAGCGCCCTCACATTTAATAATGTAAGAACTACTGTGTTAAGTGCTAGTCCCTGGATCAATGCTAGCACCACAGAACAAAATGTAATGTATCATTGCAGAAGTATCAAACTTATTACAAAAAGATCCAGAATAGCCAAGTATAGCTTTATTACAAAGTGCATAGTCTTGAAAGACTAGCAAAACTCAGAGTTCTAAACAGCAGAAATAAAGTAGCAATGAGCCTCCATATTCAATCATGCGCCACAGGCATTACATGTTGGGTGTAGACTCGAGTCCAAGCACTTAATCAAACTTCATCCTCTGTATTTCCTGCACGTTGGAATATGCAGCCCCCGAAGGAGATTCAGTACAAACAATGCACTGACAAATGACACTATGGTGGATATAAAATGGCAAGTCTAAACTACATGCATATCTGGCTTGGTGGAGTTTAGGCTATTTTGCAGAAAGCAAGTTTTTCCCTAACACTTTTGAAAAAGAGTTTTCTTTCAAAGATTGGCACCATGGGACACACCCATGAGCACCACAACTAATATTTCCTTAGCCAAATTTTACTTCTTCAAAACGGTGTTGAGATTCTTCCATCCATCCTTGTCCAGCTGCTCGAAGTTGTCCTTTCCGGGAACACGGCTATGATCATAGTTTCTAACTCTGCAGAGGTTGTGCACTTTCACCCTTTGTCTTCAATTAGCCCAAACATCCTATACACCCGGAGTGCATCAAGGAAAGGAGAGAATTGAGACGAGATCTTTCAGAAGCAAGAATTCAACCCAACCAGCAAGACCCGTTCCACCTATAATTCTGCTACATCTTCATGTCAAGCATGGGTTGAACTCTCACAACTTAGTTGATCAAGACAGAGCGCATATGTCAAAGGGCTGCACGGAAAGCTACTAAACTTAGAGGACTTGGTAATCTCTTTGTTCCTGGGTGGCCATCCACAAGTGTACTCCTTTGGTGATAAACACCATTGATATGGCCCTAGGGAGCCACTCAACATAATCCAATCACATCCAAAATCCACCCAGGTGTTTCATTGGGAGTTTATACTTAGAATTTTTCCACAACATTGAGTAAAACAAATTTGTAGCAAGGCTAAGCATCTACTAAGTATAAGTCTCCAAAATAACAAGTCTAAAGGATGGCTACACACTACTTGGGATTTTGCATAGCATAATAATAACTTAGTAAAATTTCCTATCATGCATGCTACTCAAAAACACTAATAATGCATAGTAAAATATGGGAGATTTGATGGTGTGTCACTTGCCTTGGCAATGGGATGAACAATCACAACAAGAATAACAGCAACAAGAGTAGACTTGCTCCTCTTCACAATCTAATACAAACAAAACATGCCACCCATAAACATACAACACAAACATAACATAGAAAACAATACAAAAATATGTATGCATGTTATGCCATGATCAAATTAATGCACCAAATTCACAACTAGCAATAATTACTAACAATGATGTTCTCTGGTGTTAATAACATGGTTATGATGCATGAAAAAGTTTGTAATGCAACAAGAGGCAAAGAAGCAGCTTAACCAAATTAAATAGGGTTAATTAACTATCTACAAGATCTTATCGAAATAAGGTTCATAAAAAGGTAGATCTAAACCTAACACATTAATAAGATCTAAAAAGCAAGTAAAACAATCAACGACAACTTTATGGATGACTAAGAACGAAGTATAGATTTGAAATTTCGAGTTACTCCGGTGGTAAAAGTAGATCGTAATTATAGAAACAGATCTGTAGCTCAAATCGAAAAACTCAAAGAACGAAAGTTGTAGATAATGATGAGATGCAGCTACAGTAGAAATTTGAGCGAAAACGGACAAACGGTTGAAGAGTAATTGAGTAATTACCGCTTCAGATCTGAAAGAGTAGATCGCGAAATTCTCCGGCTGTGGTGGATGAAAAGAGGTGAGGTTTCTTGGGATGGATTGGTATCGACGAGATCTAAAACTCTCGTGAAGGCTTGAACGTCAACCGAGGAACTCACGGACCGTGGTGAGTAAAATACCACAAAACAGATCTGAAATTGGAGTTTCGAGTTTGGGACGACCTCACGGCCGGGGCTGGGGTATTTATAGGTGGGTAGGTCGGTGGAAAGTTGCTCCTTGGAGTAGGGAACAAGTAGAAATAAGCGGAATTGAATTTGGACTCTCCGATGAAGAGATATGCGAGTTTGAATGAGCATAGGTCAAGAAAAACGGGATTTGTACCGGATTCGTACGATCGTACGAGGCTGCGTACGTGGGCTGTGCATTCCTGGGCCGGCCCATGCGAGCTCGCAGGTTTTTTTTTTTTTTTTTTTTTACCAAAACTAAAATGCTAATAACTTTTGAAATATAACTCGGAATCGAGTCAAACAAATTTCTAAAATCTTGAAATTTAAAACTCTATCATATTTGACTATTATTAAGTAATTTTAGGCAAAAAAAAAATATTCAATTATCCTTTAGCTTATAAACGCCTTATAGCAGGATTTTGAGCTTTTTAAAACACGATTTTGTTTTGAGGTTTAAAATGCAACACTCAAATGCAAGTTTTGAAATGATGTCATGCTATGCAGATGCTCTAAATGCAAAACATTCCAAATGTAAAATTTGGGATGTTACATGGGGGCACCACCATGGCTGGCTGCACCCCCTCTTGGGCTGCCTCCCCCTCCCCTATAAAAGGAGGGTGACAGCTCCCTCTTCTATACACACTTGCCCACTTCCTTTTCCCTCCGCCCACTGCTACATTCCATGGTCTCCGGCTTAGCGAAGCCCTGACCGTGGGATTCTTCACCACTACCACGTCGTCTTGCTGCCGGAGTTCTGAGGGATCCTCTACTTCCGCGCCCCGCTGGATCGAGGGAACGGAGGTCGTCATCAACCGTACGTGTGACCGATCACGGAGGCACCGACGGATTGCGGTGCACATCTTCGCGCTATCGGGATCGGTGTGAGTACGACTACGCCAACAACGAGATTTGATCTCGTAACGCTTTGTGTCTTCGAGGGTATGTGTTCTCCTTAACCCTCTCGTTGCCCGTTGCACTTCATCTTCTAGATTAGATCTTGGCCTTTCGGGTGTCTCTCGCGTAGGAAATTGTTTGCTTTCTATGCAATGACCCCTTCAAAAGATGACCCCTAGAGGTGGACCTGGGTGGCCACACCCCTAGGTGGCGCGGCCAGGGGACGCGCCACCACTAGGTGTGGGCCCCTGGTGGCCCCCCTCCGGCTCTCCTTCTGGTTGGGTTCCTCCTTTGAAATTTTAGGAACCCTCGGATGTCCCCCTTCTTCTTCTGATCTTTTGAAATATGGTATCTCGACGGTGCGTTTTTCATCAGATTTCAGGTCCCGGTGTTTATTCTCCAAAAATTATAAAACATGCAAAATAAGATAAAAATAACATAAGAGATGCATCATAACATGAAATATATCGATGAATAACAGAAAATTATGTTATAAAATAGTGATGCAAAATGGACGTATCACTTATAAGCACAAAATGAAATGTTCAATGAGAAAATGGTGAGAATAAACATCAACTTCGCAATTCTGGCTAACCTCCATCGTTCATCTTCCTCATCACATCGAACAAGGAGTTCATCAAGGTCAAGCCGTCCATGGGACCAACCTCATGCTCGTCATCAGCCTCGTCACCATGATCGTCATCCTCACATGGAAGATGGTATACTTCACCACCAAGAACAAGAACCCCCACCATCACTGAAAGTACAACACCACAATTGGTAGGAGGATAGTTCTCCTTCTTCACCTCCTCCTCAACACCGACAAGGACGTGATGAACCACCTCTACCTTCTCATGCACGACAATATCTTCGTCACCGTCCTCCTCCACCTCAACCAAACTATGAGGGTAGCTATGGTGAAAATGACTACGTGGAAGGTTCTTTCCACATAGAAGACCTCCAAATCAACATCGATGTCACCATCCCCAACAAGATATTGAAGCTCAAGAAAATGCGCGTCACCACCATAATGACCGCCGTGAGCAAGATATTACTCAACACCATCACTATGAAGATAGTGAGCATCCTGAAGCTCGACTGCGTCATCATAAAGAACATCCTCGGCATGAAGCTCATCATTATCATCAACCCATCTATGATGAAGACCCCAATGAGCACCACCATAAAAAAATGAAGATAACAACATGAGCGCCATTTGCTTCCATTTCCCTAAATTTCTTGGTGAAAATGATCCGGAAGCATTCCTCTCATGGGATCTCAAAGTTGACAAGATCTTCCGCTTTAACAATTATAGTGACGAGAAAATGGTTGCTATGACTTCTCTTGAATTTGATAGCTAGCACTCTTGTGGTGGGATCGAGTACAAGTTCAAAGGATAGAGAATCACATGCCACCAATCAATACTTGGAATGAAATGCGATAATTCATGCATGCAAGATTTGTGCCTCCTCGATACAAGTGAGACCTCTTCAAAAAGGTGCTAGAGCCTAAACAAGGAACATGAACGGTTGATGAGTACTTAAAGGAAATGGAAATCTCTATGATACGAGCACATTTGATTGAATCTCAAGAGAAAACAATGTCCTGTTTCCTCAATGGAGTAAACAACCCCACAAAGAGAATTGTGGAGTTTCAACCATATGGCAATATTGTTGGTCATGTCCATCAAGCTCTCAAGGACGAGCGCCAACTCTTGGAAGACCTCAAATACTCCAAGAAAAAGTCTTTATTTTCCTCCAAACCTTCTCCAACGCCTCCAATGGCCCAAGCAATTGCATTGAGAAATACCAAAGGCAACTCAAGAGCACCAAATGCATCAACCAAGCCTTCTCACCCTTCAAGAAACAAGCTCCTACAACCACCAACACAAATGCTCATCAAGTCAAGGCAAGCGTGATAGCTTTCTTCAAGTGTGGTGGTAATGGACACAAGTATTTTAAGTGCATCAACAACAAGATAATGATTGTCAACCAAGATGGTGAACGTGACTCGATGAGCGACGAATAATACTATGACTTGTATCAAATTGTTGTTAACCCCTTGGATGGAGAAAACAATGAAGAAGAAAGCGTCTATTGTGATGTGGCCAAAATCCCATCCTTGGTGTCACACGAGTGCTAACAACATCCCCACAAGAAGATAAAGATCAAAGGTGCAACCTATTTCAAACAAGAGCCAATATTGATTGAAAATCCATAGAAGTCATCATTGATGGATGACCTTTCCATAACCTTGCTAGCAAAGAACTTTGCGACAAGCTCAATTTGCAATGCAAGAAACACACTCACCCCTATCATGTGCAATGGCTAAGTGACTCTGATACCTTTGAGATTCACCATATGGTCAATGTATCCTTCAAAATTGGCCAATATGAAGACATCGTCGAGTGTGATGTGGTGCACATGACCGTGTGCCATATCCTCCTTGAAAGACCTTGGCAATACGAAAAAATGTGAAATGCATGATGGACGCACAAATTATTATAGCTTCAAGTGGAACAACAAAACTTTTCTGCTCCGTCCTATGATTCTAAGTCAAGTAATTGTCGAGAATGCAAAGAAGATTGCACGCGCATAATAAGAGCAACAATCTCGTGAGTTGAGTGGTGAGAGAGAGCGACAAGCCAAGTATGAGTGAAAAAAATCACGAGTGCTTCCAAAGGCCTTGCCTTACTAGCCACTGAACGTGCGATGCGAGAATTGAGGGATGACCCATCTATCCTTCACTTTGTGCTTGTGTGCAAAGGGAAAGTCCTTGAAATTAATGACATCACAACCTTTCCTCCTTCTTTTTTTTGCCTATCTTGCAGGAATTTGAGGACATATTTCTCGGGGAGCTACTACAAGGCCTACCTCCTCTTCGAGGCATCGAGCACCGCATCGACCTGAAGGGAATATGCCCGAGAGGCAATAATAAAATGGTTATTATCTTATTCCTTGTTTATGATGAATGTTTATTTCTCATGCTAGAATTGTATTAACCGGAAACGTTGATACATGTGTGCTTAATAAACAAACAATGGTTCCTAGTAAAGCCTCTCTTTTAACTAGCTCGTTGATTAATAGATGATCAAGGTTTCCTGATCATGAACATTGGATGTTATTAATAATGGGGTCATGTCATTAGAAGAATGATGTGATGAACATATACCCAAAGAGAATATAGCAATGCGATCAAGTCTTTTAGTTTATATTGTTATATCAAACATACGAAGTAACTTATTCCTTAGACCATGAGATCATGTCAATCGCTGATACCGGAAGAGTGCTTTGATGGCATCAAACGTCACACCGTAACAGGGTTACTATAAAGGTGTCGTTAAGTATTCGGAAAGTATTAGTTGAGGATCATGGATCAAGAATGGGATTTGTCCATCCAAATGACGGAGAGATTTACTCTGGGCCCTCTCGGTGATATCACATCGAAACCGCTTTCAAGCACGTGATATGATCACAAGGATGTTATATCACGGGAACGAGAAAATAGTACTTGTCGGTAACGAGATTGTACAAGGTATGGTTGATACCAATGATCGAATCTCGGACAAGTAAAATATCGCGAGACAAAGGGAATAGTTCACGGCGTTGTTGGTTCACACGATCACGAGAGTCATCGTTGAATATATAGGAGTCATCACGGATCTCCAGATCCCGCTGTTGATTATTGATCGGAGAGGAGTCTCGATCATGTCTATTTTATTCGCGAACCGTAGGGTGACACACTTAAGGTTCGATGACGAGTTTGAGAGGATACGGAATATCGAAGAATATTTTGGGCAGCACCGAAATTGTTTCGGGAAAATTGAAATAGTTCAAGGGGTTTTTCGTCGAATGGTTGTTAATAGAATTAACAAATGATTCGAGGTGCTATATGCAAAAGTTTGTTAATAGAATTAAAAAATGCTGAAATAAAGAAATAAAAAGGTTTTATTTATTTATTAAAAGAAAACCTTTGGATTTTCCAAGTGGGAAGTTATGGGAGCATGAGTGGGTGTGAGTGGAGCTTCCACTCACATGAAGAGGGAAGAGGTGGGGGCACCACCATGGCTGGCCGCACCCCACCTTTGGGCTGCCTCCCTCTCCCTATAAAAGGAGGGTGAGGGCTCCTCCTCATTCACACACTTGGCCACTTCCCTTTCCCTCCACCCGCTGCTCCATTTCATGGTCTCCGACTTGGCGAAGCCCTGACCGTGGGATTCTTCACCACCACCACGTCGTCGTGCTGCTGGAGTTTCGAGGGATCCTCTACTTCCACGCCCCGCTGGAACGAGGGAACGGAGGTCGTCATCAACCGTACGTGTGACCGATCACGGATGCACCGCCGGATTGCGGTGCCCATCTTCTCGCTATCGGGATCGGTGTGAGTACGACTACGCCAACAACGAGATTTGATCTCGTACCACTTTGAGTCTTTGAGGGTATGTGTTCTCCTTAACCCTCTTATTGCCCGTTACACTTCGTCTCCTAGATTAGATCTTGGCCTTTCGGGTGTCTCTCGCGTAGGAAATTTTTTGTTTTCTATGCAACGAACCCTTCAGTGGTATCAGAGCCACATCTATGCGTAGATGTTTTGTACGGGTAGAACACATAGGTGTATGTGGGCGTTGATGATCATGTTATTGCCTCCTTGAGTATTTTATGATCTTAGTGGCATAGTAGGATGAAGCTGCCCCAGACTAAGTTTACGTGTACTATGTACGCGAGAGTTGTCTCACTTGTGGCTAAGGAGGTGTCCGTTTCTCCTACTATAGTTAAGATCTAATCTACGAAGGGTTGCTAAAAATATGTTTATCAACGTTGTGGTTGATGTTCGTAGGTATGAACGGTTCTATCCTCGAAAGCCCTAAGCCACGTAAAATATGCAAAAATAAATTAGAAGCGTCTAACTAGTTTTTGCTGGGCATGTGATGTGATATGGTCAATATTACAAATTTGATTATGAGATGATCTATTTTGTAAATTATTGATATACCGGAAGGTATCCATATGGTCAATATTACAAAGTTCGTCGTTTCGAGACACCACGTGATGATCGGGTGTGACAGACTCAACGTTCGCATACAACGGGTGTTTTCAAGCCTAGCATGTACAGGCATGGCCTTGAAACACACGCAATACTACGGTTCTACTTGGCGAGCCTAGCATGTACATACATGGCCTCGGAACACGTAACCGAAAGGTAAAGCATGAGTCATATGGATGATATGATGAACATGTCGATGTTCGCCTTTGAAACTACATCATCTCACTTGATGATCGGTTTTGGTGTAGTGAATTTGGTTCGTGTAATCACTAAAGACGACTAAGAGGGATGTTGTTTTTGACTGGGAGTTCATGGTTTAATTTTGAATTAACTTGAACTTATTTATCATGAACAACCAATCAAAGTGAATTTGCATAAATTGTAGTATTCATTGGCATCCACATAACTACCTTACACTTAAATTGTTAATTGAGATATAACTGTTATGATCTGGTAAAAATCATTTAAGATTGGTACCATATTAGTGAAATTTAAAATTGAGTCCTATCGTAGATTTTCGGTATTTTCTACCTAGCTCCATATGGTTTATGATTGATTGATCTAGAGAGCAAATAATTCCTACTTAGAATCCAGAGTCATGGTTGCTTTCGTATTACTTTATCTTCAAAAGAATGTTTTGTTGATCAAGGTGATTTTGGAACTGAAAAGAGTTGTTTTCAGAAACAATCAAGTGAAAGATATATTGATATCTAGAAACTTATTTGTAGCAACATGACTGAGTATAATTTAGCGTGACAATGTTTGCTTATATTATCTGAATATATGCAAATTTAGTGTGACAATGTTTTCTTATATTATATGAATATATGCAATGATTGAAGACGCTAGGCGTTTGAATATTCCAAGAAATTGGATGCTAAAAAATATCCTCTAAATTCCTTCCTTCGAGCTATAGTAGCTTATCATAAAATTGTTATGATGGGATGGATTAAAAGTATGTGTAAAGTCGTTTACCTTACTTGGAGATTGCTAAGAGTGGAATCTAGAAGAATTCTATTAATATGGTGATATTAGTAGAACAATCAAACTCAAAGTATGACTCAATGGGTGATAGTATATGACTAACACGCCAAAGAAAATGAGCTAGTACGGCTAGCATTGTTTGATGTTGAATGATTCTTCTGTAAAGGAAAGGGAATATTGAAAATAGAATTGCAAATAGATATATGGCAGAAAAGAAGATAACTGGAAAAGTCCAGCTCAGGAGTATATGCTTGATATACAAGTTATAGATGTATTACTAGTTAACAAAGTATTTTTGGGTATTTTGATACCACATTGGTTGGTATGAGTTGTCATACAAAGCAACGCAATGTAAGAAATAGAAGGGCCTAAAAGGAACTAGTAATAGATGTGGAATCGATTATGACAAGAACATAAATAAAGTGTTATTGTGTTCATTGCAGTATCGAACCAAACATTCAAGATTTATTTTAAGAACTTAATAAGTTGTTATTTTGTTCTAGTCTTTTGTGATAACAAATGAGATTGTTCAAACGATGACCGTATTCCATAATTGATGGATATGTTAATATAAATCATGTTGGAAAAGTAAACACCTATAAGACTGAATGCTAGACGTTGCAAGACGTAAAAGATTTTCACTTAAATTGTGACACCACCATTTTAGTTCATATCGGAAAGGAAAACATGAAGGAACTCCATATTGATGGAGTTCCGGAGTCATTTTGTTTTGAATAAATTGACGCTTGTGAGACCTCTTCCAAAAGATGACTAGAATTCCGTTCATAGGCCAAAGTAGAATGGACGACTAATTTAGTGGAGATTATACATATTGATGTATATAGTCCATTATGTGTAGTCATGTATGGTGGATTAATTTTTCCTTCATAAAATTATGTCGATGATTTAAGTAGATATGTGAGTATATCTATTTAAAGGGAACAGAGTTTGATATTTTGAAATTGGTTCAAAAGGTTGTTAATATGAAGTTAAAATCAATGTAACAAGATAATCAAGTATTTATGATTGGATCATAAAGGATAAAGTTTGAGTTACAAGTTTTGCAAAACATCTGAGAAGTTGCAGAATTGTTCTACAACTTATACTTCTCGAATACCCCACATTAGATTGGAGTATTCAAAAGACAAAATCAAACCCTGTTTGACATGGTAAGATTAATAAAATTGCCATTATAATTTTGTAGTTTATACATTAAGGACAACCGCTTTTACACTGAAAAGAGCACCATCATGATCCGTTGAAATTGACAACATATAAGATATGGTTTAGGTAATGACCCGAATTGTCATTTTTCTTAAGTTTTGGTATGCATAGCATGTGTAAAATGTTTACAACCAAAATAGGATAAATATATGTTTATAAGGTTATCCCAAATAAAACATTGGGTATTTCTCCTATCACCGAACCAAAAGACAAATGTTGTTTGTCAGAAAGGGTTGATTTCTCGAGAAAGTAGTTCTTGCGAAACAAGTGAGTGGGAGCACAGTACAAACTCAACGAGATTAGAGAATCTTCGTTATCATGTCAAGAGTAGCGCAGCACTGGAAGTTGTTCCGGGGTTTACTATTTTGACTAAGTAGAAGACACTACAAATGTTGTAGATAATTCAAATGAGTTTGCGAACTGTACCAGAAAAGTCCAAAAACTTTGTACTTAGAAAAACTTGTGGTTTAAGTGTAAAGTGTTGTTTTGACAACAAAAGGACCTGGACCTTATAAAGGAAGCAAATGATGGGCCCTGACTTCGTAAAATTGACTATGAGTCATTATATCCGCCATAGTATCCTTGTATGAATATCAAGTATGTGACTTGGTAGTCCTTTCAATAGGCATGATGCCTAACGATAGCAAAAGGGTCTATATAGCGACAAAGACATGGATACTTATCGAAAAGTTGTTTTCGATGAAGTTCAAAGAGTTGACTACTACAAGATTTTGATCTTCCGTAGTGATGTTTTAGTCTTTGCGGATAGTTCTAGCAAAAGTTACATATTATGATATGGCAGTTGAATAACAAAACTAACTCTCCTCTCGAGGAAGTTTGATCACAGATGTGTACTTGACACAGTCTGAGAGTTTTGTAAAATTCAAAAGATTGCTAGAAAGGTATGCACACTTCAATGGTTGAAGTGAGCATAGCGAAGTTGAAATCTTTAGCTTAATGAAGTTATCAAAAGAGTTTGATTCCATCATGAATGATAAAGATGCTTGTAGAGTTACAAGAAATTAAGTGGGAGCGCTAAGACATATTTCCAATGCTTTATGTAGATTACGTATGGTTGATTGGAAGATATGTATTTTAAATTAACACGGTTAAGGTTTTCATATTGATGAAAGGCTTAGAAGATATTGGGCATCGATATCTATAAAACATGGATTGAAGCACCTGATATGATTGAAGCCAAATTACATAGATGAAATATTGAAGTAAGTCAATATCGAAATGACAAGAAGGAGTTCTTGTCACATGGAAAATAATTGAGCAAGATTCATGTGTTTTGACACATGATGAGAATCATTGAAATTGAGATTTTTAAGTCATGTTTCCATGCTATGTACACAACCAGATGAGTCCTATGCTATAAAATGTTATAGCAGGATAATTTATATGATGATTAGACAACAGTGAGAGAGATCCTTGTGTCATTTCAGAAATGCTAAGGATGTGTTTTCCTATATAGTAATGACAAAATATTAGTTGTAATATGTTACACTAATAGTCTTGTCATTTATTCAAGTAATTTTATCTCAATTAAAATATGTGATGAAGGGTAGCAAAATAGGATGGAAGAAAGTTCCATGCTAGATTTGAACGAGTTTCAAAATTAAAATATTGTGACAGATACTACAACAAAGGCTAAAGTATATCGTTGTGTTGACAACTGATAATAAGCGTATTTTGTATCAAGGAGTTCTTTATTGAACTTGGTGAAATTCCAAGAATGCTGACACTATGAAGCTACATTTTCACAATGTTAGTAACATCAGTTTAAGCTGAGGAATTAAGGTATCACCGGAACTTGGTGAATTTCCAAGATTGCTAAACACTATGAAGCTACATTTTCACAATGTTAGTGACAATGGTTTAAGCCGAGGAATTAAGGTTTCACCGATTGACCATATATATGCAAAGCCATCTCATTAGAGAATGAGTGATGCGTGTAGACGCAAAGAACATGCAAATACAATAGGACCTAAACAGTTCAGATCTTTTTGATGATGTTTACCGCATGCGAAACATGGTAATAACACTGGTACGCCACATGTGTTAAAGTGCTTACAGACTAGATTATTGACTCTAGTGCAAGTGGGAGACTGAAGGGAATATGCCCGAGAGGCAATAATAATATGGTTATTATCTTATTCCTTGTTTATGATGAATGTTTATTTCTCATGCTACAATTGTATTAACCGTAAACGTTGATACATGTGTCCTTAATAAACAAACAATGATTCCTAGTAAAGCCTCTCTTTTAACTAGCTCGTTGATTAATAGATGATCAAGGTTTCCTGATCATGAACATTGGATGTTATTAATAACGGGGTCATGTCATTAGAAGAATGATGTGATGAACATATACCCAAATAGAATATAGCAATGCGATCAAGTCTTTTAGTTTACATTGTTATATCAAACATACGAAGTAACTTATTCCTTAGACCATGAGATCATGTCAATCGCTGATACCGGAAGAGTGCTTTGATGGCATCAAACGTCACACCGTAACAGGGTGACTATAAAGGTGTTGTTAAGTATTCGGAAAGTATTAGTTGAGGATCATGGATCAAGAGTGGGATTTGTCCATCCAAATTACAGAGAGATATACTCTGGGCCCTCTCGGTGATATCACATCGAAACCGCTTGCAAGCACGTGATATGATCACAAGGATGTTATATCACGGGAACGAGAAAAGAGTACTTGTCGGTAACGATATTGAACAAGGTATGGTTGATACCAATGATCGAATCTCGGACAAGTAAAATATCGCGAGACAAAGGGAATAGTTCACGGCGTTGTTGGTTCACACGATCACGAGAGTCATCGTTGAATATATAGGAGTCATCACGGATCTCCAGATCCCGCTGTTGATTATTGATCGGAGAGGAGTCTCGATCATGTCTATTTTATTCGCGAACCGTAGGGTGACACACTTAAGGTTCGATGACGCGTTTGAGAGGATACGGAATATCGAAGAATATTTTGGGCAGCACCGAAATTGTTTCGGGAAAATTGAAATATTTCAAGGGGTTTTTCGTCGAATGGTTGTTAATAGAATTAACAAATGATTCGAGGTGCTATATTCAAAAGTTTGTTAATAGAATTAACGAATGCTGAAATAAAGAAATAAAAAGGTTTTATTTATTTATTAAAAGAAAACCTTTGGATTTTCCAAGTGGGAAGTTATGGGAGCATGAGTGGGTGTGAGTGGAGCTTCCACTCACATGAAGAGGGAAGAGGTGGGGGCACCACCATGGCTGGCCGCACCCCACCTTTGGGCTGCCTCCCTCTCCCTATAAAAGGAGGGTGAGGGCTCCTCCTCAATCACACACTTGGCCACTTCCCTTTCCCTCCACCCGCTGCTCCATTTCATGGTCTACGGCTTGGCGAAGCCCTGACCGTGGGATTCTTCACCACCACCACGTCGTCGTGCTGCTGGAGTTCCGAGGGATCCTCTACTTCCGCGCCCCGCTGGAACGAGGGAACGGAGGTCGTCATCAACCGTACGTGTGACCGATCAGGGATGCACCGCCGGATTGCGGTGCCCATCTTCTCGCTATCGGGATCGGTGTGAGTACGACTACGCCAACACCGAGATTTGATCTCGTACCACTTTGAGTCTTCGAGGGTATGTGTTCCCATAACCCTCTTGTTGCCCGTTACACATCGTCTCCTAGATTAGATCTTGGCCTTTCGGGTGTCTCTCGCGTAGGAAATTTTTTGTTTTCTATGCAACGAACCCTTCACGACCTCATACCGGGTGCCCCTGTACCAAACTAAGCTCCTTACCGCACAAACCCTGAAGAGACCAAGGAAATCGAGCGGCAAATACAAGAACTCCTCAACACAGGTTTTATGCGTGAATCTCTTAGCCCTTGAGCCATTCCAGTTATTGTTGTGTCTAAATAAGATGATACTCTTCGCATGTGCATGGATTGAAGACCTATAAATGCTATTAGCGTTAGGTATCGACATCCCATTCCTAGGCTTGATGACATCTTAGATGAATTATATGGTGCCACTATCTTTTCCAAAATGGATCTTAAAAGTGGATACCATCAAATTCGAATGAGCATAAGTGATGAATGGAAAACCGCTTTGAAAACAAAACTTGGTCTCTATGAATGGATTGTTATGCCCTTTGGACTCTCAAATGCACCTTAAACATTTATGTGTCTCGTGAATGAGGTTTTGTGTGTCTTTATTAGTAAATTTGTGGTTGTCTATTTTGACGACATCCTTATCTACAGAAAATTGATACGTTGCAAACGTATCTATAATTTTTTATGCTTCATGCTTGTTTTATACCCAATACCTCTTGTTTTCCACATGTTTTCTTCCGTTTTCCTTTCTTTCCCGGATATTTTCACAGACTAACCTATTGACAAGATGCCCCAGGCCAGTTGTCGTTTTCTGCTGTTTTTCTATTTCGGAAAAGTTTTGAAGGAAATATTCTCGAAAATGGATGAAAATATCCACGGAGATCATCTTTTTACCAGAATAAATACGGAGTCCAAGGAAGAGACGGAGGGGTGCCAGGGGGCCACTAGGAGGATGCCAGGCGGCCCCCCTTGGTTGCGCCTGGTGGGCCCCTAGGGGACCTAGCCACCGCCACAAGTTGCCTCTTCGCCCATAAATTGCCCTTAACCCTAAAAATCATGGGGCCAGAGTTATTTTCCATGAAACATACATAGAGGCATTGTCACCTCAAAATTCCAATCTAGGGCTTCTAAAGTCCTGCTCCGGCACCCTCCCGGAGAGGGGGATTGTCACTGGAGGCCTCTAAATCGCCATGATAGTCTCTAGACAGATGCGTGAGTTGTTCATCTCGGGACTACGGGTCCATAGCAGGAGCTAGATGGTTATTCTATCCCCCATGCCTCCATGTTTATAGTCTCGTGAGATGCCTCGCATGATCGAGACCACCGTTATGTAATTGAGCACGTTGTGTTTGCTGGGATCCGATGAAGCATGAGATTATGATTATTTTTTTCATCTCAATCTGAGATGTTTTGCTTATATTTCTAGAGAGTTTTAATCTTGTCTTGCAATGCTCTCCGATGTTTATTACTACTTTGGCCACGTAGTTTTTTTCAACTCCAAGAGAGGGTTTATGTGCTAGATAGTGGGTTTATGCTTCCCTTACATCTGTGCTCGAGTGACACAAAAGTGACATATGGGGGATGTGTTGCTTCCACTAGGGAGAAACAGCGGTGTTGTTTTCTATAGATGAGAATCACTACTTACATTACATATTTTTCTTAATGCATTTGTCTGTTGCACACAAAGCAATCAATTCGTTACTACAACTTAATACTAGATGGATTTGCTGAATAGCTTTCTTGAGGTGGACCTTTAGATATGGATGCATGCTGGATAGAACCCGTGAACTATATCTGCTCATAATAGTATTGTTATAAGTTCATGATTTTTCAATTTCCCAACTGTAGTTTGTTAACCCAACATGTTTGATTTTTTTTGGAGAGATACCACTAGTGAAACTATGGCCCCCGGTCCTATTTTCCTCATTATTGCAACCTTCTTTAAAGCACTTTGATCATTGTTTCCTTGTTGTACTGTTTGTACTTTTATTTCTCTACAAGACTATGTATGTTTAATTCTCCTGTTTTCAGCAAGACCGGAAGATTGACAACCTTCCGGAAAGTTGGGGCAAGAGAGAGTTCGTGCTTGTGTGCATGTTCAACGCTTGGCCAACATTGATAAACAACGCCGTTAATACAAGTAACATTCTTCATCACTACGAAGTCCTACTAGTTTGATAAACTTTGGTTCCATACTGGGGAAAATTGACAATATACTACACCATACCTTCCGCTTGGGGTCTCCCAACAAGCGTGTGATCATGTCAGCATCAAGTACTTTTTCTGGTGTCGTTGTCGGGGGCATCTAGCTTACTGCAAGGGGAGTCTCACACTTCCACTCTCTTTATTTTGTTTTGTTCTTGCTTAGTATACTTTTTTTAGTCTTGTTTTATCTTTATCACCCCCCCCAAATAGTTCTCTAGTTTCTAGTCTTTTATTTGCGTTGTTAGTTCTTTTGTTTGTATGTCTATCTCTACTCCTTTTGGTATGTCTTCCGAGGATGAGATCCTCACCTTCAAACAAAGAGGTGCAGAGATATTTAAATATTCTTGGGAAAGAATTTCTAGTTTACACAAAAAATACAACCTGAGCTTGCTCCAAATATATTATTTAGATGATTATATCTAGGGCTCTTTGGTTGATACATGCATGATTTGGACATGATGGTAGAAGGAAACTTCTTAGAATGTGGGAGACATTAAAGCTCTCAATGCTATCAACAGCTTGGCTAGTCTCTTTATGGAAAACAATAAAAATGCCATACATGATAAACTTGATAAAATTCTTGAGATGATTGGTAAACTAAATTTAAATGAAGTTGAGAGACCTGTACAAGAGGGGCACGTCCTTACCGAATTGGAAAATGATTGGGAACCTTATATCATGACTGTGGCTAGACTTTATCATGTCGTGTTGGATGTTATTTTAATTCTATGCTTAGTAGTTATTATTGTATCATGACTTGTCTCAAATAGCCGAGAGTGGTTAATGTGCCATTGAAAGAATCATGAGTTGTTTTTATCACATTGAAGCATAATTTTGTGGTATTCTCCTTCGAATGCTTTATTTGGTTGATTTGGCGCATGCTTACACCATGTTTATGACTACAAACCAGTCACTTATAGCCTCTATTATCATTTAGTTTTTGACTTGTAATACCATTTATGATTTGATTCATAATGTTTTTATTGCTATGCATGATTATGGCCATTATTGCTCTCTTAGTTTGTCGCTCCCAGTCTGTTACTAGCCTCCACCTGTACTGAGTATAAGCTCTACTTATGCATCCATCGCCCCAAAACCAAAGTTTGTCAAATATGTCCACCATACCTACCTACATGTGGTATTTAACCGCCACTCAAAGTAAATTTCTCATGTGCTACCCTTAAACTTCAAAATTATTCTCGTTTTGTGCCCCTCTTTTAGCTCATGAGGAAGTAGTAGTTGGGTTTATTGTCTTCCATGCTAATTAAGTACCCCAATTTGCATGCTTCATCTGATCTTCATTAATTTTTCAAAGAGCTGGTTAGACCATTATAACATAAAAATCTAAACAAATAAATAGGCACTCCACCATGGTATGAGATTGTTGGAAGGCACCGGAGTATTTGGTTAGCCATGGTTTGTGAAATAAAGGTGGGGAGGAGTGTCATACTATATAAAGTGCATGCTATAAGTTCCCAATATAAATAATTCGAAACCGCTCTCAACTTGTTTAGAATGGAAGATGACAAGAACTCTATTACCATTCGTTGACATAATCATACACCTCTCTAAAAAATGTTTTCAATACCTCTGTTTAATAAAATAAAAATCTCTAGCACATGAGTTAATCACTTCTTCCCTCTGCGAAGGGCCTTTCTTTTACTTTTATGTTGAGTCTCCATCTTCTAACTTTATGCACAATTAAGAGAGTGTAGTTGCCATTATCAGTTTAATGTGCATCAGTCCCAAGGATTATTATTGGTTGATTCATGATGTGTTATTACTTGCTCTCAAATTATTTGTTCTAGTCATCCACTTGAACTTTGAAGGTGTCCTGGCATTTATGTTTTGCCCCACTTTTAAGGACAAGCGAAATATCACTTTGCTATGTTTTCTTTATGCTCGAAATAAACATATAACTTTCAAGTGCATTATTATTCATGATCTTTTATTTGTGTTACTTTTCATAATGCAAAGTGATTGCTAAGTTTCATTGTTAGGATTGTATCTATCATGCCTATGTTTAAACTACTATGATCTCAACTTTACATATGCTTTTACAATTTAGATGATCAAGTTTACGTTGGTAGCATGTCACCTCACAATTATTTGTTTTCTATTGTTTTACCTACTCGAGGAAGAGTAGGAACTAAGCTTGGGGATGCTTGATACGTATCAAACATATATATAATTTCTGATGTTCCATGTTGTTTTCATGCCATATGCTACATGTTTCCTATACACTTTATGTCATTTTTATGGATTTCCTAGGACTAACCTATTGACAAGATGCCACAGAGCCAGTTCTTGTTTTCTGCTGCTTTTGGTTTCATAAAAGTTGTTCTGGAATTATTCTCGGAATTGGACGAAACAAAACCCAGGGTCTTAGAAATCTGTCACGTACACGGAGTCCGGAGGGGACCCGAAGGAGGGCCCACACCATAGTGCGGCGCCCCCCTTGGCTGCGCCACTAGGTGGTGTGCCCCCTAGCCACCCACCAACATTGCCCTCTTGCCTATTTAAGCTCCTCCATGGGTTAACCCAAAATACCCGAGCCTCCATTCACAAAAACTTCCGTAGCCACCGTCATCGTCAACTCTAGTTCGGGAGGGTTCTGAAGCTCTCCCCGACACCATGCCAGGAGGGGGAATCATCACCGGAGGGCTCTTCATAACCATGCCTGCCTCCAGAGTGATGCGTGAGTAGTTCATCCTTGGACTACGGGTCCATAACAGTAGCTAGATGGTTGTCTTCTCCTCTTTATGCCTCACGTTTAGATCTTGTGAGCTGCCTATCATGATCAAGATCATCTTATTGTAATGCTACATGTTTGTGTTTGCTGGGATCCAATGAATATTGAATGCTATGTCCAATGATTATCAATCTATCATGCTTATGTTATTTATGATCTTGCATGCTCTCCGTTACTAGTAGATGCTTTGGCCAAGTTGATGCTTGTAACTCCAAGAGGGGGTATTTATGCTAGATAGTGGGTTGACGCCTCCCTTTCATTCACGCTCAAGTGACAAAAACATAATAGATGGGGATGTGTTGTTGCCATTAGGGAGAAAACAACGATGTTTACATTGTTTACATTACACACTTTGCTGAATGCAATTATCTGTTGCTTGCAACTTAATACCCGAGGTTTGATTGGATGACGCTCCAAGGGTGGATTATTAGTCATAAATGCAGTTGGATAACGGTCTATGAATCTTGTTGTAATGCTCGCATAAATTACATAGTAATCATCATGGCATGCATATGCACTATATTGCAGCATTTATATCTGTCAATTGCCCAGCTGTAATTTGTTTACCCAGCATGTTATCTATCTTTTATGAAGAGACACCACCAGTGAACTGTGGACCCTGGTCCATTTCTTTATACTGATAATACAACCACTACAACCACTGTTTGTTAATGCAATTACTGGTTTCCTCTAATTCATTGCCATCACAGTTCTCTTTCATCTACTGCAAAGAAGTACTATTTTCCACACTATATGTCTAATCCTTTCTTTTCAGCAAAACCGGTGAGATTGACAATCTCACTGCTTCGTTGGGGCAAAGTAATTTGATTGTGTTGTGTAGATTCCACATTGCTGTTGAACCGGTACTGCGTCCTACCAACATCAGCTGACAACAACCTTCGGAAGTGATTTATTTCTCCTACTAGTCGATTCAACCTTGGTTTCTTTCTGAGGGAAAATTTTCCGCTGCACTCTTCATACCTTACACTTGGGGTCTCCCAACGAGCGCGTGTTTACCTGCCATCATTGCACGACCAGCGTGTCAGATTCTTCCGACTCGATAGTACGTCGAGTGCGCGCATAGCTCTCATCGGTTGCGTGACCAACGCTCATTGGGTGCGCGGCCAGCACTCCCGATGGGAGTAGCCCCCTATTCTATGTGCGATTATTTGTAATCGGGCATAGATTGAAATATCTTCTAACGGCGGTTCTTCGATTTATCGGGTGCACAACAGTGCTCCCGATGGGAGTAGCCCCCGAGGCTATGTTCGAATCGCACAGTCGGGCATGAGCTCAGGTTGTTCTGAAGATAAACCCATGTGTTTATCTTCTATTGGCTCGCGGAGGAGGACATGCGTCGACTCCCGGAGGAGGATATGTGTTGACTCCGAGCAGAGGATATGTGTCGACTCCGAGCGGAGGATATTGTCGACTCCCGGAGGAGTATATGTGTCGACTGTCGGAGGAGGATATTTGTCGACTCCTAGAGGATGTAGCTATAAAATTGTTGTTTGTTGTTGATGATGCAGCACCAGCCTCCGAATGTCGGGCACGTCGATATAGTTTCGAGTCGCACCATCGAGTATCGAGTGTGGTTGTTGCATGGCACAACACCCGAGTAACGATTTTTGATGTGGTACAGCCCAACCCCCGAGTTTCGGGTGTGGCTGTTATGCGGCACAGCCCCTGGGTGTCGAGTCGAGTGAGGCTGTTGCACGACGCAGCCCCCGAGTATTCAAGTGCAATTGCGATGAAGTCGTGTGCAGTTTAGCCGAAAGGAGTCGATGTGGCGGTCGTGTTGCCGAGTAGACGCGGTGGACAGAGTCGACGCGGTGGAGGTGTATTCGACCCAGCGGAGGAAGTCGTCGAGGCGGACAGAATCGACGCGGTGGAGACGTACTAGACACGGCAGGCGGAGTCGACGAGGAGGTCATTGTCGCACCCGTACTTCTAGTGGATACTCACAGTCCGTCAAACAGTAGATAAATGGCTTACGGGGCATACCGGCACCCGCATCTCAATATGAGCAGGCCAACACGTAAACGTGTGACAACCATTATCTTACTATTCATCGTCTGCGCAAACCATCCCGTAGAAATCCAGATACTTCCGTTGACGTACTTCAAAACATACACACATGGTACGTCAACGGCTTTGAACAAAGGATATCACAACAGATCTCTACGACACAAAAGATTGAAATAACTTGCAAATGGCTCTCATTAGAGCAGAGATAGCAAATACAATCATTCAGAGGACACATGTCCCAACAATACATCATTACAATACAGCGGAAGCATTCAACATGTCTGAGTACAGACAAGAACCAAATAGGCCTAAGAGGCCGGAAACAACAGACGGAGCCCATCCACGAAGTCTCGGATCCTGCCCGGGTCCGCTATCTACTCATCAGCAGTCTCGTCATACTCCACGTAGTAGCCACCATGGGGATCCTCGGAAACGTAGGTCTGCGGAAACCACAACCCCAAAGGGGTCAGTACATAAACGTACTGGCAAGCAAGACTCACAATTCACCAAAGTGTAACCCGTCAACACCAAGCACAGATGCTTTGGGTTCAACAGAAGGAAGGGGATATAAAAGAGGCTGCAACTGGCTGCTCTAACCAACTACAGAGATTCTACCATTTCCAGCTAACAGAAAGGAGATAAGATCGAGGATTGTAACCAACTGAAAGATAACTTCAAACAAACCCATCCTGGATCTCGGCTCTTATCCAAAGAAGCAATCCGAGGATAACTCACACGGTTGTATTAAAGGTGAATCAAGTTATTATGTCATCAACCTATTACTAGTCAAGCTATTAATCATTGGGTGTAACATGTTTGATCATTATGTTTAAGTTGTCCTGAGTACTTGTTAGCCAGTACTTTCACCAAGTAATCCATAACCGCGGAAAACACGGCTTCTCGAGAAGATTATCCCTGCAGGGTTGCACCAATTTGGCCGTACACGCAAGAATAACCCGCCAGATGGAAATGCACTTCCACCAAGCGGGGCACTCTACACAACTCGACTCTTCTTCGCATCAAGCCCAAAGAACCTTGGGCGCACGGCTAATCGAGCCCAGAAGAAAATGGACCCTCATAGCACTCTAAGAACGTGTCCCCCTATATGCCGACTACAAAAGTTCCACCCTGGCCTGGGCTCGCAAAAACATGCATGCGGCAAATAGAACACACGAACTAAATGAGGCGATTTGGACGAGATGCGAATCGAATCAAATTGAGGGGGGCGCCCATACTCGCTTCCCACATGCGGTTAGTGCGCTCATCATGGATCAGTAGACAAGACCCTTTTCCTATTAGGGTCGACACTAGCAGGCCTCAAAACCACACAGGGCCTCCTGCCGGTGCCTTATCATCAAATTATTATTATTACCATTAGCATTGACATGATTGATTGATTAACATCGAGCCCCCAGAACATAAATAAGTAGTAACAGAAAGTAACGGGTAACAGACTCGAGCAAAACAACCCTAAGCATGCTAGTAAGACACTGGCTCAACCAAAGGGGTGATAGGAGTGGAGGTGAGGCAATATCAAGGTTAAGGGATTCATGTGATGGGTTCGTAACAGAAACAACTACTACTAGGGCTAGCATAAAAGGAACAACGGAAAGTATCGGTAACCAATGTTGAAAGGAACACAGTGGTTCATGTGAGTGATAACTTGCCTGCAAAACCCAGTAGCCTGGTACTGAGCTAACTCCTTAGAAGGGGTGTCGTAAGTATCGTCGGTCTCAACGTCGTCGTGTATCCGAGAAGAAGCAAACAGACAATGCAGAAAAGGTAGACAATCAATAACATGGCATAGTGCACAAACATGGGATGATGCATGTCATGTTAATAGATGCATCAGAATAAACTACTTGACAAGATAACACAATTTAATTGGACCCATATGCAATTGGATTGCATATGGAAAAGATCCATTGATATAAGTGGAAACAAATGATTTACCATTAATTTTTATGTGAGAGTTGTTAGCATGATGCATGCATGATGGTAACCACAAAGTAACAACAAGGTAGCAATAATAGATGCAAAGGAAAAGGAATAAAACAAGTTTGGGAATTATTTATTAAGTTTGGAAAATTTGGTTACTTAAACATGTCACACAAACAATTATTGTTTTCATCAATTTAAAGTGTGCATAACAATTAACAAAATTTATATTTGAAAAGAACATCAAATTTAGTTGGATTACATGTTTCAAATATTGAAATTGGAATTAGGATGAATTTATTATGGATTAAACAATATTAAACAAGTTTTAATTGAATTTAAAACAAGTTTGAATATTATTTGAATTTTATTTGTTCAAAACATAAATTCAAATTCACATTTGAAAAGTTCACACTTTGATGGTTTGAAAACACATTTTGCATGTTCAAAATATTTTATATTAAGCAAGTGATGATTTTAGCAATTTTAATTGGATTAAATAAGTATTAAATTATTTAGGCAATTTAAATTATTCAAACCATGAAACAAAAATCATATTTGAATAGGTTATTCAAAATGGTATGGAAAACATATTTTATTTGCATTTATTGGATTAATAATGAATTAGTTATTGAATTTAGCAAATTGCTTTTGAATTATTCAAATTTGAATTTTAAATGCATTTGGAATTGTCAAAACAGTGCACAAATGGATTATTTGGAAAGATCATTTGATTTAGAGCAATAAACATATATAACTTTTATTTTTTTGAGTTATAGATCAAAAGTTATTAAAGGTTTAATTTTTGGGTTTAAATATGTTATTTAGAAGGAATTTGTTTTGAAAACAGAAACGTGAAATCTTTTGTTACAGCACCGTGGTCTAGCCACAGTCACTGTCCCGTGGGCCACTGGCCAACGTGGACCACGCAGCTGCACGCGTGGCCACCAGAGGGGCTTACAGGTGGGCGTTGGTGCGGGGAAAAATCCCCAAAAGAATTTGCGCCGCGGGGGATTCGATCCGTGGCCGCTGCGCTGCAAACAGTGGAACGCTACCACTGCGTTGCCTTGCGAATCCTTGTCAGGTTCAGCTACGTAGCGAGGCTGTCTTTGAGTTTCTCTTAACTGAAGTTTACCGACGAAAGCCAACACTGAACCCTGACAGAACTAGCGTCCGGCGATGATCACCGTGGCGACGAGTTCGTGGTGGTGCGGTGGTGCAGATCGTGTGCGAGCGGATGATGGCGTGTGCCGTGCGTGGGCCACGAGGCAGAGAGGAGAAAGCGATGCGGGAGGGCGAGCTCACTTGCTGCGGTCGTCGTCGTTCAGTAGACGAACAGAAAAATGGCGGGAGTTTCCGGCGACGGCGCGGTCGCCGTGGTTGCTCCCAGCAACCGGCGAGTAGACGGGGCGGCTGAGGCAGTCGCCGTGGTTCCATTCCCGGCCACGGGGCTGCCTCGAGGGGGCCGTGCTGGCGGCACGAAGAGGAGGCAGAGGTCTGACGGCGGCGGGTGGTGCGGTGCAGGAATTCAGTGGTGGTGATCTTCAGAGAGTGCGGGAGGTGGAAGAGAGGTTGAGGTAGAGAGGGTGGCGGCGGTGTGGGAGGAGGCAGGCTAGGCTAGCTAGGGCAAGCAGGAGGGAGAGGCTTTAAGGAGGCAGCAAGCTCGTGGTGGTGATCGAGGGAAGGCAACGTGGGAAGATCCTGGCCATGCCGTACCGTCAGACAGCGACAGGAGGGAGAACAGCGAGAGGGGGGGCTGTGTGGGCTTTGGGAGAAGTGGGCTGTACTGGGTTCTCTCCCCCCCTGAACCGTTTGCTTTTGATCCTTGTTTTTTTTTTTTGTAAAAGAGATTGAGAGAAAGGAAAAGGATTTGGTTTTCTTATTTATTTTTTGAATAACCTTCTCAGTAACTTTGCAAAAACAACAATTAAAGCAATTTACCAATAACTTCGAAATTTTGGAATATTAATTTGATTGTTTTAATTGGTTAGTTGGACTCCAAATAAGGTTTGGGGTTTTTAAATTTTTTTTATGAGGTGTTTTATTACTTTGCAAACAGTACTCAAAGCAAAGTTACCACCACTTCCAAAATTTTGGAGATGTTAACTTAGTTTTAGAGATGGGTGGTTGAATTTTCCAATAGGGTGTCACTTGGGGTTTTGAAATAAACAATTTTTTTATCCAATGAATTCAAACACTTATGACAACATTATTGAATTAATTTGTTTGCAAGATTTTAATTCTTAAGCCCATATTTTGAAATAGCCAAGTAGGATTGATTTGATTTGAATTTGAGTTTTGAAATTTGATTTGGAATGTAATGGTTTGATTAAATCCAACATTTTAATAGATTGATCCAAATGTTTTAATTGGAAACAAGAGTATAAAATGTTTTTGGTTATTATTTTTATAACTCCAAGTTGGGTTATGTTTGAAAGATTTGCTTTGCCTTTGAAATCACATTGGAATTAACTAATGGAAATAAGGCACCATTTTATTAGTTGATTCCTTATGGAATAAAATGATAACAATTTGTTGTTTTTATTTGTGATTTTTATTTCAAAGGTTGTAACAGAACAAGTATGAAAACAAAGCAGTTGAAATTGTTTGATTTTCATTGTG
Source organism: Alopecurus myosuroides (assembly GCA_028641055.1). NCBI lineage: Eukaryota > Viridiplantae > Streptophyta > Magnoliopsida > Poales > Poaceae > Alopecurus > Alopecurus myosuroides. Next base: position 240,699,780 of record CM054061.1, read on the forward strand.
AAAACAAAGAATAACAGATGCAAAACAAAAGAAACAAATGCAACAATATGATGACATGATGCAATACTTTAATAACAAGAAATCAAACATTCTAAATGGTAGGTTTTCATACTTGGGCTGTTACAAAACGGCCCCCCTTGAAGGAATCGCGCCCCGAGATTCCTACTGAGAAAAGAAAAGGTCCGGATACTTCTTGCGAAGATCCTCTTGAACTGTGACACGTGAAACACATCGTGCACGTTTGATTTGTTTTTCTGGAAGTTCAAGATGACAGGAATTCCTGGCAATTCTTCTAGAAAGATGTCAGGGAATTTGGAAACCACCGGAACATTTTCAAGTAAAGGGAGAGATTTTGTATGGAGGGTGTATAGCTGGATAGAATTTGACTCATTTGTAGAATAGACTATCTGGAATGTGGTGATTCAGGAATGCTTTCTCGAAACAACCCCAGGTGATAGGAATGCCAGCTCTCATAGCCTGGAATCAACAACAACAACAACAACAATAACAACCTTTCTGGCCAGATAGACTTGATATTTGGGAAGTTTTGATTAGACGCCGGTAGAAGAATTGATGTGGAAAACAACAACAAGATTTCAACGGTCGAAAGGATGTTGAGAAGAACAGGATATCAACATCGGGGAAAACGAGAACAAAACTCCTGAGGTACTACGGAAAACCCATCCGGGCTTCTAAAGAATCAAAATCTACTGCTTAAGGAATAGATGATCTGCTTCCGGGGCTTACACGCCTCCGTTCTCAATCATGAGTAGGCAACATGATAAATCATGTCACAACCACCTCCATTCCTATGGTCAAGTAGATATAACCATCCTAAAGAAACCAGGATTCGTGAAATCCTAACTTGAAAGTTTAGATGAGAAGGGAAAACAACGTTGCACTTCCTTACCAGAAAAGGGTGGGTGGGTGGGGAAAGAAGAAAAATAACAGAATTCCTACTCTCGCGTTTCATTTTTTCCTATATAGCTACAAAATAGTTTCTAGACTCAACTGCGACCAGTAAAAAGGGATCCTACAGGCAGACAGGCTCTGATACCATTTGTCGCACCCGGACTTCTAGGGGATACTCACAGTCCGTCAAACAGTAGATAAATGGCTTACGGGGCATACCGGCACCCGCATCTCAATATGAGCAGGCCAACACGTAAACGTGTGACAACCATTATCTTACTATTCATCGTCTGCGCAAACCATCCCGTAGAAATCCAGATACTTCCGTTGACGTACTTCAAAACATACACACATGGTACGTCAACGGCTTTGAACAAAGGATATCACAACAGATCTCTACGACACAAAAGATTGAAATAACTTGCAAATGGCTCTCATTAGAGCAGAGATAGCAAATACAATCATTCAGAGGACACATGTCCCAACAATACATCATTACAATACAGCGGAAGCATTCAACATGTCTGAGTACAGACAAGAACCAAATGGGCCTAAGAGGCCGGAAACAAACAGACGGAGCCCATCCACGAAGTCTCGGATCCTGCCCGGGTCCGCTATCTACTCGTCAGCAGTCTCGTCATACTCCACGTAGTAGCCACCATGGGGATCCTCAGAAACGTAGGTCTGCGGAAACCACAGCCCCAAAGGGGTCAGTACATAAACGTACTGGCAAGCAAGACTCACAATTCACAAAAGTGTAACCCGTCAACACCAAGCACAGATGCTTTGGGTTCAACAGAAGGAAGGGGATATAAAAGAGGCTGCAACTGGCTGCTCTAACCAACTACAGAGATTCTACCATTTCCAGCTAACAGAAAGGAGATAAGATCGAGGATTGTAACCAACTGAAAGATAACTTCAAACAAACCCATCCTGGATCTCGCCCCTTATCCAAAGAAGCAATCCGAGGATAACTCACACGGTTGTATTAAAGGTGAATCAAGTTATTGTGTCATCAACCTATTACTAGTCAAGCTATTAATCATTGGGTGTAACATGTTTGATCATTATGTTTAAGTTGTCCTGAGTACTTGTTAGCCAGTACTTCCACCAAGTAATCCATAACCGCGGAAAACACGGCTTCTCGAGAAGATTATCCCTGCAGGGTTGCACCAATTTGGCCGTACACGCAAGAATAACCCGCCAGATGGAAATGCACTTCCACCAAGCGGGGCACTCTACACAACTCGACTCTTCTTCGCATCAAGCCCAAAGAACCTTGGGCGCACGGCTAATCGAGCCCAGAAGAAAATGGACCCTCATAGCACTCTAAGAACGTGTCCCCCTATATGCCGACTACAAAAGTTCCACCCTGGCCTGGGCTCGCAAAAACATGCATGCGGCAAATAGAACACACGAACTAAATGAGGCGATTTGGACGAGATGCGAATCGAATCAAATTGAGGGGGGCGCCCATACTCGCTTCCCACATGCGGTTAGTGCGCTCATCATGGATCAGTAGACAAGACCCTTTTCCTATTAGGGTCGACACTAGCAGGCCTCAAAACCACACAGGGCCTCCTGCCGGTGCCTTATCATCAAATTATTATTATTACCATTATCATTGACATGATTGATTGATTAACATCGAGCCCCCAGAACATAAATAAGTAGTAACAGAAAGTAACGGGTAACAGACTCGAGCAAAACAACCCTAAGCATGCTAGTAAGACACTGGCTCAACCAAAGGGGTGATAGGAGTGGAGGTGAGGCAATATCAAGGTTAAGGGATTCATGTGATGGGTTCGTAACAGAAACAACTACTACTAGGGCTAGCAGAAAAGGAACAACGGAAAGTATCGGTAACCAATGTTGAAAGGAACACAGTGGTTCATGTGAGTGATAACTTGCCTGCAAAACCCAGTAGCCTGGTACTGAGCTAACTCCTTAGAAGGGGTGTCGTAAGTATCGTCGGTCTCAACGTCGTCGTGTATCCGAGAAGAAGCAAACAGACAATGCAGAAAAGGTAGACAATCAATAACATGGCATAGTGCACAAACATGGGATGATGCATGTCATGTTAATAGATGCATCAGAATAAACTACTTGACAAGATAACACAATTTAATTGGACCCATATGCAATTGGATTGCATATGGAAAAGATCCATTGGAATAAGTGGAAACAAATGATTTACCATTAATTATTATGTGAGAGTTGTTAGCATGATGCATGCATGATGGTAACCACAAAGTAACAACAAGGTAGCAATAATAGATGCAAAGGAAAAGGAATAAAACAAGTTTGGGAATTATTTATTAAGTTTGGAAAATTTGGTTACTTAAACATGTCACACAAACAATTATTGTTTTCATCAATTTAAAGTGTGCATAACAATTAACAAAATTTATATTTGAAAAGAACATCAAATTTTAGTTGGATTACATGTTTCAAATATTGAAATTGGAATTAGGATGAATTTATTATGGATTAAACAATATTAAACAAGTTTTAATTGAATTTAAAACAAGTTTGAATATTATTTGAATTTTATTTGTTCAAAACATAAATTCAAATTCACATTTGAAAAGTTCACACTTTGATGGTTTGAAAACACATTTTGCATGTTCAAAATATTTTATATTAAGCAAGTTATGATTTTAGCAATTTTAATTGGATTAAACAAGTATTAAATTATTTAGGCAATTTAAATTATTCAAACCATGAAACAAAAATCATATTTGAATAGGTTATTCAAAATGGTATGGAAAACATATTTTATTTGCATTTATTGGATTAATAATGAATTAGTTATTGAATTTAGCAAATTGCTTTTGAATTATTCAAATTTGAATTTTAAATGCATTTGGAATTGTCAAAACAGTGCACAAATGGATTATTTGGAAAGATCATTTGATTTAGAGCAATAAACATATATAACTTTTATTTTTTTGAGTTATAGATCAAAAGTTATTAAAGGTTTAATTTTTGGGTTTAAATATGTTATTTAGAAGGAATTTGTTTTGAAAACAGAAACGTGAAATCTTTTGTTACAGCACCGTGGTCTAGCCACAGTCAATGTCCCGTGGGCCACTGGCCAACGTGGACCACGCAGCTGCACGCGTGGCCACCAGAGGGGCTTACAGGTGGGCCTTGGTGCAGGGAAAAATCCCCAAAAGAATTTGCGCCGCGGGGGATTCGATCCGTGGCCGCTGCGCTGCAAACAGTGGAACGCTACCACTGCGTTGCCTTGCGAATCCTTGTCAGGTTCAGCTACGTAGCGAGGCTGTCTTTGAGTTTCTCTTAACTGAAGTTTACCGACGAAAGCCAACACTGAACCCTGACAGAACTAGCGTCCGGCGATGATCACCGTGGCGACGAGTTCGTGGTGGTGCGGTGGTGCAGATCGTGTGCGAGCGGATGATGGCGTGTGCCGTGCGTGGGCCACGAGGCAGAGAGGAGAAAGCGATGCGGGAGGGCGAGCTCACCTGCTGCGGTCGTCGTCGTTCAGTAGACGAACAGAAAAACGGCGGGAGTTTCCGGCGACGGCGCGGTCGCCATGGTTGCTCCCAGCAACCGGCGAGTAGACGGGGCGGCTGAGGCAGTCGCCGTGGTTCCATTCCCGGCCACGGGGCTGCCTCGAGGGGGCCGTGCTGGCGGCGCGAAGAGGAGGCAGAGGTCTGACGGCGGCGGGTGGTGCGGTGCAGGAATTCAGTGGTGGTGATCTTCAGAGAGTGCGGGAGGTGGAAGAGAGGTTGAGGTAGAGAGGGTGGCGGCGGTGTGGGAGGAGGCAGGCTAGGCTAGCTAGGGAAAGCAGGAGGGAGAGGCTTTAAGGAGGCAGCAAGCTCGTGGTGGTGATCGAGGGAAGGCAACGTGGGAAGATCCTGGCCATGCCGTACCGTCAGACAGCGACAGGAGGGAGAACAGCGAGAGGGGGGCTGTGTGGGCTTTGGGAGAAGTGGGCTGTACTGGGTTCTCTCCCCCCCTGAACCGTTTGCTTTTGATCCTTGTTTTTTTTTTGTAAAAGAGATTGAGAGAAAGGAAAAGGATTTGGTTTTCTTATTTATTTTTTGAATAACCTTCTCAGTAACTTTGCAAAAACAACAATTAAAGCAATTTACCAATAACTTCAAAATTTTGGAATATTAATTTGATTGTTTTAATTGGTTAGTTGGACTCCAAATAAGGTTTGGGGTTTTTAAATTTTTTTTATGAGGTGTTTTATTACTTTGCAAACAGTACTCAAAGCAAAGTTACCACCACTTCCAAAATTTTGGAGATGTTAACTTAGTTTTAGAGATGGGTGGTTGAATTTTCCAATAGGGTGTCACTTGGGGTTTTGAAATAAACAATTTTTTTATCCAATGAATTCAAACACTTATGACAACATTATTGAATTAATTTGTTTGCAAGATTTTAATTCTTAAGCCCATATTTTGAAATAGCCAAGTAGGATTGATTTGATTTGAATTTGAGTTTTGAAATTTGATTTGGAATGTAATGGTTTGATTAAATCCAACATTTTAATAGATTGATCCAAATGTTTTAATTGGAAACAAGAGTATAAAATGTTTTTGGTTATTATTTTTATAACTCCAAGTTGGGTTATGTTTGAAAGATTTGCTTTGCCTTTGAAATCACATTGGAATTAACTAATGGAAATAAGGCACCATTTTATTAGTTGATTCCTTATGGAATAAAATGATAACAATTTGTTGTTTTTATTTGTGATTTTTATTTCAAAGGTTGTAACAGAACAAGTATGAAAACAAAGCAGTTGAAATTGTTTGATTTTCATTGTGAAAACAAAGAATAACAGATGCAAAACAAAAGAAACAAATGCAACAATATGATGACATGATGCAATACTTTAATAACAAGAAATCAAACATTCTAAATGGTAGGTTTTCATACTTGGGCTGTTACAAAACGGCCCCCCTTGAAGGAATCGCGCCCCGAGATTCCTACTGAGAAAAGAAAAGGTCCGGATACTTCTTGCGAAGATCCTCTTGAACTGTGACACGTGAAACACATCGTGCACGTTTGATTTGTTTTTCTGGAAGTTCAAGATGACAGGAATTCCTGGCAATTCTTCTGGAAAGATGTCAGGGAATTTGGAAACCACCGGAACATTTTCAAGTAAAGGGAGAGATTTTGTATGGAGGGTGTATAGCTGGATAGAATTTGACTCATTTGTAGAATAGACTATCTGGAATGTGGTGATTCAGGAATGCTTTCTCGAAACAACCCCAGGTGATAGGAATGCCAGCTCTCATAGCCTGGAATCAACAACAACAACAACAATAACAACCTTTCTGGCCAGATAGACTTGATATTTGGGAAGTTTTGATTAGACGCCGGTAGAAGAATTGATGTGGAAAACAACAACAAGATTTCAACGATCGAAAGGATGTTGAGAAGAACAGGATATCAACATCGGGGAAAACAAGAACAAAACTCCTGAGGTACTACGGAAAACCCATCCGGGCTTCTAAAGGATCAAAATCTACTGCTTAAGGAATAGATGATCTGCTTCCGGGGCTTACACGCCTCCGTTCTCAATCATGAGTAGGCAACATGATAAATCATGTCACAACCACCTCCATTCCTATGGTCTAGTAGATATAACCATCCTAAAGAAACCAGGATTCGTGAAATCCTAACTTGAAAGTTTAGATGAGAAGGGAAAACAACGTTGCACTTCCTTACCAGAAAAGGGTGGGTGGGTGGGGAAAGAAGAAAAAGAACAGAATTCCTACTCTCGCGTTTCATTTTTTCCTATATAGCTACAAAATAGTTTCTAGACTCAACTGCGACCAGTAAAAAGGGATCCTACAGGCAGACAGGCTCTGATACCATTTGTCGCACCCGGACTTCTAGGGGATACTCATAGTCCGTCAAACAGTAGATAAATGGCTTACGGGGCATACCGGCACCCGCATCTCAATATGAGCAGGCCAACACGTAAACGTGTGACAACCATTATCTTACTATTCATCGTCTGCGCAAACCATCCCGTAGAAATCCAGATACTTCCGTTGACGTACTTCAAAACATACACACATGGTACGTCAACGGCTTTGAACAAAGGATATCACAACAGATCTCTACGACACAAAAGATTGAAATAACTTGCAAATGGCTCTCATTAGAGCAGAGATAGCAAATACAATCATTCAGAGGACACATGTCCCAACAATACATCATTACAATACAGCGGAAGCATTCAACATGTCTGAGTACAGACAAGAACCAAATAGGCCTAAGAGGCCGGAAACAAACAGACGGAGCCCATCCACGAAGTCTCGGATCCTGCCCGGGTCCGCTATCTACTCGTCAGCAGTCTCGTCATACTCCACGTAGTAGCCACCATAGGGATCCTCGGAAACGTAGGTCTGCGGAAACCACAGCCCCAAAGGGGTCAGTACATAAACGTACTGGCAAGCAAGACTCACAATTCACCAAAGTGTAACCCGTCAACACCAAGCACAGATGCTTTGGGTTCAACGGAAGGAAGGGGATATAAAAGAGGCTGCAACTGGCTGCTCTAACCAACTACAGAGATTCTACCACTTCCAGCTAACAGAAAGGAGATAAGATCGAGGATTGTAACCAACTGAAAGATAACTTCAAACAAACCCATCCTGGATCTCGCCCCTTATCCAAAGAAGCAATCCGAGGATAACTCACACGGTTGTATTAAAGGTGAATCAAGTTATTGTGTCATCAACCTATTACTAGTCAAGCTATTAATCATTGGGTGTAACATGTTTGATCATTATGTTTAAGTTGTCCTAAGTACTTGTTAGCCAGTACTTTCACCAAGTAATCCATAACCGCGGAAAACACGGCTTCTCGAGAAGATTATCCCTGCAGGGTTGCACCAATTTGGCCGTACACGCAAGAATAACCCGCCAGATAGAAATGCACTTCCACCAAGCAGGGCACTCTACACAACTCGACTCTTCTTCGCATCAAGCCCAAAGAACCTTGGGCGCACGGCTAATCGAGCCCAGAAGAAAATGGACCCTCATAGCACTCTAAGAACGTGTCCCCCTATATGCCGACTACAAAAGTTCCACCCTGGCCTGGGCTCGCAAAAACATGCATGCGGCAAATAGAACACACGAACTAAATGAGGCGATTTGGACGAGATGCGAATCGAATCAAATTGAGGGGGGCGCCCATACTCGCTTCCCACATGCGGTTAGTGCGCTCATCATGGATCAGTAGACAAGACCCTTTTCCTATTAGGGTCGACACTAGCAGGCCTCAAAACCACACAGGGCCTCCTGCCGGTGCCTTATCATCAAATTATTATTATTACCATTAGCATTGACATGATTGATTGATTAACATCGAGCCCCCAGAACATAAATAAGTAGTAACAGAAAGTAACGGGTAACAGACTCGAGCAAAACAACCCTAAGCATGCTAGTAAGACACTGGCTCAACCAAAGGGGTGATAGGAGTGGAGGTGAGGCAATATCAAGGTTAAGGGATTCATGTGATGGGTTCGTAACAGAAACAACTACTACTAGGGCTAGCAGAAAAGGAACAACAGAAAGTATCGGTAACCAATGTTGAAAGGAACACAGTGGTTCATGTGAGTGATAACTTGCCTGCAAAACCCAGTAGCCTGGTACTGAGCTAACTCCTTAGAAGGGGTGTCGTAAGTATCGTCGGTCTCAACGTCGTCGTGTATCCGAGAAGAAGCAAACAGACAATGCAGAAAAGGTAGACAATCAATAACATGGCATAGTGCACAAACATGGGATGATGCATGTCATGTTAATAGATGCATCAGAATAAACTACTTGACAAGATAACACAATTTAATTGGACCCATATGCAATTGGATTGCATATGGAAAAGATACATTGAAATAAGTGGAAACAAATGATTTACCATTAATTATTATGTGAGAGTTGTTAGCATGATGCATGCATGATGGTAACCACAAAGTAACAACAAGGTAGCAATAATAGATGCAAAGGAAAAGGAATAAAACAAGTTTGGGAATTATTTATTAAGTTTGGAAAATTTGGTTACTTAAACATGTCACACAAACAATTATTGTTTTCATCAATTTAAAGTGTGCATAACAATTAACAAAATTTATATTTGAAAAGAACATCAAATTTTAGTTGGATTACATGTTTCAAATATTGAAATTGGAATTAGGATGAATTTATTATGGATTAAACAATATTAAACAAGTTTTAATTGAATTTAAAACAAGTTTGAATATTATTTGAATTTTATTTGTTCAAAACATAAATTCAAATTCACATTTGAAAAGTTCACACTTTGATGGTTTGAAAACACATTTTGCATGTTCAAAATATTTTATATTAAGCAAGTTATGATTTTAGCAATTTTAATTGGATTAAAAAAGTATTAAATTATTTAGGCAATTTAAATTATTCAAACCATGAAACAAAAATCATATTTGAATAGGTTATTCAAAATGGTATGGAAAACATATTTTATTTGCATTTATTGGATTAATAATGAATTAGTTATTGAATTTAGCAAATTGCTTTTGAATTATTCAAATTTGAATTTTAAATGCATTTGGAATTGTCAAAACAGTGCACAAATGGATTATTTGGAAAGATCATTTGATTTAGAGCAATAAACATATATAACTTTTATTTTTTTGAGTTATAGATCAAAAGTTATTAAAGGTTTAATTTTTGGGTTTAAATATGTTATTTAGAAGGAATTTGTTTTGAAAACAGAAACGTGAAATCTTTTGTTACAGCACCGTGGTCTAGCCACAGTCACTGTCCCGTGGGCCACTGGCCAACGTGGACCACGCAGCTGCACGCGTGGCCACCAGAGGGGCTTACAGGTGGGCCTTGGTGCGGGGAAAAATCCCCAAAAGAATTTGCGCCGCGGCGGATTCGATCCGTGGCCGCTGCGCTGCAAACAGTGGAACGCTACCACTGCGTTTGCTTGCGAATCCTTGTCAGGTTCAGCTACGTAGCGAGGTTGTCTTTGAGTTTCTCTTAACTGAAGTTTACCGACGAAAGCCAACACTGAACCCTGACAGAACTAGCGTCCGGCGATGATCACCGTGGCGACGAGTTCGTGGTGGTGCGGTGGTGCAGATCGTGTGCGAGCGGATGATGGCGTGTGCCGTGCGTGGGCCACGAGGCAGAGAGGAGAAAGCGATGCGGGAGGGCGAGCTCACCTGCTGCGGTCGTCGTCGTTCAGTAGACGAACAGAAAAACGGCGGGAGTTTCCGGCGACGGCGCGGTCGCCGTGGTTGCTCCCAGCAACCGGCGAGTAGACGGGGCGGCTGAGGCAGTCGCCGTGGTTCCATTCCCGGCCACGGGGCTGCCTCGAGGGGGCCGTGCTGGCGGCGCGAAGAGGAGGCAGAGGTCTGACGGCGGCGGGTGGTGCGGTGCAGGAATTCAGTGGTGGTGATCTTCAGAGAGTGCGGGAGGTGGAAGAGAGGTTGAGGTAGAGAGGGTGGCGGCGGTGTGGGAGGAGGCAGGCTAGGCTAGCTAGGGCAAGCAGGAGGGAGAGGCTTTAAGGAGGCAGCAAGCTCGTGGTGGTGATCGAGGGAAGGCAACGTGGGAAGATCCTGGCCATGCCGTACCGTCAGACAGCGACAGGAGGGAGAACAGCGAGAGGGGGGGCTGTGTGGGCTTTGGGAGAAGTGGGCTGTACTGGGTTCTCTCCCCCCCCCCTGAACCGTTTGCTTTTGATCCTTGTTTTTGTTTTTTTTTGTAAAAGAGATTGAGAGAAAGGAAAAGGATTTGGTTTTCTTATTTATTTTTTGAATAACCTTCTCAGTAACTTTGCAAAAACAACAATTAAAGCAATTTACCAATAACTTCAAAATTTTGGAATATTAATTTGATTGTTTTAATTGGTTAGTTGGACTCCAAATAAGGTTTGGGGTTTTTAAATTTTTTTTATGAGGTGTTTTATTACTTTGCAAACAGTACTCAAAGCAAAGTTACCACCACTTCCAAAATTTTGGAGATGTTAACTTAGTTTTAGAGATGGGTGGTTGAATTTTCCAATAGGGTGTCACTTGGGGTTTTGAAATAAACAATTTTTTTATCCAATGAATTCAAACACTTATGACAACATTATTGAATTAATTTGTTTGCAAGATTTTAATTCTTAAGCCCATATTTTGAAATAGCCAAGTAGGATTGATTTGATTTGAATTTGAGTTTTGAAATTTGATTTGGAATGTAATGGTTTGATTAAATCCAACATTTTAATAGATTGATCCAAATGTTTTAATTGGAAACAAGAGTATAAAATGTTTTTGGTTATTATTTTTATAACTCCAAGTTGGGTTATGTTTGAAAGATTTGCTTTGCCTTTGAAATCACATTGGAATTAACTAATGGAAATAAGGCACCATTTTATTAGTTGATTCCTTATGGAATAAAATGATAACAATTTGTTGTTTTTATTTGTGATTTTTATTTCAAAGGTTGTAACAAAACAAGTATGAAAACAAAGCAGTTGAAATTGTTTGATTTTCATTGTGAAAACAAAGAATAACAGATGCAAAACAAAAGAAACAAATGCAACAATATGATGACATGATGCAATACTTTAATAACAAGAAATCAAACATTCTAAATGGTAGGTTTTCATACTTGGGCTGTTACAGTCATGGCCTCCTGGCGACTTCCATGTGAGCAGAGGCGGCACTGCCTCTCCCGGGAGCAGCGGCGGCCTCAAAATGAGATTAGTGGCGACGCGGCCTCCCCGGCGGCCAAAACGGAGCAACGGCGGCGAGTGGAAGTCGGGGGCAGCGGCCAGAGATCCGTGCGGTGATGGTGTGTGTGGAGGAGAAAATTAGAGGATAAGGGCAGGTGATGGGGTGATGGGGCCAGGCGGTTGACTAGGAGCGCACGATGCCCCACCATCGAACGACGCGCGAGCAAGGGGATGAGATCACTCGATCCCCATGTTATCACCAGCGTTTTCCCAATTCTTTTCCATTAGACATGCAATGTACACAGAAAGGACTCCTAATTTTTTTATTAAATATTGACCGCATAATTTAGATCCAAGGGTTATTTTTAGACAGATTCTTAGGATTAACGTGGTGCCTCGTAGGGAGTCTCCAATTAGTAAATATAAGATTCTCCTTCAACTCTTGAGAATTTTGGCTCGCCTTTTCGCTGTTGTTCCTAGATTTTATCATCAGTGTCCGACTAACTTTCTTCTTTTTCAGCTTTAGGCTTTTGCTTGTTAAACTTCCTTTTGGAATTCTTCCCTTTGTTCCCGAATCCTGCAGTACCTTTCATGTGCTTGTTAAGGCGGCACTGCACATTGGTATGGGTAGGCTTCCCAAATTGCGAATGGTGGACACAGTTTTCTGACTTAATTTTTTCCTATTCTTCTTTAGCATAGGAGATGGGCTCTGTGTTTTTCCCTTTTCATCTGCTGCCATTATCCTTTCCAAAGGTTAAGTTTACTTCCTTGGGTTTTGGCTGTGCTTCTGAAGTAGCCTTATTTTCAGAACGAGACGCCTTTTTGGCTTGAACCAAAGCATCAATATTTCCACCTCTCGCTCCGATATCATCTTCAGCGGCTACGTGCTTATTGGCGGTGGTAAGCATAGATCCGAGATCTTTGTGCTCTTTCGAACCAACCATGAACGGTACGAGGCCGGGTTTTAGGCTGTTGATGAAAGCATGCATTGCTTGTACGTCACTTACTCCAGAGAAACTGTTCCTCATTGCAGTCCATCTTGAGATGAAGTTGACATACGATTCATCCTCATATTGCGCGCAATGGTTCAACTAGTTGATACTCTTAGGGCGTTTATACGTGCCCCGGAAGTGCTGAGCGAATACTCTTGCCATATCTTCCCAGCTGTCTACTGTTCTTGACCTTAGCCCATTGATCCAATCTCTGGCTCCATCCAATAACATTAGGGGAAAAACTTTACAGCCTCTAAGTCTGTCTCTTTGTTAATCTGGACGACAGTATAGTAATCTGAAAGACATGTATCCGGGTTAGTACTTCGAGCATACTTTTGATAAGTTGGACCAACTTTAGCGAATCCAGAGTGTAAACTGATTCTTCGGATCCTGTCAGTGAAACACTTAGGTCCAAAGTATAGATCATCTCTTTCGGACTTATCGACGTGTGCGGAATACCTTCCGGATGAATGGACAGAAGGGGACCTGCTCCATTCTAGTCCATTGTTTCGCGAGTACGCTCCTCCTGGATTATCCCTATTTCTTTTGTTGTCGTGTCCTTTGGAATAAGGTGGAGTTCTACTCCTTGGACTTTCTTTGTTCCTAGGAGGAGTACGGGATCTCTCACACCTGTGAGGATTATCATATCTTCCGACTTTATCAGCTGGGCGTCTCGGAGGCGGCATTATTTTTTCGCCTTCCCGGTTTTGGTCCTCCCATTCTTTGTAGTCACGGGGATTATTTCCGCCCTTCGGCAGATGGATCCTGTTCTGGATGATGCATCCTTGTTGTCCTAGATTTTCTTTTCCTTCTTAGGATATCCTTTCTTTTCCTTATAATCGCCCGAATCTTCAGGTTCACGAGGTGCAAATGCTCCAGCGGCGCATGTGGCCATTTTGCATAGGGTTGAGTCATCATGTAACTTCCCTGATCGTGCATGTCCTCGTTGTTGCTGCTGTAATGCTTTTTCTACGAAAGCATACACCCCCGAAGTTTTTCGTCATTGGAGTACATATCGTCATTAAGGATGGCGAACGCGGCTTCCCACGTTTTCAGTTGCGGTTTTATATACGCGCTCGCCCTTAGCATTATCTTCGTTAACCTGCCTTTGCCAAGAAGGGTTTTCAAACCTCTTTCTTGCTGGCACTTTGTATGGCTTTGAAATTCTGGGTAACCTCGTAGGTTTATTTCCAGATCTATTCCTTCTCTCGTACTCCTCTATTTCTTCCTGCTGTAATTTAATGTAGCCTGGGTTTTGATGAGGTTTTCTCGAGCTCGGAATAGATGTTGCTGTTGCCGCTGTATAGCTTGCCTCCTAGCTTCCAGCACTTCCGAGGGCTCGTCTCGTGCCACCGGGGTTTGAATCAAATCAAATTCATCCTGTTCCAACATTTGGGGAACAAGAACTTCATTCTTTTTCTTCTCCGCAGGTTTGACTCCACTACTTCCTCCTACTTCCAGGTTTTGGTTGGCAATGTCTGCCAATTTTCCATCTTTTTCTTCTGGAGTTTAGATTGGAGTTTCTTAGCAGATTTCTTTTTCTTCTTGGAAGAAGGAGGTTTCTTGCTAGGTTCTTCCTTCGTCAGTTCTCTGACATCAGGATAAGATGGACTAGCTTTGCCATCCTCTTTTTCCTCATCTGGCGGAGGTGTTTTGGGATCTTCATCTTCCTCAACATCCGAATTTTCAGTCGGTATTGACATGAGTACTTCGTGGAAGCTCCATGTCTGGTATATACTTATTAGGGGTATGTACGGCATTGGCCTAAAGAGTCGGATTACCAGGGTGGCCTGTTGGTAGTGGATCACAGTCCATTGGGCGGCCCAGTAAGCTGATGCGCAAGAAGCCGGATTCTAAAAGAACCCGGACAATGGCCCATAGTGGTGCGTCTTGCAGAAGAAGACGGATTCCTTACTTTCCAAATTAGATACTTTCTGTAGTCTTCTAGGTTTCCTTTCTGTAAGCCCTAACCCGGCTATCTATATAAAGCCGGACGGGAGAGACGAAACAGAGAGAATTAGCTAGAAGCCAACTCACCGAGAGGTTGATCCTCGCCGAGTTAGCAAATACATACTCACATTGTACATTGTATACTTCAGGCTTCAGTTCTGATTTGGTGAGATTGCAGGAGTAGGAACGCCGCCTAGTAGCCTTGTACCAAACCTGGGTAAAACCTGGTGTTCTCGATTGTCGTACTACCACGTCCCCCACGTCTCTACCCGTAGGCTCATGGCACCCCCGTCTATGATCCTTACTATGATGTCTCGACAGTTGGCGCCCACCGTGTGGCCAGCAGCGTCAGGAGTTACGTTTCGATCGGGAATACTCGGCGGAATCGGCAGCCCAATAACTGTCGGAAGCTTGGATTTCGACGGTGACGTCGGGAGCTTCCTCGACAACAGATCATATATGCCAGCAGGAATCACCTGGTAAGTGTCTGCGTTTTACCGATTGGATCTGCAAATATTTTTATCGGATTAACAACTGAGGCTATGGGATTCTGTGGTGGAAGAAAATTTATCCCACTCGCCCTATACCCAATTGAGAAAAACCATGATACCGAATTCTGCTCAAATCGCAAAAACTGTGCTAAAATTGCCGCCTCTTCGGAGATGCCTGCAATCAGATCTCACTTTATTGGCATGGTGCAATCTGAGGTCGTGGATAACACGGAAGAAACTTATCCCGTGGAAGAAGCAGAAAACAATAATCCCACAGTACAAGTGGAAGATCCGACACCCGTCAGTGAAACGACGAACTCGAAAGCCGACTCCGTGTTAGCTGCTATAGAAGCAAGATTTGAGTCGGAACCCGGATCTGAAGACATAGATTCCGAAGATGAAGATGAAGACACTTTCGAGAGAAAACTCAAATCTATGCAGGGGAGCTTCCATGAAGTACTTATGGAAAAACCGAATGAAAACTAGGACGCCGAAGAACATGAAGACCCCAAAACACCTCCGCCAGATGAGGAAAGAGAGGATGGCGAAACTAGTCCAACCTACCCCGATGTCAAAGAATTGACAGAGGAAGAACTGGAAAAAAGCCTCCCTCTTCGAAAAAAAAGAAGACTGCCAAGAAACTCCAATATAAACTCCAGAAGAAAAAGTTGGCAGATATTGCCAACCAAAACCTGGAAGTAGGAGGAGGAAGCGGAGCCACACCCGCGGAGAAGAAAAAGAAAAAATCTCTATTCCCCAAATGTCGGAAAAGGCCGAGATTGATCTGTTTAAAACCCGGTTGGACCTCACGAACCACCGGAAGTGCTGGAAGCCAAATGGCAAGCCCTTATGCGGCAGCAGCAACATCTATTCCGATCTCAAGAAAACCTCCTCAAAGCGCAAGCTACTGTAAAGGCGAAGCAGGAGGAAATTGAAGAATTCGAACACCGAAATATGCCCGGGATAAAACCCACAAGATTACCCGGAATTGCGAAGCCGGATGCATTGCCAGCAAAAGAAGGGTTGCAAAACCCTTCTTGGGAAAGAGAGGTTAACGGCGTAAACGCTAAGGGTGAACGCATATACAAAACCGCAGCTGAAAACGCGGAAGCCGCATTCGCCATCCTTAATGATGATCTGTACTCCAACGACGAAAAACTTTAGGGAGTGTATTCTTTCCTAGGAAAAGAATTACAACGGAAACAACGGGGTCATGCAAGATCAGGGAAGTTGCATAATGACTCGGCCCTATGAAAAACTGCCACATGCGCCGCTGGAGCACCTGGACCTGGCGAACCTGGAGATTCAGGCAATTCTAAGGAAAAGAAGGGAGATCCTAAGAAGGACAAGAAAATCCGAAACAATAGGGATGAAGCATCCAGGACGGGATCCCATCTCCCGAAAGGTGGAAATAATCCTCGGGATCACAAGGAACGGGAGGAACAAAACCGGAAAGATGGCAAAATAATGCCGCCTCCGAGACGCCTAGCTGAAAAAGCCGGAAGATATGATAATCCTCACAGGCGCGAGAGATCCCGTACTCCTCCTAGGAAGAAATAAAGGCCAAGGAGTACAACTCCACCTTATTCCAAAGGACACGACAACGGACAATAGGGATAATCCCGAAAGAGCGCATTCGTGCAACAATGGGTCAGAAAGGAGCAGATCCCCTTCTGTTGGTTCAGCATGCAGATATTACGCACACGTTGATAAGGCGGAAGAGATGATCTATACTTTGTGTCGAATCTGCGTATCGGCAATTCCCTCGGGTGAACCCATAGGGTTTCGAGCGCTGGTGGCAATCGTAGGCTAGACAAGGGGCATGATTTACCCAGGTTCGGGGCCCTCGTAGAGATAAAACCCTTACTCCTGCCTCTGTCGATCTGTATTATCGAATAGATCGGTTACAATGGTGGTTGCTCAAGTCGAGAGAATGATCTCGAGCTCAAGGCTTTGGTGGTGCGATATTGCTTGGTCCTCTTCCGGTGGTTCTCCTGGCCTTATATAGGTGGCCAGGTCTCAAACCCTACCTGGAGAGGACTCGAACTCTAACCCTTGGTCGGTTACAAGTTTCCTAACTTAGCCCGCAAGGCATTGCGGGTGGGCTTCAAGTGGGCCTTCCAGAACACTCCAAGGGCTTCCTTTCTTGGGCTTTAACCTTGGGCTTTAAGACGGGGTGTCCTTACCCGCAGGGTCCAAGATGCATCCCTTCCTCAGTAGCCCCCGAGCGTTTGCTCGATTGGGATTTTTCCAGTCGAGTAGACGGTCAGATTTTTTCATGCCGCTTTCTTTCAGATAACCATTATGGTCGTTTCCTGTTTAGAGGGTGCGTACCCTGTGTGATGAATTTTTACAGCCGAGTATCGAGTAATGAAAGTGCCTGTTTTTACGGCTGTTTATCACAGAAGGATGTGGCGCAGCAGTTTGGCTCTCTCGAAAGATCAGGGCCAATTAATTGCAACTGGGGCAAAAACAGTTCTGGCCTACACAGATTCGAGACCTCCGACTCGAACCTGATGAGGTTATCATTGCGACTGGGCCGTAGTGGTCTTACCGAGTCGAACTTAACCTATGGGGGTACCCGGCGCGTCTGCTAGGATTTTTCTTCGTGTTGTTGACACGAATTGTACCAGAGGACGCAGCTTGAGTGCGATTCCAGGCCCTCAAGAGAGATCTTTTGGGTCTTACCTTCATATTCGAAGGAATATGGTATCCGGATGTGCCTAGTCAGCTGAACAATCCAGGTTTTATGATGTGTAAACATCGTGTGAATGAGTGGCAGGATCTGCCTACTCGCGTAGTTTTGAGTTTGTGGTTTCCTAGATATGAAAACCAAGCTATCTTTGTCTATACGAAAGAGTTTTCGTGTTTGGAACTTTATGCCCATACGAAAGAGTTTTCGTGTTTTAGGGTCTTTTTTGCTGTGAAAGAGATTTCACACCATAATTTATCCATACGAAGTTATTTCGTGTTTGGATTCTTTGCGAATGACGGTCTCCGTCTTGATCTGCCCATACGAAGTTTATTTCGCCTGTTGGGTCTTTTATTCGAATGATAACCATACGAAAGAGCTTGATGATGCGCGCCATGACGTCACGGCGCACTTTATCCTCCCGATGGGACGTGACGGGGCGATAACAGAGGAGTTGGCCCACATTGTCAGCTTTTTGACCGGAAACGAGATGTCGTTCCCGGTTTTTACGCGAACCGTGCGCAGTAAATGCGCACGATCCACTGTTAGGGTCATGGCACGAAACAGCACCCGCCGCCCTTTCGTTTCGCCTTCGCACGCGGCGGCCGCGATGGATGCCACGTGGCTCAGTGAGCGGTCAGGATCGACTAGCTCTGTGTATAAATGCAGGCCTTGGGTGAAACGGTGAAAATTTCCCCTGCCTTCGTCTTCCTCATCTTCGTCTTCCTTGCTCTCCACCTCCCCTCATCTCGAGCTCGCACTAGTGCCAATGGCGGGAAGCAAGAAGCGCGGCGCCGCTGTCTCTTCATCGAAGGCGCCAGAGGAAGTTTCTGCGCCACCCGCACCGCGCTCGGGCGACTGGCGCTCACCTAACACCACGGCCAAGAGCATTAAGGGGATGCAGCGAGATGGATTGCTGCCTTCGGAAGCTGAGAAACGGGTGCGCTCGGCAAGAAAGAGGAGGTACCCAATCCCCGCGCGAACGAACGCGTGATCTTCGCAGATCATGTCTCGCGCGGGCTCTCACTCGCTCTCCACCCTTTTGTCGTGGCTCTGCTGTATGTCTATGGCATACAGCTCCATGATTTGCCTCCAAACGCAATGCAGCACATCTCGTGCTTCATTGTCCTTTGCGAGTGCTTTCTGGGCATTCGCCCCCATTGGGGCCTCTGGAAGTCCCTCTTCAAGGTGCGCGTCTTCTGCGAGAGATCGCGGGTGGAGACTGAGCTCGGGGAGCCGTTGCGCACCGGCGGCTTCGGGATCCAGGCGAAGTCGGAGAACGGCTACTTCACGATGCACTTTATCGACTCCGCCCAACGATGGAGGAAAAAATGGTTTTACGTCATCGACAACAGCGCGGGTGGAGTCAACGAATTCCACCCGTTCGTTGTTTTGAAGAGGCGGAAGTCTTGGGCGCACAAACTCTCGGCTGAAGAAGTCCGGGTTGTCACCCCTCTACTCGCCAAGGTGGCCACTCTCCGTGATCAAGCCGCAGGAATTGCGCTGAATGGCCTGCACTTGGCAAGCGTTTTCCTCAAACGCAGGGTTCAGCCCCTACAGGAGAGGCCATCCGCGATGTGGGAGTACTAGGGCGCCGAAGATCCTAGCCGCGTGAGCCGAGAGGAACTCTCGAATGCTGAATTCGAGAAGAAGATCGCAGCTATCACCAGTTTGAAGGAGGGCAACACCTTCCCCGACTGCCCAGTAGCCGCTTTTGAGGCATCAAGGCCTCCACCACCTGAAGTAAGTTTTGAGTTTTCCTTTGAATTTCGTCTTTTTCCAGCTCGAAAGTTTTTGGTTGGCTGAAATTCTTCTTTCCTTTTCTGTCTTCTTTGATAGAGCCCAACCGTGGCCACCTGCTACCCGCCCATGTCCGGGGAGGATGCCTCGGATTTGTTGGCAAGTAACTTGGACGGCCCAGCCGACACCAGTGTTGCTGATGCCTCCTCGAGCTCCGAGAGTGACTCCTCGGATGACGCGGGGGATTCGGGTAGCGATCGCCTCCTCCGCAAACGCCGCGAGTAGAGGGCAACGAGGCCACCTCCAAGGACAACTCTTTGGACAAGGAATCACTCGGGAAGGGGCCCCTCATCGTGACTCCTCTGTGCACGCGCGCCCCTTCTCCTTCATTTCCAAATATCCAAACCGCCTGGAACGCGGATATGTTGGACGACGATGACGACGAGTAAGTTTCTCTTCTTGTCCTTTAGTAGAACGTTTTGCCTTTGCGTCTTTTGACACACTACCTTCATTGCAGTCTGCAAGCTATCAGCCCTCGCAGGTTCGTCTCTTCCCTTCCTCTCCAAAAGAGGAAGAAGGTTAAAACCGCGGGTGGGACCCCTACCGCTGACACCATGCAGAATTCGTCGAGTGCAGCTCCCACTGCAGCGACTACGGAATACAGAATTTCTAGTTTTGCTGCTGGGGCCTCGACTCCGAAGGAGGTGTCGGGTAGCTTAGCGGATCCCCTTTCCTTCTCCCAAGGCCAGGTAAAGTTTGCTGTTTTTTATCGGGTGCACGGCAGTGCTCCCGATGGGAGTAGCCCCCGAGGCTATACTCGAATGCTGTCAACCGTGTATAGGCTCAAATTTCTCTTTTCTGATTCTACTATCTTTATGTTCTTTGTAGTCTCTCATCGACTCCCTTGCGGCCGTCGGTCGCCGTGTCGTTCTTGCCGAAGCGGAATGCGGGGTCCTTCGGTCGGATCGTGATCGACTCGCCAGCGAGAATGAGCTCCTTCGAGGTAAGTTTATCGCCTTCCCCATCTTTATCTCTTTATTTCTGCCTATTTCTTTGTTTCTGATAATCATTGTTATGCAGCTCAACTTGAGTCTATGAGGGCCGAGAAGGCGAATGCCTCCACTCGGGCAACTGCTCAAGAGGCTCAGCTGGCAGCTACTCGAGAGGAACTTGAGTCCTCTCGCATGGTGTCGGCTGACCTTGAAGGAAAGCTTGCGGCCGCCCAGGATGCTCTGAAGAATCTGGAGGAGGCTGGTACCAAGGCGGACTCTGATCTTATCGACTTCCTTCGTCCTCTGGACGAACGTTTTGTGGGTAAGTTGCTTTTGGCCTGTTGTTGTCTTCTGGTTGTCTGATAGGTCCTTAGGTTCTAATATTTTCTTTTGCAGGTCTTTTGGGCGTCCCACTGGAGCTTCCTGGGGTCCAACGGGTGGACGCGCTGACCGATTCCTACGCCCAGCTCAGGAGGCACGCCGAAGGGATTTGCACCCTGATCGGCGATGCCGTTCGAGTGCTGACGCAGCTTCACCGTGGCCTCCTAGTCAACGCCGTGTCTCCACCTGCGCTGGGTGATCTTTTGAAGATTTTCTCGGAGAGCAATATCCTTGGTGCCTACGCGGTCGCACAGTCGGAGTCTGGGGCGAAGACCGCCATCCAGTTTGCGCTGGCGCATGGAGTCACCGGCTTAGAAGAGGCGTACTCGAGCTTCCCGTCGATCCTTCTACGGGCAAGAAGGTAGGGCTTCGTCGTTTTGGCGAGCCAGCCGGAGTCCTTGCTCGGAAGTTATCCGAGTTGTTTGCTCGTGCTAGGGGAGGCACCGTTGCGAGCGGCAGCACATCTGCAGCTCCTTAGTATAGTTTCTTTGTTTTTCGCTCTTTCGATTGTAATGAACCTTGGGATGCATTCCCGTACTTTCATCGTTTAATCGAGATGTTTTTCTGAGATGCTTACTGTGACTGATTTGCTGTGTGTTTCCACCCGATGGGAGTAGCCCCCGAGCACTTGTCGAATAGGTGATTATTATATCTCGAATGGGGCATCTTATTCCTTCAATTTCCAAGTATTCTTCCAGGTAGCCGGGGTTGCTGCGGAGTCTTCAGGTGGACTTGCTGCCCCTGCAAATCCTCTTGTTGCCGCTGTTGGGACCTTTGCAGGCCTCCGTGATTGTGTTGCGGATGGTGAACGCAAGCTAAAAGTATTGCGTGGGGTAGCGGATGTAGCCAAGTCCAAACAAAAGCTGGCGGTTGAACGCGAGCAGTTTGTGATGGATGAATTGGCGTCTGTTGCCAAGGATTTGCTCTGTAAGTAGCTCAGCCCCCTAGCCTTCTTTGTCCAGTATCTTTCTTGATCATATACCTTTGTTTTTATGTTGTTCAGCCAGATGATAGGAATGAGAAACAGTGGGTTGAGAACCACATCCTTCAGGAAGCTAGCAGCTCGAAACCTCATGCAAGTAATTTTTGGTCCGATCGTAGTCGAGGCTTTGTGCTCGCTACCTTGAAGTTCCGGGTCATCCAGGCGAAGATACTCGTGAGTTCCTTTCACGAGGTTTTGATTGCGATGAACGCCCCTTTCTATCCGTTGGAGAGGGGTCCTGAGGATTCGAGCCATCTTCTCAGGGTGTTCGGGCAGGAAGGAGAAATTCGTGAGTGTGTTCGCAATCAGATGATCTGCGGCTCGGTAGTAGCCCTCTCTTTCGTCCGGTTGTGGCATCCTGAGGTGAATTTCAACTCCATAGCTAGGCTTCCTGATGGTCCAATCGTCGACCTTTCTCCTCATTATAGGGCTGTTCGACCTGCAGCGGAGGAAATCATTCGACTGACCTCTGCTGAGGTAGATCGGGTTTTGGCGGCTGAGAATGCTCATCGCCATGTGTGATTGTAGGATGTATGTATCCTGTTGTGCTGTGTAGTTGTAAAAAACTGTTGTAATGTGTTTACCTTGTATATAAAAATTTCTTCCTGTGATGCTGTGTTAGGTGTAGCCCCCGTGTGTTTGTGGGGTGTAGACCTGTTGCTTTTAGCATGTAAGGATGGAGAACTCGAATATCTATGGTTGAGAAACCATGTATTTTATTGCAATGACTGAGGAGTCATGTGTTTTTCTTTCGAGCTACAAGATGGCTAATATAGCCTTATTATGATGAATAAAAATAAATCTAGGGATAAAATTTGCGGAGTTGTGCAACATTCCAAGGGTTGGAATAGATGCCTCCAGTCGCCGGATTCTTCAGTCGATAGGCGCCACCTGGGATAACTTCGTGTATTATGAAAGGTCCTTCCCATGGTGGCTCGAGCTTGTGTCCTTCCTTCTTCTTGAGTCGTAGCACCAGGTCTCCTACTACGAAGGCTCTGTGGCGTATGCGGCAACTGTGATAGTTACGCAGCGACTGCTGATATACCGCGGATCTTGCGAGTGCAATATCAGGCATTTCGTCGAGTGCTTCCATGTCATCCGCTCGAAATATATCCCTGGCGGTATGGGTGTGTTTGTGGAACCCATGTTTGCCAGCCTGTCTGCTTCTTCATTGCTGGATCTTGCAATGTGTTTCAGCTCGCACCCTTTGAAACTTCCTTCGAGTAGGTTATACATATCACGATAGGCAACCATATTCTCAGCGATAGCGTCACAGTCCTTCATTGTTTGTTGCACGATGAGATTGGAATCGCCATAGATCATCAATCGGGTGGCTCCGCACGCTACTGCCATCTTCATCCCATGCAACAGGGCCTCGTATTCTGCATCATTATTTGATGCTGGATCATCGGGGGGAAAATCCAATCGTAGGACGTACTGCAGCTTGTCTCCTCTGGGTGATATTAGGACGATCCCAGCTCCTGCTCCTTCGTTTCTCTTGGATCCGTCGAAGTACATAATCCAGTTACTCGTGTATTCCGGCGGCCTGGGCGTTTGTAGTTCCGTCCACTCGCTCAGGAATTCCACGAGTACCTGGGATTTTATTGAATTGCGCCCTGCATATATGATGTCCCAAGCGCCCAGCTCGATGCTCCATTTTTCTATTCTTCCGGATGCCATTGGGTTGTTCATGTTTGTACCAAGTGATGCATCATTAACCACTGTTATGGTGTGCTCCTGGAAGTAGTGCTTGAGCTTCCGAGCGGTGAGAACAACTCCATATGCGAGTTTCTGGTAGTGACATATCGTTGTTTGCATGGCGAGAGCACCTCGCTGATGTAGTAGATTGGCCTTTGAACTCCATATGATTTGCCCTCTTCAGGTCGTTCGACCACGATGGCCGTGCTGATGACCTGGTTTGTTGCGGCTAGGTATAGGTATAATGGCTCCCCCTCTCGTGGTGTTGCCAAGATGCGCCTGCTTTGCAAGGAGCGCTTCAGGTCTGCGAATGCCTGCCTAGCTTCTGGTGTCCATTCGAACTTGTCTGCCTTCTTCAGTAGTTTATAGAAGGGTAACGCCTGCTCACCCAATCGTGCGATAAATCTGCTTAAGGCGGCTAGTCGCCCTGCGAGCTGTTGGACTCCGCGTAGATTGGTTGGCTCCTTCATTGTCAAGATTGCTTGTATTTTCTCTGGGTTGGCTTCGATGCCTCTGGCGGATACTAGGTACCCGAGAAGTTGTCCTGCTGGGACGCCGAAGACGCATTTTGTCGGGTTGAGCTTAATCCTGTATGCGTTTAGAGCGTCAAACGTTTCTCTAATGTCCTCGAGGAGTGTATCCTCTACCCGAGTCTTGATGACAATGTCGTCAACGTACACTTGTACGTTCTTGCCAATGAGCTTGGCGAGGCATTTTTGCATGCAGCGCTGATATGTTGCGCCTGCGTTTTTGAGCCCGAACGGCATTGTCATGCAACAGTACACGCCGTGGGGCGTGATGAATGCTGTCTTTTCCTCGTCTTCCTGCTTCATCCGGATCTGATTATATCCCGAGTAGGCGTCCAGGAAGGAGAGGCGTTGATAGCCTGCGGTGGAGTCCACGATCTGGTCTATTCGCGGGAGGGGAAAGTTATCCTTGGGGCAGTGCTTGTTCAACGACATGTAGTCGATGCACACTCGAAGGATGTTGGTGTTCTTCTTTGAGACCAACACTGGGTTTGCTAACCAAGTGGATATCTTGATCTCCCTGATGAATTTTGCTGCTAGCAATCTGTTTACTTCTTCTCCAAGCGCTTTCTGCTTGGGTTCCGAAAACCGTCGAGTGGTCTGCTTGATGGGTTTTGCATCTTTGAAGACTTCGAGTGAGTGCTCGGCGAACTCCCTGGGTATTCCTGGCATATCTGAGGGCTGCCAGGCGAAAAATTCCCAGTACTCACGGAGGAGTTCGACGAGTGCGCTTTCCTATGCTGGCGAGAGGGTAGTTGAAACCATCGCCGTCTTCGCAGAGTCTGTCGGGTGCACTTGATGGTTTCGAGTGTCGCTGTTGGCGCTGAATTCCAATTCTGGCGCGTTTTTCTTTGTGAGGGGCATCACGGAGTGATCCATGGTCTTTGCTATCTCCTCCAGTTCTTCCTGCATCCCGGAAGATTTTGCGATCTCATTGAATTCGATGTCGCACTTGTTGGATTTCTGGAAATCTCCGTCGATGGTGATTACACCATATTCCCCGGGTAACTTGAGCTTCATGTATGCGTAATGTGGTACTGCCATGAATCTGGCGAACGCTGTTCGACCAAGAATGACGTGGTACTGTGAGGGCCAGTCGACTACTTCAAAGTCAAGGAATTCTCTTCTGTAATTGCGTCGATTGCCCACCACAACCTCTAGATTGATTGTTCTGAGTGGACGGATCACTTTTCCTGGAACTATCCCGTGGAAGGATGTTTCTGATTCCGCAAGACCATCCAGGTTCCTGTTCATCCGGCGGAGCGTATCCGCGTAGATAATGTTGATGCCGCTGCCTCCGTCCATAAATACGCGGGCCAGTTCGTAATTGCCAATTTGCGCTTGGATTACTAGAGCGGCGTGTCCTGGGCGATAGAATCGTGGTGGATGGTCTTCCATGGAAAAGGTGATCGATTGGTCTGCCATCTTCAGGTACTCGGGCCTTGTTGGCGGGGTTTGCACAGCCATGCACAGTTGCCGTGTATTTGTCTTCTGAGCTCTACGGGATGGGCAGACTTTTTGTATCATCCCTAACTGTCCAGCCGGGTTCGGGTATGCGTTAGCTCCGGCGTTTGGGGCGGGTGGCGCAGGTAGTGCGGCTAGCGCCATGTTTTGGTTTCCTGGTGGAGGTAGGGGTTGTGGCGGCTGGAATCCTTGATGTCCTCCTCCTGGAAGTGGCGGGTAACTTTGATTAGCTGCTGATATACTTTTCTTCGAGAAGGCCTCGTGGATGTCGATGAACTTTCGGCAATCCTTGAGAAGGTGTGTAGCCTTAGTTTTGCCCGTGCGCTTATCTGTAAATAGATGTAGCGAGCAGTATGCGGCAAGGTCCTCCTCGGGACTTTTGTCTTCCGCTTTTGGTTTCCATTTGCGATTTCCGCGGTGCCCGTTATCGCGGTTTCGCGTGAATTCTGCCGCTACAATTTCTTCCCGATCGTCGTGATCTTAGTACTTCCTCCTCTTCCTTCGACCATGGCGGTCGTCCTCGGGTGCGGGCGATGATGTTCTCTCGTTGCGCACCGCGTCTTCTCCATTAGCCCATTTGTCGGCTATGATCATGAGCTCCCCGATAGTTTTGGGTGCGGCTCGGCCCAGCTCTTCTCTGAAAGCAGTTCATCGGGCGCCTTTTGCGAAGGCCTCGACCGCCACTTCTTCCGAGATGTTTCCTGCGGTGTTCCTGAGCGTGGTCCATCGCTGTATGTACTCGCGGGTGGACTCGCCGCTCTTTTGTTTGTAGGCTCGCAGTTCTTCAATGGTCGCTGGTCTCTTGTAGGTGGCCTGGAAGTTCTTGCAGAAGTCGTAGTGCAGGTCATCCCATGATGCGTAACAGGATTTCGGCCTCGCTTCCAACCAGCTACGGGCTGCGCCAACCAAGTGTAGATTGAGGTACTGCATAGTCATGTTCTTGTTCCCACGTTGGCATTTTACTGCCGTGAGGTAGTCGTTTGCCACGACGAAGGTTCGAGTGAACCATCGTACTTTGTTACTTCTGTGCTGAGCTTGAATCTCCTGGGTAGGGGTGCTTCGTGGATGTCGCGGGTGAAACACAGCGTGCCGCAGGTCTCGTCATCCGAAGAACTGGACGAGGAGCGCGCGCGGTTTCTTGCAGCTCTCGCCTTGTCCACCTTGTTTTGCGCGATATCTGACCGCGCGTTATACCCTGGCTGGTCGCGATTAGTTTCCTTCCTTGGCTCTTTGCTGCATTTTCTCGAGCGGCTGCTGTGACGTCGCGAGCTTTTGTTTCTTGGGCTGCCTTCGCTGCTGCTTCGACTATCATCGCGTCGTCGAGCTTCCTTTCCTCGACCGCGGCGAGGTGATTTGTCCCTTCTAGGCGAAGTGCTCCTATGCCTGCGTGCTGCTTCTCTTTCTTTTTCCTTTTCTTTCTCTTGCTGCTCGGTAGCTTTCCTGCAGTCGTAGGAGGCAAGCCTTGAGGCTGCCATGCCCAATCCTTTCCGAACATGTTTGTACTGCTCCGCTCGAGGGTCGTTCTCCTCTGGCTGGTTCATCTGCAAGTAGGTTGTTGCGGCCAGGACTGCGGCAGCAGGAGTTTGCGGGTAGACGTTTCCGTCCTCGTCAACCCGCATAAGGGAAGGCCCGAGTGACCTGCTGATCCCGCCTAGGGACTCAGCGTCCATGGATGCCGTTTTTGATGCGTGTCCCTTCCTTGTGGGTTGAGTTCTGACCGAAGGTGTTAGAGACAGCTCGGCTCGGCATATACTTGATTCGTCCGCCAATCTTTTCTGACGGGCTAGGTCTATCCAAGCTTCTTTGATAGTCGTGGCCGCTCTCACTAGATGATAGTGGTAGGCGACCATATCTTCGTGCGGTGCTCCAGCCACAGGCGGCTTGCTTGTTCGCATAGCTTCCTTGGCTCGGTCCCAAGCGTCCCGCGAGACGCCGATCTCAGCGCGTTCTACAGCGCTGTGTTCTGTTTCTGGGGGTTGTTCCGATCCTGCCATGCAGATTTGAGCCAGTCGTGGCCCGTGCGTCCCAGGCGTAGCTCGGAAAGCTTTCTGGATCTGGGAAGGTTCCTCTGTCAAGAGGGTATGGTAGTCGCTAGTGTTGAAGTAGATGGACTCGCCACTTTTCTCCAGATGAGGACGCGAGTCGACAGCTTCTGACTCAGATCCTGATGCTTCAGGGAAGTGGAGGATCCCGTCCTTGTTGGTCTAGAACTTCAAGCTTACGAACGTCAAGGTGACGCTCTTTTCCAGATAGCTGAATACCGGGCGTGATTCCGGCGAGTGAGGGGTGACCACGACAGATCCGATCCGAATAGGATTGGTCGGAGCCGAAGTCGAAGGTTTCCAACGCGAATTGGATGATGAAGCCGAAGATGCCGGAGATCCAGCGCCCGCCGTTCCCACTGACGGCGCCAATTGTCAAATCTGTGATGTAGCCCACCCAACTCCACCAAGTGCACCGATGACAAGATCACGCACAAAGGCCATCCAGGATAAGGTGAACTCGCTCCTCTCGTTCTATACTTTTGGTCATGTGGAGAATGGTGCGCTACCTCATGGTTCCACACTTTGCGTGCTCAGGTTCAAACCCACCACGGAGGCCCCGGAAAGCACCCAAATTGATGCGCAAGAAGATACAAAGGAGGGCGGAAGAAATGGCATCGCAATCGGAGTCCCGACGGAGAAGATAGGGGGAAAAGAGCCCCTCCCGGCCTCGGGAGCCGGCCAGGCCGGCCTCCTCCCCCCCAGGCCGGACCCCCAACAGAAGCAGCCGGCTTGGAGGCCGGCCTGCCTCCTCCCCACCCCGGCCCAGGCCGGCCTCCCCCTCCAGGCAGCCTCCTGCGCCCACCCTGGCCCCAGGCCGGGCTCCAGGCAGGCCAGGCCGGCCCCCAGGCCGGGGTGGACCCGAAAATGCCCGCAAATGACTCGTTTTCGCCCCCGTTTTCACCTGCTTCGACCCCTGGCTATATAAGGACGACCCCGAGCTAGATCTAGGGTTTTAGAGTTAAATTTAGAACATTTGGAGCTCAACTCTCTTGTATCCCTCTTTGAGGAACTACTCCTCCGGTGTGTACCGAGGAACGTATCAAGGCTACTCCTCCGACTTCGTCGAGGATCGTATCAAGGCACATCCCAACTACTTGTCCTCTCCCTATCGGGTTTCAGTCAAGAGTTGTCCAATCTTCCTCTCGTTATCTTGAGGTTCTATTTGCGTAGTGGTACCGGCTACGGGTGTGAGACGGTTTGTATCAAGGTGAGTTCAGTTGGATCGATTGTTCCGTAGGCGGCCCTCGGGGCTTAGTTGACGGGAAGTTGGATCTTTCGGTTCTTGCGATTTATCCCGATTTGTGTGTTGCCCCGCGTTCCCCCACGTTTCCCCTCGATCTCCCATCTCGTGTTCTTACCGTTCTTCGTGTTCTTCGTTCGTTCTTCGTCGATTCGTGAAGATCGGGCCAATCTAGGAGTCCAACTCCATATCAAATCCGACACCCCATCCCCTCCCCTACCACCAATTTTTCTTCTATCCACCATAAATTCGAAAATTTCACAAAAATAGCCACAAAGGGATTTCGGCCGATCTGTTGATTCGTTGAGTTTTTCGTGGTTTTGCTTCACAGATTTGTTGCCAAATACCATTCCCAATCTTTCCATTCAGCCACTTTTCCCAAATTCGCCCAAATTTTTTCTTGATTTTGAAGGAATTTCGAATTTGAGCCAAAATCTCAGCTCTTCGATTTCCCGACAGATTTTGAAACTTGTTTTTCTTTGTCGTTTTTTTATCCGAATTGAGTGCAACAAAGTGCTACGCGACGCCCACGATATCACCTACGCTTCCACATCAACGGATCGCCACGACATCGACTCCCCAATGGCCGCAAGTCCGTGATCATCAATAAGAGAGGTATAACTTGCTTCCGCTTGCACCACCCCACCCCATTGTGTTACTTACCTATCGGACTAGTTCTCTTTACTGCGCTTGGCATCGCATTTGTGGCATCGAGAGTGCGAGGTTAGCGCTTGTGAGAGATTAGCTACGAGTAGGCATTGGCACTTTGGAATCCATCAAAAAGAGAAAAAAAGAGAAAATAGAAAAAGAAGCAAAAGGATCGGTGCCAATTGCTTTCCATTGTAGGAACGGGTAGCATTGCGTCGCAAAAGAGAAAGAGTGACCGATTGCCACGGTGCGAATCTTGTTGCCTTTTCAAATTTGCGGTTTGAGCTAGCGTCCTCTTTGAGTTAGTGTGGCATTGAGCTTTAGTCTACGTTAGGTCCATTTCGTTCTTCGGTCGTCCATTGGTCGCACTAACCCCATTTTTCCCTTGCGTGTGTGTGCTCCACCATATTTCCATCCTATAGGTTTGGTTTTTGTGCTAACTTTTCTTTGAATTTTCTCCACGATTGACAACAAACTTTTCTTCGGTTTTGTCGATTTTTCCTCGCCACTTTCCTAACCTATTTGCCTTCCATATAAAGTGTGTGTGTTGTCGTTTGCGGTTTCTTTCGATCTTTCTGGATTCGCTCTTGACATACCGCCCTACACCTAGGCTCGTCCACTAGCCTCAATACGACCAAGAAAGGTAACGTTGGGTAAGTGAGGCGTCCATTTCTTCAATCACCCTTGTGTGTGTTTTTGAAATGGCTAGGGAAGGAGTATTCACAAGTCCAAGCTCGGAAGACAAAGGCAATCCATTCTACAACGACAATGCTTACGCCAACTTCGTCACCCACAATGACCACTACCAACTCCGCGAACTCGTCAAGGACGGGTTGCAACGCTATGAGCGTCAACTCCAAGAGCAAGAGGCTCGATTGAATGATCAAATGACGCGCATCAACATCAACTTGGCTAATCTTGCCAATCGCCGTCATTCATCATCGTCCTCAAGGTCTCGTCGCCCAAGCCACCGCAATCAAGATCCTCACCAACCTCGTCGCCATGATCGCCACGATCGCCATGATCGCCACAACGTGGAGGAGGGTGGACAACCTCAACAACCACCACCACCTCCTCCACAACCTCAACAACCTCCGCAACACAATTGGTATGAGGATAGCTCGCCATCACCACCACCTCGACATCGCCAAGGCCGTGGTGACCATCTTCAACAACCGCAACGCCCGGACCTTCGACAACACCATCATCCCTCCACCTCCACAAGGCCACGCTCAAGACTATGGCCACAATGATTTCGTGGAAGATGCTCGTCAACATCGAAGGCCACCTAGGCGCCATGCGCGTCCCAACAACAATGACCGCCAAGAACATGATCATCCTCAACACCCTCGAGATGAACAAGTGCTTCCGCAACACCCTCGCCAAGAACAAGAACGTCCTCGACAACATCACAATGGCCATGATGATAGTGAACGCCGTGAAGCTAGGCTCCATCACCACCAACCACCACCACCTAATGACCACCGGCGTCATCCTCCCCATCATGATCACCACCGCCAAGACAATGAGGATGACCCCTATGATGATTCACCTCCCATTTATGATGAAGACCCACATGAGCGCCAACATGAGCGTCCCCATCGTCCGCAAGAGGACAACAACATGAGTGCTCTTCGTTTCAATGTCCCAAGTTCAATGGTGAGAATGATCCCGAAGACTATCTTGCTTGGGCTCTCAAAGTTGACAAGATCTTCAGCATTCACAACTTCACCGACAAGAAGATGGTTGCTCTAGCATCTTTGGAATTCGAAGGCTATGCCCTCTTATGGTGGGATCGTCTACAAGCCGAACGAGTCCGCAATCGCATTGCTCCTATTGCCACTTGGAATGAGATGAAGCAATTCATGCATGCTAGATTCGTTCCTCCTCACTACAAGCGTGACCTCTTCAAGAAGCTCCAAGAACTTCGTCAAGGTGTGAAGTCCGTTGATGAGTATTACAAGGAAATGGAAACATCCTTGATTCGATCTCATGTGATAGAATCTCAAGAGCAAACAATGGCCTGCTTCCTCAATGGCCTCAACTATCCTATAAGGAAGATCGTCGAGTATCAACCGTATGACAACATTGTGGCCCTTGTCCACCAAGCTCTCAAGGCGGAACGCCAAATTGCGGAAGATCTCAAGTATAGCAAGAAAAAGGCATTATTCAACTCAAGACCATCATCCTCATCTCCAATGACACAAGTTCCTCCTCCAACTACCACCAAGAGCAACACTCGAGCCTCTAGTGCTCCCAACAAGTCTTCCCAACCATTCAAGAAGCAAGTGCCTCCCACCTCATCCTCAAGTGCTCCTCAAGTCAAGTCAAGCACTATTACTTGCTTCAAGTGTGGTGGTAGTGGACACAAGTCCTTTGAATGTTCCAACAAGATGATCATGATTGTCAACCAAGACGGTGAACGCGATTCTATGAGCGAAGGCGAATACTATGCCTTGCATCAAGTTGCTCTCAACTCTTTGGACGTGCCCAACAATGATGAAGAGAGTGTGTATTGCGATGAGGACAAGAATCCATCACTAGTGGTAACAAGAGTCCTCACTACCTCTCCTCAAGATGAGCATGATCAACGGTGCAATCTCTTTCAAACAAGAGCCGGTATTGATGGCAAGTCAATCAAGGTCATCATCGATGGTGGAAGTTGCCACAACTTGGCTAGCAAAGAGCTTTGCGACAAACTCAAATTGCCTTACAAGCAACATCCTCATCCATACCAGGTCCAATGGCTTAGTGACTCCGGCACCTTCAAGATTCAACACATGGTCACCGTGAATTTCAAGATTGGTCCCTATGAAGACACGGTAGATTGTGACGTTGTTCCTATGACCGTGTGTCATCTTCTTCTTGGTCCACCTTGGCAATACGACAAGAGTGCTCTCCATGATGGGCGGACAAATCACTATATCTTCAAGTGGAATAACAAGACATTTGTGCTTCGCCCAATGTATCCTAGCCAAGTGATCGCCGACAACGCCAAGATTCTTGCATGTAAACAAGAAGAGCTCAAGTATCATGAGATGAGTGGTGAGAGAGTGATCCACCCAAAAGAGAGTGAGAGCCACAAGCCAAACATGAGTGGAAAAATTCCAAGTGTTGCCAAAGGCCTTGCCTTACTTGCCACCAAAAGAGAGATGCGAGAGTTACGAGATGACCCAACCATACTTCACTTTGTCCTATTGTGCAAAGGGGAAGCACTTGAAACTAACGACATGACAAATCTTCCTCCATCTTTGTTGCCTTTGTTGCATGAATTTGAAGACGTCTTTCCCGATGAGCTTCCTCCGGGCCTTCCTCCCCTTCGAGGAATCGAGCACCGCATTGACCTCATTCCGGGCGCGCCCCTTCCAAACCGCGCTCCTTACCGCACCAACCCCGAGGAGACTAAGGAGATTGAGCACCAAATCCAAGAACTACTAGAAAAAGGTTTTATTCACGAATTCCTTAGCCCTTGTGCCATGCCGGTTATCCTTGTTCCAAAGCAAGATTCTACTTCCCGCATGTGTATGGATTGTCGCCCTATCAATGCTATCACCGTTAGATATAGACATCCTATTCCTAGGCTCGATGACATGCTTGATGAATTGAGTGGTGCTACTATGTTTTCTAAAATTGATCTTAAAAGTGGTTACCATCAAATTCGTATGAGTATAGGTGATGAATGGAAAACGGCTTTCAAAACAAAACTTGCTTTGTATGAATGGCTTGTTATGCCCTTTGGTCTTTCGAATGCCCCATCTACTTTCATGCGTCTCATGAATGAAGTATTGCGTCCTTTCATTGGCAAATTTGTTGTGGTTTACTTCGACGATATTCTCATTTATAGCAAATCTTTGGAAAATCACCTTGATCATGTTTCACAAGTATTGTTGGCTCTTCGCAACGCAAAACTTTTCGCCAATCTTTCCAAATGCAATTTTTGCACCAACAAGCTTGTTTTCTTGGGTTTTGTGATCTCTTCCAATGGTATTGAAGTAGATAACAAGAAGATTGAGGCAATTAGGAATTGGCCCAACCCTACCTCCGTGGGTGAGATAAGGCGCTTTCATGGCCTTGCCGGTTTCTATCGCCGCTTTGTCAAAGATTTTTCAACTATTGCTTGCCCTTTGAATGAACTTACCAAAAAGAATGTACCTTTTGTTTGGGGAAATGCGCAACAAAAAGCTTTCGACACACTTAAGAAATGCTTAACCGAAGCTCCTTTGCTTGTCTTACCGGATTTTGATAAAACTTTTGAGATTGAATGTGATGCTAGTGGTATAGGAATTGGTGGCGTTCTCATGCAAAACGGACGCCCCGTTGCTTACCATAGTGAAAAACTTGATGGCGCTAAGCTAAATTACCCAATCTATGATAAGGAACTTTTTGCTTTGGTTAGAGTGCTAGAAGTTTGGCAACACTACCTTTGGCCAAAAGAATTTGTCATTCATTCCGATCACGAATCATTGAAATACTTGAAAAGCCAAACCAATTTGAACAAGAGGCATGCTAAGTGGGTAGAATTCATTGAATCTTTTCCGTATGTCATTAAGTACAAGAAAGGTAAAGAGAATGTGGTAGCCGATGCCTTGTCTAGGAAAGAGTGCCTTCTTACACGTCTTGACATCAATGTGATTGGTTTGGATGAGATCAAAGACTTATATGCTTCCGATACTTTCTTTGGATATTTGAGAAATGCTTGCCTAACCGAGGTTTTGATGATTACTATCTTCACAAAGGGTTCTTGTTTAAGGCTAACAAATTGTGTATCCCCGAGTCCTCTCTTCGTTTGTTGTTATTGAAGGAATCACATGAAGGAGGTCTCATGGGACACTTTGGACGTGACAAGACCTATGCCATGCTCTCCACCAACTACTATTGGCCCAAGATGAAGCATCAAGTTGAGAGACACGTCAAGAGATGTTCTACATGCCTCTGAGCTAAGTCCACTTCCAACCCCCATGGTCTTTACATGCCATTACCTATCCCACATGCACCTTGGAGTTATTAGCATGGACTCTGTGTTAGGCCTCCCACGAACTAAAACCAACATGGATTCAATCTTTGTAGTTGTGGATCATTTCTCTAAGATGGCACATTTCATTCCTTGCAACCGAACCGACGATGCTTCACATGTTGCTACTTTGTTTTTCAGGGAAATTGTGCGTTTACATGGTGTACCTACTTCCATTGTCTCGGACCGCGACGTCAAGTTCACCTCCTACTTTTGGAAGACGTTGATGGCCAAGCTCGGCGTCAAGCTACTCTTCTCCACCGCCTACCACCCACAAATGGATGGACAAACCGAGGTCGTCAACCGCACACTCTCTTCACTACTTCGAGCATTGATCAAGCCCAACTTGAAGAATTGGGAGGAATGCATCCCACACGCCGAGTTCGCCTACAACCGTGCTCTCCATCAAGCTACCAAGAAGAGTCCCTTCGAGATCGTCTACGGCTTCAACCCCAACACCGCCCTCGACATACTTCCTTTGCCTCTACGCGAGCGAGCAAACATGGACATCGACAAGCGCACCGACTTTATCAAGAAGCTACACGATTCCACAAGAGATACGCTTGAGAAGCATTACGAGCATCGAGCCTCTACCATGAACAAGAACAAGAAACCCATGGTGTTCCAAGAAGGTGACCTCGTGTGGCTACACTTGCGCAAGGACCGTTTTCCCGAAGAGCGCAACTCCAAGCTCAAGCCAAGAGGCGACGGCCCCTTCAAGGTCATCAAACGCATCAACAACAACGCCTACAAGCTCGACTTACCGCAATCAAAGTACCTCGTCCACAACTCCTTCAATGTCAAGGACCT
Source organism: Alopecurus myosuroides (assembly GCA_028641055.1). NCBI lineage: Eukaryota > Viridiplantae > Streptophyta > Magnoliopsida > Poales > Poaceae > Alopecurus > Alopecurus myosuroides. The sequence continues at coordinate 240,735,053 of CM054061.1, forward strand.
CTCTCCCTTCCATGGATACCCAAGTGATGAAGACGACGCCGAGTCGAGGTCGACTCTTTTTCAAGGGGGGGGGGAGATGATGTAGCCCACCCAACTCCACCAAGTGCACAGATGACAAGATCACGCGCAAAGGCCATCCAGGATAAGGTGAACTCGCTCCTCTCGTTCTATACTTTCGGTCATGTGGAGAATGGTGCGCTACCTCATGGTTCCACACTTTGCGTGCTCAGGTTCAAACCCACCATGGAGGCCCCGGAAAGCACCCAAAATGCGCAAGAAGATACGAAGGAGGGCGGAAGAAACGGCATCGCAACCGGAGTCCCGACGGGGAAGATAGGGGGAAAAGAGCCCCTCCCGGCCTCGAGAGCCGGCCAGGCCGGCCTCCTTCCCCCCGAGGCCGGACCCCCAACAGAAGCAGCCGGCCTGCCTCCTCCCCACCCCGGCCCCAGGCCGGCCTCCCCCTCCAGGCAGCCTCCTGCGCCTACCCTGGCCCCAGGCCGGGCTCCAGGCTGGCCAGGCCGGCCCCCAGGCTGGGGTGGACCCAAAAATGCCCGCAAATGACTCGTTTTCGCCCCCGTTTTCACCTGCTTCGACCCCCGTCTATATAAGGACGACCCCGAGCTAGATCTAGGGTTTTAGAGTTGAATTTAGAACATTTGGAGCTCAGCTCTCTTGTATCCCTCTTTGAGGAACTACTCCTCCGGTGTGTACCGAGGAACGTATCAAGGCTACTCCTCCGACTTCATCGAGGATCGTATCAAGGCACATCCCAACTACTTGTCCTCTCCCTATCGGGTTTCAGTCAAGAGTTGTCCAATCTTCCTCTAGTTATCTTGAGGTTCTATTGGCGTAGTGGTACTGACTACGGGTGTGAGACGGTTTGTATCAAGGTGAGTTCAGTTGGATCGATTGTTCCGTAGGCGGCCCTCGGGGCTTAGTTGACGGGAAGTTGGATCTTTCGGTTCTTGCGATTTATCCCGATTTGTGTGTTTCCCCGCGTTCCCCCACGTTTCCCCTCGATCTCCCATCTCGTGTTCTTACCGTTCTTCGTGTTCTTCGTTCGTTCTTCGTCGATTCGTGAAGATCGGGCCAATCTAGGAGTCCAACTCCATATCAATCTACGTATTGGCAATTCCCTCGGGTGAACCCATAGGGTTTCGAATAGGAGAACCCATGAGCGCTGGTGGCGATCGTCGGCTAGACAAGGGGCACGATTTACCCAGGTTCGGGGCCCTCGTAGAGGTAAAACCCTTACTCCTGCCTCTGTCGATCTGTATTATCGAATAGATCGGTTACAATGGTGGTTGCTCAAGTCGATAGTATGATCTCGAGCTCAAGGCTTTGGTGGTGTGATATTGCTTGGTCCTCTTCCGATGGTTCTCCTGGCCTTATATAGGTGGCCAGGTCTCAAACCCTACCCGGAGAGGACTCGAACTCTAACCCTAGGTCGGTTACAAGTTTCCGAACTTAGCCCGCAAGGCATTGCGGGTGGGCTTCAAGTGGGCCTTCCAGAACACTCCAAGGGCTTCCTTTCTTGGGCTTTAACCTTGGGCTTTAAGACGGGGTGTCCTTACCCGCAGGGTCCAAGATCCATCCCTTTGTCACTTTGGACCTAAGTTCTTTACTGACAGGATCCAAAGAATTAGTCTACATTCTGGTTTCGCCAAAGTTGGTCCAACTTATCAAAAGTATACCGGAAGTACAAACCCGGATACATGGCTTTCAGATTACTATATTGCCGTCTAGATTAACAAAGGGGCGGATTTTGAGGCTGTGAAGTTTCTTCCCCTTATGTTATTAGACGGAGCTAGAGATTGGATCAATGGGTTACCATCAAGAACTGTCGACAGCTGGGAAGATATGGCAAAAGTGTTCGCTCAGCACTTTCGGGGCACGTACAAACGTCCTAAGAGTATAAACCAGCTGAACCGTTGCGTCCAATATGAGGACGAGTCGTATGTCTACTTTATCTCAAGATGGACAAAAATGAAGAACAGTTGCTCTAGAGTAGGTGATGTACAAGAAACGTATGCTTTCATCAATGGACTGAAACCCGACCTTGTACCAGTCGTGGTTGGTTCCAAAGAGCACAAACATCTCGGATCTATGCTTACCAACGCCAATGAGCACGTAGCGGCTGAAGATGATATCAGAGCTAGAGGTGGAAATATTGATGCTTTGGCTCAAGACAAAAAGAACCCCGTTCTGAAAAGAAGCCTACTCCAGAGGCACAGCCAAAACCCAAAGAAGTAAACACAACCTTTGGAAAGGATAATGGCAGCAAATGGAAAGGAAGAAGCACATAACCAATCACATACTCTAAGGAAGAGTGGGAAAAGATAAAGTCGGAAAACTATGTCCACCATTCGCAATTTGGGAAGCCTACCCATACAAATGCGCAGTGCCGCCTCAACAAGCATATGAAGGGCACTGCAGGATCTGGGAATAAAGGAAAGAATTCAAAGAGGAAATTCAACAAGCAAAAGCCAGAAGCTAAGAAAGAAGAAAGTGAATCGAACACTAACGATAAAATCCAGGAATAGCAGCGAAAAGGCGAGCCAAAATTACCGAGAGTAGATGGAGAATGTAACTTAACTTTCCTGACAACTCCCTCAACAAAACAGGCGAAAAGAACACATCTAGAAATCAACGCGGTTGTTCCTCCGACACCAAAGTACTTGAAGTATTCAGATATGCCAATTACCTAGGATCAGTCAGATCATCCCGGAAACATCCCATAACCCGATATACATGCTTTGGTCGTAAGCCCTATTGTTCAAAATACTAGGATCAAAAGAGTGCTGATGGATGGATGATCTAGCATCAATATCATGTACCTGAGTACATTGAAGCTGCTACACATTTACGAGACCCGGCTCAGGCACAGTAACATATGTTTTCATGGTATTGTTCCTGGCAGACAAGAACAACCCCTAGGAGAAATTTCCCTAGATGTAACCTTTGGAAAACGAGAACACTTCTGTTAGGAAAAGATCTCATTCGAGGTGGTGTCGTTTGAAAGTGTTTATCACGCAATACTCGGATGTCCGGCTTTAGCCAAATTCATGGCAAGATCATGTTATATCCATAACAAGCTGAAGATGCCTGGGCCAAAAGGAGGAGTAATCACCATAACTGGAGATTACAAATTGGCGAACGAGCTGGAGAAAAGAAATGCCCTTTGCGCCAAACAGGTGATTCAGAAGGAGGAATTGAAGGAGCTAGCTAAGGAAGTTTCGACGATGGAAATGCCGTCAGGAAAAGCAAGCCGGCAGTTAGTTTCAATGCCTCGGAAAATACAAGACAGGTTATCCTAGACCCCAAAGATCCGACAAAGTTTGTCGTAGTGGGAACAGGGATGACTGGCAAAAAGGAAGACGCGCTCATCAAGTTCCTATGTGAGAACTGGGATATGTTCGCCTCCTGTCCTGCTGATATGTCACGTGTAACTAGGGAACTTGCTGAGCACCGAACAAAGTAATTCCAGGTTCAAAACCCGTCAAACAAGGTCTCCGTCGTTTCGATGGAAGAAGACGGAAGGCTATAGGCAAGGAAATTATCCGGCTTTTAGCACCTGATTTTATCCGGGAAGTTATACATACTGCTTGGTCTGCGAACCCAGTATTAGTCCCGAAGAAAGACAATATTGTTCTTAGGATTTTTATAGATTACACCGGCTTGAACAAATTGTGTCCAAAAGATAGATTCGTGTTACCGCGAATCGATCAAATAATAGACGCCACTGCTGGCTCTAAGCTTTTATGATTTTTGGATGCTTATTCTGGGTACCATCAAATACGTATGAAGGAGCATGATCAAATAAAAACTTCCTTCATAACCCTGTATGGACCATACTATTACATAACCATGCCTTTTGGCTTGAAGAACGCCGACGCAACATACCAGCGTTGCATGCAAAGATACTTGCATAGTCAAATCGGCAAAAACGTCCATGTTTACGTGGATGACATTGCCGTAGTTTCCAAGGAAAAGGATACACTCCTTGAAGATCTACGAGAAACTTTCGAAAATTTGCGCACTTATAAGATGAAGTTGAATCCATTAAAGTGAGTATTCGAGGTTCCCTCAGGAAAGCTTCTGGGTTTTATCGTTTCTCATAGAGGAATAGAAGTAAACCCGGAAAATATCAAGGCAATCTTGAATATCACAAGGCCTACGTGCTTAAAAGATGTCCAAAGATTGACGGGTTCCGCAGCCGCAGTTAGCAGGTTTATAAGCCGATTAGGTGACAAAGCTCTGCCATTATACAAATTGTTGAAGGAATCCGACAAATTTGAATGGACAGAAGAGGCGGACAAAGCATTAACCCAGCTGAAAGAAACCTTGATGAAGGCTCCGATTTTGGCATGCCCAAAAGACGAAGAACCCATGTTAATGTATCTTACAGCAACAAACAGGATTATTAGGGCAGTAATAATCGTGGAAAGACGGAAGGATGAGCAAAGCGTACCAGATAAACATCCAGTCTACTACGTTAGCGAAGTGTTCTCCGATTCAAAGCAGAGGTACCCACATTATCAAAAACTGACATATGGCGTGTTTTTGCATCTCGAAAACTCCGTCATTATTTCCAAGGACATTCCATAACAGTGGTAAGCAAAGCACCACTAGGGGATATCATCAACAATGCGGATGCAACAGGCCAAGTCGCCAAATGGGGCATTGAACTAGCTGCGTTCGACATTAAGTACCAACCCCGGACGACAATTAAATCCCAGGTGTTGGCAGATTTTGTCGCTGATTGGACGGAAGCAATGGAAAACACACCAATGTCGTAGTCGGAATATTGGATCATGCATTTTGACGGATCAAAATAGAAGGAAGGCGGTGGAGCTGGTGTAGTGCTTAAATCTCCAAAAGGTGACATATTGGAATATGTATTACAAATATATTTTAACGCCAGCAACAATGTGGCAGAATACGAAGCTTTGCTTCATGGCTTGCATATGGCAAAGGAAATAGGCGTCAAGCGTATACTTTGTTATGGTGACTCGGACTTGGTGCAACATCAGCTAAACCAAACATGGGATGCCAAAAGCCCCATTATGGCCGAATATCAGAGAACTGAGGATGAGTTTTCCATTTACTTCCTAGGATTTGAAGTACGTCATATCAAAAGGGAAGAAAATTGGAACGCAGATGCATTAGCCTGTATGGGATCAGAAAGAGTGAAAACCCTACCACCTGGTGTGTTTGTCCAACATTTGCATGAACCATCAATCACAGGTGGAGATGTTGATTATCGTCTCGTTTCCGAGTCAATTGAAGTCCTGCTTGTTAACCCGGATTGGACAATTCCATACTTAAACTTCTTAGTCGATCAAAAGTTCCCGGATGGAGCATACGAAGTCTTACAAAGGAAGATACAACGCCGATGCAAATGATACATGGTAATTAATGGTTGCCTGTAGTACTATCGGATTTTTTAGCGGTGTATTTCACCAGAAGAAGGGCGAGAAATCCTGCAAGAAATTCATGCAGGCGATTGCAGACATCATTCTCAATCAAAAAGCATAGTCAAAAAAGCATTCCGCGCGGGGTTTTTCTGGCTCACAGCCAAGACAGACCCGGAGCACATAGTAAACACATGTGCCGGATGTCAGTACTACGCCAAGCAGACAAATATGCCAGCCCAAGCACTCAAAACTATCCCTATAACATGGCCATTTGCGGCCTGTGGACTAGATATGATGGGACCATTCAAAACTGCAAGAGGCGGACTTACACATCTGCTGGTTGCAGTAGATAAATACACGTAGTTGGTGGAGGCGAAACCAATGAAAAAACCTGACGGTGTGACTGCCAGAAACTTCATCATTGACATAGTCTGGAGATATGGCATTCCGCACAGCATAATCACGGATAACTCGACAAATTTCTCTATTGCAGAGTTGGCAAAATATTGTCGACAAACGGGAATTCGCCTAGATCTAGCATCTGTGGCACACACACAATCCAATGGACAGGTTAAATGAATGAATAGTTCTATCTTGCTGGGAATACGCCCAAGACTCGAATCTCCCCTTCATAGAACAGCTGGAGCATGGGTAGAAGAATTTCCTTCCGTGCTTTGGAGTATTCGAACGACGCCAAATAGATCAACTGGACAAACCCCATTCTTCCTGGTTTATGGTGAAGAAGTGCTTCCTATGGACATGCTCCATGATAGCCCAAGGCGGCTAGCATACGAAGACTCGGATGCCGAAAATGCACGACAGGATGCCGTCGATCTCTTAGAAGAAGAACGAGAGCTTGTGCTACAAAGATCCGCCATTTTTCAGTAAGAAGTGCGCCGTTATCATAGTCGGAAAATCAGACACCGTTCTTTCAAAGAAGGTGACTTAGTGCTAAGATTGGTGCAGGAAAGGAAGCACAAATTGGCCCCAATTTGGGAAGGACCATTTGTCATTAGCAAGGATATGAAAATGAATCTTACTATCTTGTAGATATTGGGATACAGAAGATGATCCTAAAAGACCGAATCGCAAAAGAAAGAAAAAGATAGATGTAGAACTGGGAGAAACAAAGAGACCCTGGAGCATCCAGCAGTTACGTCCCTTTTACACCTAGTTCAAATTCTATGTAAACATCTTGTGATCATGAAATAAAGTTGTCGGAATTCATGCATTTTTATCTGCCTTATTGTTATTGTTCAAATCATAAGTATTGTCTTATCTATTTCCCAATGATCTTTCAAATTGCTTTAATGTTAACCCGAATTATTCGTGCGTGTTCGGAGTTATAAATCTGAATGATTTTCTAGCCTAAGGAGGCTTAAGGAAACCCAGATTGTGTCTGTGTGCCTGAGTTTCATACTTTTTTAAAAAAATTCTTGCTTTTTCCTAAGTATTATCTAATAGTTTGTATGTTGGGTCACTGGAATTAGTAAGTAAAAATGCTTAAGTACAATCCATGTTTCTAAGTTTCGACTGATAGGCTTGAACCCGGTCACTTGGCATGAAGATTAAGTACTATTGAGCCATTTCAACACTAAGGACGGTCAAAACATATAAGCCAGAGAACTTAGAAGGAAAAGGAATTAAAACCCAGAAAACTTGCAAAGACTAAAATTTTACTGCAAAAACGGGAATACTTGTTTATACAAATGATAGATAAGATTACAATGGATGATTACATTAAAAGAATAGTAATGCTTCTATTTGTTCCTGCTAACTACTCAGGAATCAGGCTGCCTCTTCAGAATCCGAGTCCTCCTTGTCGCTGCCGCTAGGATTCTCGGGAGTTGCCGGAATCTCTTCCTCCGGGTAGAAGGTTGAGATCGACACCATTTGTGCTATCTTGGTAGCGTGCCCCTTGATAGAATCGAAGATGTCGGCTCTCTGCGCTTCCGTGTATCCTTGAGGCATACCGAGCCACACGCCAGGACTTTGCGGTGGTGTAATGCATACGCATTAGCCCAAGGGCCATGCGCGCACCAACGCGATCTACGGAGCGGAACCAAGATTCATTTTGGTTCGCCACCTCCTCAATTGCTTCCGAAGCTTGCCAACTTCCGAGATTTCTTCCGCTTTCTCGGGAATGTACTTGTTTAAAAGTAACATCCCCGCAGTCTTCAGGGCAGAGAAGATCTTCCCGAAAGCTCGGATTCTGTCAATCCGCGTAAGCAAGGGGTTCCCTTATGTTCAAACATAACAAGGAAAAGTTAGAAACTTGCAGAAGGAGAAAGAGGAAACATACTGTAAAAAGTATAAGGAAAAATCCCGGTAAAAGACGTTAAAACTTACCGAGAATTTTGTCCATCTCAACGCCTTCCTCAAGGCGTTGGTTGAGGGCGATCTCCAGCTCCCGGATATGTGCTGCATCTTTCTCAGCTTGAGAAGATGCGCGGGACTCGGCAATCCTGACAGCCAGCTGGCTGGCCAACAAGTCCTTTTGGAGCTTCACGGTCATCTTGTAAAGCTCTAAGTTCTCTTCGCGGAGGTTCTCAGTGTTGCCAGCATCTTCAGCAATCTGTTTGGCTTTCGCCAAAGAAACTGAAAAGCAGAAAAAATGAAGAGTTTAAAACTCGGAAAATGACTTAGAAATTTTTTCAACAAACAGCAGCCCGAATAGACAAAATATTTACCCGCTGATTCCTTCAGCTCCCGTTGAACAGATGCCAACTCCGAGTCCTTATCTTCAAGAATGCAAAGGAGAGTTTTTACCTCCTTATTCTTGATGGTAAGTTTGTTGAAAACTTCCATGTTTATCGTCTCGGCAGATTGCTAAAACATAGATAGGGGAAAAGTCGCTTAAGTCAAAAAACAAGAAGGAATAAGAAGAAAGCATTAAGTAAAAAAGAATACATTTGTCAAAATGCTTGGGGCCTAGAGATATTACCTGGCTCATTCTCGGTAAATTCCTTTGCATACTCTGCAAAAGTAATTCCGACATGGCAAAGGAAGTCTTGAATGACCTGCCGAGGCGAGAACACGTAATTTTTCCTAACTATAAGTCCGCCTTGCGGCCATGGGCGGATTAAATGAGCACGAGCGAAGTATTTTTTTTCTCCCACGGATTAATATATCCGTGTTCGTCAAAATTTTCTTCTTGTTTTACCTTGAACTCCTTGTCAAAATTAGGGATTGGCTCCTCCTTCGGAACGTTTGAAGGGCCTCCCTCTTCTGGAACCGCCCTTTCCCTCACGTCCGACTCGGGCGCAACGGGCTGGCTAGACTGCAAGGGATATTCTCCCTCTCTTGCAGGCGAGTTTTCCTCCCCTGTTGCTGTCGGAGTATCTGGTGCAGCAAAGAGGTCGGGGCAAGGCTGGAAAGGAAAAAGAAAAGAAAAACTCCGAGAAATGAGATTCCGAGAAATGAAAAACATGCGATAAAAAGCATAGAAATAAAAATCCTGGGATTTTTACCTGGAAGTTGTGACGGCAACACCGTCAAGATCGATCACCTCCTGACTGGTGGAAGGCTTCTTGCACTTCCATCCGCCTGACTGAAAGTTGGCGCGAAGCACATCCAACTCGGCGTCGGTTGCAAGCTCAGCCTCAGGAAGTTCGAGAAGATGCAAAAAGAAGCAAAGTTCGAGTAAGGGAAAATCCGAGAAAAAAATAAACTCAAGAAAATTTCCAAAGAGTTGAAACTATACCTTTGGAACTGGGTTGTTCGCGTGGTACATTGGCCGGCTCTCCTCGTACTGGTCACGAGTAGAAACTAGCTGGTTGAGACGTTTCTTGAAGTCCTTCTTTGACAAAGATTTGTGTGGGGACCCCAGACTAGATGTCCGAGACCGCCAATATGCATACACTCATGATCCCAGATCGACAGTCATGAGCAACATATTTAGAGATGGTACATCAGAGTTCACATCCATTACACGAATAACATAGCCTTACACAAATGGTCTATCGACCAAGTCTGAGACAACTGTCGCGCAGGACAGTGGCAAATGCACATAGCATAACTACTTTATTGTAGCGGAAGCAAACACGACGAGCGGAACCCATGTTAACGCCTTAGCACCACAGGCTGCTGACCGGGAGACGTGCCTAGTAAGCGGGATCATCAAAGTACTCCTCCTCAAAGGTATCCTCCTGAGATGGCTCCTCGAGATCTGACCAAGACAATAGCCAGGGACGAAACCAAACCTGAGTACGTTTGAATGTACTCCTGCAAGACACCCTAAAAGAAGCCCAAAAATTGGAAGTATGGCAAGTGGTGGTAGGATGGCTATTTATTTAAGTGCTGGTACTATCCATGGTGAATATAAGACTCATCATGGTTGAACAATTTTATTTCTTTTCGAAACAACCTTTTTGAAAACAACCTTCCAGAACCAACCTTTCTCCGGTACCTCAAAGGTACGATTATTCCCTTTCATGTACCTCCCAGGTACAACAACATAAACAAGTTTCAGCTTTTTTGAAAACCTTGACACAATACTAGCTACATGGCCATTCAACTGCCCATATCCGAGGGCGCGGCTATTCTGAATAGTTTTACTCTGCAGAGGTGTACAAATCCACAAGATCCAGTACATCCGCCGTGAACAACCACGGACTGTCCGAGACAGTATGCAAACATCGGAAAACTGGTCCTAACCATCCACTATGTCTGTGCTAGTAAATGACTACCCCTTCAACTGGGTTTGTTCTCCCCGGCACAGAGTGAGTCAGCCGTATCGATCCGGTTTCCCCTGACAACACACCGCCATGGCAGGAGACCCAACTGTTGCAACCGGTGGCGAACTTAATCCCCACACTGTGAATGTCCCGTTTCTCCCTCCTGGCGACAATTCGGTTCGGGGGACTCTAACCCTTATAGCACTTTGAGGTAGACACGGACTAACATCGACAAGCAATTAGTTAGACCCCGTACCAATATTGAGGTAATGTGGCAGTACGGCTTGGTTGTCCGGCGAAGACTAGGTTATGTGTCATTTTTTGAAAACAAGTTGAAAACATTCCTTCCTCCCTCGGACAAGGTCCCACCTTTCCTCGGGGTTTTTCCAAGACTTTTTGTTTTCCAAAAACATCAAGTTAAAGTGTCCACTAAGGGACTTAAGTTGATTAAGTATGGCTCCAAAATTTCCTAAGGGCTTGGTAACACCAAGATTATGGAGTGGCTACAACAATTTATAAGAGCGACAAAACCATGTCTTACTTTGAAAGAAGTGACGTGAAAACACTTAAGTAAAACTTCAGAAGTAAAACATGCATGGTAATTAAAACAGAAGAAATCATTTAGGATGGCTTGCCTTGGCCCTGGTCTTGATCAAACTCTTGAAATAAACAAGAGTTATAGAAAACCTCTTTAGGAGCAATAGTCTCTTCGTTATCTAACGTCGTAAAAAGGTAAAAAGAAAAACACTCAATCAGAACAAGATAAAGGCAAACACAAGCTAGTACAGCACACATACAGCAAGCATTCATCTGAAAAGAAACAACCAAAATAGCAATGCTACCTAATGCTAAAACACTCAAACAATCACTAGAAACAAACATGGCATGCCATAGTCCTTTACAAGGCAAGTAGCAAATTTATGGCATGAGTCCAGTGGGTGTACCACTCTCATACCAGGCCATAAAGAGTGACATGACTCTCTGGTCATTCACCAAAATGAATACATAGCATGGAAAATAATATAGGAAACAAATAACAAACATGAGGTGTGAAAACAAGCATTTCTATACACATGCAAGGCATAATCTAATTATAAAGTATAACTAAGCATGCAACCAGAGGCTAAATAAATATATAACAGAGGCATAATATACATGCATGGCATGAAAACAATCATGGCATGAAAGTACATGTGGTAAACAACTCTAATAATCCAAGAAAATGGAAAATAAGCATATATGATGACATGCATGACAACCATGGCATTTTCATGAACAAGATTTATTCTAACATGGTAGATCTATGACATAACAATCATATATCAGTGAAAACCACTCCTACACATGCTAGTAAGATCACACAAGGCATTCATACCCTTAGAAAAATAAATAAACATGAGATTCAAAACATGGCAGAATACTATAAAACTTGTAATGCATGCCAAAATTATTCTATAACTCAAAACATCACACAATTCTAGGATATGATAGATCTAATCATACAGAAGCACATCCAAAAGGATTTATCTCAAAAAAAAATTTAGAAAAATTCATAAAATTCATTTAGTGGTTCTCTGGTTGTTTACCATTTTGCATGTCATTTTAAATAGGAAACTCAAGTGCATGTGAGGTCAACTGCTCTAGTTAGAGTTCAACAAGATCTATCCAGAGAGATCAACCTCACTTCCATTGGATTCCTAAATAAAAAGTTATTGCATGTTTATGTTTTCAGATAGGCTGGTTTGTAGGATTTTTCATACTCAAACCAGGGATGCAAATGTGGATCTGCCACTTGCATGTGGTTAGGAAAACATGCAAGTACACTGGAGAAATTGGAGTGGCCACATTTGGAGTTTTAGTATTTTTAGAGTGATTAAATTGATTAGGCAGATTTCAGGAATTTTCAAAAAGAATTAAAAACAGGCAGCGCAGGCCTAGTGGGCTGCTTGCCTACACGCGCCAGAGCGAATAGCGCTGGGCCGGCCCAGTTCGCTTGCGCGCGCAAGTGAACCGGTATGTTGCCGTGCGATCGAGATCCAGTGGCTAAGATTACACCGCAGATGGATTCAAACAGAGCCATTGATCTAAAAAGGGACGGCGCACACGGGTTCTTCTTCCTCGCGCCCAGAACTGAACCACGGCGAGCTCGGGGAGAGCCCGCACGAGCAGAGGCTCACCTTGGGCTCGTTTGGATTCGATGGTTGGGGACGAGGCGATGCAGTGAAGGTTCCGCGGCCGATTTGAGGCAACAGCTAGTCCTGGATCACCCCGTACTGCCCGTGCGTACCGAGCGGTTCCCGACGGCGTCGAGCACGGCGGCGGCAACTCTGCAAGGCATTGGACAAGGGGAGGTGTCAGGCACGTGTGCCTCGAGTAGGGGAACCAAATGAGAAGAAAAAGGAGGTGGGAGAGGGAGAGACGAAGGCCCGGCGTCTGGTTCTTCTCCCGCGGGCAGAACGGCGAGAGCGAGCTCTCTGGCTCTCACAGAGAGAGCATTCAGAGAGAGGAGCGGGTGGAGGTGAGTGCGGTGGGTGGAAGGTGGTGTGTGACAAGCAGAGAGGGGGTGGATGGCACTTATACACGTGAGATCACGGGGGGAAGCTTTCTCGGGCGCTCGCCACGGCAACCATGGCGATTGCCACCTTGCTCGGGTTCCAGGCCACGGACAGCACGTGTGCACGCATGCACGCGCTCGGTGGCAACCCTACCGTGCTATTTCTGGCCCTAGGCCGTGGAGGAGACGGAGCAGGGCACGGATGGCCACTATGCTCTGATGACATGGTGGCCCGGCGGGCACCATCTTTGGCACGGAGTTGCTCTCCTCCTCTGCAGCGTCCAGGGCAAAACCAGGGGCCGGAATCGGTAGAGGGGAGAGTGGTTAGATGGTTTTGCAACAGGGACAGGCACCACGGTGATCAACCACACGAATTCGAGATGATTTGGATCGGGTGCAAGCACTGTCAGATTTTCGAGTTCAGTTACAGAAAAATTCAGTAAGAAAAATTCAGTAAGAACAGACAGGAGATAGAGAATGTAGGTGATGTTTTGGAACAGCAAGAAAAATTCAAATGGAAAAGTGAGGGTATGGTTTCAAAGAGCACATCACCTAGATTCAGAAACACATTTTTATATGAATTTAGAAATTGTGGAAGTGGATGAAAACAAGTGTGAAACAGGGGTAGTTTTCTGTTTTCTTGTTTTTCCTTTTTCCTGTTTACCAACTAGGCAGAAAAACAACCATGAAAACATTATTTCCACTGGTTCAAAAATATTTCTTTGCACATGTTGAGCAACTCCATATCATAAACATGGATGACAACCAAACAAATATTCAAAAAGAATATGGATTCAATGATAGAAATGGGGTTGAAAAGTGTATGTGATAGCTAGAAAAAGAAAAGGAAAAATCATGTTTTTCCCTAGGGGTGTCAAATTCAAATCTTGTTTTCTTTCTTGGGTGATCAAATACCAAGTTCAACAAGTTTGAAGAGTGACAAAAACAATAAGATAACCATCCTCTCTTTATTTCACAAAGGAGACATCATATTTACATAAGGAGTTTAAAACTCAGAAAAACAGCAGGATCAACTGAAAGTTTTTGTTGGTCCTAATTCTATGTTTTTCTCCTTACAACCTTGTCTCCAAAAAGAGTATGTGACAGACCTCCCCTCCTTAAAAGAATCTCGTCCCGAGATTCGGGGGTTTAGTCATAGAGGAAGTCAGGAAACTCCTTGTTGATATAATCTTCGCGTTCCCAGGCGGCTTCTTCCTCGGAGTGATTAGTCCACTGAATCTTGAGGAAATTTATTTTACGCCTCCTGGTCATACGAACATCTTTGGCAAGCACACGGAGTGGTCGGTCACGATAAGTCAAATCATGATTGATGTCAATGGTCCGGTAATCGATGTCCTTATAAGAATGATCCTTATTAGGCACTTGGAGACATTTCCGGAGCAGAGACACATGAAAGACATCGTGAAATTCTGAGAGATCAGCGGGCAGCTCAAGTTGATAAGATACTTCACCACGTCGGGCTATGATCTTGAATGGCCCAATGTAACATGGTGCAAGCTTCCCTTTAACATGAAAACGCTGCATCCCCTTGAGAGGTGTGACTCTAAGATACACGAAATCTCCTATACGGAAGGAAACTTCGCGTCGCTTGGAGTCTTCATAACTCTTCTGACGAGATTGAGCAGCCTTGAGACGATCACGAATAAGTTGGACTTGCTCTTCGGCGGCACGCAAGGTATCCACACCAAATATCTGACTGTCACCAGACTCAGACCAGTTCAAGGGTGTGCGACACTTGCGACCATACAAGGCTTCAAAAGGAGCCATTTGCAGGCTAGCTTGATAGCTATTGTTGTAAGAGAATTCCGAAAATGGTAGACAATCCTCCCACTTAGCACCATAGGACAAAACACAAGCACGAAGCATGTCCTCCAAGATTTGGTTAACACGCTCGGTTTGTCCTCCGGTTTGTGGGTGATAAGCGGTACCGAAAGACAACTTGTGTCGTGGGATAATCACGGCAGATGTTACCGGGGGTAACTGATCTTGGGGCAAGACGACACAGGTGTTTGGGAGAGGGTTTAGCTCAGAGGAAAACATGGTGCAATTCGATCTGGCAGCCGGCAATCAAAGTCGCCGAGTCTCCGGTCTTGATATAACAACTCAACTATGGGATTACACTGGATGCTCGATATCAAGCGATATTGCTAGGGTTCTTAGATCTGTGTCTAAAACTAGACCTGGGAGTCGGTTTATAAAGCACCCGTACCCCCTGGCTTATTCCCCAAGGCGCACCCTGGGTCCTACCCGGACACGGCGCACAAACCCTAGCTTTCCTTTACAATAACCCACAATCCGGGTTGTTGGGCCTACAAACTTGGGCCTCCACAAGCTTCCTTATCCTTAGCCGGATCCTGCGTACCGTCCTTTGGGCCGGGTTACTCCTTGGAGTTTGGCCTACCGGGTTATCATCCCCCCGTCAGTAGTCCCCAGAATAGCCTGGGCTTCATGGATCCTCCTTGAAGCGCTTGCTATTCCCTGCAAAGATATCAAACATACAGGCATATGGAGGCCGGGTTAAGATGCTCTGATATTCAGCTAGGCCTTACTCCACGGCGGCCATGTAGTAACCCGGGTTTTTTCCTCCAAACACCTTTAATTTTCCAGGTCTAAACCCTAATAAAAATGCCAAAATTCCATACTCAATAATCGATCCTGATATCACGGGATGGATTTCCTTCTCTCTTTTATCCAGATGCCTTGCTCAATATTTGGCGCATATCTTGCAGAATCCACGTGGATAACCGTCACCCCACGATTTCCGGCTTCTGGCCGTTAGGATAGGCTCACCCCTACTTTATAAATAGCACTCAAGGGATAACCCTAAACTCATCACTGCGCCTCAGTTTCCACTTTGCTTCCTTGCTCCTTTCACCCTCGCGGCACCACCGCAAGAAACTCGCACTTGTCATCGTAGCAAGACCGCCGCCGGTCGCGCCCGCTCTCGAGCCATCCCGCGCCGCCGTCAAGTGTCGCCGTCACGCCTTTGCTCCTCTCGCCAAGAATCGCGGAGGGGCATTCGAGCCACACCGCTTGCCGCCGCCGCGCTAGACTCCAATCTCTCCAGTAAGCCTCTCGCAGCCGTTTAATTTAGCCCCTTAATTTTTCAATTCATCCAAGATCGGATCTAGGTCAACCCGTGAATCATTTTTCCGATTTCATCAAATTAGATCGATTCGATGCTCGCCAACTCCTTTAACCGTCTGATAGATAGCTACAACTCATCCTCCTACCCTCACTAATCACCAAATCTCCTGAAAAACCGCTCGCAAACTTTCCCATCTAGATCCACTTCTCCTTGATTTTCCGCTCATTGCGTTAACACCCGGAAAACCTTCCTTTTCCAGCTATCTTGCTTGCAGTAGACACATGGGCAACCACCCATCTTCCCCAAATGCTTTTCCATACGTAAGTGACCAATAATTTTCATGATTGTATTTAACACCCGGATACCTTGTAATCTCCACCTCATAACGTGACACCCGGATAATTCTTAGCTTTATACTTTCTTGATACCTTATACTCGGATAATCCAACACTTCCGAGTCTTACTTACTGAGCCTCTTTTTCTTACGTTTTCGCAGGTTGATCCCATGGCTCCCAAACGACAAGGAAAACAACCGACTCAAGCGAGGACTACCCAAACCATTTCCGCCAACTGGGGGCGTTCCACAGCTACAAAAGCCAAATTGGACGAGCTAGCCGAATTAGGGATCCTTCCTTCCCAGAAGGACATTCACTGGAGGGTGCCGGGGAACGAGACCCGTCCCACGCCTGCCGATAACGAGGTAATCTGCTTCGTAGAGCACGTGACCCGGGGATTCCGTCCCCCGGGTCACCCTTTCTTCCGGGAGGTCTTAAGCCATTATGGCCTCCGGGTATTCGACATAGGGCCTAACTCTATGTTGAATATTACCCACTTCATCGTTCTATCCGAGTCGTACTTGTGCATGCCGCCTAGTTTGACTCTCTTCATCGAGCTATTCCAATGTAAGCCGTGCCGTGAAAGTGGTGACGGTGCACTTCTTACTTGTGGCGGGGTATCCATCCAACGCCGCAAGAATTCACCAATGCCCACTCTCAATTTGAACTCCCACGTCAAACATTGGCAGCTGTCTTTCTTTTACTGCCACGATACCTCCCCAGACGGCGAAAAGAAACTACCGAGTTACTCGGAAAACCCCCTCGAACCTTCCGAGTCTTTCAATGCCTTTGCACCAGACTCAGACAGGGAGGCGATCCTTCCCTCATTAGCCAAGATAGCCATCCTCTCAGCCCAAGGCCTCCTCGGGCTAAATTTAGTAAAAACATGGGTGGACTTTCGGATCCAACCCAACTCCATCCGCACCAAACTGATGTGCGAATATTCGGGGCATACCACGGATGCACTCCGATACTCCACCAAGAGCTTCGCGACCGGCGATACTAACAAGACCATCAAAGGCTTCCTGACAGAGAAGCTGGAGGTGATAAAGGGTATCACCGGGTTACCCCCGTTTACTCGGGAAAACCCGGCTCCAGCGGTAATATCCGGTATTCATAGCTTATTTCCACATTTTGGCTTGATATAGCTTCTAACCCTTAATCTCATTCTTTTTTCTTAGGCTGATGACCCTTTCTGGAGGGTTGAACCTTCTCCCCCTTCCAGAGACCCGGAAGAAGAGGACGAGCCGGCTGATGATAGTGAAGGTATTTGCACAGCATTTGTATATCTTTACTTGCATCACTTCCTACCGTTCACCTTTTTTCCAACGAACGCACACCCGATTCACAGGACTGGAGGACGAAGGCGAGGCCAATGAGGATGACCCGGAGGCGACCGAGTCTGACCAAGAGGCAACAGTGGGTGCCAAGAGGAAGACCAGGGGGCAGTGTCCAAGGTTCATTTTTCCTCATTATCCTCTGAACCTTACTCCTTTGACGCCATGCGACAACTTAACCACCAATTATCAAATTCGTCGTGCTTGAAGGATTCCTTCCCAGCCAAACGCAGAGTAACTCGGAGCTCCCCGGGTGAAGATCCCCTTAACCCGGGCATCTCTATTCCCTCGGTCCCTCGTGGCGGCGCTCCTCCGCCTCGTCCTTCCGACTCTCCTCGACGCCACCCTTCTCCTAACCATCCACGTGTCGGGCAATTCCGGGTCCCGTTAGTGGTCCCCGTGGCGACCTCATCTGCTTCCAGCGGCGAGCTCCCGCCTGATTACACCGTGAATGCCGGGTAAGTTTATGCTACATGATTTCCTTTTACGCCTAACAAATTTCCACTCAAGCCACCGTCATCACTAATAACTGCCTTTTCTCATCTTTCTTTTAGCGCTCAAGCCGTCGTCAGTGACCCGGAAAACATAGAAGCAGATAACCATCAGGCGGAGAAGCTGACTGACAATGCAGACGCCGCGACTGGCGGTGACACGGCGAATAACCAGGGACAAGGCCCTCTGAACAATCCACTTCCCGAGCTGCCGGATCTCCTTCCTCATCGGAACCAGTAGACGAGGAGATCGAAGTTCTAGATACAAGGATGAGTTCTCCCAACCCGGCCACCCAAACTGTCCGGGTCTCAACTCCAAGGGCGGGGAGAGCCCCCCCACCAAGCGACCAAGTTGCCGGCTCTTCCGGTACTCGATCCGAGGAACTGACATTTGCCCAGATGCTGGAAACCCTTCGCACTTTAAGGGCTAATGAAGAAAACATCTTGGGAGCTTTGATAGCCAAACACGAGGTAAATCCGACTAATGTTGCTTATGCCTTTGTCCAGTCCCCAAATTCCGAGTGAATTGATTCATAATTTACTTGGAACTTTATTATACAAGCGACTGATAACTTGCTCCTCTGCCCAACTGATCCTTGTTTGCATGCATACAGGCTTTCGTAACTCAATCTGAGGAAAAACTGGCGGACGCCACCAAGCTCATCGAAAAGGAGGTAGCTTTACGTGAAGCAGCCGAAGCCGAAGCCAGGAGAAATAGGTTGATAATGAGGAAATATAGGAAAAGGGCTCACCGAGCAGAAGATGACCTAACAAGCCTTTCCGTCCAAATATCGGACACATATCGTGCTTTACTTGGTACGTTTCCTCCTCCGGGTTTATCTTTTTGATAGATAGCAGCAGTTTCCCGACTTACGTCTCCATTTCTTCAGGCCCGGACGAAACCATGCCGGAAGAGGATGACATGGCCAAGCTGAAAACCATGAAGAGCGTTATCCGGCAGCTATGTGCCGGAACCAAATGGATCCTTGAGGAATTGCGGTGGCCGGGTAGAGGACATGTTGATCTGAAGAGGATGCTGGATGCCTTCTCCACTATTCCCGAGTGGATTTGGCACTTGAAGCGCTCGTCTTGCCGGGTTGGAGTGACCCGGGGGCTTGCGCTTGCCAAGGCTTATCTCCCCAAGCTCGAGCTAGTGAAGCTTATGGGCGGCTTCCCAGAGTTCAAGATTGACGGATCCAAGTTCTCGGTGAAGGATTTTCAGGCCGTCCAGAAGGAGGTCCGTTACCCGGCCAGCGTAATTGCGGATGAACTGGATGTTAATATACTTGTTCCAGCATACGATGCTGCCGATGAAGCAATTAAGTCAGATCTTCCTGAGCCGTATGATATGCTGGCTCGGTGGAAGGAGGAAGCTGCTGCGATAAGGGCGGAGGCTGCCAAGAAGCAAGCTGAAGCCGACTCTGCCCCTGCTACCTCAACACCAGTCGTTCCACCTCCTGCAGGGGCTGGTACCGCTGATCCGGGTGCTGCTGCTACCACCAATGATGGCAAGGGCAAGGCCAAGATGAACGCCGAGTGATATATGATTTCTAATGCCTCTTATTATGCACCGGTCGGTCAACATACTTTTTAAAACAGTTATATTTTGGGTGGTGCGCCTGTGCACCTTTGATATCTTTTCACCAGGATTTTGTAATGCACGCTAAGGTCTTGATATACTCGATGCCTGTTCCGGCCTTTTTAAGTTTATCCATTATTGAGCTCATCTGTTCTCGATATTTGGCTTTCTTTATTGTTCCTTTTGTGAAAACTCAATTTCCGGGTCTCATGGGTATTGACAAGCGGATTTTGCTTCTAAGTCCCCAAGTCCCCAAGACTCGGATAATTGTGTTTTTGGAATTATACAAGTAAGCCATTTTTTCTCTTTTCAAGATTTCAAGCCATCCGGACCCGGATCGCCGAGTCTAGGACACTTGATCTTGAAAGGGGAACGAACTGCCTACTGCTAATTTCACAAAGATCCCTGAGCTGTTTCACATATGTTTTGAAGTTACGCTTGATAGTCGTTGAGTTTCCAGCTGTTCAGCCTTGTACTCTGCATAACTTGTGGTTTAGATGACCCTTTTGACTATCTTGTACTGTAAGCCGGCTTTCGCGTGGATACCATGTTGTTACATCCATACGAAAACGTAGCCAGCCAAGCCCCGTCGGGTTTCATGACTGACTGCAATCGTAAGCGAACAAATCATGCCACTTTAATGCGAGTCACATCGAGCTTAAGTAAGAATAGCCAAGGAATTTGGACTTCTTTGTCCGGTTATAAGATTGTAGCCGTACTCGTTTGCAAGTAATTGGCCCTTATAACTCATAGGCATCATGGCCGGGTCTTTGAGTTTGTAACTGTGCTATTCAAGCGACCAGCCCCCAAGACCTAGATATACGCATCATACTGAGAGTACATAACCTGATAATAACCATCTCTTTTCTTGATAACCACCTCTTTACTTGATATGAAAAATCTAGGTCAGCAAGCCGCCTCGTTAAAAACCCGTCCAGTCCCCAAAGGTACCATGGATAGGAAAAGAGTACGTCTGAAAACCTGCTGCCTATTACATCGTGCAATTCCACTTGCCAATATAGTCTTTTTTAAGTATAATATGGACGTAGCTGAGCCAGGTTCCATGGTCTATCTCTTTCTTGCATAGATGAAGTGGTATGTGCGGTGTCGTTAACTGTAGCCGACTCTTCCCTTGCATCTATCAAGTAATATGATCCATTATGCAGATTCCGGCTTATGATAAATGGTCCTTCCCATGGTGGTGATAATTTGTGTTTTCCTTCATTTGACTGTACCAGGCGCAGAACCAAGTCTCCTTCCTGGAATACCCGGGTTTTCACGCGCCGGCTATGATACCTCCGTAGGTCTTGCTGATATATGGCTGATCTTTCCAGGGCTTGTTCTCTTTGCTCTTCTAACATATCTACGGCGTCCTGCCGGGTTTTTTCGTTCTCCACTTCGACGTAAGCTGATACTCGCGGTGATTCGTGAATAATGTCACTCGATAACACTGCCTCCGCACCATAGACCATGAAGAAGGGCGTCATCTGAGTGGATCTGTTAGGTGTAGTGTTGATACCCCAAACCACAGAAGGAAGTTCTTCGACCCATGCACCAGCAGCCCTGACACAGGGAACTCGCAATCGTGGTTTTAACCCGCGAAGCAATTCTTGGTTTGCTCTCTCCACTTGTCCATTGGCCTGCGGATGAGCCACCGATGCAACATCAAGCCGGATTCCATTGTTGCCACAGAACTTCTCCACCTCACCAAGGGACATGTTGGTTCCATTGTCGGTAATTATGCTGTGGGGATACCCGAACCGGTAGATAATCCTTTTCAGGAACTTGACTGTTGTAGCTGCTTCGCAATTAGTAACTGGCATAACCTCAACCCACTTGGTAAACTTATCAATAGCCCCCAAAATATGTGTCTTCTTGCATGGTGACATATGAAAGGGGCCAACCATGTCCATACCCCAGACAGCGAACGGCCAAGTTAACGGGATGGTCCGTAACTCCATAGCCGGCACATGGGTTTGGCGAGCGTACCTTTGACACCCGTCACACCTTGCTACCAATCGTTCCGCATCCGCTAGAGCCGTGAGCCAGAAAAATCCGTGTCGATAAGCTTTAGCCACAAGAGACCTTGTGGATGCATGATGTCCACAGTCGCCTTCATGGATTTCCTTGAGAATCTGTCGGCCTTCTTCTGGCGCTACGCAGCGCAAAAAGACTCCTGCTGCGCTTCTCTTGTATAATTCTCCATTGATGATAGAATATCCCTTTGCTCGCCTCAAAATTTGCCTTGCTAACACCTCCTGCTGTGGTAACTCGCCCCGCGACAGGTAGGCCAAAAACGGTTCTGTCCATTCGGGAACAGTACGTACTGTAGCCACAAGTCCTGAATCCGGGTCTTGGTTTGCCAATTCCTCCTCTGACTCGGTTTTAACCGATGGTTGCCATAATTCATCCAGGAAAACGTTAGGTGGAACCGGCTCTCTGCGCGAGCCGAGTCTAGCAAGCGCGTCGGCTGCCTCGTTCTTTCTTCTGTCTATATGCTCCACCTCATACCCGGAAAAACATCCTGCAACCCTATCAACTTCCCTGCGGTATGCTGCCATAGTTGCGTCCTTTCTATCCCAAGTTCCTGACACCTGCTGTACCACAAGATCCGAATCTCCGAAACACTGTATCCTTTTGATGTTCATCTCCTTAGCTGCCCTTAGGCCGTGCAATAGGGCCTCATACTCGGCCACGTTGTTGGAACAGTCAATGTGGATTTGTAGTACGTAACTTAGTTTATCTCCTTTGGGTGACGTCAACACCACTCCAGCTCCTGATCCCTCGTATTGCTTAGATCCATCGAAGTGCATGATCCATGACTCGGAATTTGGAACCGTTGTAGTCATGCCTGTATGTGTCCAGTCGTTAACGAAATCAATTAAAGCTTGAGATTTGATTGCTGACCTGGGTTCGTAGTTGATGTGATAATCCCCCATCTCTATCGCCCATTTGGCTATTCTTCCCGTCGCGTCCGAGTTTCTGATGATATCCGACATTGGTATTGAACTAACCACTGTTATGGGGTGTTCTTGGAAGTACGGCTTCAATTTCCGGCTAGCCATAAAGACCCCAAACACCAGCTTTTGCCAATGTGGATAGCGCTGCTTTGCTTCTGATAATACCTCGCTGACATAATAAACCGGCCTCTGAACCGGGTAACCTTTCCCATCCGCTTTACGCTCCACAACAACTACTGCGCTGACGGCTCGGGGGCCAGCTGCCACGTACAGCAACATAGGCTCTTTAGGACCCGGCGCCGCTAGTACTGGTGGTTCGGATAACTGCTTCTTTAGTACCTCGAATGCCTCATCCGCCTCTTGATCCCACACGAATTTGTCCGATTTCCGCAAGAGCCGGTACAAGGGTATTGCCTTTTCTCCGAGTCTGGATATGAATCGGCTCAAGGCTGCTACGCAGCCCGTGAGCTTTTGAACATGCTTCAAATTTTCTGGTTTTTTCAGACCCTGGATGGCCTTGATTTTATCCGGGTTTGCCTCGATCCCTCTTTCGGAAACTATAAAGCCGAGTAATTTCCCGGCTGGAACTCCGAACACGCACTTTGTCGGGTTAAGCTTCATCTGGTACCTCCTCAAGTTTTTGAACGTCTCCTTTAGATCATCGATAAACGTCTCCGCCTTCCTGGTCTTGATGACCACATCATCCACATAGGCGTGGACGTTGCGTCTGATTTGGTCTTCGAAGCACTTTTGAATACATCGTTGGTAAGTTGCACCGGCGTTCTTCAATCCAAACGTCATGGTTTTATAACAGAAGGCCCCAAAAGGGGTTATGAATGATGTTTTCTCCCAATCCTCCCTCTTGAGCTTAATCTGATGATACCCGGAATATGCGTCCAGGAAGCATAATAAATCGCTTCCAGCTACTGCATCTATAATCTGATCTATCCTGGGTAGTGCGAACGGATCCTTTGGGCAATGTTTGTTGAGACTCGTAAAATCAATGCACATCCTCCACTCATTGGTCTTTTTCATCACTAGAACCGGGTTTGCCAGCCAATCAGGGTGAAATACTTCCATGATAAAGCCGGCTGCCAATAGCCGAGCGATCTCTTCGCCTATAGCCTTCCTTCTTTCCTCATTCATTTTCCTCAAGCCCTGCTTCACGGGCCTGGACTTGGGATCCACATGCAAACTGTGCTCGGCCAACTCCGTAGGGATACCCGGCATATCACTAGGTGTCCAGGCGAACACATCTGCATTTGAACGAATAAACTCCACAAGTGCTTCCTCCTGCTCTTTTCCCAAGTTAGACCCTATGGTAAACTGCTTAGTGGAATCGCCTTCAACAAAATCTATCTTCTTGGTGTCTTGTGCTGCCTTGAATTTTGCTCTCTCATCCTCGGTATTCGGCTTGTTCAAGGCTGTTCTATCATCCGGGTTCACTTGAGACCGGTAATATTCGAGTTCTTCCTTTCTGCATGCTTGCTCAGCCATAACCGAATCTCCTTCGTCACACTCGGCCGCTATATCCCGGTTCCCATGTATGGTGATGGTCCGTTTAGGACCCGGAATCTTTAGCTGCAAATACACGTAGCACGGCCTAGCCATGAATTTGGCGTAAGCCGGTCTTCCAAACAGCGCGTGATAAGGACTGCGCAATTTGACCACCTCGAACGTGAGCCACTCAACTCGATAATTATCCGTCGATTCTCCAAAGGCAACCTCCAAGGTGATCTTTCCCTCGGGGCTCGCCGAGTGACCCGGTACGATCCCATGAAAGATTGTCGAACTTTTCTGCAACTGGGACTCTTTGAGACTCATCCGTAAGAAGGTCTCCCAATAAAGGATGTTGATGCTACTTCCACCGTCCATCAGGACCCTCTTCAGTTCGTAACCATTAACCTGTGGAGCAACCACCAATGCCAATACTCCTGGACGCTCTACTTTTTCCGGATGATCTCTTCTACTCCACGTTATCTCTTGTTCTGCCCATCTAAGGTATCCCGGCGCGGCCGATGAAACCGAGTTTGCCGCTTGCTTTGACGTCTCTTTGTTCCTGCTAGAAGTTCCTGTAGTATGCACATGATATTGTCCTTTTAAATTAGTCGTTCGTACCATACCGACGAAGATGTTGATCCGGCCGATCGTCACGACGGATCTGGATCCGAGGTGATCCGACTCTGGCCCCCAGCCGGAATCGTCCACCATCTTTTTTCCTCTGCGGTCGATGTAGATTTCGCCGACGACGAGATTCTCCATATTCTTCCGAGCTTCTCCCGTGATGTAAACACCTTTGGACGCAGGCCCCACGGTGGGCGCCAACTGTCGTGGGATAATCACGGCAGATGTTACCGGGGGTAACTGATCTTGGGGCAAGACGACACAGGTGTTTGGGAGAGGGTTTAGCTCAGAGGAAAACATGGTGCAATTCGATCTGGCAGCCGGCAATCAAAGTCGCCGAGTCTCCGATCTTGATATAACAACTCAACTATGGGATTACACTGGATGCTCGATATCAAGCGATATTGCTAGGGTTCTTAGATCTGTGTCTAAAACTAGACCTGGGAGTCGGTTTATAAAGCACCCGTACCCCCTGGCTTATTCCCCAAGGCGCACCCTGGGTCCTACCCGGACACGGCGCACAAACCCTAGCTTTCCTTTACAATAACCCACAATCCGGGTTGCTGGGCCTACAAACTTGGGCCTCCACAAGCTTCCTTATCCTTAGCCGGATCCTGCGTACCGTCCTTTGGGCCGGGTTACTCCTTGGAGTTTGGCCTACCGGGTTATCATCCCCCCGTCAACTTGGTTCCAAGAGCTTCATGCAGCTTCTTCCAGAACCGAGATGTGAATTGAGTACCCCAATCAGAGACGATCTTCTCGGGTACACCATGTAAACTCACGATTCGAGAAATATAGAGATCAGCCAATTGGTCTCCACGATGAGTGGTGCGAACAGGAATAAAGTGAGCGACTTTTGTAAGCCTGTCCACAATAACCCATATGGCATCATGTCCTCGGTTTGACTTGGGAAGTCCAGTGATGAAATCCATTCCAACTTCATCCCATTTCCACTTGGGTATTTGGAGTGGTTGCAATAGACCAGCTGGACGTTGGTGTTCTGCCTTCACACGCTGACAGATATCACACTTGGCGATGTATAAAGCAATCTCTCGCTTCATACCATGCCACCAGAATTTTTCCTTAAGGTCTTGATACATCTTTGTTCCTCCGGGATGGATGGAATAAGGAGTGTCATGAGCCTCGGTGAGTATAACTTGCTTTAGCTCAGATTCGGATGGAACACAAATGCGACCTTTGTACCAGAGTATTCCTTCAGAATCGATAGAGAAACCAGACACGGGTTCCTTCTTCATTCGATTCTTAATTCCCTCAATACTCTTTTGGCCCTTCTGAGATTGTTTCACTTGATCAAATAGAGTAGGTTTGAGCTCAATAGTATTCAACATCCCATGGCCGACGACTTCGATACCCAGTTGATCAAGTTCCTTCCACAACTCAAGTTGTCTGACCTTGATGATAGCATTCAAAGAGGCGGGTTCTCGACTGAGTGCATGAACGACAACATTAGCCTTGCCAGGATGATAGTGGATACTCAGATCATAATCTTTGATGAGTTCAATCCACCGGCGTTGCCTCATATTGAGTTCACGCTGAGAGAAGATATATTTCAAGCTCTTGTGGTCAGTATAGATCTCACATCTATT
The DNA here is from genome assembly GCA_028641055.1 of Alopecurus myosuroides. NCBI lineage: Eukaryota > Viridiplantae > Streptophyta > Magnoliopsida > Poales > Poaceae > Alopecurus > Alopecurus myosuroides. Next base: position 240,761,242 of record CM054061.1, read on the forward strand.
TCCCATAAGGAAGTGTCGCCATGCCTTGAGAGCATGAACAACAGCTGCGAGTTCCAGATCATGGGTAGGATAATTTTGTTCATGAGGCTTCAATTGACGAGAGATGTAAGAGATGACCTTCCCGTCTTGCATAAGAACACTGCCGAGCCCAAGTTTTGAGGCATCACAATACACATCAAAACTCTTTGTGACATCCGGCATAGTAAGAACATGAGCGGTCACCAACCTTCTCTTCAATTCTTGGAAACTTTCCTCACATTTGTCAGTCCACTCAAACTTCTTGTCTTTCTTGAGCAATTGAGTGAGTGGTCTGGCGATACTGGAAAATCCTTGAACAAATTTGCGGTAATACCCCGCCAAACCAAGAAATGATCTTACTTCGGTTGGATTGGTAGGAGCATTACGCTTCATGACGGACTGAACCAAAGCGGGATCAACAGAGATTCCACCTTCAGATACCACATGTCCAAGAAATCCCACTTCTCTAAGCCAGAATTGGCACTTGCTGAATTTAGCATACAGTTGATGCTTCCGAAGTGTTCCGAGCACCAATCTCAGATGTTCTTCGTGTTCAGCTTCATCTTTAGAATAGATAAGAATGTCGTCGATGAACACCACGACGAATTTATCCAAGAAATCCATGAATACCTTGTTCATGAGATTCATGAAATAAGCAGGAGCATTGGTTAGAACAAAGGACATTACGGCGTATTCATACAGCCCGTAACGTGTGGTGAAAGCAGTCTTCGGAATATCCGAATCCCGTATTTTCAATTGGTGATAACCAGTACGGAGATCTATCTTGGAGAAGACACGAGCCCCATTCATCTGGTCGAAGAGATCTTCAATCTTGGGCAACGGGTATTTGTTCTTGATGGTGACATCATTTAACTTCTGGTAATCCACACACAGGCGTGAGGTACCGTCCCGTTTATCCACAAAGATGACAGGCGATCCCCAAGGCGAAGCGCTTGGGCGAATCAAACCTTTTTGCAACATCTCATCCAATTGCTTCTTCAACTCCTCTAGTTCCTCCGGGTTCATCCGGTAAGGTTTTTGAGCTATGGGTCCGGTTCCAGGAACTAACTCAATAATGAATTCAATATCCCGGTCAGGAGGCATACCGGGTAGTTCTTCTGGAAAAACATCCGGATACTCACATACCACAGGAATCCGGTCAAGTGAGGGGTCGGCCACGCTCTTATGACAATGAGCTTTGGAGGTGGGTTTGACTGCCTTATATTTGACTTGTTTCCCAGTGCTACTGGTCAAGGATATAGTTGTAGTGGGGCAGTCAATGACTCCCTTGTACTTAGTCATCCAATTCATACCAAGTACAACCTCAATGCCCTTCTCACCTAACACTATTAGATTAGCATAGAATGGTTTCCCATGGATCTCAATAGGCACATCACTGCAAAAGTGGGTGGCTCTAGTTATATCTCTTGGGATTTGCACTAGCATGGTTTTTGACATGAGACGGACTGGTAAACCAATCTTCTTCACACAAGGCTTGGTGACAAATGAATGTGAAGCACCAGAGTCAAACAGAACAGGTACTGGTACGGAGTTGACAGGAAACGTACCAATCACCATGCTTGGATTATCCTGAGCTTCTTCTGCGGTGACGCAGTTCAGATGTCCCTTAGCAATATTCCCAGGCTTCTTCTGAGATTGTCCATGCATCATCTTGTCCACATTAGGGCGAGTAGGAGCAGGATTCTTTGTGGGACACTCCCGAGAAAAATGTCCTCCTTTGCCGCATGAGAAGCATGCCCCAGATGGCTTGGGTGCAGCTGGTGCGGCACGGGTGGTTGTATTACCAGAATTCTCTCCTCCAGGACGAGGCGCATAAGGAGCAGCTCCAGAAGTCGGAGGCCTTGGATAAGATGGAAAATTTGGACGAGGCGCATAGCCAGGTGTCCTGTTGAAGGGCGGCCTCGCAGGTGGGGAGCTGCGAGCCCTATTGACACTTGGCCCTCCTTGTTGCATCATCTTCCTCTTGCGGTTGTCAAAAGCTGCCTGACGCTTATGTTCCATAAGGATAGCAGCATTGGCGAGAGACTCAAGGTCTTGGAAAGGAATCACCACGAGCGTGCATTGCAGCTCATCGTGTAAGCCATTGAGGAATCTCTCCTTCTTCTTTTCTTCTGTGTCAACATCATTGGGACCATACCTAGCCAGGCTAGTGAACTCATCCCAATACTTGGACACAGTCATACCACCTTGTCTGAGCTTTAGAAACTTGTCTCGCATGATTCCCATAACACCATCAGGAATATGATACTTGCGAAACTTGGCCTTGAACTCCTCCCAGGTAGTGACATGATCAGCTGGTATGGAGGCACGAGTGGTCTCCCACCAAGTCCTTGCAGGACCGGCGAGAAAGTGGGAAGCATAAAGGACCTTATTCTTCTCCTCGACACCAGCAACTTCCAGATCGTTGGTGATGGTGCGAAGCCAATCATCAGTGTCCAGAGGTTCCACAACCCGAGAGAAGACAGGTGGGTTGGTATTCTGGAATTCCTTGAGCTTGGAGCGTGAACCATTTCCACCATTAGTCCCAATAGTGGCCAGATGCGCGAGAGTTTGGAGAGTTGCTGTGCGCTCAGCACGGACAGCCTCTCGGTCTTGCAGGTACAAGGCCAGGACTTGAGCCGCAGTTCGCTCCGGCGGTGGGGTGGATCACGCGGCATGCTGAATGAAAGAAGATGTAAGATGAAGATGCAGATAGATGTGTTTGTCTAACATCGGCAAACGAGAATTGAAGTAGATGAAAACATGGAAATTTTCAGACATGCTAGGTAGTTTTATACCAGAGAAGCCAAAGCACAGACATATCATACATAACACAGGCAGGTTCAAACATACATAGCACTCACACATCAACATCTAGCAAACAAGTGGTTTCCGAAGAACCACACTACAAAAGCAGCGAGATGGGGTCATCGCAGCCAACTAGTACTAGGTGCTTACATAGCACAGGCTAACAACACGGCCTAATACCTAGGCGTTTCCATCATCGCCGTCGAAAAGGATCTCCTCAGGGTCCTCCTCATCTCCGGCGTGATCATCGTCCTCTTGGTCACTCGGCTCACTCATGTCCATGCCTTCGGAAGGGACATCATCATCGGGAAGAAGATCCTCATTCTCCTTGCGGAGTTCGGCGATCTCTTCCTCTAACTCCTCGATGGTCGAATCCCTTGTGGCAAGATCCTCTCTAGCCGTCTTCAGCCGGCCACGGAGTATGGCGTTGGCGTTCTCGAGTGACTCGGACTTCTTGAAGAGACAAGTACGGGCCAAACGGGTGGTCTGCAGCTTGTTCTCCAAGTTCTTGGCCTTGGCAGCGAGGTCGGCGTGAACAATCTTCAGATAATCCAAGTGGTTCTGAGTGTAGTGCAGGTAGAACTCCATGTCCTTCATGTGGGAGCACACAATGTCACGGGGACACGGGCAAGGGACTGGGAAGCCATCATCGTCGCGCCTCCCGTGGCGCTGGAAAGGAGTATCCACCAGGCGAGCCGCATAGATGTGAGACATGCGTGCAATAGCCAGCTCGAGCACACGGACAATCGCGTCTCCCCAAGAGCGGTCAATCGCGTGGAAGACATGCACAGGCTCAGATGGTGCGGTCAATGGAGAACGGAGGGTGCACTCCGCCAACCATGATAACCCCTCAACAGAGCCAGTGATCTCCCCTCCTCTAACTTCAGGTAGTGGACGCCCAAGTATCTTGGTCATCTCCACGATCTCCTTCTCGAAATGGAACAGAGAGTCCCGAATAAGTCCCAACTGGAGAGACTCGGTGAAGGTGACGTCCATCTACACAAGTTTTTAAGTTAAAGACCAGTGTGCAAAGTTTTAGTTTAATGCGAAAAGAAACTTAATGTAGTTAACCAAGTAAGATAAAACCAAGCAAAGAGGGTTACGAGACATACCTTTGGGATATAGTCATATTAAAGGCTTGTATATAAACTAAGGTAGATATCGGAGGACTAGCTAACGCCCATTCTAACTAAGGTCTCCTATGGTCGGGATGGCTCTGATACCAACTCTGTGGGGACCCCAGACTAGATGTCCGAGACCGCCAATATGCATACACTCATGATCCCAGATCGACAGTCATGAGCAACATATTTAGAGATGGTACATCAAAGTTCACATCCATTACACGAATAACATAGCCTTACACAAATGGTCTATCGACCAAGTCTGAGACAACTGTCGCGCAGGACAGTGGCAAACACACATAGCATAACTGCTTTATTGTAGCGGAAGCAAACACGACGAGCGGAACCCATGTCAACGCCTTAGCACCACATGCTGCTGACCAGGAGACGTGCCTAGTAAGCGGGATCGTCAAAGTACTCCTCCTCAAAGGTATCCTCCTGAGATGGCTCCTCGAGATCTGACCAAGACAATAGCCAGGGACGAAACCAAACCTGAGTACGTTTGAATGTACTCCTGCAAGACACCCTAAAAGAAGCCCAAAAATTGCAAGTATGGCAAGTGGTGGTAGGATGGCTATTTATTTAAGGGCTGGTACTATCCATGGTGAATATAAGACTCATCATGGTTGAACAATTTTATTTCTTTTGGAAACAACCTTTTTTAAAACAACCTTCCAGAACCAACCTTTCTCCGGTACCTCAAAGGTACGATTATTCCCTTTCATGTACCTCCCAGGTACAACAACATAAACAAGTTTCAGCTTTTTTGAAAACCTTGACACAATACTAGCTACATGGCCATTCAACTGCCCATATCCGAGGGCGCGGCTATTCTGAATAGTTTTACTCTGCAGAGGTGTACAAATCCACAAGATCCAGTACATCCGCCGTGAACAACCACGGACTGTCCGAGACAGTATGCAAACATCGGAGAACTGGTCCTAACCATCCACTATGTCTGTGCTAGTAAATGACTACCCCTTCAACTGGGTTTGTTCTCCCCGGCACCGAGTTAGTAAGCTGTATCGATCCGGTTTCCCCTGACAACACACCGCCATGGCAGGAGACCCAACTGTTGCAACCGGTGGCGAACTTAATCCCCACACTGTGAATGTCCCATTTCTCCCTCCTGGCGACAATTCGGTTCGGGGGACTCTAACCCCTATAGCACTTTGAGGTAGACACGGACTAACATCGACAAGCAATTAGTTAGACCCCGTACCCATATTGAGGTAATGTGGCAGTACGGCTTGGTTGTCCGGCGAAGACTAGGTTATGTGTCATTTTTTGAAAACAAGTTGAAAACATTCCTTCCTCCCTCGGACAAGGTCCCACCTTTCCTCGGGGTTTTTCCAAGACTTTTTGTTTTCCAAAAACATCAAGTTAAAGTGTCCACTAAGGGACTTAAGTTGATTAAGTATGGCTCCAAAATTTCCTAAGGGCTTGGTAACACCAAGATTATGGAGTGGCTACGACAATTTATAAGAGCGACAAAACCATGTCTTACTTTGAAAGAAGTGACTTGAAAAAACTTAAGTAAAACTTCAGAAGTAAAACATGCAGGGTAATTAAAACAGAAGCAATCATTTAGGATGGCTTTCCTTGGCCCTGGTCTTGATCAAACTCTTGAAATAAACAAGAGTTATAGAAAACCTCTTCAGGAGCAATAGTCTCTTCGTTATCTAGCGTCGTAAAAAGGTAAAAAGAAAAACACTCAATCAGAACAAGACAAGGGCAAACACAAGCTAGTACAGCACACATACAGCAAGCATTCATCTAAAAAGAAACAACCAAAATAGCAATGCTACCTAATGCTAAAACACTCAAACAATCACTAGAAACAAACATGGCATGACATAGTCCTTTACAAGGCAAGTAGCAAATTTATGGCATGAGTCCAGTGGGTGTACCACTCTCATACCAGGCCATAAAGAGTGACATGACTCTCTGGTCATTCACCAAAATGAATACATAGCATTGAAAATAATCTAGGAAACAAATGACAAACATGAGGTGTGAAAACAAGCATTTTTATACACATGCAAGGCATAATCTAATTATAAAGTATAACTAAGCATGCAACCAGAGGCTAAATAAATATATAACAGAGGCATAATATATAACTAAGCATGAAAGTACATGTGGTACTAAGCATGAAAATATATAACTAAGCATGAAAGTACATGTGGTAAACAACTCTAATAATCCAAGAAAATGGAAAATAAGCATATATGATGACATGCATGACAACCATGGCATTTTCATGAACAAGATTTATTCTAACATGGTAGATCTATGACATAACAATCATATAGCAGTGAAAACAACTCCTACACATGCTAGTAAGATCACACAAGGCATTCATACCCTTAGCAAAATAAATAAACATGAGATTCAAAACATGGCAGAATACTATAAAACTTGTAATGCATGCTAAAATTATTCTATAACTCAAAACATCACACAATTCTAGGATATGATAGATCTAATCATACAAAAGCACATCCAAAAGGATTTATCTCAAAAAGCAGTTTAGAAAAATTCATAAAATTCATTTAGTGGCTCTCTGGTTGTTTACCATTTTGCATGTCATTTTAAATAGGAAACTCAAGTGCATGTGAGGTCAACTGCTCTAGTTAGAGTTCAACAAGATCTATCCAGAGAGATCAACCTCACTTCCATTGGATTCCTAAATAAAAAGTTATTGCATGTTTATGTTTTCAGATAGGCTGGTTTGTAGGATTTTTCATACTCAAACCAGGGATGCAAATGTGGATCTGCCACTTGCATGTGGTTAGGAAAACATGCAAGTACACTGGAGAAAATTGGAGTGGCCACATTTGGAGTTTTAGTATTTTTAGAGTGATTAAATTGATTAGGCAGATTTCAGGAATTTTCAAAAAGAATTAAAAACAGGCAGCGCAGGCCTAGTGGGCTACTTGCCTACACGCGCCAGAGCGAATAGCGCTGGGCCGGCCCAGTTTGCTTGCGCGCGCAAGTGAACCGGTATGCTGCCGTGCGATCGAGATCCAGTGGCTAAGATTACACCGCAGATGGATTCAAACAGAGCCATTGATCTAAAAAGGGACGGCGCACACGGGTTCTTCTTCCTCGCGCCCAGAACTGAACCACGGCGAGCTCGGGGAGAGCCCGCACGAGCAGAGGCTCACCTTGGGCTCGTTTGGATTCGATGGTTGGGGACGAGGCGATGCAGTGAAGGTTCCGCGGCCGATTCGAGGCAGCAGCTAGTCCTGGATCACCCCGTACTGCCCGTGCGTACCGAGCGGTTCCCGACGGCGTCGAGCACGGCGGCGGCAACTCTGCAAGGCATTGGACAAGGGGAGGTGTCAGGCACGTGTGCCTCGAGTAGGGGAACCAAATGAAAAGAAAAAGGAGGTGGGAGAGGGAGAGACGAAGGCCCGGCGTCTGGTTCTTCTCCCGCGGGCAGAACGGCGAGAGCGAGCTCTCTGGCTCTCACAGAGAGAGCATTCAGAGAGAGGAGCGGGTGGAGGTGAGTGCAGTGGGTGGAAGGTGGTGTGTGACAAGCAGAGAGGGGGTGGATGGCACTTATACACGTGAGATCACGGGGGGAAGCTTTCTCGGGCGCTCGCCACGGCAACCATGGCGATTGCCACCTTGCTCGGGTTCCAGGCCACGGACAGCACGTGTGCACGCATGCACGCGCTCGGTGGCAACCCTACCGTGCTGTTTCTGGCCCTAGGCCGTGGAGGAGACGGAGCAGGGCACGAATGGCCACTGTGCTCTGATGACATGGTGGCCCGGCGGGCACCATCTTTGGCACGGAGTTCCTCTCCTCCTCTGCAGCGTCCAGGGCAAAACCAGGGGCCGGAATCGATAGAGGGGAGAGTGGTTAGATGGTTTTGCAACAGGGACAGGCACCACGGTGATCAACCACATGAATTCGAGATGATTTGGATCGGGTGCAAGCACTGTCAGATTTTCGAGTTCAGTTACAGAAAAATTCAGTTAAGGAAATCTGAATTTTTCTAAGTCTGAGAACAGACAGGAGATAGAGAATGTAGGTGATGTTTTGGAGCAGCAAGAGAAATTCAAATGGAAAAGTGAGGGTATGGTTTCAAAGAGCACATCACCTAGATTCAGAAACACATTTTTATATGAATTTAGAAATTGTGGAAGTGGATGAAAACAAGTGTGAAACAGGGGTAGTTTTCTGTTTTCTTGTTTTTCCTTTTTCCTGTTTTCCAACTAGGCAGAAAAACAACCATGAAAACATTATTTCCACTGGTTCAAAAATATTTCTTTGCACATGTTGAGCAACTCCATATCATAAACATGGATGACAACCAAATAAATATTCAAAAAGAATATGGATTCAATGATAGATGTCGGATATATACCGTATAGGGGTATATAAGATGGTAGTCAAAGTGCCTGGTTACCAGGGTGGCCCAAGTGGTAGTGGGCTATGGTCCATTGGGCGGCCCAGTAACTCGACGCACAGAAGCCGGATTCTAGAAGAACCCGGATCACGGCCCATGTGATCTGGCTTGGAGGAGAAGACGGATTCCTTACTTTCCAAGTTATAGTTACCGTAGTCTTCTAGGTTTCCTATTCTGTAAGCCCTAATCCGGCTATTATATAAAGCCGGACGGGAGAAAAACAAACCAATGAATAACAGAGAAGATATAGACCAACTCGCCGAGAAGTTGATCCTCTGCGAGTAGCTAGATCCAAAACCTCACATTGTAATCCTGTTTCCAGGCTTTAGTCCTGATTAGTGAGAAGTGCAGGCGTAGGCACGTCGTACTGTCGCGACGTACCGAACCTGGGTAAATCTTGTGTTTACTGTCTACCACGCGATCCCGTTACCCCACGTCTCTACCGTAGTCTCATGGCACCCCCGTCTATGAAAACTACTACGATGTCTCGACAGTTGGCACCCACCGTGGGGCAAACGACGTCAGGCGTGAAGTTCCGATCTGGGATACTTGGCGGAATTGGAAGATCAATCACTGTCGGAAGCTTGGAATTCAACGATGATGTCGGACGCTTCCTCGACAACGGATCCTACATACCGGCGCAAAACCACCTGGTAAGTGCCTGCGTGTTACCGATAGGATCTGCTAACATCTTTATCGGACTAACTGCAGAAGCAATGGGGTTTTGCGGTGGAAGCAAATTTATCCCACCCGCCCTATACCCAGTCAAGAATGACTATGATGCCGGATTCTGCTCGGATCGCCGACAAAAAAGTGACACAGACTTTATCGTCATGGTGCAGTCCGAAGTCGCCGAAAACACGGATGATGTAAACCCCGTGCAAGAGGCAGACAAAAATACACCCGTCTCAGCAACGGAAGACCCGATACCCGTCATACGGGCGGAAGATCCGACATCCGTTAACGAAACGGTGAACTCGGAAGCAGAATCCGTGCTTGCCGCCATTGAGGCGAGATTAGAGTCGGAAACCGGATCAGAGGATTTTGATTCCGAAGACGAAGACGCGGACGCCTTCGAAAGGAAAGTTAAATCTTTTCAAGAGGGATTCCATGAAGTGCTAATGGAAAAACCAGCTGATACCACGGATGCCGGCAGCCAGGAAAGCCCTAAAACCCCTCCGCCAGAGGAAGAGAGAGAAGACGGAGAAACTTCTCCGGTATTTCCCAATGTTAAGGAATTGACAGAAGATGAGCCTGTCAAAAAACCTCCCTCTTCCAAGAAAAAGCATCATGCTGCTAAGAAACTCCAATACAAAATCCGGAAGAAAAAATCAGCTGATCAAGCTGATGAAAACCTGGAAGTAGGAGATGCTAGCGGAACAAAAGTTGCGGAGAAGAAAATCAAAGAAATCCTTGTTCCACCAATGACGGAACAGGAAGAGCAAGAGCTGTTGCAAACGCCAGTGGGAGCAAATGAACCCCCTGAGATGCTGGAAGCCAGGAGACAAGCTTTCCAAAGGCAACAACAACATCTACTCAGATCTCGGCAACACCTCCAAAAAACCCAGGATGACATTAAGCTCATGAAGGAAGCAATAGAGGAGTACGAGAGAAAGAATAGATCTGGCATTAAACCTACAAGGTTACCCGAAATCGTAAGACCGGAAGTACTTCTGCCAAAAGAAAGGTTTCACAACCCATCTTGGCAAAAGCAGGTAAACGGCAAAGATGCCAGAGGCGAACCAATTTATAAAACCGCAGCAGAAAACGCGGAAGGAGCATTCGCCATCCTGAACAATGATCTGTACTCCAATGGTGAAAAACTTCAAGGGGTGTATGCTTTCTTAGGAAAAGCATTGCAACAACAACGGCAGGCCCAAGAGCGATCAGGAAGACTACAGGATAACTCCGCCCTATGCAAAACAGCTACTTGCGCCGCTGGAGCACCTGGACCAGAAGAACCTGGAGATTCAGACAATTCAAAGGATAAAAAAGGGGATCCGAGAAAAGACAAGAAAAACCCCGACAATAGGGATGAAGCGTCCCGAACCGGATCCCATCCCCCGAAAGGTGGGCTTAAACCCCACGATCGGGAAGAAAAATACCGGCATGACGGCAAAATAATGCCACCTCCGAGAAACCCAGCTGAGAAAGCCGGAAGATACGATACACCTCACAGGCGTGAGAGATCCCGGACACCCCCTAAGGATAAAGAAAGGAACAGGAGCAGGACTCCGCATAATCCAAAAGGACGTGATCATGGAAGAGATAGGTACAATCCCGGAAAAGCGCGCCCGCGCAACAATGGAAAAGTAAGGAGTAGATCCCCTTCTGTCCATTCAGGCGGAAGATATTCCGCACATATCGATAGAGCGGAAAAGGATGATCTATACTTTGGTCCTAAGTGTTTCACTGACAGGATCCAAAGGATAACCCTGCATTCTGGCTTCGCCAAAGTTGGTCCAACCTACCAAAAATATACCGGTAGCACAAACCCGGACACCTGGCTCTCAGACTATTATACAGCCGTCCAAATCAACAATGGGACGGACCTGGAAGCTGTCAAGTTTCTTCCCCTAATGTTATTGGACGGAGCCAGAGATTGGATCAATGGATTACCATCAAGAACTGTCGACAGCTGGGATGATATGGCTAGAGTATTTACTCAGCATTTCCGGGGAACATACAAATGCCCGAACAACATCAACCAGCTGAACCGTTGCACCCAATTCGAGGATGAACCATACGTAGATTTCATCTCCAGATGGACAACAATGAAGAATAGTTGTTCTGGAGTAACTGACGTACAAGAAATGCATGCTTTCGTCAATGGCCTAAAACCCGGACTTGTACCATTCATTGTTGGTTCCAAACAGCACAAAGATCTCGGATCTATGCTTACAACCGCCAACGAGCACGCTGCAGCCGAAGACGACATCAGAGCAAGAGGAGGCAATATCGATACACTGATACTTGCTAAGAAAACTCCTCGTTCTGACAAAAAAGGAACTCCAGAAACAATGACAAAACCCAAGGAAGTCAACATAGCCTTTGGAAGCGAAAAAGGGAATAAGTGGAAAGGACGCAGCCCAGATCCAATCAATTACACTCCAGAGGAGTGGGATAGGATTAAGTCGGAACCTTGTGTCCACCATTCACAATTTGGGAAACACACCCATACAAACGCACAATGCCGGCTGAATAAGCACATGAAAGGCAGTGCAGGATCCGGAAATAAGGGGAAGGGTTCCAAAAGGAAACCCGCCAAACAAAAGCCAGAAGCTGACAAAGAAGACAGTGAATCGGACACTGATGAAAAAATATGGGAACAACAGCGAAAGGGCGAACCCAAATTTCCGAGAGTTGATGGAGAAGCAATGCTAACATTTCTAGCAACTCCGTCAGCAAAGGTGGCCAAAAGAACACTTCGAGAAATAAACGCGGTTGTTCCGGCAACCCCGAAATTCTTGAAGTACTCCAACACACCAATTACCTGGGATCAGTCTGATCATCCCGGGAATATCCCTGAACCCGGCACACAAGCTCTTGTCGTAAGCCCTATTGTCCAGAACACTAGGCTAAGAAGAGTGCTGATGGATGGAGGATCCAGCATTAACATAATGTACTTGGATACACTGAAGCATCTGAAGATTTCCGAGTCCCAGCTCAATCACAGCAACATACTCTTCCACGGTATTGTCCCTGACAGACAAGCACGGTCCCTAGGAGAAATTTCCCTAGATGTCACCTTTGAAGATAAAGATCATTTCTGGCAGGAAAAAGTATCCTTCGAGGTAGTGCCGTTCGAAAGCGTATATCACGCAATACTCGGACGTCCAGCTTTCGCCAAATTCATGGCAAGATCCTGTTATATTTATAACAAGCTGAAGATGCCAGGACCAAAAGGAGGAGTAATCACCATAGCTGGTGATTTTAAGCTAGCAAATGAGTTGGAGAAATAAAACGCCCTTTGCTCTCAAAGAGTCATAGCAAAGGAAGAACTAAAGGAGTTGGCCAAGGAGGTATCGCCGACAGAAATGCCGGCAGGAAAAGAAACCCGGAAGCAAACATACAGCTTCAAGGCATCCGAGAATACAAGACAGGTAATCCTAGATCCCAAAGATCCGACAAAATTCGTCGTTGTAGGGACTGGGATGACCGAAAAATAGGAAGGCGAGCTCATCAAGTTCCTCCGTGAGAACTGGGATATTTTTGCCTGGTGTCCAACTGACATGCCAGGCGTACCCAGGGAACTTGCTGAGCACCAACTCAAGGTGATTCCAGGATCAAAACCCGTTAAACAAGGTCTCCGTCGATTTGACGGAAGAAGACGGAAGGCTATTGGCAAGGAAATTATCCGGCTTTTAGCAGCGGATTTCATCCAGGAAGTAATCCACACTGAATGGTCCACAAATCCGGTATTAGTACCGAAGAAAGACACTACTGCTCTTAGAATGTGTATAGATTACACCGGCTTGAACAAATTGTGTCCAAAAGATAGATTTGCGTTACCGCGAATCGATCAAATAATAGATGCCACTGCAGGCTCTGAGCTTTTGTGCTTTTTGGATACATACTCCGGGTACCACCAAATACGCATGAAAAAGGAAGATCAAATTAAGACTTCTTTTATAACCCCTATTACGGGACGTATTATTACGTAACCATGCCATTTGGCCTGAAGAACGCAGGTGCAACCTATCAGCGTTGCATGCAACGTTGCTTGCATACTCAGATTGGCAAAAATGTCCATGTTTATGTGGACGACATTGCTGTCGTAACCAAGGAAAAAGATACGCTCCTTGAAGATATGCGAGAAACTTTCGAAAACTTGCGCACTTACAAGATGAAGTTAAATCCATCTAAGTGTGTATTCGGGGTTCCCTCAGGAAAACTTCTGGGTTTTATCGTTTCTCATAGAGGAATAGAAGTTAACCCGGAAAAGATAAAAGCCATCTTGAACATCTCGAAGCCTACGTGCGTAAAAGATGTCCAAAGATTGACGGGCTCCGCCGCTGCCGTCAGCAGATTTATTAGTAGGCTGGGGGATAAAGCCCTACCACTCTACAAGTTGCTGAAGAAATCCGACAAATTTGAATGGACAGAAGAGGCCGATGCAGCGTTAACCCAACTAAAGGAAACTTTGATGAATGCTCCGATTTTGGCATCCCCAAAAGACGAAGAACCCATGTTATTGTACCTTACGGCTACAAACCGGGTTATTAGTGTCGTAATTGTTGTGGAACGGAAGAAGGATGAGCAAAGCATACCAGATCAGCATCCGGTATATTACATAAGCGAAGTTTTCTCCGAATCCAAACAAAGGTACCCGCATTATCAGAAACTGGCATATGGTGTGTTTTTCGCATCTAGAAAACTGCGCTATTACTTCCAAGGGCATTCCATAACAGTGGTATGTAAAGCACCACTAGAGGATATAATAAACAATGCGGAGGCAACTGGCCGGGTAGCCAAATGGGGCATCGAGCTAGCAACCTTTGACATTAAGTACCAGCCAAGGACGGCAATAAAATCCCAGGTTTTGGCAGACTTTGTCGCCGACTGGACGGAAGCAATGGAGAAAACACCAATGCCCGAGTCCGAGTATTGGATCATGCAGTTTGACGGATCCAAGATGAAGGAGGGCGCTGGAGCTGGTGTAGTTTTGAAATCCCCAAAAGGCGATACAATGGAATACGTATTGCAAATACACTTCAACGCCAGTAATAATGTGGCAGAATACGAAGCTCTGCTTCATGGCTTGCATATTGCAAAGGAAATAGGAGTAAAGCGCATCTTGTGCTATGGAGACCCGGATTTAGTACAGCATCAGCTTAACCAAACTTGGGACGCAAAAAGCCCTATAATGGCCGAATACAGAAGAACGGTGGACGAATTCGCCATTTGTTTCTTTGGGTTCGAGGTACTCCACATCAAAAGGGAGGAAAACTGGAACGCGGATGCGTTAGCCCGCATGGGATCAGAAAGGGTAAAAACTCTACCACCAGGGGTATTTGTTCAGCACTTGCATGAGCCATCCATAAAGGGCGGAGATGTTGATTATCCCCTGGTTTCCGAATCCATTGAAGTTATGCTCGTTAAACCAGATTGGACGATTCCATATTTAAACTTCTTAGTTAATCAGAAGTACCCGGAAGAAGCAGATGAAGTCTTGAAAAGACAAATACAGCGCCGATGCAAAGGATACACGGTAATTGATAACTACCTGTATAAACGCAGTACTTCCGGAATCTTTTTGCGATGTATCTCACCAGAAGAAGTGTCGTGGGATTATCACGGCAGACGTTACCGGGGGTAACTGATCTTGGGGCAAGACGACACAGGCGTTTGGGAGAGGGTTTAGCTCAGAGGAAAACATGGTGGAAATCGATCTGGTAGCCGGCAATCAAAGTCGCCGAGTCTCCGATCGTGATATAATAACTCAATCCTGGGGTTACACTGGATGCTCGATATCAAGCGGTATTGCTAGGGTTCTTGGATCTCTGTCTAAACTAGACCTAGGGGCCGGTTTATAAAGCACCCGTACCCCCCTGGCCCGCTCTCCAAGGCGCAGCTTGAATCCTATCCGGACACCGCTTACAAACCCTAACTTTCCTTACCGTAACCCGCAATCCGGGTTACGAGGCCTACAAACTTTGGGCCTTCCAGAAGCTTCATTATCCTTAGCCGGATCTTGCGCCGTGTCCCTTGGGCCGGGTTACACCTTGGAGTTGGCCTACCGGGTTATTATCCCCCCATCAGTGGTCCCCAGAATAGCTTGGGCTTCACGGATCCTTCCTTGAAGCACTGGCTATTCCCTGCAAAAATATCAAACGCACAAGTGTAGGAAGGCCGGGTTAAAGCGCTTTGTTGTGTAGCTAGGCTTAACTCCATGGCAGCCATATAGTAACCCGGTTTTCCCTCCAGATACTTTGCTTAACTTTCCCGGTTTAATCTTTGATAAAATGCCAAAACTCCATACTTTGCTCGATAGTTGATCCTGATACCCCGGAGAGGATCTCTCGCTCAGTGTTTGAAGCGCGTCTCGCAAACTTCAAACAGGTAGCTGCTACCCCGTAATTTCCGGGTCCCGCCCGTTGGACTAAGTTTTTCCACCCGAGCCATTATAAATAGACCCTTAGGGATAACCCTAACCCCAACGGCTCACTTTCCCCCATTTCTCTTCCTTCCTCCGTGCGCAAGCCCACAGATCGCCATTACGGAAACCTCACGCGCATCACCGGAGCCCATCTGTCGCCGGCTGCGCTCCGCCACTGCGCGCTCCGCCCCACTGCCAAGATCCGCCGCCAGGCCTCCGACCTGCCCGCCGGGAATCGCGAAGGGACACCAGGCTTGCGCCATCTGCCTCCGCAAGGCTTCACTCAGATCTCCTCCAGTAAGTCTCTTGCATCCATTAATTTGCCCTTGCAATTCCTTGATTTCACCTCAGATTAGATCTAAATCGACCCGCCAATGATTTCTCGGCCACGCCGAATTAGGTTGCTAGTATTCTTTCTAGCTCGCCCAATAGATAAGATATAGACTTCAATTCACTCTCCTACTACCTGCAATCATTAATTTCGCCACAAATCTGAAAAACGGAATTTCCAATCCGGGCTCTGGCCGTCCAAATTTTCCGCCCTTGCTTCTATCAGCCGGAAGAATCCTCCTTTTCCGGTTCTTTTGCTCGTGATGGACGTACGAGCAACCATCCATCATCCCCAGATGTTTATTAATACATGAACCTCCATAGCTTTTATAACAATACATGATACCCGGATAGCTTGCACCTCATTCCACAAAGTGATACCCGGGTAATATTCAGCTTCCATGTTGTCTTGATATCGCTTATCAGTACTCGACCGACTGACAGCTTCCGAGTCTCATTCCTCATGTTCTTCTACTTGATGCTTTACAGGTTAACCCCATGGCGCCCAAGAAGCAGGGGAAGAAGCTGACCAAGGTCAAGACTACAAACTCCATATCCGCCAACTGGGCGCGATCTTCGGTTACCAAGGCCAAATTGGAAGAATTGGTCGAGTTAGGGGTCTGTCACGACCCCGGACCCAGAGATATACATACTGTTATGTGCTCCTAGCCATGGACTCACAAGGGCTTCAGGGTTACCAACCCCGGCCGCAACAAACAACGGCAGGCAGACTGGATTCATCGGCACGTAGTCCGGATCCCCAGTCTACTACTCCTTGTATCCATGCTAGTCATAACCAACTATGCATATCAAAGCGTCCACGAATCGAATGAAACTGAAGGAAACGGGACCAGAGCTATACAGAGATGCTATGTGTCCAGAAAGTGCAACAACAATCGAGGGTTACTGGGGTTACCTCGCCCCAGGCCGATCACATCGACAGGCGGGCTCGGACATGGATCATCGGCTCCACAACCCCTCGACTGCGACAACTATGCAGGCATAGCCAAAACTGTATAACAATGAGCTCGAAACCAACAACCGATCAAAGCAGTACTCTAAACATGAAGCTTTATTAAACAGGTGTTACTAGAGTATAGCTTACAAGCAGAGGTCACACGACCCAACATTACATCAGACAACGAAAGGCAAATTATGTTGCTAATCAACAAGAACCAAAAGGGCCTAAGAGGCCGCAACATAAGGCGACGTCCCAGCCCATAGATTCCAGGCTGCTACCTGGGAACCCCAAACTACTCGTCGATGTCCACGTTGAACCACCACTGAAGTGACGAACTCCACCTGAACCAAATTAAGCAAACCTGAGTACGGGAGGTACTCAACAAGACTTAATTAACCTATTATATATCTGCTGGCTTCGTAAAGGGTTTTTATGAAAGTTGATTTGCGTAAAGCAATCTTTGTTTTCCAAAACGAGGAAGAATAGCACGTGGAGTTTTTAAAACAGATGAGAGGACTAATCAACTACTGAAATCATCATCTTTTCATCCACCAACATCATTTCCCGGCACCTCACATGCTACAAGGATCACCCCTCCCGGCATCTCCGGGGAGGCACCCTTCATCTACTGCCTCCATGCATTGTCAACATCTTTTACGTCACGTTCAAGTTATCTATGACCCCGTGACTTTCACCAAGTCGTCCATAACCGTGGACACGGCTTTCCGAAAGATTTATCCCTGCAGGGTGGTACACTTTACCCACACGTACCATCCGACTCTTAATGCCAAGCTATTGGCACAATTCCGACGATGTGCCGGCAGAGTGTGGTTGGCCACGACCTTTACCTTGTCGAGACCTATCCATGAGTCAACCCAAACAGGGCCACCCCGTCAACAGGGAGTTGGCCACCTCCTGACGGCACCTGTTCTGTGAGTCGGGATCAAGATCCGTGTACGTCCATCACTTGTCCCGGTCACGCCCTAAACACCTCCAAAAGGTTTTTGACTCACACGCAGATGGAAATCCCAAACTACGTGACTCACGGATAGAACCAAACAATTTAGTTAGTCGAGCGCGGTCTGTTAGGCCCCGCGTGTGGTTGCATGCTCAGTCTTGGTTTCCGCGGCGAGACCTTACTCCTAGGGTTGGCAAGTACGGAACGAACAACCACTTCCCACGTGGCCTCCTGTCCAAGCCTTAGTCAAGTTAACCACACAGTGCTCATCTTACCACGTCATCATATCATACTAGGTTATCGCAACTCTGATTCATCAACCGGATGGAGCAGAGGTAACAAACATATGAAACTAAGCAGTAGCAGATATGAGGCTCTGGCGATGCACACAAGCAAATCTATGGCGGCTAGGAGCAGTGGATCAGGTCATTGTGGCAATGCAATATATAGGTGAACTATATCTAGTAGCATCAAATACTTTAGAATCGAATGCAAAGTACGAGAATCAAATGTTGTTCGAAAACATATATGAGCAGATAAGAGGTTATGCTTGCCTTGGTTATAAGAAAACCATATAACGATCTTCTGGAATAAGTGCTTGACTTGTCGGTTAGGATCAAGTATTCGCCATGGATTCGTTGGCCTTCACTTCGGAGTCACGTTCTACCGAAAGGGAACAAACACCGAAACAAGAAGAACAATCAACCATGGCATCGATGCAATGCGCAATATGTATGCATGAGCAAATTAATGCATTGAGATAAAGACCTAGACATGTTCGTTGGGTTGCTAGGGTTCGGATGGCAATTATGCAATTTTTCTGGAATTAGCCCGAAATGGACCCCGGAGGGGGTTTCGGGAGATTTTGAGAGTGGTTACCCTTTTATTTGCACAAATGAGTTTAAAAACATCATAAATGAATTGTATTTGTCATTTGGAGCAATTTGGTATATAACTTTTAATTTTCTAATTTTAGTGAATAAAAACTTATTTTTCCATTTTTAAATGATTAAACAACATTAAATAAAAGCCATTTATCAACTTTCTCAAACATGATTGAAAATGACATATTTGAGTAGAGAATATTTTTCTGATCATTTCCATGTTTTTATTTTATTTTTCTGAATAACACTTTGGAAGATATTAATTATCCAATTTTATACCTTTTTCTGGAATTTCTTGAATTAACTAAAAAAGGGAAAATGACATCATCATGATGTCACTGTGACCTCACACAGGGATGAAACCTCTCTGTTCCTCACATCTAGGATCAAATTCGAATGAATTAGGGTGCAATTCAAAAATTAAAGTACACCATGATCTCGAGGAGGTGGAGGCGAACCTAGGGGTGGTGGCGGGCGGCCGAATGGTGGCCGGATTCCTCGCCGGCGACGAGGTCCGACGGCGGCCGGCGGTGGTGCTCGACGGGAGATGGAACCAAAGGGGGAGGGGGTGATTGGGGAGCATGGGAAGGCTCACCACGTCGCCGTGAAGCTTGTGGAGTGGTCGGGGAAGGCTGGGGCGGCCGGACGGCGGCGAATCGGCGGCGAGGAAGCTCGCCGGCCGCGGGGAAGATGGTTGCGGTGGCGGCGACGTAGGGCGTCCCGGCTCGATTCCTCTAGCCAGGAGATGGAGGAGGTCATGGCGGAGCTCCCTGGTTTCTCGCAGGAGCTCGGCGAGGTGAAGAGCGGCGACGTGCGCCGGCGGCCAACAGAAGCAGGAGCTAGGGTTCGGTTCTTTCCTGGGAAGAATTACAGAGGGAGAGAGGCAACACATTACGCAACAGAGGGAGAGAGTGAGGAGGCACGGCGTCGCCCTGCTCCCTTATCCCCCCACGGGGAAGCAGGCAGGAGGACGTGGCGGATGCGGCCACGCAGCTGCTCTGCTTTCTGTCCAAAGGAAGAAGAAAACAAAATTTTAAAACACCCCCTGACTTTTCTGGAAACTACAAAATAGTCCTTTTCTATTTAAAAAGAGGACAAAAACCATTGCTTTGAGGGCCTTTTTTGTAAACAGAAAATTTGGCAAAAATATTTTTTGGAAAGCTCATAAAATTTCCAACCTAACCACAACTTGGTTTTCCAAATTTGAAATTGTTTTGAAAACAATTTTTGGGTGATCACTTTAAGTGACTTTTATGCAAGTTTCACTTAAATTCAATTTAAGAAATTGATTCAAATTTTTCCATGCATGCTATGCAAAGAACACCACACCACAACCCTAGTTAGCAAAATTTGGGATGTTACAGGGTCCTTCCCCCCAAGAAAGCATTCACTGGAGGGTGCCGGGTAACGAGACTCGGCCTACTCCAGCAGAAAACGAGGTAATATGCTTTGTAGAACACGTGACCCGGGGTTTCCGTCCTCTGGGTCACCCTTTTTTCCGCGATGTTTTGAGCCACTATGGCCTTCGCATATTTGACATAGGGCCTAACTCTATGTTAAATATCTCTCACTTTATCGTTCTCTCCGAGTCTTACTTGTGCACTCCGCCAAGCTTGGCTCTTTTCATTGAACTTTTCCAATGCAAACCGTGCCGCGAAAGCGGTGACGGTGCACTTCTTGCTTGCGGCGGAGTTTCTATCCAACGCCGCAAGAATTCTCTAATGCCTCCTCTCACCCTCAACTCCCACGTCAAGCACTGGCAACTTTCGTATTTTTACTGTCGGGACACCTCCCCACCCGGTGAAAAGAAGTTACCGGGTTATTCGGAAGGCCTGCTTGATATCTCCGAGACGTTTAGTGCCTTTGCCCTTGACTCGGACAGGGAAGCAATCCTTCCTTTATTGGCTAAAATCTCCATTCTTTCGGCTCAAGGTCTCATCGGGCTTAACCTGGTGAAAACTTGGGTCGATTTTCGTATCCAGCCCAACTCCATCCGCACGAAATTAATGTGCGAATACTCGGGGAAGACCACGGACCCGATCCGGTACTCCACCCACAGCTTCGCGCCCGGTGATACCAATAAGACCATCAAAGGCTTTTTAACAGAAAAGCTAGAGGTAATCCGGAATATAGCCGGATTGGAGCCCTTCACCTGCGAGAACCCGGCCCCCACGGTAAGGACCTGGTTTTCACATTTTCAACTTTATCCCTTCCACTTGATACAGATAATCACCCTTGTTCTTATGCCTTCGTTTCAGGCCGATGATGACTTCTGGAAGATTGACACTCCTCCTAACTCCGGAGACTCGGAGAAGAAAGAGGATGCCGTTAACTCGGATGAAGGTACATACTTAGTTCTTTTGAGTTCGTCGTATCCTACTTTTCATTTTCCTACTGTAACCTTGATAACTTTCAGAACAAGAAGACCAGGACGAGGAGGAAGAAGCTGACGGCAAGGTGGAGTCCGCCAGCGATGAAGATGAACCAGAGCCGGCAGCTAAAGCCGGATCTAAAAGAAAACCCCAAGGGGTCGTCTTCAAGGTTCTATATCACTTCCTTGCGTCTAATTACCGTTCCTGTGATAATATTCATGAGCTAACCATGGAATCACCCCTTTGGCCACACCTGAAGGAGTCGCCTATGAACAAGCGCAGGGCGACTCGAAATCACCCGGGTAATGATGCCCTTAACCCGGGTATTTCATCGCCTCCAACTCGGCACACTGGTACTGACCATACCCTTCTTTGAACATAAAAATCCTTCCAAAACATTCCCTCACAAGGTAACCTCACGTCTTGTTTGGTATTTCTCAGTTTCATCCGGGTCCAGCAGCGAATTCTCTGCGGACCTTGCGGTGAATCCCGGGTAAAGTTCTTTTCCTGATGTTATACCACACTTTCACCGCCTTTTTCATGATTATGCGCTAACTGCGCCCTTATACTTTCTACAGGGCCACGGTCACTGCTAGTGACCAGGAAGACATGGAGACCGAGGACCCGGGTAAAGAGAAGGCGACTGACGATGAGGAACAGGCGTCGCCACCAGATCCGTCCAGGCAAGAAGCCGGGTATTCCATAGCCTCGCATGCAAGCGAGAAGGAAAAGACAGCAACCTTGGGCGCAGGAGGAGGATCAGACTCCGACATTCGGATGACCCGGGTGCCGTCTCCTGCTACGAAGAAAACTTCTTCTCCAAATTTCCACGACCCCGGGTCTTCTAACTCGGGTAACGATAACTTTGATCAGCTGATGAACACTGTCCTCACCATGAAGGCCTCAGAGCGCAGTATCCTAGAGCGCATGGCCGTAGCTCATCAGGTAACAATACTTGATATCTCTTAGTATACACCTAGTCCCCAAGTTCCGAGCATAACTTGTTAAAGTTGTGCTTGGTACTTTGTGCGACATTTGGCTTGCTATAATGCCCGACTGACACTTTCGCTCTATGCTCCTTACAGGCGGAGGTGACCCGGTCCGATGAGATTTTACTCAAAACCGAACAACTCCTGCTTGCCGAGGTAAAACGAAGAGAGGTCCTTGAAGCTGACGTTGAAACTTTGAAGAAAGATGTTTCCCAATACAAGAAGAAGTGCAATACTGCCCAAACCTCACTGAAGAATTTATCAGACCAGATTGCGGATACTTATCGCATCTTGCTTAGTGAGTTTTTGCTTCCGACTGACCTCGTGCCTTTACTTTATCGTATGATACTCGGGATTACTGATATGTTTTCCTTTGTTTCAATTGCAGGTGCCAACCTTGCAGCCCCAGAAGAAGATGCTGTTACCAAGGCTAAAACATTGAAGACTGTGTTGCGGACCTTTTTTGCCGGTACAAAGCTTATATTGGACGCCGTGAAATGGCCTACCGAGGTATACCCGGGTGAGGAAAACCTTATTCAAGCCTGCTCCACAGTGCCTGGCTGGATCGAGATATGGAAACGCTCAGCCTGCCGGATTGGCATGACCCGAGCCTTTACGCTGGCTAAAGCTTATTTTCCGAAGCTTGACCCGAAAAAGGTAACTTCCGGGTTTCCGGAATATAAAGCTGATGGCTCTAGGTTTGTACCCAAAGACTTCAAGGCCATACAATCTGCGGTGCGCCACTCGGCAACCGCTTTGGCCGATAAGATAGACCTGGGCACAATTATGAGTTCATACGATGCTGAAGGCAAAACCATACTGGAGGAGGCACCCCCTCCCTTTGATATTTTGGAAAAATGGGCGGCTGATTTGGCCAGGAAGAAAGAAGAAACTGCTAAGAGAGAGGCCGGGTTAGGATCAGGGCCGTCTGCCTCTACACCAGCTGTCCCTCCGCCTGTCCGCCCTGACGCGGTGAGTCCGGGTAATGCTGCCGGGAAAGCTAAGCAGCAAGCCCAGGACCAAGACCCGGAAGACCGTACTCAGGAGGCCGAATAGGGCAATGCCATCATAGTACCTTGATCACATGCTACTTTGTATTCAAAACTAGTATGCTTTTGATGGTGCGCCTGTGCACCCCCGATACTGGTATCGCAATTTGTAACGTACTTTTAGTCCGTGATATACTTTGCGCCTTTCCTGGCCTTTTGATAATCATGCTACTTGTCTATTCTTGAACTTGTTCTCGATACCCGACTCTCTTTTTGGCTCCCTTCGTGAGACTCGGTTTTCCGAGTATCACGGGTTTTGATAAGTGGACTTTTCTTTAAGTCCCCAAGACTCGGATGGTAGGGTCTTTCGAGCTTCGATGGCCAAGTAGTTTGTTTCTGTTTCGAAGTCCCCAGTCCCCATGGCCCAAAGTCCGAGTCATGGGGGTGTGGCCTTTCTCAGAGAACAAATTGTTTTTTACCGAGCCGAAAACCTTTAGCCATTCCGTGTAGGTACTGAAGTTATGCTTGATAGTCGTTGAGTTTCCGGCTATTAGCCTTGTACTCTGCATAAACTTGTGGTTTAGATGACCCTTTTGACTATCGTGTACTGTAAGCCGGCTTTCGCGTGGATACCATGTTGTTACATCTATACGAAAACAGGGTCAGACAAGTCCCATTGGGCTTCATGGCTGATTGTAATCGTAAGCGAACAAATCATGCCACTTTAGTGCGAGTCACATCGAGCTTAAGTAAGAAAAGTCAAGAAAATTTGGCTCCTTTGTCCAGTTATAAGATTGCAGCCGTACTCGTTTGCGAATAATCGGCCCTTATAACTTATAGGCATCAAGGCCGGGTCTTTGGGTTTGTGGCTGCGCTACTTGAGCAACCAGCCCCCGAGACCTATATATACTCAACATTCTTAATGATACTGAAGTATTGATGTCACATGGATACTACTTACTTGTAATCGGAGTAAAGGCTGTAACAAGATAGGACTTGATAACCATCTCTTTATTGATGCGAGAAAGTTTGGATCAGCAGGCCGCCTCATTAAAAACCTTCCAGTCCCCTTAGGTACCCTGGGTAGGAAAAGAGCGCGTCTGAAACCTGCTGCCCATTACATTGTTTAGTTCTTCTTGGGCACCGGTCTCGGGCTGGCGTGACCGACACACATTCTCCACATGTTGGATTTTTTCATGATGAGTACCGGGTTTACTAGACAACCCGGGTGAGGTGTTTCCATAACGTGGCTGGTTGTGAGCAGCCGTGCAGTTTCTTCCCTTATAGCGGATTGTTTGGGGGAGTCATCTTGTGCTACCTTGGACTTTGCTCTTTCGCCTTCAGTACTCGGCCTTTTTGGTGTGGTTCTGTCCTCGGGGTCTTCTTGAGACCGGTAGTGCTTGAGTTCTTCCTTTCTACAGGCTTGCTCGGCCATTGCTGCGTCTCCTTCATCGCATTCAGCTGCTATGTCTCGATTTCCATGTATGGTAATGGTCTTCTTGGGACCCGGGATTTTTAGCTGTAGATACACGTAACACGGCCTAGCCATGAATTTTGCATAAGCCGGCCTTCCGAATAACGCGTGATAAGGACTGCGCAATTTGACCACCTCAAAGGTGAGCCACTCAACTCGATAGTTATCCTGTGATTCCCCAAAAGCTACCTCCAATGCGATTTTTCCCTCGGGGCACGCCGAATGACCCGACACTATCCCATGAAAAATTGTTGAGCTTTTTTGTAGCTGAGACTCCTTGAGGCCCATGCGTAGGAAGGTTTCACAATACAGTATATTGATGCTGCTTCCTCCATCCATCAAAACCTTTTTCAGCTCATACCCATTGACCTGTGGTGCGACTACTAATGCCATGACTCCCGGGTGTTCTACTCTTTCTGGGTGATCCCTTCTGCTCCATGTTACATCCTGTTCTGACCATCTCAGGTATCTCGGGACAGCTGACGAAACTGAGTTGACCGCTTGCTTCAGTATCTTTTTGTCCTTGTTAGAACCTCCTGTGGTATGCACATGATATTGACCCAATTGTTTGGGGTTAGCCTGGAAACCTCCTGCTCCTGTCGTGGGATAATCACGGCAGACGTTACCGGGGGTAACTGATCTTGGGGCAAGACGACACAGGTGTTTGGGAGAGGGTTTAGCTCAGAGGAAAACATGGTGCGATTCAATCTGGTAGCCGGCAATCAAAGTCGCCGAGTCTCCGATCTCGATATAACAACTCAACTCTAGGATTACACTAGATGCTCGATACCAAGCGCTATATCTAGGGTTCTTAGATCTCTGTCTAAAACTAGACCTGGGGGTCGGTTTATGAAGCACCCGTACCCCCTGGCTTATTCCCCAAGGCGCATCCTGGATCCTACCCGGACACGGCGCACAAACCCTAGCTTTCCTTTACAATAACCCACAATCCGGGTTGCTGGGCCTACAAACTTGGGCCTCCACAAGCTTCCCTATCCTTAGTCGGATCCTGCGCACCGTCCTTTGGGCTGGGTTACTCCTTGGAGTTTGGCCTACCGGGTTACCATCCCCCCGTCAGTAGTCCCCAGAATAGCCTGGGCTTCATGGATCCTCCTTGAAGCGCTCGCTATTCCCTGCAAAGATATCAAACATACAGGCATATAGAGGCCGGGTTAAGATGCTCTGATATTCAGCTAGGCCTTACTCCACGGCGGCCATGTAGTAACCCGGGTTTTTCCCCCAAACACCTTTAATTTTCCAGGTCTAAACCCTAATTCCATACTCGATAATCGATCCTGATATCACGGGATGGATTCCCTTCTCTCTTTTATCCAGATGCCTTGCTCAATATTTGGCGCATATCTCGCAGAAACTTAAATAAATAGTCGTTTACCTCCGCAACTCCCGGCCCCCACTCACCGAACCGGGCTTACCCACTTATACTATAAATAAGCTCCTTGGGGGTAACCCGAACCCTAACGGCTCATTTCCCCCCATTCCGCTTCCTTTCTCCTTCTAAGCTCACTCTCACTGAGCACCACCACGGAAATCCCGCGCGCATCACCGGAGCCCATCGGCCGGAGGCTACGCTCCGCCACGACTCGCCCCGCGCCGCCGCCAAGATCCGCCGGCGAATCCCCATCCGGCCCGTCAAGGACCGCGAAGGGACACCAGGCTTGCGCCATCTGCCTCCGCAAAGCCTCGCTCAGATCTCCTCCGGTAAGCCACTTGCGTCCATTAATTCGCCCTTGCACTTTTTGATTTCACCTTAGATTAGATCCAAATCGACCCGCCAACGATTCCTCGGCCATGCCGAATTAAGTTGATAACATTCTTTCCAGCTCGCATAATAGATAAGTTATGGATTCCAATCCATTCTCCTACTACCTGTAAGTACTAATTTCGCCACAAATCCGAAGATAAGATTCCCAATCTGGGCCCGATCCACTCAAAATTTCCGCCTTGGCCTCAATCACCCGGCCGGACTTCCCCTTTTCAGTTCCTTTTATTCGCGTTAAGTGCCTATACGGCCATCCATCGTCCCCAAAAAACCCCTTCAACACTTAGATCCCCATAATTTTCGTCATAATACTTGATACCCGGACAATTTCGAACTTTACTCGGTGAGCTAACACCCGGGTTACACGCAATTTTTCATGTCTCAATATTACCCCACCGATACTCGGCCGGCTCACAACTTCCGGGTCTTAGTCCTCTTATCCTTTTACTTTGTACTTTGCAGGTCAACCACATGGCTCCCAAAAAGCAGGGGAAAACTCCAACCAAAGTTAAAGCCGCCAACTCCATATCCGCCAACTGGGCGCGGTCTACAGTCACCAAATCCAAGTTGGAGGAGCTAGTGGAGCTGGGAGTCCTTCCTCCTCAAGAGGATATCCAATGGAGAGTGTCGGGTAAGGAGACCCGGCCCACCCCGACAAAAGGCGAGGTAATTTGCTTTGTGGAACACGTGACCCGGGGCTTCCGCCCACCGGGTCACCCCTTTTTCCGTGATGTTTTGAATCACTACGGTCTTCGCGTCTTTGATATCGGGCCTAATTCTGTTCTAAACATCTCCCACTTCATAGTCCTTTCCGAATCATACTTGTGCACTTCGCCAAGTCTAGCTCTTTTCATCGAGCTTTTTCAATGCAAACCGTGCCGCGAGAGCGGTGACGGGGCGCTTCTCGCTTGCGGCGGGGTTTCCATCCAGCGCCGCAAGAATTCTCTGATGCCACCCCTCACCCTTAACTCCCATGTCAAGCACTGGCAGCTCTCCTACTTTTACTGCCAAGACACCTCCCCACCCGGCCAAAGGAAGCTGCCGGGTTACTCAGAGGGTCTTCTTGACATCTCTGATAAATTTAGTGCCTTTGCCCCTGACTCGGACAGGGAGGCAATTCAACCTCTTCTAGCCAAAATCACCACTCTCACAGCCCAAGGCCTCATCGGGCTCAACCTGGTGAAGACTTGGGTAGATTTCCGGATTCAACCCAACTCCATCCGCACAAAGTTAATGTGCGAGTATTCAGGGCAATCTACAGACCCGCTCCGGTACTCCGACAACATCTTCGCAGCTGGCGATACTCATAAAACCATCAAGGGCTTTCTGACCGAAAAGCTCGAGGTAATCCGGAACATATCCGGGTTAGAGCCCTTCACGCTTGAGAACCCAGCCCCCAAGGTGAAAACCCGACTTTGATGCCTTTACCTTTGCTCTTTCTACTCAATGCAGTTAATAACCCTTATGCTAACACTTTTCAGGCTGATGATGATTTTTGGAAAACCAATGCCTCCCCTAGCTCCGAAAGTCCAGAGGAGCAAGAAACTGTTAACTCGGACGAAGGTACTCTCCGGATTTTATTTGGTTCCCTTGAACTCACCATAACCCCTTCATTTCCATCCATAACTTTGATGATATCCAGAACAAGAAGATGACGAGGAAGAAAACTCCGATGGCAAAGTAGAATCCGCCAGCGACGAGGAAGAACTGGAGCCGACAGTCAAGGTCGGATCCAAAAGAAAGACTCAAGAGGCCACCTCCAAGGTTTCATATCTCCTCCTCGCATTCAACTCGCATTACTTTAATGATATACTTGAGCTACCTTGACGTTATCCCACTGGCCATCCTTGAAGGAGTCGCCCGTAACCAAGCGTAGGTCAACTCGAAATCACCCGGGTGATGATGCCCTTAACCCGGGTATTTCATCGACCCCCCCGCGGCGGGCTGGTAATTACCCTATCTTTTCTGGGTCAAAACATTCTCTTTAAACCATTCCCATATGACATCTAACTTGATAATTTCCAGCTTCTCCCGAGTCCAGCGATGGATTTCCTTGTGACTTTGCGGTGAACACCGGGTAAGATCCCCTTCCTGATGTTCCACCATATTTCATCACCCTTTCTTGATTGTGTATTTAGCTGCTTACTGACAACATCTTATAGGGCCACGGTCGTTATCAGCGATCAAGAGGAAACGGGGACCGAGGGCCCGGGTAAGGGGAGCCCGGCTGATAAGACTACAGCCGCGTCCAGCGGCGAAAAACAAGCGTCGCCGCCAAACCCGGACACGCAAGGAGCCGAGTATCCAATTGCTTCCCATGCAAGCAAGAAGAACAAAACCACCGTCTTGGGTGCAGAAGAAGGAGCGTCGGATTCCGACACACAAATGACCCGGGTTCCGCCTCCTACTAAGAAGAAAGCTCCTTCCCGGAATTTCCAAGGCCCCGGGTCTTCTGATACGAGTAAAGACACTTTCGATCAATTGATGAACACTCTCCTCACTATGAAGACTTCGGAGAGCCAGATCTTGGAGCGCATGGCTGCAGAGCACCAGGTAAGGACACTTTGTATCTCATATTGCATACCTAGTCCCCAAGTTCCAAGTATGACTTGCAAAAGTGATGCTTGGTACTTTACGCCACATTCAGCTTTCCATACAATCCAACTAATACTTGCATTCCTTGCTACTTACAGGCACAGATAACCCGATCTGATGAAACTTTACTGAAGACCGAACAACTTCTTCTTGCCGAGATAAAACGAAGGGAAATCCTTGAGGATGACATGAAAACCTTGAAGAAAGATGTTTCCAAATACAAGAAGAAGTGCAATGCCGCTCAGACCGCACTGAAGAAACTATCGGACCAGGTCTCCGATACTTATCAGATCTTGCTCAGTAAGTTTTCTGCTGTCGATTGGCTTCATGTCTTTGCTTTATTATAACAGACTCGGGATTACTGATACGCTCTTTTTTTTGTTACGACTGCAGGTGCCAACCTTGCGGCCCCAGAGGAAAATGCCATTGTCAAGGCTAGAACCCTCAAGACTGTGCTCCGGACTTTCTTTGCCGGCACAAAATTTATATTGGATGCTGTGAAGTGGCCTACGGAAGTATATCCGGGTGAAGAGAATCTCGTTCAAGCCTGCTCCACTGTGCCTGGCTGGATTGAAATCTGGAAACGCTCATCATGCCGGATTGGAATGACCCGGGCTTTTACTCTGGCCAAGGCTTTCTTTCCAAAGCTTGACCCGGCAAAGGTAACATCCGGGTTTCCCGAATTCAAGGCTGACGGTTCCAAATTTACACCCAAGGATTTCAAAGCCATACAAGCCGCAGTGCGCCCCTCAGCTACCACTTTGGCCGATAGCTTGGATCTAAATACGATTATGAGTGCATACGACGCTGATGGCAAAGTTATTACGGAGGAAGCGCCCCTGCCTTTTGATATCTTGGAGAAGTGGGTTTCTAGCTCGGCCAGGAAGAGGGAGGCGACTGCGAAGAGAGAGGCCGAGTTAGGATCAGGCCCGTCTGCCTCTACACCAGCCGTCCCTCCACCAGTCCGCCCTGATGCAATGAGTCCGGGTAAGGGTGCCGGGAAGGCTAAGCAGCAAACCCAGGACTCAGACCTGGAAGGCCGTACTCAGGAGGCCGAATAGGGCCGAACTATCATAATACCTTGTAATGCTTTGTATTCACACTGTTATGCTTTTGATGGTGCGCCTGTGCACCCCTGATACTGACGCCGTACCTTGTAACGTACTTTTTAGTCCGTGATATACTTTGCGGCTTTCCTGGCCTTTTGATAACCGTATTGCTTGCCTATTCTATGAACTTTTTCTCGATACCCGATTCTCTATTTTGGCTCCCTTCGTAAGACTCGGTTTTCCGAGTACCAGGGGCTTTGATACGTGAACTTTTTCTTTAAGTCCCCAAGACTCGGATGGTGAGGTTTTTCGAACTGCGATAGCCAAGTAATTTGTTTCTGTTTCGAAGTCCCCAGTCCCCAGGACACAAAGTCCAAGTCATGGGGTTGTGGCCTTTCTCAGAGAACAAATTATTTTTTACCGAGTCGCAAGCCTAAAGCCATTCCGTGTGAATACTGAAGTTATGCTTGATAGTTGTTGAGTTTCCGGCTTTTAGCCTTGTACTCTGCATAAACTTGTGGTTTAGATGACCCTTTTGACTATCTTGTACTGTAAGCCGGCTTTCGCGTGGATACCATGTTGTTACATCCATACGAGAACAGTGTCAGGCAAGTCCCATTGGGCTTCATGGCTGATTGTAATCGTAAGCGAACGAATCATGCCACTTTAGTGCGAGTCACATCGAGCTTAAGTAAGAAAAGTCAAGAAAATTTGGCTCCTTTGTCCAGTTATAAGATTGCAGCCGTACTCGTTTGCGAATAATCGGCCCTTATAACTTATAGGCATCAAGGCCGGGTCTTTTGGGTTGCTAGCTGGGCTACTTGAGCCGCCAGCCCCCGAGACCTGTATATACTCAACATTCTTAATGATACGGAAATACTGATGCCACGTGGATACTACTTACTTGTAATCGGGCTGTAACGAAATAGGACTTGATAACCATCTCTTTATTGCTGCGAGAAAGTTTGGATCAGCAGGCCGCCTCATTAAAAACCTTCCAGTCCCCTTAGGTACCCTGGGTAGGAAAAGAGCGCGTCTGAAACCTGCTGCCCGTTACATTGTTTAGTTCTTCGTGGACACCGGTCCCGAACTGGCGTGACCGGTGCACATTCTCCACACGTTAGACTTTTTCATGACGAGTACCGGGTTTGCTAGCGAACCCGGGTAAGGTGTTTCCATGACATGGCCGGTTGTGAGTGGTCGTGCAGCTTCTTCTTCTGTGGAGGATTGTTTGGAGGGGTCATCCTTGACAAAAGCCACCATTTTAGCATCTTGTGTTACCTTGGATTTTGCTCGTTCGCCTTAAGTACTCGGCCTTTTTGATGTGGCTCTACCCTCCGGGTCTGCTTGAGACCGGTACTGCTTGAGTTCTTCTTTTCTACAGGCCTGCTCGGCCATTGCTGCATCTCCTTCGTCGCATTCAGCTGCTATGTCTCGGTTTCCATGTATGGTAATGTTCTTCTTGGGACCCGGGATTTTTAGCTGTAGATATACGTAACACGGCCTAGCCATGAATTTGGCGTAAGCCGGCCTTCCAAATAACGCGTGATAAGGGCTGCGCAATTTGACTACCTCAAAGGTAAGCCACTCAATTCGATAGTTATCCTTTGACTCTCCAAAGGCTACCTCCAATGCGATTTTTCCCTCGGGGCATGCCGAATGACCCGGCACTATCCCATGAAAAACTGTTGAGCTTTTTTGCAGCTGAGATTCCTTGAGACCCATGCGTAGGAAGGTTTCCCAATACAGTATATTGATGCTGCTTCCACCATCCATTAAAACCTTTTTCAGTTCGTACCCATTGACTTGCGGTGCGACTACTAGTGCCAAGACTCCTGGGTGCTCCACTCTTTCTGGGTGATCCCTTCTGCTCCATGTTACCTCCTGTTCTGACCATCTCAAGTACCTCGGGACAGCTAACGAAACTGAGTTGACCGCTTGCTTCAGTATCTTTTTGTCCTTGTTAGAGCCTCCTGTGGTATGCACATGATACTGACCCAATTGTTTGGGGTTAGCCTGGAAACCTCCTGCCCCCCTTGGTTATTACCTTAATTTCCAGCCGCCGGATTACCGGCTGGGGGTGGGCCGTTGCCCGGGTTTGCCCCTGGACCCGGTCCTCCTCCCCGTCCTGCACCTCGCATAGCTCTGTGCACTTCCTCATTCTTCCATCTTTGTAAATCGGCGCACTGTTCTAGGGAGTGGTTAGCTGGCCTGCCATTCCTGCTGTGCTTCGGGCATGCCATCCTGAATATGTCCCAATTGTTACCCGGCCTTGGCGGACCTTGATAGTTTCCTCCATTGTGGTTACCTCCGTTGAAATATCCTTCTGCTCTGGGCCTCGAAGTCCCGGCTTCTGTGTTGGCGACAAACTCGGAGCCTCCTTCGAACGGGCGCTTGTTCTGGCTATTTCCGTTATTACCTGATGCTGATCCATTGCCGGTTCTTCCGTTATTGCTTGTGTTTGCTTTTACCTTCTTGTCATCAGCTTCCTCTTCTGTAGTATCTGTCGCAGCGTGTTTGTTGCACGCATCCATCAATTATCCCATTGTAACTTCCGACGCATTTCGACTAGACTTCATGCGAGTTAACTTTTGCACTAAAGGTATATACTTCCATGTTTTTGCCATGGCCTGTAGTGCATCCTTGGGCTGGATATCCGTGGATGAGTGAAGTATCTCCATAACCCGGCGCACCCAACTACGCGCCGATTCTCCCTTCTTCTGGACGCATCGCTCTAGATCATCAATAGTGAATAATTTCCTGCAGGTCCCGTGAAAGTGCTTGACAAACGCGGTCTTCAATTCCTCCCAGGACTTGATCGATCCTTCCGGCAAATTGGTGAACCACAACTTTGCTGCTCCTTCCGACATCATCAGGTACATGAACTTGGCTTGGAGGTTCTCGGACGCGTTGCGAATTGACATTGCCATCTCGTAACTGCTTAGCCATGTTTCGGGATCCTTAGTTGGCTCATAATTCACTACTTTCCCTGGCTCTTTGAATTTTTCCGGGTAAGGTTCAGCTCTGATACTGTCCGAGAGACACTTAGGCCCCGCAAGAACGGTTGAGGCCGGCCTTGCTCTAGAAACGTGTGATACCGCGGGGGGCGCGGCTGGGCGCGATGCTGCGGGAAGTCCATGTGCTGCAGACCCGGCCGCGGCCCTCCGAGCCCTAGAACTGTCCACGACGGCCTGTGCTGCTGATGCTGCCTGAGCGCGGGGAGGAGGCGGCATTTGCTGCTGCTCTTCCCTCCGTCGCGCTGAACTTGTTTGGATATTCCCTTGCTGTTGACTGACGTATGGCGTCCCGTGCATACCGCTTCTGTGATCCGGATAATTGGCTTGCTGTGCCACCGCAGTGTGCAACAGATCGATGGCTTGCCGAGTCTTCTCTGCATGGGGCGACTCTCCCACAGGGATTTGATTCAACGCGAGTGTCGCTGCATATACATTGTCCATGGGGTTATTGTAGTGGCCGGCTGGTGTGCGGAATCGTGATGGTGGCGGTGGTGGTAGATCGTTGCCGGTTGTGACTCTAGTTT
Source organism: Alopecurus myosuroides (assembly GCA_028641055.1). Lineage (NCBI taxonomy): Eukaryota > Viridiplantae > Streptophyta > Magnoliopsida > Poales > Poaceae > Alopecurus > Alopecurus myosuroides. The sequence continues at coordinate 240,794,634 of CM054061.1, forward strand.
GTGGTGGGGGTAACCCGGTCCGCTCATTCGCCGGATGTGTCGCTGCTGTCACCTGTTGGGGTGCGGTTCCCTGGTTCACCACTGGTATCGGCTGGTCCTGAGGTGTAACAAATAAATTAGCCGGATTAATAACCCCGCCCATTGCTGGTAACCTGGTGTGGTGCCTTTGATGTATTCTAGACGTTTCCTCTCGGAGCCGGGTTTCCAACGCATCTAGCTCACGCTGCCGCGTGGCCATCCCTTGCTTTTCTGCCTCTACCTGCCTTCTTTGCTGTTCCAGCGCACGACGAGCCACATCCAGATCCCTGACGCGTTCCGCTGCGTTTTCCGGAGTGATAACCGTTGCGAGAACCGTGGGGTCTAGAATCAGATTATTATCGAATAAGGCCGGGTGGCGCGGGTTCGAAGGACCCGCGCCTGGTGTCCGGTTTTCTAAGAATCCGAACGTATTTGCATGCAACTCTTCATCCGCTGCTCTGCTGGTTACTGATGCCGACTCTCCATCAACCCGGGCCAAGACCGGGTCTCCGTTAGCCGCGCCCTGTCGCTGGGCCACTGCCTGAGCCGCCCCGACTGATGCCGCGGTTGCGTTTCCTTGGTTGAGATTGGCCGCGGGGGCCGCATAGACTGCAACTCGGCGTACAATATCCGGTGTAAGTTCATGCTGTTCTTCCTCACCGTTCTCCTCATACCGGTTTTCCAGTAGATCCAGGATAGACCCGGTATCATCTTCTCTTTCGGCCCGGTCGCGTGGGGTCCATGCCGGCTCCTCCGGCTGTTCCCACTCCGCGATGGGTTCTTCTGCCGGATGTGTCGTTCCAATCGATTCTTCATCATCTGATCGGATAGACGTGGCTTTTCCTGGCATAGAATCAGATCCAACGTTGTCAGGGATCGAATTGGAAGCACATACCATACCAATGAAGACGCTGATCCGGCCGATTGTCACGACGGATCCGGTTTCGAGGTGATCCGACTCCGGCCCTCAGCCGGAATCGTCCACCATCTTTTCTCCTTCGTGGTCGATGTAGATTTCGCCGATGACAAGATTCTCCATGCCCTTCCGAGCTTCTCCCGTGATGTAAACACCTTTGGACGCAGGCCCCACGGTGGGCGCCAACTGTCGTGGGATAATCACGGCAGACGTTACCGGGGGTAACTGATCTTGGGGCAAGACGACACAGGTGTTTGGGAGAGGGTTTAGCTCAGAGGAAAACATGGTGCGATTCAATCTGGTAGCCGGCAATCAAAGTCGCCGAGTCTCCGATCTCGATATAACAACTCAACTCTAGGATTACACTAGATGCTCGATACCAAGCGCTATATCTAGGGTTCTTAGATCTCTGTCTAAAACTAGACCTGGGGGTCGGTTTATGAAGCACCCGTACCCCCTGGCTTATTCCCCAAGGCGCATCCTGGATCCTACCCGGACACGGCGCACAAACCCTAGCTTTCCTTTACAATAACCCACAATCCGGGTTGCTGGGCCTACAAACTTGGGCCTCCACAAGCTTCCCTATCCTTAGCCGGATCCTGCGCACCGTCCTTTGGGCCGGGTTACTCCTTGGAGTTTGGCCTACCGGGTTACCATCCCCCCGTCAGCTCCCCCTTGGTTATTACCTTGATTTCCAGCCGCTGGGTTACCGGCTGGGGGTGGGCCGTTGCCCGGGTTTCCCCCTGGACCCGGTCCTCCTCCCCGTCCTGCACCTCGCATAGCTCTGTTCACTTCCTCATTTTTCCATCTTTGTAAGTCGGCGCACTGCTCCAAGGAGTGGTTAGCTGGCCTGCCATTCCTGCTGTGCTTCGGGCATGCCATTCTGAATATGTCCCAATTGTTACTCGGCCTTGGTGGTCCTTGATAGTTTCCTCCATTGTGATTACCTCCGTTGAAATTTCCTTCTGCTCTGGGTCTCGAAGACCCGGCCTCTGTGTTGGCGACAAACTCGGAGCCTCCTTCAAACTGGCGCTTGTTCTGGCTATTTCCGTTATTACCCGGTGCTGATCCATTGCCGGTTCTTCCGCTATTACTTGTGTTTGCTTTTACCTTCTTGTCATCAACTTCCTCCTCTGTAGTATCTGTCGCAGCGTGTTTGTTGCACGCATCCATCAATTCTCCCATTGTAACCTCCGACGCATTTCGACTTGATTTCATGCGAGTTAACTTTTGCACTAAAGGTATATACTTGCATGTTTTTGCCATAGCTTGTAGTGCATCCTTGGGCTGAATATCTGTGGACGAGTGAAGTATCTCCATAACCCGGCGCACCCAACTGCGTGCCGAATCTCCCTTCTTCTGGACGCATCGCTCTAGATCATCAATAGTGAACAATTTTCTGCACGTCCCATGAAAGTGCTTGACAAACGCGGTCTTCAATTCCTCCCAGGACTTGATCGATCCTTCCGGCAAATTGGTGAACCACAACTTTGCTGCTCCTTCTGACATCATCCGGTACATGAACTTGGCTTGGAGATTCTCGGATGCGTTGCGAATCGACATTGCCATCTCATAACTGCTTAGCCATGTTTCTGGATCCATAGTTGGCTCGTAATTCACTACTTTTCCTGGCTCTTTGAATTTTTCCGGGTAAGGTTCAGCTCTGATATTGTCCGAGAGACACTTGGGTCCTGCAAGAATGGTCGAGGCCGGCCTTGCTCGAGAAACGTGTGATCCAGCGGGGGGCGCGGCTGGGGGCGGCGCTGTGGGTAGTCTATGCACTGCAGACCCGGCCGCGGCCCTCCGAGCCCTGGAACTGTCCACAACAGCCTGTGCTGCTGATGCTGCCTGAACGCGGGGAGGAGGCGGCATTTGCTACTGCTCTTCCCTCCGCCGTGCTGAACTTGTTTGGATATTCCCTTGTTGCTGACTGGCGTATGGCGTCCCGTGCATCCCACTTCTATGATCCGGATAATTGGCTTGCTGCGCCACCGCAGTGTGCAACAGATCGATTGCTTGCCGGGTCTTCTCTGCATGGGGTGACTCTCCCACGGGGATTTGATTTAATGCGAGTGTTGCCGCATACACGTTGTCCATGGGATTGTTGTAGTGACCCGCTGATGTGCGAAATCGTGATGGTGGTGGTGGTGGTAGATCGTTGCCGGTTGTGACTCTAGTCTGTGGTAGGGGTAACCCGGCCCGCTCACTTGCCGGATGTGCCCCTGCTGTTGCCGGTTGGGGTGCGGTTCCCTGGTTTACCACTGGTATCGGCTGATCCTGAGGTGTGATAAATAAAGCAGCCGGATTAATAACCCCACCCGTTGCTGGTAACCTAGTTTGATGCCTTTGATGTACTCTAGATGTTTCCTCTCGGAGCCGAGTTTCCAACGCATCCAGCTCACGTTGCCGTGTGGCCATCCCTTGCCTTTCCGCTTCTACTTGCCTTCTTTGCTGTTCCAACGCACGACGAGCCACATCCAGATCCCTGACACGTTCTGCTGCGTTTTCTGGAGTGATAACCGTAGCAAGAACCGTGGGGTCTAGGATCAAATTATTATCGAATAAGGCCGGGTTACGCGGATTCGAAGGACCCGCCCCTGGTGTCCGGTTTCCCAGGAATCCGAACGTATTTGCGTGCAACTCCTCGTCTGCTGCACGGCTGGTCACTGATGCCGATTCTCCATCAACCCGAGCCAGAACCGGGTCTCCGTTAGCCGCGCCCTGCTGCTGGGCCAATGCCTGAGCCGCCCCGACTGTTGCCGCGGTTGCGTTTTCTTGGTTGAGATTGGCCGCGAGAGCCGTATAGACCGCAACTCGGCGTACGATACTTGGTGTAAATTCATGCTGTTCTTCTTCGCCGTTATTCTCCTCATACCGGTTCTCTAGCAGATCCAGGATAGACTCGGTATCATCCTCTCTCTCGACCCGGTCGCGCGGGGTCCATGCCGGCTCCTCCGGCTGTTCCCACTTCGCGATGGGTTCTTCCGCCGGGTATGTCGTTCCAATCGATTCTTCATCATCTGATCGGATAGAAGTGGCTTCCCCTGACACAGAATCAGATCCAAAATTGTCAGGGATCGAACCGGAAGTACATACCATACCAATGAAGACGCTGATCCGGCCGATCGTCACGACGGATCCGGATTCGATGTGATCCGATTCTGGCCCCCAGCCGAAATCATCCACCGTCTTTTCTCCTTTATGGTCGATGTAGATCTCGCCGACGACAAGGTTCTCCATGTTCTTCCGAGCTTCTCCCGTGATGTAAACACCTTTGGACGCAGGCCCCACGGTGGGCGCCAACTGTCGTGGGATTATCACGGCAGACGTTACCGGGGGTAACTGATCTTGGGGCAAGACGACACAGGCGTTTGGGAGAGGGTTTAGCTCAGAGGAAAACATGGTGGAAATCGATCTGGTAGCCGGCAATCAAAGTCGCCGAGTCTCCGATCGTGATATAATAACTCAATCCTGGGGTTACACTGGATGCTCGATATCAAGCGGTATTGCTAGGGTTCTTGGATCTCTGTCTAAACTAGACCTAGGGGCCGGTTTATAAAGCACCCGTACCCCCCTGGCCCGCTCTCCAAGGCGCAACTTGAATCCTATCCGGACACCGCTTACAAACCCTAACTTTCCTTACCGTAACCCGCAATCCGGGTTACGAGGCCTACAAACTTTGGGCCTTCCAGAAGCTTCATTATCCTTAGCCGGATCTTGCGCCGTGTCCCTTGGGCCGGGTTACACCTTGGAGTTGGCCTACCGGGTTATTATCCCCCCATCAAGAAGGAAGAGAAATACTGGAAGAAATCCATGCCGGAGATTGCGGACATCATGCTCAATCAAAAAGCATTGTTAAGAAAGCATTCCGAGCGGGGTTTTTCTGGCTAACAGCCAAGGCAGACGCTGAGCACATAGTTAATACATGTGCAGGGTGTCAATATTACGCCAAACAGACTAATTTGCCGGCCCAAGCTCTTAAAACTATCCCCATTACGTGGCCGTTTGCGGTCTGGGGGCTAGATATGATGGGACCGTTCAAAACTGCAAGAGGCGGACTTACTCATTTGCTAGTAGCAGTGGATAAGTACACCAAATGGGTGGAGGCCAAACCCATCAAAAAGCTTGATGGTACAACTGCTAGAAATTTCATCATCGACTTGGTGATGAGATACGGTGTGCCACACAGCATAATAACCGACAACGGGACAAATTTCTCCATCGGAGAGTTGGCAAGATATTGCCGACAAACGGGAATTCGCCTAGATCTAGCATCTGTGGCACACCCGCAATCCAATGGACAGGTTGAGCGAATGAATAGCTCAATCCTGCAAGGAATACGCCCAAGACTCGAAACTCCTCTTCACAGAGCGGCCGGAGCATGGGTAGAAGAGCTACCTTCCGTGATTTGGAGTATAAGAACGACGCCAATAGGTCGACTGGGCAAACCCCGTTTTTCCTAGTTTACGGCGCGGAAGCTATTCTTCCAACAGATATGATCCATGATAGTCCAAGAGTGCAAGATTTCGACGAATTAGATGCCGAAGAAGCACGACAGGATGCCGTTGATCTCCTAGAAGAGGAACGAGAGCTTGTGCTTCAAAGATCCGCCATTTACCAGCAAGGTTTGCGACGTTACCATAGTCGGAAAATCAGGCATCGCTCTTTTAAAGAAGGTGACCTAGTGCTGAGGTTGGTGCAGCAAAGGAAGCATAAATTAGCCCCAGTATGGGAAGGGCCATTTGTCATAAGTAAAGCCATGAAAAATGGATCGTACTATCTTGTTGACATTCGAGATACGGAAGATGATCCCGAGAAACCGAATCGCAAAAGAAAGAGAAAGATAGATGATGAGCTAGGAGAGACAAAAAGGCCTTGGAGCATCCAGCAGTTACGTCCCTTCTATACTTAGTTCAATATCTATGTAAACATCTTTTGAGATCATGAAATAAAATCATTGGAATTCTGATATCCATGTTTTTTACAAGTTCACTATAGTACAAAGCATGATTCCACCTTATCTATTTCCCAGTGATCTTACAAAATACTCAATGTTAACCCGAATTGTGCCTGCGTGCTCGGCGTTAAAAAACTGAATGATTTCAGCCTGCTAATGGCTAAAGGAAACTCGGATTGTGCCTGCGTGCCCAAATTTCAAGAAAGTTCCTTAAAACTCTCTAAGCATTATCTGATCGAATGTGTGTCGGGTCACTGAAACTAGTTTGTAAAAAATTGTCTTTAGTATGATCCATGTTTCTGAGTTCGAACAATTGGTTATATCCAATTACTCAGCATGATGCTACTGAGCCATTTTTTTCAAAACGCTAAAGACAGTTAAAACACATATGCCAGAGAACTTAGAAGATAAAGGAATAATTAAACCCGACAATCTTGCAAGGAATTTCATAATTCAAAGCTGCAAAAGGCGGAGTTCTTGTTTCGACAAACGAAATAGAAGCGTTACAATATGAATTACATTGTAAAAATAGCGCTCCTATTATACAAATCCACCATCCAGGTTAAGTGCAGTCCTTCAAACATCCGAGTCTTCCTCGCTGCTTTCATCTTCGGGGACTGCGGGAACCTGTTCTTCTGGATAAGTGACAGAAATGTTAACCATGGAAGCAATCTTGGTGGCGTGACCTTTGACTTCATCAAAGATGGCGGTTCGCTGATTTTCTGTATACCCTTGAGGGACACCAGATGCCACGCGCCAAGATTTCGCATCAGGATAATGCAGACGCATAAGGCCTAAGGCCATGCGCGCACCACCTCGTGCAGCGGAGCATAGGATGGATTCCTTTGATCCCGCAACTTCCATGATGGCACCCGGAAGTTTGTAAACTTCCGAGAATTCTATAGTACTTGTGGGAAGGAATTTGTTAATCAATTGCATTCCTGCATTTCTGATTGCATTCCATACCTCCCCAAAAGCTCGGATTTTCTCAATCCAAGAAATTCCTGGAATATTCCCTGTTTTGAGGACAAAAGCAACCAAAAAAGGTTAAGCCGCAAAATACGGAAAATAAGACATGGAGAAATTGGTAAAAGGAACTAACTTACCAAGAACCTTATCAATTTCGGTGCCTTCTTTCATGCGTGGGAATAGCATACTTTCCAAATCATGGATAATAGATTTATCTTCCGCCGCTTGCAAAGAAGCCTTGGATTGAGCAATCCCAAGGGCCAGATTACTGGCTTCCAGGTCTTCTTGAACTTTCATAAGCTCCTTGCGAAGGCTCGAGTTTTCTGCACGGAGCCGAGATGCATTGATAGCGTCCTTCGCTACCTCTTTGGCTTTAGCTAAAGCAGCTAGAGGACACGAAAAACATTTCGAGTTTATGAAAATTCGGGAAAAATGTTATCCGGACAAAAACTGCAGAGAATAAATACCTGTTGTTTCAGATAATTGTAGCTGAGATGACGCCAGCTTGTTGCTTTTCAACTCAATAATAGATTGAAGGGTTTTTACTTCTCTATTCTTGAGATTAAGCTTCTTAAAAACTTCCAAGTTTATGGCATCTGCGGAATGCTGAACACGGAAATGAAAGCCAAATGCTTAAGTATGAACAAGCATACAAAGAAACATTAAGAAGAATTCAGGTTTTCAACTTAATGCTTGGGGGCTAGAAGTATCACCTGGCTCATTTCTCGCAAGTCGGCCAAGGTCTCGTTGAATTCTTTGGCATATTCCGAGAAAAGAATCCCAACGTGATGAAGGCCATCTTGTATGACCTGGCGAGGGGAGAATATAATATCATTGCGAACAACTAATCCGCCTTGTGGCCAAGGACGAATTAGAGGGGCAGGAGCGAAGAATTTTTTAGCCTCCGGACGAATATATCCAAGGTCGTCGAACGGTTCTTCCTTTATCCGGATGTTACTGTCCAAATTGGAGATGGGTTCGTTTCCAACAGATGACCGGAGATTTCCACCCGTCTGTGTTTCCGTTCTACCCCTCAGGCCCATGGCCGCAGAAGAAGATTCTTCTTTGATAACAGTCTTATGTTTCTTCAGCTTCTTTGTCTTCAGAGGAGTTGGGGCAAGACTGAACACTACTAGGAAAACAGCTATAGGAGTGATGATAGCCGTGACGCACCGGCAATATGGCGCGTCACGCCTAATAGTCGTGGCGCACCACTGTTTTGTTCGTCGCACCTATAGCCTTAGCCGCGGCGCACCAAACGGAAGGCGCGTCGCGCCTATATGTGGGGCCGGGGCGGCGAGCCTCGGAGGCATACCGGCGACGCAGCGCGTCCTTGGTGCGTCACGGCTATTTTGTATAGGGGCGGCGCACGCGAGTGTGGTGCGCCACGGGTTAGACAAGCGTGACGCACCGTGGCGTGGTGCGCCACGACTATGGGGAGTACGGGTATAGCTAGGCCGCGTTCCCCCGGCCCTCTCTTCTCCTTTTCTCTCCACCACGCGCGCGCCTCTCTCTTCTCCTTCCTCTCGTCGCCCGTCGCCGCCGCCACCTCCCATCGCTCGATCTCCCTCCCTCTCCAGCGCCCACCGCCTCCTCCCATCGCCCACCTCCCATCGTCCTAGCCGCCCACCGCCCAGCGCCGCGCATCTCGATCTGAGGAGGAGGCCGGAGCCGTCGATCCGGTTCGTCCACGACAAGGCGGAGGAGGAGGCAGTCACGCTGCTGCCGTCTGGTTCGTCCTCGACGCCGGCCATCTTCTTCCCCTACTTCCCCAGGTAAGCCCCGGAATCGGATTCAAGTTTAGGTCAACTGCTCAATCACAGGATCCACACTCAGATTCCTGTCACTGGAAGGTTGCTTTACGCGAGATGCAGTCCAGTCCACACACAAGAATGAATGTGGTGTGTATACAAGGAAATGCAATGGAAATTGCTGCACCCAGGCCAAGCAGGAGAATTTATGCCGTCAAGAAGCATATGCAGACTTCTTTCAATGCCACATGCATCTCCCGTCAGTTATTTCACTTCCATAGCTAGACGAATTCAGTTCCACGGAGGTCTACCATAGCTAGACGAATTATATATTGACGTAGTAGGAACTAAAAATTCTCTAAACTTTGGCCTCGGTAGGTTTCAGAACCTTAAAAGTATATTATCCTCTCTCGAGTTGACTTTGCATTTAGAAGTTTGTATATTTGCTTCATAGATTTCCCTGCTGCCGTGTCCATAGATTGCCATAGAATTCCCTGCTCCTGCTGCTGCTGCTCCTGCTTATGAAGCCAGGCCTTGCCTTCCTCCTCCTCCTGCTGCTGGGCACCTTGCCTTCCTCCTGCTGCTGGGCTTGCTCCGCAAAGCACAGTTTGTTGGTACTTTCTCAGTGAATAACTCCAACAAGAAATAGAGTCTAGGATGTTATTGTTGGTTTCTCAGCGACGATCTTAATGGAGGCAAAATAGTTCATCAGACCTGTGTGAGAGTTCGGGCTGATCGAGGAAAAACAGCAAGAAAAATAAGTTGCTTCAGTCTGTTGCTGTTGGTTTGTAGTCAGTCTCATTCTTATATGTTTATGCCATGTAATGGAAGAACCCTTGTTGCAAGAAATGTATGGTTTGAGATATTGGGCATACTGACTTCTTCTGTTTTAGAAACATATTGTGCATCATAATGGAAAAAATAGTTCCTTGTTCACTGAGCATACATCTTCACTAGCTATGCAAAATATCAAACTGACAGTGATGTATTTGAGTATTGACCGGGGCTCTGAAACACATCTTCTCTCACGTCTCTTTTGTGTGGACAACAAATTCAACGCACCTAGTAATGTGGACGTGAGCTCGTTATCCTTTTATGATGATAGTGATCCAATCGACTGGTCCAATTCTCACATGCTGACATCTGTTAATCTCTTGTTGGTATGATCCAATTATTCCTGCTTATGCATTTCTATTGATGCTAATTTAGGGCATCAATTAATGATTCCATAAACAATTAACCCTTTGCTAACTACTGATTATGATTACTTTTTTTTTATCTCACACACAGTTAAAAAACAATCTATTCAGCGGACGAACCAACCCTGGGATGTATACTAGTCATGTTGTACTGCTACTGATTTAGTTTTAAAGTTGACTGATGCAAGTTTGCGTCCAATAGGAAATCGTCAAGAATGAATCAATTTTTGACCGATGCAAGTTTTCTGTTGATGCAATGTATAACAGCACAAGTGGCAAGCATTGTGTGCTCATGTGGGAATAGTAGATATGGGTGGCAAATTGCCAAGAACTGAAGTTGTAGAGCACATGGCCAGTGATAGTATTCATTTCTCTCGTAATGTTGTATGCTTTTTTAGCCTTGCTGATTAGAGGGTTTGTGTGAACTTGAGTAATGTAATATTTGAGCAATTGTGTCCACTGGGGATATGAATAATGTTCAATATATGTGTACACATTTGTGTCAGTGACTTCAGCAAAATATTCCCAAGTACTTGTGATAGCTATGCTCCTCTAACCTCTATGTGTAATTTCTTAATTTAATAGAACATGGCTTGCGAAGTATGTCGGTCCCGATGTGCCGAAGGACGATTCACTGGGGCTTCTTTTATGCTTCAACTCCACGACGGTGACGTTGATTCGTTGGTAATTAACAATTCTTTTTATGTTAACTTGTTCTTTCGTTTTACTATCTAGCTTGAGACTTGTGTTTATTAACAAAATATTCTTTATATTTCTTTTTTAGATTCTACCATGCAATATTCGCGAAGAATTCAACGAGTTAGTTGGCAGTAACGTGAATTTCAATCTTCACGGGACCACCTACATTCTTCGAGTGAAAAAAGAAAGAACGAAGACCTACTTCTGCAGGCAAGCATTGCAGGTTCTCATCGCCACGTACAATTTAAGCGGAGCTGATTACATTCACTTCTCTATGGAAGGACCGCAACCTCGCATCAAAATTGTGTATATGGGCGGGATTGCGAGCGAGGATGGCGGGAGTGAGGAGGAAACTGAGAACACCGAGGATATGGACACTGAGGATGATATGGACGAGGAGGACCCATGGAAACATGTGGTGGTTGCTCAAAGAGCAAATCTTAGCGAGTTTGAGAAGGACTGTGTCCTTCAGAAACTTGCCCAGATAGATAGCTACATCGGGTCCCCTTTCGTGCATCGCATCACCAACACTAACATCTCCAATGGACATGTCATGGTATGTTTCTTAACACTTTCTTATTCGTATAGTTGCTTATGTTCTTAACACTTTCTTATCCGGTATTTGACATTGTGCTTTTATTCTTTCTTGGAATTGTGTGTTGTAGAAAATACCTTTGGCGGTAGCGGACAGTGCTGGCATGGAGCATATGGGTACCATTGGAGTACGCCGTGGAGAATCAGGACCTGTCACCGTAGTTCCGATTACCAGGGATAACGCTGATGGTCGGGTCATCCTCAACTCTCAAGCATGGAGGCAGTTCCATTCCGCAAGAGGTGGTATGGAGGTTGGCCGAGCTATTCTGATCACCATGAGGGATAGTGACATCGCCAACTTGGACATGATGATGGTGATCGACTACATCCGCGCCCGCTAGATAGATTATGTGGTGATGATCGAAAATATGTAATATGGTTGTTTTCGAGACTAACTACTGGATTTATTAGTAGTATATATGTTTGTTTTCTAGACTATGTAATATTTCTGCTATGAAAATTTATTCTATCAATTGCATACCTGTGTTTGAGCTATTGATATTCTTCTGTATTTTGTGTACTGACATACTTCTGTATTTGAGCTGTATATACCTGTATAAATACGGTACTGCCTTTTTTAAAAAATACAGCATAGAATAGCCGTGACGCACCTGTATTCATAGCCGTGGCGCACCTCTGGAGTTAGGCGTGACGCGCCCAAAAGTAGCCGCGGCGCACCTAGCCCGTGCGTCACGGGTAATAATAGGCGCGGCGCACCAGCTCGGTGCGTCACGGCTAAACCCATAGGCGCGGCGTGATAGCCATGACGCGCCCAGGTGCGTCACGGGTAAGCAAAATGGTGCGTCACGGGTAAGCTTTTCCCTAGTAGTGGAAAGAAGAATATCCAAGAGTTAAAAATCTCGAAGAACTGAAGGAGAATGACGATTAGGGAGGCTCCAGTAAAATACCTGGATGTGGCAATAGGAATTCCATCAACAGTCACCGTATTGCCAAAAGTCGCCTGTTTTTTACGTTTCCGATCATTATAAAAGCTAGCATGTAATTCGCTAAGCTCGATGTCGGAAGCAAGATCAGCTCCTTCAAGTTCATTGAACTAGGAAAGAATTCACGTTATGTCGAAAGTCAGAAAAAGAAGCCAATTTGAAGAAAACTGGAAGCAAGGAAAGTATAAATACCTTAGGGGCCAGATTCTCCACGTGATAAATTGCCAGATTTTCTTCAATCTGACTGCTGGTGGCGACCAGTTGGTGAAGTCGTTTTATAAAATCATTTTTGGTATAAGCCTTATCTGTTCCTCTCATGCTATCTTCTGGTCCTTGGTATTCGCAAAGGAGCCGGGAACGAAAAGAGAGAGGTTGGATACGACGTCCGAACCAGCACAAAACGGTATCCTTCCCAGTCAAAGAAGGCTGAGAGGAAGTAAGTTTGGCGATGCGCCGCTTTATCTTCATCAGGTTTTCTGGCAAATTTTCTACTGCTGCAACTGTCCAACTCTCGCGAGGAGTAGCGGCAGAATTAACAAATGGAGGAACCCCGGTTTCTTTGCCTGGGAATGGAATGTCCTGATGATAAAAGAAAGAACCTAGCCAAGATTGGACAGGTTCCGGCATTTTTATCTTTGGATACCAGTCCTCTCTAAATTTCCGGAGGGTGAAAGATATAGTTCCACAGATAGGCGAAATACCATCTGTGATGTTATGTTTTACCTCAAAACAATATTGCCAGAAATCTAGATTAGGGGTTATCCCGAGATATCCTTCGAAAAGGGCTTGGAAACTAGCTAAATAGAGGATGGAATTCGGAGAGAGGTTATGTGGTTGAACGCCATAAAAGTTAAGGATGTCTAGAAAAAAGGCGGAAGGAGGGAAACCCATACCTCTCGCGATATGAGAGGTAAGGAGGACGTGTTCTCCGTCTTTTGGCTTGGGCTCGGGTTCACCTTCTGAGTTCCGCCATTTGCCTTTAACTATTAATCCCTCCTTTGACATCCGCCGAAGAAGGACGAGAGGAGTATTGCTCGGACTCCAGTTGCCGACAAACTCTGTTTCTTCGTTGGCTCCGGTAGCGAAGTGCTCATCGTCACGGGATAAGATCTTGTCCTCCGCCGTTTCGGGAGCAAATGGTGGGGAGGGTGCGGAGCTTGAGCCCGCAGCGTTCGCGGCGGCGGAAAGATCTTCTCCGCCCACCGCAGAAGTCGCGGTATTTTCCGGCTCGGCGCCGGCGTGCTTTGGGGACCCGAGCTGCGGATCCAGATCGTTGATTATGTCGTCGACGGTGAGCGCGGCGGAGAGAGTGGGAGTCGACGGTGAGGTTGCCATTTGGTGGCGGCGCGATCGGGATGGTTCTTCGCTCGGGAGCTTGTGCGCAGCAATGGCGTGACAGTGAGAGTGCGGAAGGTTTTTGACGAGGACGAAGACGGCTATTTATAGCCAGAAATCCGTCAAGATACGTGCCAACGGCTATTTTGACCGTTGGATGATCAACGCGTGTCACTCGCCGAAAAATCCGGGAAATGAAACGACAGGGTAATGATGGTTATCTCCTCGTTTCCTGCGAGAATCTGTCAGAGATATGTTTCTGGGTTTTCCGAGTAAAACCCAAACGTCCCTTACGTCAGCATGATTAAGTGCGCTGATGTAAGAAGTTCCTTCTCCACGAAGGATCGTGAGAGAAAAGCCGGATTTTCAGGATTCCGAGTTTCACGTTACCATCTCTTTCAAAAGAAGAAGAATAAGAAGAATCAAGACTGCTGATTGAAATTTCTCGGACAAAGCACATTTGGTGGAAGACGGCAAATCAGAGTTTTAATCCTTCTTGGGGGCTACTGTCGGATATCTACCGTATAGGGGTATATAAGATGGTAGTCAAAGTGCCTGGTTACCAGGGTGGCCCAAGTGGTAGTGGGCTATGGTCCATTGGGCGGCCCAGTAACTCGACGCACAGAAGCCGGATTCTAGAAGAACCCGGATCACGGCCCATGTGATCTGGCTTGGAGGAGAAGACGGATTCCTTACTTTCCAAGTTATAGTTACCGTAGTCTTCTAGGTTTCCTATTCTGTAAGCCCTAATCCGGCTATTATATAAAGCCGGACGGGAGAAAAACAAACCAACGAATAACAGAGAAGATATAGACCAACTCGCCGAGAAGTTGATCCTCTGCGAGTAGCTAGATCCAAAACCTCACATTGTAATCCTGTTTCCAGGCTTTAGTCCTGATTAGTGAGAAGTGCAGGAGTAGGCACGTCGTACTGTCGCGACGTACCGAACCTGGGTAAATCTTGTGTTTACTGTCTACCACGCGATCCCGTTACCCCACGTCTCTACCGTAGTCTCATGGCACCCCCGTCTATGAAAACTACTACGATTTCTCGACAATAGAAATGGGGTTGAAAAGTGTATGTGATAGCTATAAAAAGAAAAGGAAAAATCATGTTTTTCCCTAGGGGTTTCAAATTCAAATCTTGTTTTCTTTCTTGGGTGATCAAATACCAAGTTCAACAAGTTTGAAGAGTGCCAAAAACAATAATATAACCATCCTCTCTTTATTTCACAAAGGAGACATCATATTTACATAAGGAGTTTAAAACTCAGAAAAACAGCAGGATCAACTGAAAGTTTTTGTTGGTCCCTAATTCTATGTTTTTCTCCTTACAACCTTGTCTCCAAAAAGAGGATGTGACAATTTGTCGGTTGCCCTCATCTTGTCGTCCGGGCCAGCACAGAACGGTATCTGTGCCAGTGAGAGGAGTGGCAGAAACAAGTTTGGCGATTCGCCTCTTGATCCTCATCAGATCTGGAGGCAGAGTTTGGACCGCGTCCACTGCCCAATTGTCTTGGGGAGTGGCCGCGGAATTGACGAAAGGAGGAATGCCCGTTTCCTTTCCAGGAAATGGGACATCCGAGTGATAGAAGAAGGAACCTGTCCAAAATTTGACGGATTCCGAGGTTTTGATTTCTGGAAACCAATCCTTCCTAAACCTACGGAGGGTAAAGGAGATGGTCTCACATGTTGGAAGGGCGCCTTCGGAGGGATTGCGTTTCACTCCGAAGCAGTATTGCCAGAAATCTAACCTAGGTTCTATTCCTAGATACCCCTTGAACATGGCTTGAAACCCGGCAAGATAAAGAATAGATTTTGGGGCAAGGTTGAGCGGCTGAATCCTATAGTGATCTAGGATTTGGAGAAAGAAGGAGGGTGGTGGAAATCCCATACCTCGATTTATGTGAGAGCTAAGGAGGACCCATTCGCCGGACGCTGGAGACGGCTCGGTGTCGTCTTTGTTGTACCGCCATTTGTCTTTTAAGACAAACCCTTCATTCTCTAGAGCTGGAAGAAGGGACGGGAGCACATTACAGTGACTCCAGTTCCCGACATTTTCTTCGCCTTCTTCTTCACCCCGGCAGCGCCGGAAGCAGCGACCTCCTCGCCGCTGAGAGCGACGTTTTCTTCCACGACTCGGTGAAAGGAGGTGCAGGAGGAACGACGGACGACGACAGCGACACGTTTCTGGCCGCGGGAGGCAGATCCCCGTGATCCGGATCGCTGGCGGTTCCCTCCGACGTGTTTGCAGCGGCGCAGATGGGAGAGTCGATGAGGGGATCAAGGTCGTTGATGATATCATCCAAGTTCACGGCGGCGCTCTCCGAGTCGAAGGCATGGGGAGAGTCTCCGGTGGCCATTTGCGGGCGGCACAGTCGTGAGTTATATCCTCCGATGGTGGTTCCGGGGAAGGTCTCGGGGGGCTAGGCTCTCTGTGTTTTCGTTCTCGTGCTCGGGCTCTAGTTGCAGGTGCTGGGAGCTCGAGGAGGAAGATGGTGCAGAAAGAAATCCGGAGGCCCCGAGGTGGCTATTTATAGCCAGATGCGCGGAGATTAGCTCCAACGGCTATTTTTGACCGTTAGATGATCGATGCGTGTTACGCCCAAAAATTCCAGGAAATGAGGGGACAGGGTGATAATTTCTATCTCCTCGTTTCCCGCAAGAATCTGTCAGAGGATACGTTTCAGGGTTTTGACTGAACCCAAAAGTCCGTCATGTCAGTAGGATTTCATCGCTGACGTCACGAAGTTCCTTCTCCGCGAAGGCTCGTGGAAGAAAAGCCGGACTTTGATAAAAATCCGAGTTTTGAGTTAAGAGATTTTGGGGAAAAGAAGAATCAAGACAAAACGCCAACATTTCTCGGAAGAAATTAGTAATCGACAAAAAGTTGCAGAATGAAGTCTTAATCCTTCTTGGGGGCTACTATCGGATATATACCGATTAGGGGTATGTCCGGCATTGGCCTAAAGAGCCGGATTACCAGGGTGGCCTGTTGGTACTGGATCACGGTCCATTGGGCGGCCCAGTAAGCTGATGTGCAGGAAGCTGGATTTGAAAAGAACCCGGACCACGGCCCAAAGTGGTGCGGCTTGGAGAGGAAGATGGATTCCTTACTTTCCAAGTTAGATACTTTCCGTAGTCTTCTAGGTTTCCTTTCTGTAAGCCCTAATCCGGCTATCTATATAAAGCCGGACGGGAGGGACGTAACAGAGACAATTAGCTAGAACCTAACTCGCCAAGAGGTTGATCCTCACCGAGTTTAGAGAATCCATACTCACATTGTATATTGTATACTTCAGGCTTCAGTCCTGATTTAGTAAGATTGCAGGAGTAGGAACGCCGCCTAGTTGCGTCGTACCGAACCCGAGTAAAACCTGGTGTTCTCGATTGTCGTACTACCATGTCCCCCACGTCTCTACCCGTAGGCTCATGGCACCCCCGTCTATGATCCTTACTACGATGTCTCGACACTCCCTTGCATATATTTGACCTTCCTTCAGAAAGCGCCTTCGTCTTCGTCTTTGGAATCTATGTCTTCAGATTCGGGTTCCAACTCTAACCTTGCTTCTCTAGAAGATAAAACAGACTCGGCTTCCGAGTTCGCCGTCTGGTCGACGAATGTTGGATCTTCCACTTTTTCCGTGGGATCATGGTTTTTTGCTTATCCCACGGGATTTTCGTCTTCCGTGTTTTCAGCGATCTCAGACTTCACCATACCAATAAAGTGGGATATGGTTGTAGGCATCTCCGAGAAGGCAGCAAATCCAGCTGTATTTTGGCGGTATGCAAGTGCGGAAGCTTGATCTTCTCCTATGTATGAATAGCGAAAATCTGAGCAGAATCTGACAATAAAGCCTTCATCTATTGGGCATAGGGCGGGTGGGATAAAATTACTTCCACCATGGAATCCCATAACTTCTGTTGTTAAACTGATAAAAATATTAGTAGATCCAATCGGTAAAACCCAGGCACTTACCAGATGATTCCCTGCCGGCATATACGATCCATTGTCGAGGAAGCGTCCGACATTTCCGTCGAATTGCAGGCTTCCGATAGTAATCGAGCTGCCTATTCCGTCGAGTATTCCCGCTCGAAACGTGACTCCTGGCGCCGCTAGCCCCACGGTGGGCGCCAACTGTCGAGACATCGTAGTAAGATTCATGGACGGGGGTGCCATAAGCCTACTGGTAGAACCGCGAGGGGACGTGATAACACTTCAAACAAGAACACCGAGTTTACCCAGGTTTGGTACGACGCAACTAGGCGACATTCCTACTCCTGCAATCTCACTAAATCGGGCCTGAAGCCTGAAGTATACAAACTACAATGTGAGTATGGTTTCGCTAACTCGGTGAGGATCAACTTCTCGGCGAGTTGGCTTATAGCTAATTCTTGTCTGTTCTTGCTCCCGTCCGACTTTATATTGACAGCCGGATTAGGGCTTACAGAAAGGAAACCTAAAAGACTACGGAAAGTATCTAACTTGGAAAGTAAGGAATCCGTCTTCTCGTCCAAGCCACACAACTTTGGGCCGTGGTCCGGGTTCTTCTAGAATCAGGCTTCCTGCGTGTCAGCTTACTAGGCCGCCCAATGGACTATGTTCCATTCCCTGTGGGCCACCCTGGTAATCCGTCCTTTAGGCCAATGCCAGACATACCCCTAATTGGCATATATCCGACAGTCTCCCACTTGTAATTGGCTATCACTTCGATTCTTGTTAGCAAAGTGAACCATTCTCTCTTGAGCTTGTTTAAAATTTTCCTTTATGGTGTGATTAGCCACTTCTCTGTTCTGGAGCATATCAATAGCACTTTCAGTGAATTGATCAGGTAGGAACATTTCAGCCACTAAAGGAGGTGGAAATTGATGCATGTAAAATGCATAGATGAATTTTGCATATTTTCACATGGTTTTCTATTACATATTGCATCATATAAGGGTATAATTCAATGTTTTATAGTATTTTGGGGTTAAATTACAAAGTCCCCCAACTTTTATGGAATTAACCCTGCCTGTCAGAAACCCCGTTTTCTATATTTTTGACGTTTCAGGGGATAAACTTCCGCGAAATCACCTGAAAATCTGCGGGGGTCATTTTCATGGAAGGAGAAGACTTGCGGGCGAAGGATCCACGAGAATTGGGCAAGGAGGCCCAAAAGAGGACCCTCCACGCGGCCAGATTCCTTGGCCGCGTGAGAGGCCCCCTTTTGGCCCTTGTGGCCCCAATTCCTTCCATCTTCAACTTACCGACTCCGTCTTGACCTAAAACCGACTATAAAAAGGGTCCCCCGTACCCTTACGGAGAGGAGCGCCGCCGAAACACCGAAACAGAGACCAGCAGTTCTAGATTGGAGGGGGAAAACTCCGGCGGGCGCCGCCGGTGTGATATCCTACCCCTCCAATGTCATCTCCATCGACATCTCCATGAAGAGGGAGTAGTCCACCCCAGGGCTATGGGTTTGTGGAAGTAGCACTTGTATCTCTCTCTCTATGTGCTTCACTAATTAGATCCGTATGAGCTACCTCACATGATTACGGGCACCGTTGTAATTCCTATGTGGTGGATCTTTTCTATGAGTTATTGAATCTGAGATTGCAATTGTTTCTCTTGAGTTATTTGAGTAGATGTATCTTATGTACCCCGTTCTTATTTGCTAGCTTTGATCAATCTAGTTCTTGAGAGCGTGTGTGGGGTGATGGGTGCATTAGTTGGAGTAACGGGGGGTGGCTAGTGCTGTGAAAGTGACAGAAGTTCAGCGATCCACTTAGGTTTTGTTAAACCTTTCTTAGTTACCTCACTAGGGATAAAAAGGAGTACCTTGTTACCGGGGATTTGAAGTGACACTAATCAATCTCCATGACTAGATCTAGCAAGTTCTTACTTCAACTTCATGTCACATTGCTTAAAGCTATACTCTGGTTTTTCCTTAATTATCGAGGTGTTATGATTTATTTCGCATCTTGGTGGAGTATAAGAGGGATCAATATGACCGTAGAGATATCTATGCTAGGACGTGATGCCCATATGGAAGTACTCAATGTTAAACATGTTATTGTAATCTCACATGTAATTCTTTATGTCCACCGTCTACCACTTTATTTGAGAGAATGCAAGTATGAAACCATGAACCCCGGTCCTATTTTAATTATAAGAAAACACTCTAGTTACTTTACTTGCATCTCCAATTCGAATTTACATTATCTCCATCACCACTTGCATCACAAAAATACAAAAACAATCCATTGCATATTTATTTTCTCATTTGCATTTAGTAGTAGATTTAATCATTGCACATTTACTTTCAGTTTTGCATTGCAATTTAGAAGTCTCACACCTTGTGCTTGACAACCACTTGGTGAGGTTGAGGGCACAAAACTCTCTATTTGTTTGCAGGATCCTGGAGGAATCTTGGAAGACAACTGCTGAAATACTGGCTCCCCAAGAGTTCGATATAAACCCTCGAGTCACCCTCGTGGGGAAGAAGGCTTGCCACTAGCTACACACTCTGCACTTGGAGTCTCAACCTAGCCATCAAGCGTTTTTTCTGGCGCTGTTGCCGGGGAGCCATAGGTGAAGGAGTTGTCCAAGGGAGCTCACAAGAAGTCTTCATCACCAACAAGGTGTGCAAACACCTAAGCTTGGGGAGGTTGCACCTACGAGAGTACCGTCCTTTCTATCTCCACTTTCTTTCAAGTAGATTGTTTTGTTTCTTGTCTTGTTTTTTTTTGCTTTGTTTTTGTTCATGTTTTTGTTTTGTCTTGCATATTTTATTTTAGTTTGCATTTTAGTTTTGCATTTAGTTATCTAGTTTATTTTAGTATTTCGAATTTGCCTAGTTACTTTACTTTTCAGTTTTGCATAAAAAATTAAAAACTACATAAAAACTGTTAAAATGGGTGATAGAACTAAATTAAGTGACTACACAAATACACCCAATGACCAATTCATTGCTAGGCCAATTACTACACCTGAAATACAAGCTGAAAGCTATGAAGTAAGTCCTAGTTTATTGAATTTAATTACTAGAGAGCAATTTGGTGGCAGTGCTATGGAGGATGCCTCTATGCATCTTCATGATTTCGTGGAAATATGTGATATGCAAAAATTTAAAAATGTGGAAAGTAGTGTTTTAAAACTGAAATTATTTCCTTTTTCACTTAGAGGAAAGGCTAAAGAATGGTTACTTTCACTGCCTACAGCTAGTATAAAGTCTTGGGATGATTTAAAAGAAGCTTTCATTAAGAAATATTATCCTCGCGTTAAAATTTTGCAAAATAGGAATAATATCCTCTCATTTAGGCAAAATGGTAATGAACATGTAGCCATGGCATGGGATAGAATTAAATTAATGCTTATAACATGCCCATCACATGGAGTAAATGAATGGACCATACTACATTCTTTTTATAATGGTCTAAACTACATGTCTAGAAATATACTTGATTCTGCTGCTGGAGGTGCCTTTATGAGTAAAACTATAGGTGAGGCTAAGAGCATATTAGAAAGCATATTGCAAAATTATAGTCAATGGAATACTGAAAGAGCACCCAATCCCACTAAGAAAATAAACTCAATTGAAGAAACTAATGATTTGTCTACTAAAATGGACACTATTCTTGCTTTTATTAATGAACAAAATATGGAGAATGTGCCTTTGTAGGAGCTAGTTGGTAGTAATTCTGAAAGTGTGGATGTTAATTTTGTTAGGAATTATGGTAGCAATGGTTTTGTTAATGCTTACAATTCATATAGTAAACCTCCTTATGTGCCAAATAAACCTTTTGTTCCATATCCTAATGCTAATGAAAATAAGTGGAAGCCTTCTAGTGAAATTTCTGAATCTAATAAATTGCTTATGGAACAAGTTGCTAGTCACAATGCTATGATACATGAGTTAAATAAGTCTATTGCATCCATTAGTAGTGATATTAAAGGATTGCAACTTCAATCTTCGAATTTAGATAAAGCATTGTCAAAATTAGCTAATAATCAAGCAATTCTATTAAGCATGTCACCAGGAAAGCCACAAGCACAAGCTAGTGTAGGAATGAATTCTATTACTATTGCTGCTCCTATTATTGAAAATATTGATCATATTGTTGAGAATACAAGTGAGCATGTCCCTACTAGCTTAGAAGAAACTTTGAATGAAATAGTGAAGTACCCTGAATATTTACTTCCATATATGTCTTATCTTGCTAGCAAAGATGAAATTAGTCCTCATGAATCAAGCATGCTAGCTAAATTAGAGAGTAAAGTAGAGGAAATTATGATGCTTACTGAAATTAAGGATCCATTGCTTGATTTAGAAAAAAATAGCTTGCAACAAATTATTGCTACTCTACAAAAATTTGCTAGTGATCCCACTATAAATGTTAATCAACCTGGCTTTGGATCTTATATTACTAATCATGTCTTGCAAGAAAAAATTTCTAGGTACAAGAATGAGGCCATGATACCTCCTAAGCTTGGGGATGCATGGATCCCCAAGGTACTAGTTTCAATTGGAAAAGAGATTCACCATGCTATGTTAGATCTAGGTTTTAGTGTATCGGTACTCTCTAAAGAATTATATGAATTGCTAGAACTAGAAAATTTAGAGAAGTGCTCAAGTGAATTTGTACTTGCTGATAACTCTACTAAACATGCTGTAGGACAAGTAAAATATGTTATGATTGAATTGCACATGACTTTCGTACCCGTTGATTTCATTATTATGGATATGGGGGATAAATCCCCTAGTCCTATTATTTTGGGTAGACCTTTTCTTCGTACTACAGGTGCAATCATAGACTCCAAGGAAGGTAATGTCAAGTTTCAGTTCCCTCACAAGAAAAGCATGGAGCACTTCCCAAGGAAGAGGGGCACGCTGAAGAACAAGCTCCCTCATGAGCTTTATCCCTCTTGATTATCAAGTAAGTAAAGCCTAGCTATATGGCTATAAAGAAAGCGCTTTACGGGAGGCAACCCGGTTGTTTTTGTTTGGATTTTCCTAGTGTCCTCTTGCTGTCTCAAGAGATTAGTTTTTTTTGTTTTAATTCTGGAGTTTTCAATAAAGAGTCAAGTCAAACCCATTTGGACTTATAAGTTGCTATCCTAGTGCATGAAATTTCTATTTCAGCACGAGTCTGCTCACCGTATAATTTTACGTTTTTTATTGGTATGTCGGATTGAGCTAATTTTTTAGTATGTTCTTCACATTTTCGTCCTCTGTGAGCACAAAAATTGGCTTAATTTTTTGACGAGTCTAGCTTAGGGAAAAACGTTCGTCTTGCTTCTGTTGCTTTTCTGGACAGATTCTGCCTTCTTTTGTTTTATGCACTCTTTGGGCTTTGGAATCGAATTCCATGATTATTTCAAGAAAGAGAGTGAACATACAACATAATGAACCTTATTGTCTATCTACTGGAGCATTTGATTTGGAATTTTGCACAGCAAGCATGTGATTTGTTTGTCCTTGCTAATCTCACCCCACAGAAAAAGAATGGGAGAAACATGTTTTGTGAAGTTTTTTCACAGGGAATAGAGGAGCTGCGCCTCAAGACATCCAATAATGGTGAAAGCCATAATCTTGGGGATGTGATTAACACCCCACTGGAGCTACACTCTTTTGGTTAGCACACGTCTACTTTCTTTTTTTCTAAGCAAAGCATTTATCGTAGAGACTTGAAGCGTCTAG
This sequence comes from Alopecurus myosuroides, assembly GCA_028641055.1. Taxonomy (NCBI): domain Eukaryota; kingdom Viridiplantae; phylum Streptophyta; class Magnoliopsida; order Poales; family Poaceae; genus Alopecurus; species Alopecurus myosuroides. Next base: position 240,817,698 of record CM054061.1, read on the forward strand.
TTTTTGTTTTTATTTTTTGTTTTGATAAGACCACCACCATCATTTTATATGAGACTGAGATACTGGAGTTTGGGGTTGGAATGTATTGTATGCTAGTATTATGACTTGGAATAGGGATTCCATGGTTGATTTGAAGAGCTACATATGTTTGAATGATTTATAGGCTTTTTATGTGTAGAAATTTGCAATAATGTTGTCTTGAGCTATCTCTTATTCATGTTCTTGATGTTAATTGCTGGTTTATTTAGTTTTTCATTAAATGAGTAGTTCTATGGACATATGCATGCATAGTAGTTTGTCAACTATCCCCCTCTTGCTAGCCCAAAAATTTAAAAATTCGAACAAGTAAAAACTTGTTTTCAACACTCCTTAGCCAAGTATTTCCACTATGTCCACCATATCTTCCCATTAGCTTCATTGCTATTCCGAGTATGTTCACCATGTTATTGTGTTATTTATTTTCTAAATTAAGATATTCACTTTATTAATTGTCATGGGTTGAACTTGGGATAGGACTCTCACGAACTTTTGAAGGCACACTTTACTTTTTATGCATCTAATAAACATGACCCAATAATGGGAGCCACAAGTTTTGCATTTGACAAGTGTGTGGTTGGGAGCTAGCTATAAACGTGTATCACCGGAAAGCTTTCAACATTGCACAAAAAATTTACATTTGGTTGATATCATGTACTTCTGTTTTTGGACTCCTGCCATGCCGAAATGAAATAGAGGAATAGTAAGTTTTGATGAGTAAGTATCTATATGACTAGAGAAACGCATTGGGACGCTAACCCAAGCCATGCTTTATCATGGTGAAAATTTACTTACAGCTTGAGTGACTCTACAACACATCCTATAATAAAATAAGAAGCTATGCATAATAGTGAATGAAAATAAAAAGGATGATGAGTCTACTCCGTTTGTTCATCTTGTCATTGTAACATGGGCTTGTTTCCATGTCATGGGGCAAGAGGTACCTCTTTGCGGTTCTCTATGATGTCACTAATACTTATTATGATTGTACAAAGCTTATTAGGAATCTTAAGTTGAGTAATCATGGAGTAGGTTTTCACACTCACGGGGCATGAGGCTTTCAACCACCTTGTCATTCTCATTACTTCAATACTCACAATTTTAAGATGCTAGTGATAAAGGGGAAATGAGAGTCCTAGATCAATGGATACCACATTTCAATTAGTAATTTTAGTTGAATAATTTAGAGGCTAAATAAGACTTGATCATGTTTTACCTCTACTCAATTTTGTCCAAAGTGTCCACCATATTTTCTATTCTCCATTATGCTATTCTTTGACCAATATAGGATTTTATTTTTCATTTTGTGTATGCATTTGATCCATAGTGCTTTTATTTCATTATACACTTTGTGAACTTTCATGAAGCATCTTTGCTTGCATATTTGATATTTCTTACAACATGAATTGTATATTGCTACTCATTTCTAGTAGCATGAATAATCCTCCTTGATATCCCATGATTGTTTGAATATGAAAAACCCATCTTAGTTTTATCACCTTCATACTCGAGGACGAGCATGGGTTAAGCTTGGGGATGTTGATGCATGTAAAATACATAGATGAATTTTGCATATTTTCACATGGTTTTCTATTACATATTGCATCATATAAGGGTATAATTCAATGTTTTATAGTATTTTGGGGTTAAATTACAAATTCCCCCAACTTTTATGGAATTAACCCTGCCTGTCAGAAACCCCGTTTTCTATATTTTTGACGTTTCAAGGGGCAAACTTCCGCGAAATCACCTGAAAATCTGCGGGGGACATTTTCTTGGAAGGAGAAGACTTGCGGGCGAAGGATCCACGAGAATTGGGCAAGGAGGCCCAAAAGAGGACCCTCCACGCGGCCAGATTCCTTGGCCGTGTGAGAGATCCCCTTTTGGCCCCTGTGGCCCTAATTCCTTCCATCTTCGACTTACCGACTCCGTCTTGACCTAAAACCGACTATAAAAAGGGTCCCCCGTACCCTTACGGAGAGGAGCGCCGCCGAAACACCGAAACACCAAAACAGAGACCAGAAGTTCCAGATTGGAGGGGGAAAACTCCGGCGGGGCGCCGCCGGTGTGATCTCCTACCCCTCCAACGTCATCTCCATCGACATCTCCATGAAGAGGGAGTAGTCCACCCCAGGGCTATGGGTTTGTGGAAGTAGCACTTGTATCTCTCTCTCTATGTGCTTCACTAATTAGATCCGTATGAGCTGCCTCACATGATTACGGGCACCGTTGTAATTCCTATGTGGTGGATCTTTTCTATGAGTTATTGAATCTGAGATTGCAATTGTTTCTCTTGAGTTATTTGAGTAGATGTATCTTATGTACCCCGTTCTTATTTGCTAGCTTTGATCAATCTAGTTCTTGAGAGCGTGTGTGGGGTGATGGGTGCATTAGTTGGAGTAACGGGGGGGTGGCTAGTGCTGTGAAAGTGACAGAAGTTCAGCGATCCACTTAGGTTTTGTTAAACCTTTCTTAGTTACCTTACAAGGGATAAAAAGGAGTACCTAGTTACCGGGGATTTGAAGTGGTACTAATCAATCTCCATGACTAGATCTAGCAAGTTCTTACTTCAACTTCATGTCACATTGCTTAAAGCTATACTCTGGTTTTTCCTCAATTATCGAGGTGTTATGATTTATTTCGCATCTTGGTGGAGTATAAGAGGGATCAATATGACCGTAGAGATCTCTATGCTAGGACGTGATGCCCACATGAAATTACTCAATGTTAAACATGTTATTGTAATCTCACATGTAATTCTTTATGTCCACCGTCTACCACTTTATTTGAGAGAATGCAAGTGTGAAACCATGAACCCCGGTCCTATTTTAATTATAAGAAAACACTCTAGTTACTTTACTTGCATCTCCAATTCGGATTTACATTATCTCCATCACCACTTGCATCACAAAAATACAAAAACAATCCATTGCATATTTATTTTCTCATTTGCATTTAGTAGTAGATTTAATTATTGCACATTTACTTTTAGTTTTGCATTGCAATTTAGAAGTCTCACACCTTGTGCTTGACAACCACTTGGTGAGGTTGAGGGCACAAAACTCTCTATTTGTTTGCAGGATCCTGGAGGAAGCTTGGAAGACAACTGCTGAAATACTGGCTCCCCAAGAGTTTGATATAAACCCTCGAGTCACCCTCGTGGGGAAGAAGGCTTGCCACTAGCTACACACTCTGCACTTGGAGTCTCAACATAGCCATCAGGAATCCATAAAGGGCTTGGAAAAGAGTCATTTTGAGGGAGGTATGGAAAGTAGTGTTATACCACCACTCAGCTGTAGCAAGCCAAGATTGCCATTTTTTTGGTTCCTGAAAAGTCATGCACCTTAGGTAGGTTTTTAGGCATTGATTAACTCGTTTAGTGTGCCCATCAGTCTGAGGATGATAACTTGTACTCATGTGGAGTTTAATTCCCAAAGCTTTGAACAATTCTTGCCATAGGTTGCTTTTGAAGATTCTGTCTCTGTCAGTCACTATGACAAATGGCAATCCATGCAACTTGAATATGTTTTCCCTGAATGCCATTGCTACAGTCTTGACTATAATTGCGTGCTTGAGAGCAATAAAGTGTGCAAACTTAGTGAATTTGTCCACCACTACTAGGATCATGTCCTTATTGTTTGAGGTGGCTAGTCCTTCGACGAAATCCATGCTAATGTGTCTCTACGCCATGTCAGGGACATGCAATGGTTGCAGTAATCCGGGGTAGTCCTTTATGAATTGAGCTATTTCCATTCTCATTTTTGGCCAGAAGAAGATCAGTTGTATTCTGTGAAAGGTGGACCTTTCACCAGAGTGGCCTCCTAGCTAAGATTTGTGCATAGCTGTCATGATTGTTTCCTTTAATGTATGCAGGTTACCCACTAGAATTTTGGTTTTAAATCTGATGATACCATTTTTCAGTGTATAATTTTGTAGGGATTCAGGAGCAACAATCAACTTGGCCAATAATTCCTTGCAGTTTTCATCACTTTCATAACTTGCCACTATTTCTGAAATCCAAATGGCATAACCAGATAGTCAAAGTGACCAATATGTGTGTTAAAAGCTGTTTTGGGAATATCCCCTTCCTTCATTCTTATCTGGTGGTAGCCACTTTGGAGATCAATCTTGGTAAATACTTTTGATCCATTCAGTTCATCTAAGAGGTCCTTAATCACTCGAATGGGATATTTGTTTTTTACTGTTTGAGAATTTAGTTTCCTGAAGTCATTAACCACTCTCCAAGTAGTGTCCTTTTTCTTGACCAGAAGTGCATGAGAAGAATAAGGACTTTCACTGTTCCTTATTACTTGTTGTTTGAGCAGTTTAGCTATTATTTGTTCCATGGCATTTTTCTGGTGGTGTGGCAGCCTGTAAGACCTTTGGTTAACAATCTTAGCCTCTGGAATTAGGGGAATTGAGTGGCCACAACTTCTATTTGGTGGCAATGATATAGGTTCTTCAAATATATCCTTGAATTTGTATAAAAGGTGTAGTAAGAACTTGGGTACCACTGGTAATTTCGGTTCTGGTGTAACCTTTTGTACCTCTTGCCAGAAAATAAATGCCCCACAGATTGGTTCTGATTGCAATAGATTTAGTGATTCCACTAATTCAATGTTGCCAGAATTGGGGCAGGACTCATCAAACAATTGTACTTGAGTCTTGCCATCAATTGAGATAGATATGAACATCTGTTTATAATCCATTGGAACTGGGCTATGGACTTTAATCCAATCGGTGCCACAAATAATATCATAGCCTTTGAGCGGCAATACCCTGAAAGTGTACGGTAAGTTCTGGTCTTGCAGGGAATGACTGCATTCATTAGTAGTGAATTCCGAGAATAATTCTTGTCCAGTAGCTACCATCACCTTGACTCGTTTGGATGGTATTAATTTGCAACTTGCCCTCTTTGCCATTTCTGTGGATATGAAAGTTCCAATGCTACCGGAATCAATGAGTACAATAGCAACTTGATCACCAATTGATAAGGGGTGGCCCAATCTTCTCGATGAACTCTCACAGATAACTCGAATGGATAACTTGTGTCTCACTGAAAACTCTCCCAGCTGATCCCTGATGCCAATGCAACAGTTTGCAACCCTATGGATATTCTCAACTCCACACACTTGCACAACGTAGCCACCGACTACGAGGTGGTCCTGTACCGTCTTATTCCCAGTGGAACAGCAGGTAACACGAAAAGTTTGCAGTAATACTTCCAGATGAATGCTTACAAGCGATTTCAATCTAGAGGTCTAGGGTTTTTGTTTTAACGTAGTCTGAGCTATTCCACACGCAGGTGGTAGCTATATATGAGGGGAGGGGGATGTTTCCCACGAAATCGACCTATTCCTAGTCGTTTGGACTCAACCAACTCGGATACAAACTGACCCAACATGGGTGCAGCCGATTGGACTCTATTTGGAAACTGGCAGAAAATGATTCATGGATTGTTTCGCTCACAACGCCTTGTATGAGTCGAGTTTGTAGATGCGGCTGGATCCATTGGAAGTATATTCAAATTTCGTAATCGGATTGTGCTTGTTTGCTTTATTTGGAGCCCGTATGAAGAATCCATGACTATTTCAAATTCGGGACTTCTGCCAGTCCGAACTGAAACATTATTTCCTTGTTGTTGTTTTCCATGACAGCAACTTTGTTTTCCACACCTCCTTCTTGTGCTCCTTGCTCCCTCTTCTCCATCCATGTTTGTGTTATTAGTAAACCTAATCATACATAAATACACAGACTTAGGTAGTATATCATTCTCATAACCACAAACATTGTTTATTACTAGGAAAGAATTCGCCTTATAATGAACATCAGTGAGGCTCAATATTTTCTTCCAACTCAAGCATATACATTCACCATGTACCCCTATTATATCCTCATCATCCTCCCTCAGCCTGGGCACTGTTTGGTTCGAAACTGGCTAAACCGCCAGCCCGCACCGGACCGTGTTTGCTGGGTTAAACCAGTTTACATGTTCAAACCACAATAGGGAAGCCTCCTGCTGGGTTGAGGCGATCTGGAAGCAACTAAAACCGTCCAACCCGTCATCGTTTCCCGCATGGAGAGATCTCCCGGCCGCTACGACACGGAGGAGGCAGAGGGCGAAGTCAGGACGCATCCGATCGCGGCTCCCGAGCGGCAGTGTGTCGAGCCCGCCGCCGTGAGGGTAGACTCCGACAGGATAGTCATGAACGCCTTTGTCGCCGCCGCCCCATCCGAGGCTCCGGCAGCCGAGTCGGAGGTAAAGACGAGCAACCACCAGGAGTCACCCATCTTCCGCGTCGTGCCCTCTTCAGAACCTCGCCGCGCCAGGCTGAATGCCATGGTGGCACCTGGAGAAACCATTACGCCAAGCATATGTGGATCCAGACCATTGCCTTGTACGGCGCGCACCTGCAGTTCAACCAGCTCGAGGTCGTCGTCAAGGACAAGACTTTGTCTGCGATGATTCTGTCGGCCGCGTCATCTTTGACATGTCGGAAGTGCCCAGCCGTCTGCCGCCGGAGTCACGCTACAATGGTACCGGCTCACCGACGTCCATGGCAAAAAGCTCCGCCACAGCAGCCACCATGGCTTCGGCGAGACCATGCTGGCGGTGTGGCTAGGCACGCAGGCGGACGAGGCACTCCCAGTGAAATATGTACAAGTTCTGATCTCTGCAAGTTCTGCATCTGTAGTTTTGTACTTGTGCACGTGTGTTGTCATTTGCGCATATGCGTGTTGTATCTTGGCAGTTGGTTCCAAACCATCGAAACCGTATAACCAGCCCGAATCAGACCACCAAATCAGGTCCTGCTCAAACCGTTTAAACCAGACCAACCTGTTTAAAACCAGTGGCAGCGGTCTGGGTTGAGGAACCCGTGCAAACAAGCTTAAACCGGGAATGCCCAGGCTGAATCCTCCGGTCTGGGTTGAGGAACCCGTGCAAACAAGCTTAAACCGGGAATGCCCAGGCTGAATCCTCCCTTTCTTCAAGACAATACGTTCTCGGCTTGTGGTAAGCTGAACGTGGAAGAAACAAAAAGAACAACGTGTATGCACAATACATGTATCTATAATGGGGTGCATCATTGTTATGGACATGATAATTGTTCTCATATGACATGAAGCAACGAAAATTGCATGTATTTAGCACATAATTGTCACATGAAAATGATGTAGATGTTTGCCCGATCTTTCACCGCAAGAACCACCGAGATAACTATTCTCCTAATCACGTGAGCGATACACGTAACCTGAAGAACATGGATAGATTTAGGCGAGAAACGCACAAACCCCCTTGGCAGATCCAAGAACACTCGCACCTTTATTTCACGCCAAGCTAGACAACTCTAGGCAGATCCAAGAGCCCCCTAGCCACGAACGAACTCCCTTGGCAGATCCAAGAACACTCGCACCTTTATTTTCAAAGATAACTGACGAACGTCCGAGACGCCGTCTACACGCCGATCCCCTAGGGACGGTGGTAACCTGGAACTTTTAGTTCTACATAATTTTCAACCTCCTCAAACCCTAGGCCTTGGCTCTCTTTATATAAGAGGCCAACCCCTAGTCGGTTGGACAAACCCCAACCGAAACTGACTCGAACCTAAACCTAGTTGGACTCAAACTGGATACAAACCGGCCCATTTAGAAGGCTCGGCCAACACATGCGGCTCGCAGGCCTTAGACATTATACATCGTAGTTTATTGTCCTAGCGTGCTAACCAGTAGATGCCCGTATCATCCTCCCTTTCTTCAAAAGGCGTTGTCCTCAACGCCAGAAGGTCTTCTCCGGCGCTTGTGGCGTCAAATTATCATATCGCCACGCTTCTACATCCTCAAGTCTTGCTTGCCTGCCACACCACATCCTCCCTCTCAGCTAGCTAGTCTTGTTCTTGGCGCCATCCATGTTTGGCACCACCAACATGATTTAGACACATAATCTGTCAAATTGCATTGTAAACGCACCATGCAAACCACCCCTGACACAGCAGGACAGACTCCTGTACCCCAAGGATCCAAATAAGCTGAATGCGTCCACGAATGCAATCTGAAATAGTGGAGGTCAACTGAGTGCATCACCCAAGACAAACAGGACAAATTGCTGTACCCCTTGAATCCAAATGAACCGAGTTCACCGCCTGTGAAAATATAAACTAGTGTCTTTTTTTTTGTCTTAGTGTCCGCCGCAAACTGTACCGAAAATTTAGGCCAAACAAACCGATGCACTTGGGACCAGACTCTCGTACCAATGTTTTTTTTTTCTCCTTTTTACTCGCTCAGGAACACATCAAATGCGGAATCAACTGCCAGCCTTTGCCCTGGTTTTACGCGAGCCAAAAGAAATAGCTGGTCAATCCGATCCAAATCTCTGTTTCCTTTTTATCTCTCGTAGGAAGAAGACAAATCACGTGTTGCACTTTTAAATATCCCTCACGTACCAAGAAAGGATTGGCATGTATTAGGACCAATCGATCAAGCAACTTCCGTGTTTTTTTTTTCCTTAGCTAGCGTACCAAGGAAACAACCAATCATATCCAGTCCACTATTCCTCTTTTTTTAATCCTCCCATGCACGCAATACTACCTTGTCGTACCAATCAAAAATATTCTGTTCTGATCTCCTTACTTTCACGTAGGCCCACCGGTAGACTAGCAAAGATCCGATCCAAGTTCCACATACGAACAACAAAAAAAACAAAAACCACGAATCTTCTTTTCCTTGCTGCCCCTCCATCCGGAAACAAACTTTTCCAATACTAATCCGATCAAGAAACAACTTGTCGAGATGGCACGCCAACTCGTTGACTTGCTCCCTCGATGCGCAGAGATGCAAATATTGCCAACTCTTCGCCCTTCCTTTGAACAATTCCAGCAAAGCAAATTCACCAATCTTTGCATACCTCCGGATCCATCTTCAACTGGATAATACATGCACGGCTTACACAATTTCAAAGAATTAGACATCAACCCTTAATTTCTGCTCAAATGCTTGAAAAGCAAAGACTTGAAAAACTTGAGATGCAAAGAATTGAGCGTTTAGTTATGGGATTTGTCGAGGTTGAGAAGACATGTGAGGTTGTTTCTACTAACGTAATCATGTCTACTCCTAGTGTTGTTTCTTGTGATATGCAGGTTACTTCTGAAGAAAGGGAGCCACCTCAACTACAACCTGCATCACCACTTGAGATAGATGAATTGGTACCTACTAAATCTGAGGAGGATGTCATTGATAAAGGTGCTAATTTCGAGCTACAAACTTCAAGTGCTGAATTTTGTGAGTCTACTAAATTGCTAGTTGATTCTTGTGAGTTAACAAGCATAGATAGTCCAACTACATGTGATAATGTGCTAATTTCGAAATTTAATCATGTGGTTTTGATTTCACATAAGGAAGTACTTGCTAAAATACCACCTAATGATATTGTGGATTATATCATGTTAAATGAATCAATTGATGTGCAAAGTGCTATGAAAAAGGTTGCTGAAATTTCATATGTCAATTCTAACAATTATGTTTCTTCTTTCACTTTTAACTTGATTGGTGACTATAACATGAGTGAAATTTTTATGGTGGATCACATATGCATAACTTGTGATAAAGTGGCCGAATTGAACATTGTTTTACCTTGGGTAAATAAGCTACAACTTACTACATATGAGCATGATTTTACACATATGTTTGGTTTGCCACAATACTTGTCACATACATGTGCTACTAAATTGTTCTTCACTTATATTTGCAAATTGAGTTGCAACTTTTATGATGAGAATAATAAGCATATTCCCACCTTTGAGTGTACTAATAAACATAAATTTGATCATAGATCTTCTGTGAGAACACTTGATTTGATACTAAACAATAAAAAAGTATACATACATGTCTCTCCTTTTGATCATGATTTTATGAGCTTCACTTATATTTGCAATTATGATTGCTATTTTATGAGATGTTATGACAATTATCTGATATTTACATACAAATTTCGTGGTCACATGTCATATGGAAAATTTTATGATATGATAACAACTAATGCACCTCATTATAGATATATGTATTGTGCATACACGTTGTTCTTTTTGTTTATTCCACTTTCAGCATACAACAAGCCGAGGACGTCTTGTCTTGAAGAAAGGGAGGATGATCATGATATAATAGGGGTCCATGGTGAATGTACATGCTTGAGTTGGAAGGAAATATTGAGCCTCGCTGATGATTATTATAAGGTGAATTCTTTCATATTAAAAAATATTGTTTGTGATTATAAGAATGTTATACTACCTAAGCTATTGCATTATGTATTAGCAGGGTTATTGTTAACACAAACATGGATGGAGGAAGACCTCAAGACTTGCTGGAAAACAACATGGAGATGATGGAAAACAAACTTACAAGTGTTGAAAACAAATGTGCAAGTGTGGAAAACAACTACAGGAATGTTCTTCCATACTAAGGAATGGTGAAAACAAGAGGAGGGCGCCCCGTTGAAGATCAATGCGCCATATAGAAAGTCCTAATTCAATTAGGCATGGCATGTATGCCATAATGGCCGAACCCCCTAAAGTTGGGTCGGTTTGTATCCCTTCCTAGTCCAAGTAGGAGTCCTAGTAGAGTCCTCCTAGTCCAAGTAGGAGTCCTAGTCCTAGTAGGAGAGGTCCTTGTGCAAGGAGCCCTCCACCTATATATACTCCCCACCTGCGTGTGGAAGAGGGAGAACAAGTTTCATGATGTAGATGTTTGCCCGATCTTTCACCGCAAGAACCACCGAGATAACTATTCTCCTAATCACGTGAGCGATACACGTAACCTGAAGAACATGGATAGATTTAGGCGAGAAACGCACAAACCCCCTTTGATGAGGATGGACCTAAGGACATTGTTCTCACAAGCATGAATGAAGAGTTGATAAAAGACATCAAGCTCATGGTGAAAACAAATATTCAAGAAGGTGAAAACAAGAGAAGAAACAATTCATAACAATTGTTATTCAATAGAAACAATTGTTATTCATCAATATCAACAAGGGGATGAGTGCCTCCACAAGGTTAAATGCACTCTATGATGGACAACCAAGAAGGAGGGCCCACATGGAAGCACAATGCGCCCAAGATATGTCCTAGTTGTATTAGAATTGGTTTGTATACCAATTGTGGCCGCACCCCTTTGTGTGTGGGGTCGGTTTGTATCCTATAGTAGTTGTGTTAGGTTTCCTAGTCCTAATAGGGTTGTGCTTGCGCAAGGATGCCTCTTGTGGCCGCACCCCCCTATTATATATAGCCCATGGGGCGCATAGCAATAGGGGAGAACAAGTTTAAACCAAAAACCAGAAACCCTAGCCTCTAGATTGTATTGCTTGTAAAGCATTCATCTTGAAGTTTACCCATTGCAAAGCAGCGTGATATCTTGTTATTCCATCTGGGAATAAAGGGATACAGCACCACTTGTGATCATTGATCATTTGTGCAAGAGTGTGTAGTTGAGAATATCTAAGGAGCTTGATTGTTGTTGCATTGGCAACGGGGATTAGCTGTGAGAGGTCTCAGTGTAGCACTAGTTATCCAAGTTATCAGAAAATACAAAAAGAGAGAGTTAGTTCATCGAGAAGATCGGGCCACCCCATATCATCTTGGTATCAGATTCTCCAGGTTGCCTCGGTGAGCAAAGTTATCTTTAGTTTTTACTGTTTTTATTCCTATCCAGAAAAAGCCCCACAAAAATATTACTAGTCATTGCCATAGCCTAGATATCACCATAGTAGTTTTACTTTTGCTGTCATTGTGTTAGATTTTGTGTCACTCTTTTTCTGTTTTTTTTTAGTTATCTTTGTGTCGGCCAAGATCTAGGTTCCTTGTTGTTCTTGGCGAAAACCCTAGCAAAAACACCAAAAATATCCGCAACATACCCACCACCCACCCCCAATTCGAGTTGCCCTAGCTCATACCCGCAAAAACCCACCCATATACCCACCAATCCGAGTCCACCTAGGGTTCCTATCCGTGCCATCATACCACAGCACCACACCCCTTGCCATACTCGGATTCACCCCCCATATACCGCAGCACACCTTCCATACTTGCCTCATATACGTACCATACCAATCGGGTCCATTATCTACTCGCAATCGAACTCCACCCCACCGCTGCCGTGTCACAGTCGCACTCGGATTCGCCCCGTCGCACCTTTACCAAACCCCCCCCCGAGCCGTGTAACAGCGTTACCAAATCCCACCTCCGTGAGCTGCCGCGGCACAAAAACGCGTGAAAACGCTGCCGCACCCACGTCTCTCAGCCGAACCGCAAAAAGCACCGCATCACCCTTACCAATCCGTGTAACACGAGTCTGCGCGCTGCCGCGGCACAGTTTCTGCAATTTTTCCTGCCGTGTGCGTCTGTTAGCCTTTGGGTGCTGCCGCGGTACGATTTCTTGCTGTTTTCGCTGCCGTACGTCTGCCGTGGTTCCAAAATCATCAGTTTTGCTGCCGTGTGGTCTAAATCCTGCCGTGAGTGTTCCAAAGCCACAAATCATTTAGAATCTTTTGTGTTTCTTTTTATTTTCCTGTTTTTCATCCCTAGGACTTTCCCCTCCATACTTTGTGAACCATAGACACAGCCTTTCTACAGCATCTTTATAGGAACTTGCCCACAAGTATAGCTATTTTGTGCTCTGACAGGTTGCTCTAAATTCATCACCATCATTGTGTTCACTTGTATTTGGTTCATTGTTGCTCCTAGCTTAGTGTAAGGCCATTGAAAAATTCAAAAAAAAATAGAAAAAGCAAAAAGTATAAAAAAAAAAAAAAGAGAAAAGAGAAAAGAGAAAGTGCAAAGAGGCCATATTATTACTATTGTTTACTAGTTGAGCTTGCCATTGTGACACTTGGTTTTTCATTGAGCAATCTTGTGCCTGTCAATAAGAGCCTAGCTAGTGACTTTCTAGTGCATTGCAAAATTCCTCCATATATTGCATTGCCACATTTGTCTCCATATTGTGTGAGTTTCCTTGGATCTTTTATATCTTCACAAGAACAGCAAATAGGATTATTACTTTGGTGATTGTTAGGTATCCATACCAAGCCCCACCATAAGCCCTGTTTGCATTGTGATACTTGATAGCTCAGATATTCTCTTCTCACACCAAAGTACATTGATCATTGATCCTTGTTGGTAAGTTGATCTTTTTCTCTCTTGGAACATCAAGTGAAGCCTATTTGCTTGGTTTTGAGTGAGTTGAGAGAGGCACCACAAACCCATTGTTTATTTTGTTACTAACAAATTAATCATGAGTTCTTCTAGTGATGTTGATGTGCAGGCAAAGAAGAAACCCGAGGAGATTGTCCAATGGAATGAGTATGAAGCATTGAGAGATCACTTGTCCAGAAAAATTAAGAATGATATTGAAAGAAGTGATGACCAATTGAGAGAAGATTTGAATGTGATTGATTTGAAGATAAGGGAGTGTGCATCTCAAGATTCTGTTAATGAGATCAAGGAAGCTATAAGGACTATGCAACTCCAAATGACTACAATCACCAATACATTGCAACAACTTCAACAAGCACCACAAGCCATTGCTCCAATTGATGATGGGAGAAGAAATTTCAATGATGGCCGTGGGCATATTGCAAGGAGAGTTCCTTTGGAAAATAATAGAGAGAATGATGGCTTGGGAAAACCAAAATTCACTATGCCTAATCTTTCTTGTGACTCTGAAGATGTGGAAGAGTACTTGATGTGGGAGCTCAAAATTGAAAAATTATGGAGATTACATGAGTATCCCGAGGAGAGAAAGGTGAACCTTGCATCTTCTTCTTTTGATGGCTATGCTCTTTTGTGGTGGGATGGCATTACAAAGGATAGAGAGGAGAAAGAAGAGGAAGAGGTGAACACATGGAGAGAGATGAAGCAATTGTTAAGAGATAGATTTGTTCCCAAGAATTATATTAGAACTCTCTATGACAAATTGCAACAATTGAAGCAAGGATCAAAGACAGTTGATGCCTATTACAAGGAGATGGAGTTGATTATTCAAAGGGCTAGAATTAGAGAGGCTCCTGAACAAACAATGCAAAGATTCTTGAGTGGATTGCAATTCAAAATAAGAAGCATTGTGAGGCATGTTACTTACAACAATATGAGTGAATTACTACATCAAGCAAGGGAGGCCGAAAAGAGATTGCAAGAGGAGCTTCAAGTGAGTGCAAGGAGAAGTTTTTCTTCCCAACAATCAAATTTTGCAACACCTACAACACCTACCCGTGGTCCTTCTACATCCAAACCCGAGCCAAATCCACCTATTTCAAAGAAGTCCATTGCTTCTACTTCGGGTTCTAGTGGTGCTACAAATCCTCCAAGGAATAGAGACATGACATGCCACACATGTGGAGGAAAAGGACACTTTAAGAAGGATTGCCCCAACAAGAAAGTTATGCTCCTTAATGCTAATGATGAGTATGAGACTGGAGATGATGTTGATCCTAATGATGAGGATGCATATGATGATAATGATGATGATGGTCCTATTGATGCCTTTGCTACAAATTATCCAACTATTGTGTGCACCAAAGCATTGACTATTGCTCCTAACAAAGATGAGAGCCAAAGGTGCAATTTATTTCAAACCAAAGCAATTGTTGGACCTAGTATGGCTTGCAAGGTGATCATAGATGGAGGAAGTTGTAGAAATCTAGCAAGCAAAGAGTTATGTGCAAAGCTAAGGTTGAAATATATTCCACACCCCAATCCATACTATATTCAATGGATCACTGACAAAGAGGAGATGAAGGTATGTCATATGGTGAGAGTGGAATTTCAAATTGGACCATACAAGGATACAATTGAGTGTGATGTTGTTCCCATGTCGGTTTGCCACCTATTACTTGGAAGACCATGGCAATTTGATAGAAAGGTGCTACATGATGGGAGAGCAAACACCTACCACTTGAATTGGAACAATAAGGATATCATATTGAGGCCTATGTCACCCCAACAAATCATGCATGAATCAAGGCAAAAGTTTGAAGTGATAGAGAAGGGGAGTGAAAACAACAAATCCATGGAGGAAGACAAGCCTAGGCCGAGTGGAAAAAGTCTTTTAACTAATGCCATAATTTTTCCTAGTGATGTTTCTTATGTACAGGTTTCTCTTGAAGAAAGGGAGGGCAAGGAAACATTACAATCATCACATAAATTGGAGGATACAAGAAAGCTAGCTTGTGATATGAAGGTTATTTTTGAAGAAAGGGAGCTACAACCTTCAAATTCACAAGATATTGAGGAGATCATACCTACTACACATGAGGAGGTTAGTATTGATCATGGTATAGATTTCGGGTTGGTACCTAATAGTAATGAATTGTGTGATAATTTTCAACCATATACACCTATGAAATCGAAATTTCACAACATGGTTTTGATTACACATAAAGAAGTACTTGCTATGATACCTTCTAGTAATATTATTTATAATGACATGCTTAAAGAACCAATTGATATACAATGTGCTATGGATAAATTTGTTTGTGATAATGTTAGCACATATGATACTAGTTTCAAATTTTATTTGATTGGTGATTATAATTTGGATAAAATTTTCATGATACATCATATTTGTGTTACATGTAATGAAGTGGCCGAAATACATAACATGTTATTTGGGATAAATATTGATAAACATGATGAAGTGGCCGAAAGATATATGTTTGTTTCACCACATTATTTCTTGGATACATGTTCTATTAAAACAAACTATACTTATATTTGCAATTTTGATTGCTATAAAATGAAAAAATATGACTATTATGTGTTGTTTGCATACAAAATTCGTGATCATATGATATATTCACTATATTGTGTTTTGCTAACAACTAATGAGTACCACTATATCTATATATATGGTGCATACACTTTGTTTTTCTTGTTTATTCCACTTTCAGATAATCACAAGACGAGGACGTCTTGTCTTGAAGAAAGGGAGGATGATGAGGATGGACCTAAGGACATTGTTCTCACAAGCATGAATGAAGAGTTGATAAAAGACATCAAGCTCATGGTGAAAACAAATATTCAAGAAGGTGAAAACAAGAGAAGAAACAATTCATAACAATTGTTATTCAATAGAAACAATTGTTATTCATCAATATCAACAAGGGGATGAGTGCCTCCACAAGGTTAAATGCACTCTATGATGGACAACCAAGAAGGAGGGCCCACATGGAAGCACAATGCGCCCAAGATATGTCCTAGTTGTATTAGAATTGGTTTGTATACCAATTGTGGCCGCACCCCTTTGTGTGTGGGGTCGGTTTGTATCCTATAGTAGTTGTGTTAGGTTTCCTAGTCCTAATAGGGTTGTGCTTGCGCAAGGATGCCTCTTGTGGCCGCACCCCCCTATTATATATAGCCCATGGGGCGCATAGCAATAGGGGAGAACAAGTTTAAACCAAAAACCAGAAACCCTAGCCTCTAGATTGTATTGCTTGTAAAGCATTCATCTTGAAGTTTACCCATTGCAAAGCAGCGTGATATCTTGTTATTCCATCTGGGAATAAAGGGATACAGCACCACTTGTGATCATTGATCATTTGTGCAAGAGTGTGTAGTTGAGAATATCTAAGGAGCTTGATTGTTGTTGCATTGGCAACGGGGATTAGCTGTGAGAGGTCTCAGTGTAGCACTAGTTATCCAAGTTATCAGAAAATACAAAAAGAGAGAGTTAGTTCATCGAGAAGATCGGGCCACCCCATATCACCCTTGGCAGATCCAAGAACACTCGCACCTTTATTTCACGCCAAGCTAGACAACTCTAGGCAGATCCAAGAGCCCCCTAGCCACGAACGAACTCCCTTGGCAGATCCAAGAACACTCGCACCTTTATTTTCAAAGATAACTGACGAACGTCCGAGACGCCGTCTACACGCCGATCCCCTAGGGACGGTGGTAACCTGGAACTTTTAGTTCTACATAATTTTCAACCTCCTCAAACCCTAGGCCTTGGCTCTCTTTATATAAGAGGCCAACCCCTAGTCGGTTGGACAAACCCCAACCGAAACTGACTCGAACCTAAACCTAGTTGGACTCAAACTGGATACAAACCGGCCCATTTAGAAGGCTCGGCCAACACATGCGGCTCGCAGGCCTTAGACATTATACATCGTAGTTTATTGTCCTAGCGTGCTAACCAGTAGATGCCCGTATCAGAAAACAAATAGCATCTCATCAAATAGGAACCACAATTGCAAGTATAAGTGAAACTCGTATAATCATGATCATAAGGAGAAACATCTATGTATAAATTCTTATTGTTTAGTATCAATTCAAGTGTTCTCGCAAAAGATCTATGATCAAATTTGGTGGTAATATGACACTCAAGTGTGTTAACATGTAAATTGCAACTCAATTTTCAAATATAAGTGAAGTATAAATTAGTAGCATATGTATTTATTAAATTTTGTGGCAAACCAAACATAGGTGCATGAGGTAACACAATGTTCAAATCAGCAATATTATCACAAGTAATACATATGTTATCCAACATAAAAATTTCATTCATGTTATAATCACCAACTAAATTAGAAATGAAACAAGTATCGTAGGTGCTAGAATTCACATTTGAAATTTCTGCAATCCTAGTCATAGCACATTGCATAGTAATTCGTTCATGTAACATGATGGAATGCACTATATTAAAGGTGGTATTTTAGCAAGCACTTCTTTATGTGTAATCAAGACCACATGCTCAAAATTCAAAATATTCAAACTATCACATGGTGGTGAACTATATGTGGTTATCAAATCACAAGAATTAACTAGCACATTAGTAGACTCACAAAAATTTGTACTTGCAAGTGGAAGCTCCAAATCAGCACCAATGTCAATGACATCCTCCTCAGATATAGTATGTACTAATTCATCTATCTCAAGTGGTGATGCAGGTTGTACTAGTGATGGCTCCCTTTCATCAAGAGTAACCTGCATATCACAAGAAACACTATGAGGCACAATGGTACGCTCCTCCAATTGATGTGGTGATGGTGGTGCAGGTTGTACTATAGGCTTCCTTTCTTCAAAAGCAACCTGCACGTCACAAGAAACAACACTAGGAGTAGACATAGTTACATTAGTAGAGACAGCCTCACAGGTCTTCTCAACCTCTACAAATCCCATAACTAATGGTTGATGTCTAATTTTTTTAAATTTTGGAAGCCATGCATGTATTATCCAATTTCTCTTATTTTTCCAAAAGAATTTTAAATCAGGATAATAGCTATCAAAATTAACTTTATAGCTATTGCACCAATTTTCACTCAACAAAAGGTGACAACAAGTAAACTCTCTAGGAAGCACATTACAAAAAATTCGCACTGTATGACCATGAATGGTTAACGGAATCATGGTAGCATGAGTAATGTGAATTGTAGCATCATTAGTATTTAACATAAATGAACTGCGAGTTGTATAAGATGTCAGCTATAATGCTTCAACAACCTCAATACTAACAAAATTATACCGTGTACCCTTATCAAGGGTAATAGCAACAGTGCTACCTTTGATGTCTGCTGTGAAGTGGAACAAATTTGCTGCAGGTATTCCACTAGAATCCTCCTCCCAGAAAGTATCACTTCACATAGAATAACTACAAAGCTCCATTCATTAACTTGTTAGTAACAAAATAACTATGGGTTGTGGTGTTCTCTCACAACTCACTCAAAACAGAAATACAAAGGAGTACCTTACCATTCCAAAGTGAATAGAAATACTTACCAACAAGTAGTGGCAACTAGTGTACTTTGATGTGAAGAAGAGAATACCCGGGGTTTTAACTCTCACAAGACAAACAGGTTATTTAGTGGGGTTTGGTATGGATACCAAACAATCACCAAAGTAACAAGTCCTATTTTTTGTCCAATGTGATATAAAAAGCACGGGAAACACACACGTGGAGAATAATGTCGCAAGCAACTATATGTATGGAATTGTTGCAATGGACTCGAAAGACACTAGCTACAGCTCATAGAAACAGGCACAAGATTGCTCAAAGAACTAGTGTAAAATAGCATGGAAAACAACTCCAAACTTGCGGCAATGATCACCAACGTTCAGGCCTCGTTTTCCTCTCTTATTTTTTTCTCTCTCCTCTTTTGGCCACAACATGTCGCACCGCGGAGCAAAATTTTCCACGAAAACAACACGATGAAACAATCAATTGAGCAGCCCGTGAGCACAAAAACAAGCTAGTCTTGTATGGGAATGCTCCTATTTAATGTGTAGATTGGCCGTGTCTATGTCTCTCAAAGATATGGAAAGGAAAACAAACGAAATTGACAAAGAAAACGGACAAAAATGTACTAGAACTCACGGCAGGGAGTTGCTCGTTTTCCTGCCGTGGCGGCAGCGAAACGCAGTGAAACGGTGCCGGCGGCAGAACGCGAGCGCGTATGTTCAGAGAAACAAGGGCATGACATCGTTTTTGCGAATTCTGTGTCGTGGCAGCGCGCTCAGCGCAGCTAGGAGTATCCCACGGCAGCGAATCGTTACCATTTTGTACCGCGGCAGGAGTTCAACTACGAATAGAAAGAGGTGCGTCGCAAGGATCGGATCCGAGAGCTACTAGGGTTCGGTTTTGTGCTATTTGATGCACACAGTAGGGATTCCGAATATGAGTAGAAATCGAGAAAACGGCGGCAGGAAAAGTTGTAGGTTTTGTGCCGCGGCAGGGATTCCTTCCTCTACTCGAATTCAACAAGGAAAAACACGAAGAACCCTAACTCTAACTCGAAACTAGAAGACTCAAAAGGAGAAAACATATACGCAAAAATCAACAAGAACAACAACTAGAAGAAGCAATTGGTGTTGATCTAGGGGTATGGCAAATCTATTTTTGTGGGGCAATTTTCTGTATAGGAAAAAAAAACACTCAAATCTAAGGGATAAATAACAGCTCACCGAGGCAACCTGTAAATCTGATACCAATATGATAAGTGGTGGCCCAATCTTCTCGATGAACTCTCACAGATAACTCGAATTGATAACTTGTGTATCACTGAAAACTCTCATGGCTGATCCCTGATGCCAATGCAACAGTTTGCAACCCTATGGATATTCTCAACTCCACACTTGCACAACGTAGCCACCGACTACGAGGTGGTCCTGTACCGTCTTATTCCCAGTGGAACAACAGGTAACATGAAAAATTTGCAGTAATACTTCCATATGAATGCTTACAAGCGATTTCAATCTAGAGGTCTAGGGTTTTTGTTTTAACGTAGTCTGAGCTATTCCACACGCAGGTGGTAGCTATATATGAGTGAGGGGGATGTTTACCACGAAATTGACCTATTCCTACTCGTTTGGACTCAACCAACTAGGATACAAACTGACCCAACATGGGTGCAACCAATTGGACTCTATTTGGAAAATGGCAAAAAACAATTCGTGGATTGTTTTGGTCACCACGCGTTGTACGAGTCGAGTTTGTAAATGTGTCCGGATCCATTGAAAAGCTCTTAAAATTTCCTAACCGGATTGTGCTTGTTTGCTTTATTTGGAGCCCGTAAAATTTCCTAACCGGATTCTGCCAGTCCAAACTGAAACATCATTTCCTTGTTGTTGTTTTCCATGACTGTAACTTTGTTTTCCACGCGTCCTTCTTGTGCTCCTTGCTCCCTCTTCTCCATCCATGTTTGTGTTATTAGTAAACCTAATCATACATAAATACATAGGCTTAGGTAGTATAACATTCTCATAAACACAAACATTATTTATTACTAGGTAAGAATTCACCTTATAATGAACATCACTGAGGCTCAATATTTCCTTCCAACTCAAGCATGTACATTCACCATGTACCCCTATTATATCCTCATCACCAATTACTGCAGTTTAGGAGAAGGTACAGTTGGAGCCTGCTGGGCCATTAACTGCATGCATTGAAATATTTAGTCGCTCATTCTTTTGTGTAATGACCATCTCAGTGTCAGAGTCCTCATCATCATAGTAAATATAAATGACTTCAGAACTATCTTGAGTAGTTTGTTGCAGAGCTTGGACTTGAGCTCTATTGGCCAGTTTACAGACCTTTTTGTGGCCAGGGAACCAAGGATCTTTACATCTGTAGCATTGTTTGTTCAACTTAGCTTGCTGGATGATAGCAGGTAATCTCTGTAGTCTCCCAGCTGGTTCAGCTTGCTCGTATGTTACTTGCCTTTTTACTGTTGTTGGTACTTACTGGTAAGTGATTTTCTTGACTGAGTTAGCTTGTTCAATGCGTCTGGCATACCACATCGCATCTAACAGTGTTCTCGGTTTCAAGCATTCTATATGGCTTTGAATATAGGCATTCAGACCAGAGATAAAAATACCGATATAGTAATCATTTGGTAAAGTGGGGTTGTCCCTTCTGACTAAATTCAGTACCACTTCAAACTATTTGATGGAAGCAGCCACTGTGCTTGTTTGTGTTAGGTGGTGAAATTGTCTCACATTGTCACAACTAGAAGCTTCTGAAAACCTATTTGTTAAATATCTTGTGAATCTATGCCAAGTCATTGTATTTGTAGGAATGCCAGTGCCTCTCCACCACTGCATAGTTGGGCCTTTCAAGTAAGTGATTGCAATTTCAGAACGTTGGTCAAGAGGTGTACGGGCATAATCAAAGTATTGTTCAGTCGTCTGTATCCAGGAGTCAGCATCATCGCCAGCAAACTCAGGTATGTCAAGCTTGGCAGGTTTAATTGTCAATTTTGCTCTTCTTCCATCACTTTGTAATGTCACTCGCCATTTTGATATACCTTTGTGGCCACCTTGTTCTTCTTCCTCGTCATCATTATCCGAGAGAATTTGCTCAGCCAGTGCAGCTTTAGTAGTTGTTGTTGCAAAGTTTGGGTGCCTGTAGGGAATTTTAGATGTGCCATCCAAATTAACCTCTTTGCCTGTATGATCATGCAATGTTGCCCTACCAATAGGTTTGATAATTAGCATTGGTTTCTTTGGTACTGCTTGATTAATGCTACCTTGGGCAGGAGATTTTACAGTGTGTCCAGTAGCCGGTGGTGGTGAACTGGGAACTACTGGCTGTAACAATGTAGGTACAACTACAAGTAATTTGTCAAAATTTGCTTGAATGTTATTGAAGTTGACTTGGACATTGGTGAAGTTTGCTTGGATATTTGTGAAGTTCTCTTCTACAACTTCAGAAAAGGACTTAAATTCCAACTTATCTTCTTCTCTCTGTTTCTATAAGACTTGGATATCTAACAGAACGGATTTCATTTCCAACAAACCAGTGATGTCTGACACAATTTCAGATGGTTTTGGCATACCTAATTGCTCTCCTTGATTGTTAACCACCTTGGGCAGTAGGGTTTTTGGTGCGAAAGAGGGAACCTTGCCTGAAGTCTACCGTCGCCACTCCCCGCCGCCAATTCACCCGCTGCCAAGCAGACGGAAAGGGTGGGATTTTACAGCTGAAGGAGTAATCTTCAGAAACCATATCCAGCCCCGTATGTGCCCGATCAACACCGCCACCACACGCCTCCTTCACTCTGTAGAGACCAGAGCAGTACACCGCCGCCGGAAACCAGAACGGGGGAGAGGGAATTTACGAGAGATCCCAACCTCTACCTTCTTATAGATGCAATCGCCGCCGAGGATTGTGGGCTTCTGATACCAATTGATAAGCCTAAGCTAGCAATTTAGAGTAAACTGACAGAGATCATAGCGAATTCAGACTCATGTTATTCAATTCTCCGGGATTTCAGAGTAGCATACAGGAGGGATGAAGAGGGAATAGGTAAAAAAGTTTGGCCAGCCGGTCCAGCGGCGGCTAGGGTTCAACCCAAAGGGGAAAAAGATGAAGATTACAAGCTCTCTCTCAAGCTAAATATCGGGGGCCAGGGCTACACGACAGGGGACAGGGTAGGTGAAAAGCGAGTAAACTGTAAGCTGAGCTGTCGGGTACAATTAGTCGATGAATCGATGCCAGCCGTCCATCTTTGATCTGATGGTCCAGTTCCTTGAGCTTTTGGCGGGAATACAACGAAGGACCAGGACCGTTAGATCAAAGATGAGTGGATGGCCTCGCATGACTTAACTGAACTTGATATTTCAGGTTGCAGTTCCTGGCACTCTCATCAGGCAGCAACATCCCAAGATGCTGGAGAGCGGTGGGTGCACGATCTAGCTTTCCACGTATGAATAAAGCAATGGATGAGAGCATGAATTTTGGTTCAGAAATTAAGAACATCAAAGAAGTGATCCAAGGTGTGGTAGTGGTAAGTGAACTGCTGCCTTTACGAATTTGGTCAAATGATCCGATTGTTGTTTTCAAATTGATTATATTATCTCCAGAAGGTGTGTTTGTACTGTTACTTCAGTTTTTTTTTAGTTTCCATTGTTTTCTCTAATCAAAACGATGATTGTCGCTCTGATTGCTGGTTCTTTAGCTAAGACCTCATATTTAGTTCAAGCTTATTCTACTTCCTTTGTCTTTGTGGTCATTGGTCAACCTTAGACCTCTTATTTCCCACTGCTGTGATTGTGATGCTATGTAGAACTGAAATTCTTATATGGACATCGGAACATTACTTTCAGCTGAACACATACTTTTGGGAGACAGACAACTGATGTGGAGTTGTGCCTTCCCAGACATAGTAGGGCGTCGACACCCGCAACCTCGCCTTCTCCACACCACCCCCAGGTATACCGGTTCCTTACCATGCCTTTTTTACTTTCACCCCATACTCATGTTCTTACCTTGCCTTTTTTGCAGACAAATTACTTGCCTTCGTGATCATGTGAGACATTACTAGAGCTTTAGTATAATCCTCCATTTTATTTTAAATTTGACAGATCAAGTGGTTTTTGGCTTTATTTATTGCATTCTAGGAATTTTGTTAGCTGTGTAGCCTATAAGCTAATCCAATGTTCTTTGGGCAAACCAGTGTTCTGGAACTTTCAGAATACTTGCTCATGCACCCAACTGAGTAGTATGCAAAAACGAGTAGTTAACAAGTTTAATCAGTATAATCGGATGACCACTCGGTATAATCGGGTATAACCAGGAGATACCACTGGTAGAATAGTTTCACATTTGCGTTGGAGTTACTACCACTACATCTCCCTTTTGTTTAGGTAGAGGCTGATGTTGCTCCACGATTATTCTTACTCCATCTACTCTCGTTGGCAGCAGCAGCTGCTCGTCCTTTTATTTCTGGCACCAAATGCTATTTCTGTGCATCTCTGTTTACCGGAGGTGTCTGCTGCTTGCTACTCTACTCTAACCATCCAGTCTGATTCCATATAAATGTACATATATATATATAAAGCCATTAGTTAGATAGAATAGCCAAGTTCAAAGCTGATTACTTTATACTCACTACGAAGTTAGGTGACTGACCGACTAGCGATTGCCGAGCTCTAGAACCTCATAGAATCTATTTTACTGAAATAAATGCTCATTACAGAGTTTTTATTCGAGTAAGTCATACTGTGAAACGTTGCTGAATTTTGATACTGTTACGACCGGAGTCACATATAGGAGGAGGGGCCCAACCGTGGGTCACCCTAGGGCTTAGCCCATTTATCTATTTCAGTTTCCCCTTTATATATAGATTGTAATAGGTCGTGAACAATCAAGCAATAAGAATATTTCTATTGCCGGCTCCCCGAGGAGCCGGAACCCTAACCCTAGCCGCACCCCTCCCTGCGCCTCCTCTCCCTCTCGCACGACGGCGCCCAGCCGCCGGCGTCCGCGAGATCGGCCGCGCTCAACTCCCTCCTTCCCCTACAACTTACGCCCTAGACACGGTAGAACCCTAGTTTCTATCAACTTGGTATCAGCTAGCACTTATTCGATCATGTCGTCGTCCCCGTTCACCTCCGCGCCTGCTGCGCCTCCGCCACCGCCGCCGCCCTCCACCACGGCCGCCGCCCCCGCCGCGCCCGTCGTCTACTCCCCCGAGCAATTGAGCGGGGCCATCAACGACCTCGCCACCGCCGTCCAGGGGATCCGGGTGTTCTTGATGAGCTCCCACGGGCCCCCAGCGCCACCGCAGCACCCGATCTTCACAGTGCCGACACCGTCGCCTTGGCCGCCGGCGTTCTCGGTCGGACATCTGCAGCCGCAGCCACCCTCGACGCTGCCGTGGCCGCACTGGCCACCACCCGCCACCGGAGGGCCGGGCTCCACCGCGCCGGGGGGCGTTCCGATCAACCAGATACGCTTCCCCCCGTCGCCGTCACCACTGCCAGCTTGGCTCGCCGAGTCGACACCTCCGCCGGTCTAAACCGCCGCCGGGGAAACGCCGCTGCCCACCCTCCCGAGTCCCACCGCCGGGGGCTTTGCGCGCCCCCAGGAGGACCGCGCCGGAGCATACGTCCACGGAGCCACCTCACCGCCACCGCCCCGCTACGCGAAGGTCGACTTCGCCACCTTCGACAGGGTCGGAGGACCCCCTGAACTGGCTCAGCCAGTGCGAGCAGTTCTTCCGCGGGCAGCGCACTCTGGCGTCGGATCGCACTTGGCTCGCCTCTTACCACCTTCGGGGCGCTGCCCAAACATGGTACTACGCCCTCGAGCAAGACGAGGGCGGCATGCCTCCCTGGAACCGCTTCCGGGAGCTATGCCTCCTTCGCTTCGGGCCGCCTATTCGCGGTAGCCGCCTGGCGGAGCTTGGGCGCCTCCCCTTCACATCCACGGTGCAGGACTTCGCCGAGCGCTTCCAGACCCTCGCGTGCCACGCCCCGGGCGTGACAGGCCAGCAGCGTGCGGAGCTCTTCATCGGCGGTCTACCGGACCACATACGGGTGGACGTGGAACTACAAGCCCCCCAGGACCTGTAGACGGCGATGCACTACGCTCGGGCCTACGAGCGCCGCGCCCAGGCCATGCAGCCGGGTCCCCCAAGCCGCGGAGCACGACCGCCGACCCGGCCCCCGCCGCCGACCACGCCGACCACACGGCCACCGCCGCCGGCCACGCCGACCACCGCTCCGGCGGCTGCGCCGCGCACGTTCCGGCGCCTCACCCCAGCGGAGCAACTGGAGCGCCGTCGCCTCGGCCTGTGCTTCAACTGCGATGAGACCTACGCGCCGGGCCACGTCTGCCCGCGCCTCTTCTACTTGGAGACGGTTGACGACAGCAAGGCGGACACACCCGCCGATCCACCAGTCGAGGCCACGGCGTGCGTGGTCTCGCTCAACGCGCTGGCGGGTATCCGCAACGAGCAGAGGATGCTCTTGCCGGTGACGATACTGGGGAGCGTCTCGTCGCCCTCCTCGACACCGGCTCGACGTATAACTTCTTGCCGGCGGCCACGATGCGTCGTTTAGGTCTCGAGCCGACGAGCGGCGATCACCTCCGCATCACCGTGGCCAACGGCGATCGCCTTCGTTGCCACGATATGGCGCAGAACGTGCCGCTATCCATCGGCGACGAGCACTTCACCATCTCGTGCGCCGACATCGATTTGGGCTGCTTCGTCTTCATCATCAGCGTGGACTTCTTGCGGACACTGGGTCCAATACTGTGGGACTTTGCCGCACTGACAATGACCTTCTCTCGTCAGGGCCGTCGCGTCCGTTGGAAGGGCATTGGGGGCTCCACCCCGGCACCGCAGCTCCAGCTCGCCACGGCCGACCCCGACGCTGAGCACCCCCTGCTCACTCACCTCCTGCAGCAGCACGGCGACTTATTCGACGAGCCGCACGGCCTCCCGCCGGTCCGGGTGTATGACCATCGGATTCACCTCGCTCCGGACACGGCACCGGTCGCAGTACGGCCGTACCGCTACCCCCAGATGCAGAAGGACGAGCTCGAGCGACAGTGCACCCTCATGCTCGCCACGGGCATCATTCGGATATCTACATCACCATTCTCCGCGCCGGTGCTGCTCGTCCGCAAGGCGGATGGCACATGGCGTTTCTGCATCGACTTCCGCGCCCTTACCGCACTCACGCTCAAGGACAAGTTCTGATATGGAGGGTTACTCCTAGATTGGCCCGATCTTCACGAATCGACGAAGAACACGAAGAATGCTCAAGAACGTGATGAACACGATGAACACGAGAGGGGGAATCGAGGGGGAATCGTGGGCAAACGCAAGGAAACGCAAGGGAGATAACTAGTAAGAACCGAAGAACCCCAAATCTCCCGTCAACTAAACCCCGAGGGCCACCTACGGGACGATCGATCCAACTGAACTCACCTTGATTGAAACCGCTTCACACTCGTAGCCGGTCCACTATGCCAATAGAACCTCAAGGATTTACGAGAGGAAGATTGGACAATTCTTGATTGAAACCCAAGAGGAGAGATCAAGTAATTGGATGAATCTTGATACGATCCTCGACGAAGTCGGAGGAGTAGCCTTGATACGTTCCTAGGTACACACCATATGAGTAGTTCCTCAAAGACGGATACAAGAGAGCAAAGCTCACAATGTTCTAAATTCAACTCTAAAACCCTAGATCTAGCTCGGGGTCGTCCCTATATAGCCGGGGGTCGAAGTAGGTGAAAACGGGGTCGAAATCCGGTCATTTGCGTGCATTTGGGGCCACGCCGGCCTGGGAGCCCGGCCTGGCCGGCCTTGAGGCCGGGGTGGGCACAGGGGGAAGCCCCAGGGCAGGCCGGCCTGGGGCTGACGTGGCGGCCGGCCCGAGGCCGAGGTGGGAGAGGGGACGCCGGCCTGGGAGGGGCCGGCCCGAGGCCGGGGTGGAGGCCGGCCCTCTCGGGTGGGTGCCCGGCGTGAGGAGGGGGGTGGCCGGCCTGGGGCCGGGGTGGAGGTCGGGCGCCTCGGGTGGGTGGCCGGCCTGGAGAGGAGGGGGGCCGGCCTAGCCGGGTCTTGAGGCAGGGAGGGGGGTTTTCCCCCTATCTTCTCCGCCGGGACTCCGAACTCGATGCCGTCTTCTCCGCCCTTCTTGATACCTTCTCGCGCATCGTCTTGGGTGCTTTCTGGGGCCTCTGTGGTAGGTTTGAACCTGATCACACAAAGTGTTGAACCATGAGGTAGCGCACCATCCGCCAAGTCACCGAAAGTATGGAGCGAGAGGAGCGAGTTCACCTTATCATGGATGGCCTTTGATCGTGATCTTGTCATTGGTGCACTTGGTGGAGTTGGGTGGGCTACATCATCCCCCCCCCCCTGAAAAAGAGTCGACCTTGACTCTACGTCGTCTTCATCACTTGGGTAGCCATGGAAGGGAGAGATGTCCTTGACATTGAAGGAGTTGTGGACGAGGTACTTGATTCCGGTAAGTCGAGCTTGTAGGCGTTGTTGTTGATGCGCTTGATGACGTTGAAGGGGCCGTCTCCTCTTGGCTTGAGCTTGGATTTGCGCTCTTCGGGAAAACGGTCCTTGCGCAAGTGTAGCCAAACGAGGTCACCTTCTTGGAACACCATTGGTTTGTTGTTCTTGTTCATGATGGAGGATCGGTGCTCGGAGTGCTTCTCAAGCGTAGCTCGTGTGGATTCATGTAGCTTCTTGATGTAGTCGGTGCGCTTGTCAATGTCCATGTTCGCTCGCTCGCAGAGAGGCAAAGGTAGTATGTCGAGAGCGGTGTTGGGGTTGAAGCCGTAGACGATCTCGAAGGGACTCTTCTTGGTAGCTTGATGTAGAGCACAGTTGTTGGCGAACTCGGCGTGTGGGATGCATTCTTCCCAATTCTTTAGGTTGGGCTTGATCAATGCTCGAAGAAGTGAAGATAGCGTGCGGTTGACGACCTCGGTTTGTCCATCCGTTTGTGGGTGGTAGGCGGTGGATAAGAGGAGCTTGACGCCGAGATTGGACATCAACGTCTTCCAAAAGTAGGATGTGAACTTGACGTCGCGGTCCGAGACAATGGAAGTAGGTACACCATGGAGACGCACAATTTCCCTGAAAAACAAGGTAGCAACATGTGAAGCATCATCGGTTCGGTTGCAAGGAATGAAATGTGCCATCTTAGAGAAACGATCCACAACTACAAAGATTGAATCCATGTTGGTTTTAGTTCGTGGGAGTCCTAACACAAAGTCCATGCTAATATCACTCCAAGGTGCATGTGGGATAGGCAATGGCATGTAAAGACCATGGGGTTGGAAGTAGACTTAGCTCGGAGGCATGTAGAACATCTCTGGACGTGTCGCTCAATTGATGCTTCATCTTGGGCCAATAGTAATGGTTGGAGAGCATGGCATAGGTCTTGCGCGTCCAAAGTGCCCCATGAGACCTCCTTCATGTAATTCCTTCAATAACAACAAGCGAAGAGAGGACTTGGGAATGCACAATTTGTTAGCCTTAAACAAGAAACCTTTGTGGTAGTAGTCTCGAACCATCGGTTAGGCAAACATTTCTCAAAGATAGGAGCAAAGAAGACATCGGAAGCATATAAGTCTTTGATTTCATCCAAACCAATCACATTGATGTCAAGGCGTGTAAGAAGACACTCTTTCCTAGACAAGGCATCCGCTACAACATTCTCATTACCTTTCTTGTACTTAATGACATAAGGAAAAGATTCAATGAATTCTACCCATTTAGAATGCCTCTTGTTCAAGTTAGCTTGACCCTTCAAGTATTTCAATCATTCGTGATCGGAATGAATAACGAACTCTTTAGGCCAAAGGTAGTGTTGCCAAACTTCTAGCATTCGAACCAAAGCAAATAGTTCCTTATCGTAGATTGGGTAATTTAGTCTAGCGCCATCTAGTTTTTTCACTATGGTACGCAATGGGACGTCCATTTTGCATGAGAACGCCACCAATTCCTATGCCACTAGCATCACATTCAATCTCAAAAGTTTTCTCAAAATCCGGTAAGACAAGCAAAGGAGCTTCGGTTAGGCATTTCTTAAGTGTGTCGAACGCTTTTTGTTGCGCGTTGCCCCAAACAAAAGGTACATTTTTTTGGTAAGTTCATTCAAACGGCAAGCAATGGTTGAAAAATCTTTGACAAACAGGCGATAGAAACCGGCAAGGCCATGAAAGCGCCTTATCTCACCCACGGAAGTAGGGTTGGGCCAATTTCTAATTGCCTCAATTTTCTTGTTATCCACTTCAATACCATTGGAAGAGATCACAAAACCCAAGAAAACAAGCTTGTTGGTGCAAAAATTGCATTTGGAAAGATTGGCGAAAAGTTTGGCTTTGCGAAGAGCCAACAATACTTGTGAAACATGATCAAGATGATCCTCCAAAGACTTGCTATAAATGAGGATGTCGTCAAAGTAAAGCACAACAAATTTTCCGATAAAAGGACGCAAGACTTCATTCATGAGACGCATAAAAGTGGAAGGAGCATTTGAAAGATCAAAAGGCATGACAAGCCATTCATACAAACCAAGTTTTGTTTTGAAAGCCGTTTTCCATTCATCACCTATGTTCATACGTATTTGGTGATATCCACTTTTAAGATCAATTTTAGAGAAGATGGTAGCACCACTCAATTCATCAAGCATGTCATCGAGCCTAGGGATAGGATGTGTATATCTAATGGTGATAGCATTGATAGGACGACAATCCATGCACATACGTGAAGTAGCATCTTGCTTAGGAACAAGGATAACCGGCACGGCACAAGGGCTAAGGGATTCGCGGATAAAACCTTTATCGAGTAGTTCTTGAATTTGGCGTTCAATCTCCTTAGTCTCCTCGGGGTTGGTGCGGTATGGAGCACGGTTTGGAAGTGGAGCACCCGGAATGAGGTCAATGCGGTGCTCAATTCCTCGTAGAGGAGGAAGGCCCGGAGGGAGTTCATCGGGAAACACATCTTCAAATTCCTGTAACAAAGGCAACAAAGACAGAGGAAAATTTGTCATGTCGTTAGTTTCAAGGGCTTCCCCTTTGCACAATAGGACAAAGTGTAGTATGGTTGGGTCATCTCGTAGCTCTCGCATCTCTCTTTTGGTGGCAAGCAAGGTAAGGCCTTTGGGAGCACTCGAAATGTTGTCGCTCATGTTTGGCTTGTGGCTCTCACTTTCTTTTAGGTGGATCACTCTCTCACCGCTCATCTCACTAGACTTGAGCTCTTCTTGTTTGCGTGCAAGTGTCTTGGCGTTGTCGGCGATCACTTGGCTAGGAGACATGGGACTGAGAACAAAGGTCTTGTTGTTCCACTTAAAGCTATAGTGATTGGTACGCCCATCATGAATAGCACTCTTGTCGTATTGCCAAGGTCGGCCAAGAAGAAGATGACACACTGTCATAGGCACAACGTCACACTCCACCGTGTCTTCATATGGACCAATCTTGAAGTGCACGGAAACCGTATGTTGTATCTTGAATGAGCCGGAGTCACTAAGCCATTGGACATGGTATGGATACGGATGTCTCTTGAAAGGCAAGTGAAGTTTGTCACAAAGTTCTTTGCTAGCCAAGTTGTGGCAACTACCACCATCGATGATAACCTTGATGGACTTGCCATTGATACCGGCTCTAGTTTGGAAGAGATTGCACCGTTGATCATGCTCATCTTGAGGAGAAGAAGTAAGGACTCTTGTGACCACTAGTGATGGATTCTTATCCTCATCGCAATAAACACTTTCTTCATCTTCATTGGGCACATCCAAAGAATTTAGATCCACTTGATGCATAGCATAGTACTCACCATCACTCATGGAATCACGTTCACCATCTTGATTGACTATCATAATCATCTTGTTGGAACACTCAAAGGACTTGTGTCCACTACCACCACACTTGAAGCAAGTAATAGTGCTTGACTTGACTTGAGGAGCCTTTGAAGCGGAGGTGGAAGGCACTTTCTTCTTGAATGGTTGTGATGATTTTTTGGGAGCACTAGAGGCTCGAGGGTTGCTCTTGTTGGTAGTAGGAGTAGTTGCTTGTGTCACTTGAGTCGAAGAGGAAGGTCTTGAGTTGAAGAAAGCCTTTTGCTTATTGTATTTGAGTTCTTCCGCAATTTGGCGTTCCGCCTTGAGAGCTTGGTGGACAAGGGCCACAATGTTGTCATATGGTTGATACTCGACGATCTCCCTTATAGGATAGTTGAGGCCATTGAGAAAGCGGGCCATTGTTTGTTCTTGAGATTCCATCACATGAGCTCGTATCAAAGAGGTCTCCATTTCCTTGTAGTACTCATCAACGGACTTCAAGCCTTGACGAAGTTCTTGTAGTTTCTTGAATAGGTCACTCTTGTAGTGTGGAGGAACGAAACGAGCATGCATGAATTGCTTCATCTCATTCCAAGTGGAAATAGGAGCAATGCGGTTGCGGACTCTTTCGGCTTGTAGGCGATCCCACCACAAGAGTGCATATCCTTCAAATTCCAATGATGCTAGAGCAACCATCTTCTTGTCGGTGAAGTTGTGAATGCCGAAGATCTTGTCTACCTTGAGAGCCCAAGCAAGATATTCTTCGGGTCATTCTCACCATTGAACTTGGGGACATTGAAACGAAGAGCACTCATGTTGTTGTCTTCTTGTTGACGTTGGGGACGCTCATGGTGTCGCTCATGGGGATCTTCATCATAGACGGGGGTTGAATCATCATAGGGGTCATCCTCATTGTCTTGGCGGTGGCGATCATGATGGGGAGGATGACGCCGGTGGTCATTAGGTGGGGGTTGTTGATGGTGACGGAGTCTTGCTTCACGGCGTTCACTATCGTCATTGTCACGGTGTTGATGTCGAGGACGTTCTTGTTGTGGGCGTGGCGGAAGCACTTGATCATCACGAGGGTGTTGAGGACGATAATGTTCTTGGCGGTCATTGTTGAGACGCGCATTACGCCTTGGTGGCCTTCGATGTTGATTAGCACCTTCCACGAAGTCATTGTGGCCATACTCTTGAGCGTGGCCTTGAGGAGGTGGATGATGATGTTGTCGAAGGTCCGGGCGTTGCGGTTGTTGAAGAGGGTCACCACGGCCTTGGCGATGTCGAGGTGGTGGTGATGGTGAGCTATCCTCATACCAATTTCGTCGCGGAGCTTGTTGAGGTTGGGTAGGAGGTGGTTGTGGTTGTTGCTGTTGTTCATCCTCCTCCAAGTTTTTGTTGCGATCATGGCGATCATGGCGGTCATGGCGACGAGGTTGGTGAAGATCTTTATTGTTGTGGGTTGAGCGACGAGACCTTGAGGACGATGATGAATGACGGCGATTGGCAAGTTTAGCCAAGTTGATGTTGATGCGCGTCATTTGATCATTCAATCGGGCCTCTTGCTCTTGGAGTCGATGCTCATAGCGTTGAAATCCATCCTTCACGAGTTCACGGAGTCGGAAATGGTCATTGTGGGTGACGTAGTTGGCGTTAGCATTGTCGTTGTAGAATGGGTTGCCTTCATCTTCCGAACTCGGACTTGAGAATACTCCTTCCCTAGCCATCTCAAAGCACACAAGGGTGATATTGAAGAAATTGATGTCTCACTTACCCAACGTTACCTTTTTTTTGGTCGTATTGAGGCTAGTGGACGAGCCTAGGTGTAGGGCGGTATGTCAAGAGCGAATCCAAAAAGATCGAAAGAAACCGTAAACAACAACACACACGCTTTATGTGGAAGGAAAATGGGTTAGGAAAAGTGGCGAGGAAAAATTGACAAAACCGAAGAAACGTGTATTGTCAAACGTGGAGAAACGTCAAAGAAAAGTTAACACAAAAACCAAACCTAGTGGATGGAAATATGGTGGAACACACACACGCAAGGGATACATGGGGTTAGTGCGACCAATGGACGAGCGAAGACGAAATGAACCTAACGAATACTAATTCTCAATGCCACACTAACACAAGGAGGACGCTAGCTCAAACCGCAAATTTGAAAAGGCAACAAGATTCGCACCATGGTAATCAGTCACTCTTTCTCTTTTGCGACGCAATGCTACACGTTCCTACAATGGAAAGCTGTTGGCATCGATCCTTTGTTTCTTTTTCTATTTATTTTTTTTGATTTTCTTATTTGATGGATTCCAAAATGCCAATGCCTACTCGTAGCTAATCTCTCACAAGCGCCAACTCGCACTCTCGATGCCACAAATGTGATGCCAAGCGGTGTAAAAAGAACTAGTCCGAATAGGTAAGTAACACAATGGGGTGGGGTGGTTCAAGCGGAAGCAAGTTATACCTCTCTTATTGATGATCACGGATTTGCGGCCGGTGGATGTCGATGTCGTGGCGATCCGGTGATGCGGAAGCGTAGGTGATGTCGTGGGCGTCGCGTGGCAACTTGTTGCACTCAATTTGGATCACAAACGACAAAGAAAAACAAGTTCCAAAATCTGTCGGGAAATTGAAGAGCTGAGATTTTATGAGTTTTTGGCTCAAATTCGAAATTCCTTCGAAATCAAGAAAATATTTGGGCGAAATTGGAAAAGTTGGCTGAATAGAAAGGTGTGGAATGGTGTTTGGCAACAAATCTATGAAGAAAAACCACGAAAAACTCAACGAATCAACAGATCGGTCAAAATCCCTTTTGGCTATTTTTGTGATGATTTTTGAAATTTATGGTGGAAAAGGAAAAATTGGTGGATGGGAAGTAGTGTGGGTGTCGGATTCGTGTCAATCTAGCTCTGGATACCAGATGATATGGAGGGTTACTCCTAGATTGGCCCGATCTTCACAAATCGACGAAGAACACGAAGAACGCTCAAGAACGCGATGATAAACGATGAACACGAGAGGGGGAATCGAGGGGGAATCGTGGGCAAACGCAAGGAAACCCAAGGGAGATAACTATTAAGAACCGAAGAACCCCAAATCTCCCGTCAACTAAACCCCGAGGGCCGCCTACGGGACGATCGATCCAACTGAACTCACCTTGATTGAAACCGCTTCACACCCCGTAGCCGGTCCACTACGCCAATAGAACCTCAAGGATTTACGAGAGGAAGATTGAACAATTATTGATTGAAACCCAACGGCGAGATCAAGTAATTGGATGAATCTTGATACGATCCTCGACGAAGTCGGAGGAGTAGCCTTGATACGTTCCTAGGTACACACCATAGGAGTAGTTCCTCAAAGAGGGATACAAGAGAGCAAAGCTCACAATGTCCTAAATTCAACTCTAAAAGCCTAGATCTAGCTCGGGGTAGTCCTTATATAGCCGGGGGTCGAAGTAGGTGAAAACGGGGCCGAAATCCGGTCATTTGCGTGCATTTGGGGCCACGTCGGCCTGGGAGCCCGGCCTGGCCGGCCTTGAGGACGGGGTGGGCACAGGGGGAAGCCCCAGGGAAGGACGGCCTGGGGCTGACGTGGCGGCCGGCCCGAGGCCGAGGTGAGAGAGGGGGCGCCGGCCTGGGAGGGGCCGGCCCGAGGCCGGGGTGGAGGCCGGCCCTCTCGGGTGGGTGCCCGGCCTGAGGAGGGGGGTGGCCGGCCTGGGGCCGGGGTGGAGGCCGGGCGCCTCGGGTGGGTGGCCGGCCTGGAGAGGAGGGGGGGCGGACTGGCCGGGTCTTGAGGCCGGGAGGGGGTTTTTCCCCTATCTTCTCCGCCGGGACTCCGAACTCGATGTCGTCTTCTCCGCCCTTCTTGATACCTTCTCGCGCATCGTCTTGGGTGCTTTCCGGGGCCTCCGTGGTGGGTTTGAACCTGAGCACACAAAGTGTTGAACCATGAGGTAGCGCACCATCCGCCAAGTCACTGAAAGTATGGAGCAAGAGGAGCGAGTTCACCTTATCATGGATGGCCTTTGCTCGTGATCTTGTCATTGGTGCACTTGGTGGAGTTGGGTGGGCTACATCAAGTTCCCTATTCCGGTGGTGGATGAGCTCTTCGACGAGCTCCATGGGGCGCGCTTCTTCACCAAGCTCGACCTCCGGTCGGGTTACCATCAGGTGCGCATGCACCCAGACGACATCGCCAAGACGGCGTTCCGAACTCATCATGGTCACTTCGAGTTTGTGGTGATGCCCTTCGGCCTCACCAACGCCCCAGCAACGTTTCAGGCCCTAATGAATGACGTCCTCCGCCCCTATTTACGTCGGTTTGTGCTCGTTTTCTTTGATGATATTCTTATCTACAACAACCCGTGGGCGGAGCATCTACAGCACGTCGCCATCGTCTTCAATGAGCTTCGAGCGCATCATCTACACCTTAAGCGCTCGAAGTGCTCGTTTGGGACGACATCGGTCGCCTACCTCGGCCACGTCATCTCCGCCGAGGGGGTGGCCATGGACGCCGACAAGGTGGCGGCCGTCACAACTTGGCCGCTACCTCGCTCGCCGCGCGCTCTTCGCGGTTTCCTGGGTCTCGCCGGATACTACTGGAAATTTATCCGGGACTTCGGCCTCATCGCGACACCGCTCACGCGACTGTTGCGTCGCGATGCATTCGCCTGGGATGACGAGGTTACCGCGGCATTCGAGGCCCTAAAGGGGCCCCTCACGATGGGCCCCGTTCTCCAGATGCCGGACTTCACACGGCCGTTCATGGTCGACTGCGACGCCTCCGGGGTTGGGTTCGGCGCCGTCCTTCACCAGGGCGAAGGGCCTCTCGCCTACTTCAGCCGGCCTTTTGCCGCACGTCACCTCAAGCTCGCGGAGTACGAGCAGGAGCTCATTGGTTTGGTGCAGGCCGTGTGGCATTGGCGTCCCTACCTTTGGGGGCGCTCGTTCCTGATCCGCACGGACCACTACAGCCTAAAGTATTTGCTGGACCAACGGCTGTCTACAGTACCACAACATCAGTGGATCAGCAAGCTGTTTGGATTTGACTTCACGGTGGAGTACCGCCCGGGGCGCCTCAACACTGTGGCCGACGCTCTCTCGCGCCGCGACACTACCGACGACGCCGACGCTTCCGAGGGGTCCTGCTGTGCATCCGCTCGGGGCCCTCCTTCGCCCTCTTCGACACCATTCGCCGGGCCACGGCGGCGGCGCCGGATGCCCTGCTCCCGCGGCAACAGCTGGAGGCGGGCGAGCTCGACGCACCGTGGCGTCTTGCGGAGGGACTCCTCTTGCATGGGCACCGCATCTTCGTTCCCGGCCACGACGACCTTCGGTATCAGGTGTTGCTGCTTGCCCATTCGTCGGGCCATGAGGGGATCCAGAAGACCCTCCACCGTCTCCGCGCCGACTTCTACATTCTGAGTGATCGGGCGTTAGTCCGTGATTGGGTGCGCTCTTGCGAGATATGCCAGCGCAACAAGACGGAGACCCTGCGGCCCGCCGGGATGTTGCAGCCGCTAGAGGTGCCCTCACAGGTCTGGGCCGACATCTCCATGGACTTCATCGAGGGACTCCCTAAGGTGGGCGGCAAGTCTGTCATTCTCATGGTGGTCGACCGCTTCTCCAAGTACGCGCACTTCATCGCACTTGGTCACCTGTACACAGCCGCGTCCGTGGCACGTGCCTTCTTCGACGGCATTGTTCGTCTTCACGGCTTTCCCGCGTAGATCGTCAGTGATCGGGATCCCGTGTTCACGGGGCATGTGTGGCGCGATCTCTTCAGGATGGCGGGGGTGAAGCTCCGATTCAGCACGGCGTTTCATCCTCAGACGGACGGCCAGTCGGAGGTGGTTAACAAAGTGATCGCTATGTATTTGCGTTGTGTTACACGTGATCGTCCTCGCGCATGGGTGGATTGGCTTGCATGGGCGGAGTACTGCTACAACACCTCTTACCACTCCGCCTTGCGCGCCACGCCATTTGAGGTGGTTTACGACCGCCCACCACCGCCCATTATTCCGGTCGACTCGGCGACCGCTCGGACGGAGGCCGCGGGGGAGCTCCTACGCGCCCGTGACGAGATGCTAGCAGAGGTGCGGCAACGCCTCGTGCAAGCCCAGCAGCTGGCCAAGCACT
The DNA here is from genome assembly GCA_028641055.1 of Alopecurus myosuroides. NCBI lineage: Eukaryota > Viridiplantae > Streptophyta > Magnoliopsida > Poales > Poaceae > Alopecurus > Alopecurus myosuroides. Next base: position 240,855,454 of record CM054061.1, read on the forward strand.
ACTACGACAGCCATCAACGCGAGGTGGAATCTGCAGTGGGCGACTGGGTGTGGCTGCGTCTTCTTCATCGATCCACGCAGTCGCTCGACCCGCGCGCGAAGCGCAAGCTTGGGCCATGCTACGCAGGCCCCTTCGTTGTCGTGGAGTGCGTGGGGACACTGGCCTACCGCCTACAGCTGCCAGCGGGCGCCCGCATCCATGACGTCTTTTATGTGGGACTCCTGAAGCCCTACCGTGGGGCGCCAACGGCAGCACCGCCGGCGCTACCACCTACATCTGATGGGCGCCTACTTCCCAGTCCCGCGAAGGTGTTGCGCGCACAACTCCGTCTCGACATTTGGTACTTGTTGATCCAGTGGGAGGGCCTTTCGTAGGAAGAGGCCACTTGGGAGAAGCGCGAGGAGTTCAGCCTCCACTATCCCGACTACCAGCTCGAGGACGAGCTGTTTGTGCAGGCGGGAAGAGATGTTATGACCGGAGTCACATATAGGAGGAGGAGGCCCAACCGTGGGTCACCCTAGGGCTTAGCCCATTTATCTATTTCAGTTTCCCCTTTATATATAGATCGTAATTGGTCGTGAACAATCAAGCAATAAGAATATTTCTATTGCCGGCTCCCCGAGGAGCCGGAACCCTAACACTAGCCGCACCCCTCCCTGCGCCTCCTCTCCCTCTCGCACGACGGCGCCCAGCCGCCGGTGTCCGCGAGATCGGCCGCGCTCAACTCACTCCTTCCCCTACAACTTACACCCTAGACACGGTAGAACCCTAGTTTCTACCAGATACCCTGGAGATAACATGCACCCTTTCTTAGGTGTTAAAACTTTAGATATTATTGGTAGGTTTGTAATGTTTATAGAGAGTCCCTTAGATTTTTTTTGTTATTGGCTCATGGTAGGGAAGCTTGACCGACTTTGTATTTTCCATATTTTTTAGGTTCAACCCAATCTATCACTGGTCAAGTGTCCAGCGATAGCATCATATAATCTTGTGCGAGAGACAATGCGCCAAGGTGGTAAGCTGTAGGTGCACTATTCCTACCCAAGTTCCTTCCATCGTGGCCTTTCTCTTCCTCAATGTTGTAGATTTTTCGTAACCGTGGTTTCTGTTTCGATTTCGTAAATGCAGATGGACAACAACATGGTAGCACTATTCTTAATTTGATTATCATAAAATGCAGGTTTGATTATCGATTATTTTTTTCAGAACATTAATTACTTCATAGGAACATATACATCACTATTTCATTTTTAGTTCTTCAATACCTGAACCATGGAAGATCCAGCTTACTGAGATCCAGAGGGAAGACAAAAAAATATTCACAAAGAAATCTTAGCAAACAATTGAGTCAATTAAAATTGACGGATAGTATAGCCTATGTCTCAATGTTTCACTTAGGATAGAACGTAACAACTTTAGCGCTATAGGTTCGTAAAGCTGCAGTTTGTTGGCTGGGAACCAGAGCCTCAATGTGTACTGTTGTTACTTAAGACAGAACAAAATAGGTTTCAAAATTATCCCAAGCAATATACATTTGTAAAGTTCTAGTAGCTTAAATAGGTAGCTTAATGTGCCTTTCAATTTCTTACTCTGGTCAGGAACCATTTGGCTTTGAAGTGTAAAATATTTTTTTAGTACCGTGGGCAGAGACAAGAAGGATCACTCAGTCTATCGTACATGTCATCTTGAATGTATGAAGTCCAAAAATATATTGCCCTGCATGATCAATCACTCTCCTTTGGTTATTTTTTATTACCAGCATTTTAGCGTGGCTTCTAAAATGCCAATTACCGGTTCTTCTCCATATGTAGTCTTATAGTTCTACGGCCTATAATATATATGTTATAATTTGCTTGTTTCGCACATAAATGTTCAGAAATCGTTGAATATCCCAGAGCTAAAATTCAACTTAATTAGGTTGTATTTTGTTGTCCTTTACGACGATGCTGCCATGCAGCATTTGGATATTAGGTGAATCTGAACTAAATATCCATTACTGGTATGTTTCTTCATGTGCTTATTACCAGCCTTTAATTTGGATGTTGTATGTACATTTAGACTTCTCAGTTATACAGTGGTGTGTACTAATACTAATATGTATCCTTCTCTTTTATGCCTTCTTTTTTTCATGGCCAGTTTGGAGGCTAAAGTGATTTGCAATTCAAGCATTGCTAGAGGCCTTTCTCGGAAGCTACAAGTGCAAATGAAGATTTACTAATTATCGGAATATTCCCGCACGAAGACAAGATCGATTTACTAGAAGCCAAATACATGGGTTTTCTAATGTTATTTCAGTTATTTTAGTTCGCACTGTTTACTTTTAGCAAAATACTGATGGTAGAAAATTTGATGCTCCTATTTTGCAATGATGACCACTATTGCGACAATATTTTGGAGAAAATATTGTGGGACTAAACTGTGTACTTTCTTTGTCCTTTTTGTTTAGATTTCCTGGTTTATGTGATGTTTCATAGTGCATGCTCCGTACAAACTTAAAAAAAAAATATATCTCTTTTTATTAAAGTTTCTTTCTTACCAAAATAGCTTCATGATGAGTTGCAGGTTTGCTAACGATTCTATCATTTTTGGTAGAATGCAGGCTTACCACTTAGTTCTCACAAAAAAAAGATCGTGCTTTTGTAGCACCATCTGGCTTTGTCAAAAAAAAAGATCCTGGTTTATGTGATGTTTCATAGTGCATGTTCCATATCCATGAGGTGAGACCCATTCTGCGTTTGACCATTTGAGATCTTATTCTGTCTCATATTTTCATTAACAGTGGTAGTGTCAAGTCATAATGGTACCACGCATTTTATTTTGAACAGAAGTAAGGCTATTGGTCTTATTGTTATACTCACTCCAAGAAAATGGATACTCAACCAATATGTGACACAATCAGCTCTAGATAATTGAATGTAGATTTCGATGTATAAAGTTCATAGTGAGTTTTAGATCATCGATACAGAAACATGTACCCCCTCCATCTTGTACTCCCTCCGTATCATATTAATTGTCTCAAAGTTGGACAAAAATGGGTGTGTCTAGACATATTTTAGTGTTAGATGCATCTACTTTTATTCAACTTTGAGTCAATTAATATGAGACAGACTGAGTATAAAAAATCGCTTGAAGTTGATGTCAGATTATAGTTATCGTGGGAGCAATACACAAACACTCACCGGCTAATTGTGTGTTTCCATTAATCTCATAGATATGCTAAAGGGGAGTATGCATCTTTTGTAAAAAGAGTTCAGATTCAGGAAAACTTAAATTAAGGAACTCAACAGGGAATAATGGAATAAATAATCTAAGTGAATATGACCTAGGTAGGAGCATTATCAAAAGAAATCAGTGCTCGTATGCTTCCTCAAGCTAGAGTTAGAATTTGGTTAATTGCATGTTTCTAGTAGATACAGATCGTACTAATCATTTCACAAATTATTTTTTTCTCTATTGCTTCTGTTTGAGAGATTCGTGGGTTCAGTCTGTCTGTCAGATTCGTTCTTGTGTGGATCAAACACGTCAAAACTTCATGTCTGAAATAGTCTAATAAGAAGACTGGACAATTAGGTCGGTCATGTTTTCCCTTCGTTCTGTTGTCGGCTTGGGAAAGTAATCTGGTTGCCCCCGTACTCACTACCATTCGGATAAGCTTAAGATGAAACCGACTGCATCCGTACTCACTACCATTTCAGGACCCTTTTTCCCCCCATATGTCATGTCAAAAGCTCCAGATGTAGAGCTACTCCTTATTACCATTTCTGATAAGGAATATAACAGGGGTGCACTTGAGCGATAAGGCGATCCCCCTCCGCCTTAGCAAGTCGACCGCTTTAGGCGTCAGAGCGCCAAAAGCGTCTGCTTAATTGCCGCTTAGGGCATCCGCAATGTGTGAAAAAGATCACCTTAAATCCTAGGTGGCATGGCATAAAGTTCACCTTATACATTGTGAAGAGAAATAATGTTGTCCATAAGCTTAACGTGCACCACAACCTTGTGGTCTACCATAAGAAATAGAAAATTAATTTCCTCTCTCCTCTCTCTCTTGCATGTAACAATATGATAAGATATGTGGGTCCCATCTTATGGCTAAATTTCACCATATACATTGTGGAAAACTCTATAGGTTAAGTGGGACCCAGCTTATGGATGAGGTGCACCTCATACATTACGGATGCCCTTAGGCGTCAAAGCGCCCCTCCTCCGCCATAGGATGCTTTACCACCTTCAAAACCATGAAAATATGTACATGTACTTATTTTGTTTGTTAAAATGCTTTAACATGCTTTCTTATAGATTATAATGCTAGCGACTCGCACATCGTGATGTTAAGGAAACCAGCAAATAATGGATTCCGGATGAGATTACTATCAGGGTAAGTTCCTTGTTCTGATGTGATATCGTAGTCCATAACTTCCTTATTTGTTGCAGCATTATGATTTGAGTTAGTGGTGAAAAGATTCACTCTTTATTAGTTCATCGGGATCTGATTATCCATACTTCAAATGAACTAACATATTAGGTTGTATGATGATGAAGGTAGGATTTTAGGTTGATCAATTGCTTGGTCTTGGCCCTTCTTATGTATCCCTTACGAGCAAATCATGTATATGTCATCAGTTAGACTATTTTTTTCTTATTATGAAAATAAGGTTTAAAGATCAATCTATTTCCTTATTATGGAAGCCATGGAAGCGTTACTATCTTGCCTCTCTTATTCATGGAACTTCACTATTTTTTGACCATTTGTTGATGCCACACGAGTGCAAGGCTATATAAAATTTTAGATTTTTTCTTTATACACGTGCAAAAAGGGACAACATTTTAGTTCTTTTTTTATTTTTTCATAGCAGTTTGTGACGAAGCTCCTTTTGGCACATTTTTGTTCCACTTTATCGTTTCAAATCATTTGATATTTGTCTAAGAAGCTCATTTATTTTGCAAAGGTCTGTAGTAACTACGAAACAAGTTGAGAGGACACAAAGAGATGTAGCATTTTATGATGGGAAGAGTCTCTCTAAGCTATTTTTGGACTAAGAAATTTGGGCTTTCCTTTGTTTGATGCTATTATACTATTTTATTTGAGCTGAACTTGTTGGAATTTATATGGGCTTCACATGTCCAGTCCAACTAAGACCAATAAAATCCTGAAATTGTCATGGCGCATTCATGAATAATACAAGTGGAGAGTGGGACTAAATTTTAGTCCCATATTGCTAGTTTGGAGAGGATGGCACCACCTTATAAGGTGAGCCATTCTAACTAATGTATCAGTTGGCGAGGCAAGAGGAGAGGTGTGCCACACGTGCGCTCCTCCTCCGCCGCCCGCCTCGCCACGACACGACACGACACGGGTTACGGGAAAGAGCCGAGAGTGTTTATTTTGTCGGTTGGAAATACTGAAAGATTCATTAATTTGGTAAATTAACGGACGCGTTAATTCCAGCGTGCACCGCGAGAGGGGACAGCAGGCCTCCGGAACCCCGCCTCGTGACAGTAGGCCTCCGGAACCCCGCCTCCTCTTGTGATCTTGTACGAGAGAGAGGCGAGCGACTACTTCCCCAACGACGATTTCTTTCCCGACCTCGGCAACCTCTTCATCGACGACATGGGCGACAACTTGGACAACGCCGCACCTGGCGCCGCTGCCGTTGTACGGTACGTATCTCTTTTCTTTCTGTTGGAGATTCTACTGCAATTTCTGTGCCTAGTTTTTTCCGTAGATCGGATCTGTTCTTCCATTGTGCTAGATATTTGCATGATTAGTATGATAGTTATTGTCATGATTTACTTTATGCTATTTCGGATTAAGTCATACGCTAAATTGCTCTTATATTAAAAAAATCCAAAAACCTGATTATAGGCAATTTGCTGCACCTGCACCTGCTTTTATTGCGGCGACAAGGCCAAACCCTTTCAAGGGTGTGGACTATAAGAGGTGGCGCACGAGAGCAGTGCTATGGTTTCAAACCTTGCGCTGCTATGCGGCCACCAAGGATAAGCCTGAGGGCGATCTCAATCCAGCACAGCTGGAGGCTTTTGAGAATATGGACACTATGTTAAAAAGTGCCCTCTCGGTATTATTGATGATTCCATCGTGGATCCCTATATGTCGTTTGATAACGGCAAGGACATGTGGGCTGCACTCGAGGCTAAATTTGGAGCCTCGGATGCTGGCAGCAAGCTGTAGATCATGGAGCAATTCTAGGACTACAGGATGACTGATGAGCGTTCTGTTGTTCAACATGCTCATGAGATATAGTCACTCGCTAAAGAACTTCAGCACTTTAAGTGTATGTTACCGGACAAATTTATCGCCGGAGACATCATTGCCAAGGTTCCATATTCATGGAGCACCTTTGCTACTTCTCTGAAACACAAGATACATGAGTTTTCCATTTCGGACCTCATCGGATCTCTTGATGTGGAAGAGAAGGCGAGAGCAAAGGATACGCGTGCTCGGGTTGCTGAGGTAGTTTCTGTTGCCCATGTGGTACAGAAGAAACACTACCCTCCCAACAAGCCTAAATATAACAAAAAGAAATCCGAGTTTAAAGGTAAACCCGATGGCAAGTTCAAGTAGTCGCACTCTACCAACTTCAAGAAGAAGAAGGGGTCTTGCCATGTGTGTGGTGATCCAACTCACTGGGCTCTAAGGTGTCCTAAACGACTTGAGCTACATCAGCTGGAGAATAGCGGCAAGACCGCTAATATTGTCATTGGTGACACTGAGATGAAGGATACTGGGTACGGTATAGTTCCTACTATTCTTTCAGTTTGTCACACTCCTGAATGGTTAATTGATACAGGTGCCAATGTACATGTGTGTGCTGATGCTTCCATGTTCTCTTCTTACCAGGTCACAGGGACTTCCCCCGTGCTGATGGGGAACGGGTCAAATGCTATTGTTCGTGGTGTAGGTATGGTCGATCTTAAGTTTACTTCGGGGAAGATCGTGCGACTGAAGAACGTTCATCATGTGCCCTCCATCAATAAAAATCTCGTCAGCGGTTCACGTCTACGTCGAGATGGTTTTAAGTTGGTTTTCGGGTCTAATAAAATTGTAATTTCCAAGTATGGAAAATTTATTGGTAAAGGCTATGAGTGCGGAGGCTTATTCCTCCTATCCTTGTCAGATATTTGCACCAAAGTTATTAATCATGTTTGCCACGATAATGATTCTGATGTTTGGCATTCACGACTTTTTCATATTAATTTTGGCTGCATGACGCGATTAGCAAATATGAGTTTAATTCCGAAATTCAGGTTCCAAATGTCAAGTATGTGTTCAAGATAAGCTACCTCGCAAGTCTCATAAGACTGCGAAGGCGAGAGACTTGGCACCACTAGAACTTATAGATTCTGATCTTTGTGAGATGAATGGCGTATTGACAAAAGGTGGAAAAAATATTTCATGACACTTATTGATGACTCCACTAGATACTGTTATGTGTATATTCTGAAATCTAAAGATGAAGCTTTAACTTATTTCAAGAACTATAACGCCGAAGCTAAGAACCAACCTGATCGTAAAATTAAACTGCTTAGGTCTGATGTTGGTGGAGAGTATTTTTCCAACGAGTTTAATTATTTTTGTGCTAAACACTGTATTGTTCACGAGAGGACGCCTCCCTACTCACCTGAGTCAAGTGGGGTGGTTGAAAGAAAGAACCTGCCGCTGTCTGATTTGGTTAACGCCATGTTAGATACTTCGGGTCTCTCCAAGGCATGGTGGGGGAGGCACTAATGGCTGCGTGTCATGTCCTAAACCGAGTTCCCATAAAGAATAAAACCATTACTCCATTTGAGGAATGGGAAAGGAAAAGGTTGAAACTCTCCTACCTACGTACTTGGGGTTGTTTGGTGAAAGTCAATATACCAATTCCCAAGAAGCGCAAGCTTGGACCAAAAACAGTAGATTGTGTTCTTATGGGCAATGATTTTAATAGCATTAGTTATAGATTTTTTTTATAGTAAAATCTGAGGTATCTGACATGCATGTTGGTACGATTATGGAGCCGAATGATGCGACTTTCTTTGAGAACATATTTCCTATCAAGGGTATGCCTAGATCATCAAATCAGGAGAAACCTGTTTCAGCTAGTAATGAATTAGCTGAGATTCCTGAACCCACCATTCTAATAGAACACGTTGAGAATCCCGAGGAGTATGACAATGAAGTTCCTATAAGGAGAAAGAGACAGAGGTCTGCAAAGTCCTTTGGTAATGACTTCATTGTGTACCTCGTGGATGACACACCCAGGACTATTTCAGAAGACTATGCATCTCTTGATGCTGACTACTGAAGGAGGTTGTCCGTTGCGAGATGGATTCCATCTTGGCTAAGGGAATCTGGGAAATCACTGATCGTCCTTATGGGTGTAAACCTGTAGGATGTAAGTGGGGGTTCAAGAAAAAGCTTAGGCATGATGGTACAATTGAGAAGTACAAGGCAAGGCCTGTGGCCAAGGGTTATACCCAGAAAGAAGGTGAAGACTTCTTTGATACTTACTCACATGTGGCTAGATTGACCACTATTCATGTGCTACTTTCACTAGTTGCCTCGCACGGTCTTCTCGTTCATCAAATGGTCGTTAAGGTGACTTTCCTTAATGGAGAGTTGGACGAGGAAATTTACATGGAGCAGCCAGATGGTTTCGTAGTACCCGGTCAGGAAGGCAAGGTGTGCAAGTTATTGAAGTCATTATACGACAAAGTTCGAAAGGACTTTGACTCCAGAAGGCTTTGTTGTAAACGAAGCTGAGAAGTGTGTGTACTATCTCCATGGTGGGGGCGAGGGAGTTATTCCATGTCTCTATGTTGATGACATATTGATCTTTGGGACCAATCTTGATTTAATCAAGGAAGTTAAGGATTTCTTGTCTCCCTATTTTGAGATGAAGGATCTAGGAGTAGCTGGTGTTACATTGAACATCAAGCTGTTGAGAGATGATAATGGTGGGACCACACTGCTTCAGTCTCACTATGTGGAAAAAGTCTTGAGTCGCTTCGGGTATAGTGACTGCAAGCCTTCTTCAACTCCATATGATGCTAGTATGTTGCTTCGAAAGAATCGACGGATTACTAGAGATCAATTGAGGTATTCTCGGATTATAGGCTCGCTTATGTATTTGGCGGGTACCACGAGGCATGGCATCTCTTTTGCTGTGAGCAAATTGAGCCGGTTTATTTCCAATCCGGGAGATGATCATTGGCGTGCGCTTGAGAGAGTTATGCGCTATTTAAAAGGCATTGCGAGCTATGGAATTCACTATACCAGAAACCCGAGGGTTCTGGAAGGATATAGTGATTCTAATTGGATATCTGATGCTGATGAGCTTAAGGCCACTAGTGGTTATGTATTTACACTTGGTGGTGGTGCTATTTCCTGGAAGTCTTCCAAGCATACCATCTTAACGAGATCAACTACGGAAGCAGAATTCGCAGAATTAGACACAACCACTGTTGAAGCAGAGTGGCTTCGTGAGATCTTGGTGGACTTGCCTATGGTTGAAAAACCAATACCCAAAATCGTAATGAACTGTGATAATCAAAGTATGATCATCAAAGTGAAAAGTTCTAAGGATAATGTGAAGTCATCAAGACATGTGAAGAGGAGATTGAAATCTATCAGGAAATTGAAAAACTCCTAGTTATTGCGTTGGATTATATCCAAACATCTATGAACTTGGAATACCCCTTCATAAAGGGTTCATCATGGAATGTGATAGATAACGCATCGAGGGAGATGGGTTTGAGACCCACTGTATAATGTGTTGAGAAATCCACCTTCATATAGATCTAGCTTCTAATTGATTTCTCTCTATAATGTGTTGAGAAATCCACCTTCATATACACCTGCGGTGTCTAGTCATGGACTGTGAAGCGCTGCAGAATTTGCCTTGATGTATCTGTGCATACTCTCTGAGGGGTAACATATGATACCCTCACTCTACTAGATCAAGGTGCTGAATATGGGAAGTCGGCAACATACTCACCCATAGGCTTGCGCGTGAGGATCTTCTATAGGCTTCATCGACATCATCACCGACATCTTCTCCACTACTATGGTGCCTGGTACACGATCTAGGGAACTAGATCTTGGAATTATTATTGACTTGTATCTACATAGAAATATCTTGGTGGTTGCGTAGCATGCATGGCTAAAATTTTAAATTCCCATGCACGAAACCAAGTAGCGGGATCAGAGCAGTCTATGCATAGGTATATGATTTGATCTAGAGCGTCGGTGGGTGTGGGTATTGCATAAGTTTGTGCAAATACGTTGGAAATTTCTCCAACATTCAAATTATTTATGATTGCTTCCCAATAAGCTTTGTTGTTTTGCTTCCGATGTCATATCAAGATCTTTAAAAATTTCTAGCAATTCTAGGACGTTCGAGTTACCCCTGGCATATCTCGTCTAGTCCGAAGAAGTGTTTCATTAGCTTTGGGTTTCTTTATAGTTGGTCTCGTGAACAACATTGTGGAAGGGAATGTGGATTGGATCCACACAGGGGTCATGGTTATGAATAAGTTTAGATTGAGGCTCTAGACGTTATCGTAATGTCTGTGTTTCAATCACTGATGACCCACAAGTATATGGGGTGTATCGTAGTACTTTCGATAAATAAGAGTGTCGAACCCAACGAGGAGGAGAAGGTGTTGACAAGCAGTTTCGATGAAGGAATAGCTGTAAATACTGAAAGATAGATTTGTAGGGGTTTTTTTATATTGCAGATAAATAAAGTGCGAGTAAATAAAATGCAGTAATAACAATTGCAGCAAGTGGCCCAATCCTTTCTCCAGCAAAAGGACAAGCCGGTGGGTTTACTTATGATTAACAAACGTTCTCGAGGACACACAGGAGGTTTCTGTCAAGTGCTTTTGTTCCATGGCGCTGAATAATCCCTAGTGTTTTAATAAGTGTTGTGTGGGTGAAACTATGCTAATGTACCGTCCCATCCAAGACTAGTACATACTTGTGATTATATCCCTTGCAAGCATCCGCAACTACAAGAAAGTAATTAAGAAATAAATCTAACCACAACTATAAAATCCGGGATCCTACGCTCCCTCGTGTAATGGTTTCCTAACGGGGTTTAGGTTTCTGTCACTCCGGCAACCCCACAATTAGTAGTCAAATACACAATGCACTCCCCTAGGCCCATAAATGGTGAAGTATCATCTAGTCGACGTTCACATGACACCACTAGAAGAATAACACCACAACTTAAATATCAAACCATTAAATATTACTCAACATTACTTCACTACTAACAACTTGACTTCTCCCATGTCCTCAAGAACAACACGAACTACTCACAAGACACCATATGGATCATAATAAGAGGTCATATAATGCATGATAACAATCTGGTCATAAAGTGCAAACACTGATAAATCTCACAAGCATCAACTACTAACAAGTAATCCACACCGGGAGAGAGATCTACTGTAAAACAACGATAGAGGCCCCTAATTGTTACAACAGGATGAAGGTGGATGATGAGGTGATGGTGATGATGATGACGATCTTGATGATGCCCGGAGTAATGACGGTGACGATGGCTATGATTTCCCCTCTTCAGAGAGGAATTTCCCTTGCAGATTTCTCCCTGCCAGAGAGCTTTTCTCTCTTGTTTCTTTTCCGCCCCGAGGCGGCGGGGGAATAATTCTTCGTTGATGGTATGAGGCTAAGGGTTCCCTGGGGGCCAAGTACGCGAATGATATCCCCCATAGGTGGGCCAGGTTGGCCACACCACCTAGTGGCGTGGCCAGGGGGCGCGCTACCTCATGGTGTGGGCCCCTGGTGGTCCCCTCTAGCTCCCCTTCTGGCTGGACTCCTCCTCTGAACTTCTAAGACACCCCGGTGTCCCTCTTCTTCTTCGGATCTTCTGAAATATGGTATCTCGATGGTGCTTTTTCCATCATATTTCTGGTCCCGGTGTTTATTCTCCAAAAATTGTGAAACATGCAAAATAAGATTAAATAATATAAGGCATGCATCATAACATGAAATATATCGATGAATAACAGAAAACTATGATATAAAATAGTGATGCAAAATGGACGTATCAACTCCCCCCAAGCTTAGACCTCGCTTGTCCCCAAGAGAAATTGAACTCAGTAAACATGAACACAATTTTATGGAGTGAAGAGTCGATAAATAAAATACGGACAAGAAGCATAACATTTATCTATGCACCAATCATTATAGACAGCAACTTCCTCTCATATAACTTAACTTGAAACGAGTAATGGGAGTCACAAAAAAAGATGCAAAACAGAGAATCAAAATAAGTGATTGCAATATTTGTTCTTGGTCAGAGAACATTTAATAATATCGTACTTATCTTAGGTGAAGTCTTTATAACAAGGCTTATATTGTAGAGCTTAACATGTTTAATTATAACAATCCTTTTACAGTGATTCATAGCTTTCAAAGTAATATTCATTTAGATAATAAAGTATGTGCTAAACAAAGAAGTATAGAAAACATGATTGAATAAATCAACATATAGATGGTGAGATCACAACAACTCAAATGCTTGCTGGAGACAGAAAGGAATGGGTCTACTGACTCAACATAAATGTAAAAGATAGGCCCTTCGCAGAGGGAAGCATGGATCACTCATGTGCTAGAGATTTTATTTTAATAAATAGAGTTATAAATTAATGACACTCCTCCCATCCATCTTACATAAACCATGGCTAACCGAATCCTCTGGTGCCTTCCAACGATTACAAACCATGGAGGAATGTCTAATTTTGAGATAGGTGTATGTTTATGTCAACGAATGGCAAATAGAAAATATAGTACTTCACAAGCCAACTAGACTTTACAAGAGCGGCTCTCATTGAAGGACGCAACTGGTATAGAAGGTCATCCCTCTTTCTCTTTTGTTTACACAATTATTCTTTGACTGTTAAATGAGAGGCAAAAATAGTGAAGAGAATTTGTATTATTATTTGGGGCTTGGCACACCGCTGCCAGCTCTTCTAGCATTTGGATAAGCGGATGAAGCCACTAGTCCAGGTGTGTGAGTCCAATCAACAAGTGAGATAAAAAAATCTTTATTTGCGTCCTCGTGAGCTAAAATAGGAACACAAAACATGGATAATTTTGAAGGTTTTTAAAGGTAACACATGAGCAATTTACTTGGAGTGGCGGTGAAATACCACATGTAGGAAGTTATGGTGGACAAAAATGGTAAGGTTTTGGGGCTCAAGGTTTGGATGCACGAGAAGCATTCGCTCTCAGTACAGGGTTTTTGGCTAGCAAGGCTGGGTAGCAAGCATAAGAGTTGAGGGAAAACAAACAAATATACATATGATGAAAGCAATCATGCTATCTTCATTGAAAGCCCAAGCGATCTTAACTTGTGAATATTAAGTTTATGAGCTAATATGAAAATTCCTCTTTCTTATACTAGCATCTCAAAATATTATTTCTACTGTCCCCAAGCTAAGTTTTCCAAAACCAACTAGATTAACTTGATGATCTCCAAAGTGACACCAAATACTAACAACAAGCTCAACCATATGAAAGAAATTGAAAACTAAAATAAGGTGCGTAGAAAGTAAATGATGAAACTTCTCATTAATATTTCAAACTGGCGACTCACACCAACGGATACAACGATAACCAACTAGGGAGAGATACTTCCATACTGCACACCATCCTATATGATAACTTCTCTACTCATGATATGATTCTACTGAAAAGGTAAAAAGATGAAAGATAGTGGTGTGATACCGCGACATTCCCCTCAAGCTTAGAACAAGCCAAGGGGATGCCAGTACCAATGACGAATCAATTCTTCGGTGGTGGTGGTGAATCCTTCTCGATGAGCTTATCAATTGATTTATTCAGATCTTCAATTGCGAACATAAGCATACACATCACCTCCGTATTGCGATCAATACAGTTTGCATGCCTGTCAGACTGTGAATCCGAACCACCAAGATTTTCCCCCCACTCTACCTTAGGTTGAGAGCTTCCTTCATCTGCACGGTTAGAATGATCCATATCCCAGCAAGAAGGCAAATCCGCCTCCGGTACCCTCCTAGATTGATACTCATGAATTAAAGTACAGAAATGTTTCTTTATGCCTGAAAGGGGTGTCCTTGAAGCTAAGCAGTGACGTGGGGCCTTCCCTCCGGTGCTCATCCTTGCCGTTTTCTTGCGAGGTTTTGCAATCACTCCAATGCTTGTGATGGTGATGCGTGGATGCACTCGTGGGTTTTCTTCTACATCTCCTTCAGCTCCACTCTTGATCTCCTCCTCCCGCTCCAGGTCTTGGAGATAATCTTCCTTTGATCCCTTCCCCTTGTTGTCGTTGGCGGAGACCATGATGCTTCTAAAACCGAAAACAAATCCTGGCAGAAACAGCTCGAAACAGAAACATGACGAGAAAACGATATACGGACCTCGGGGGGTCTGGGGGATTATATAGAAAAAAGTTTCATAACGATAGGAAAGTCCAGGTCGGAAACGAGTCGAAGAGGGGCTTCGGGGCGCCCACACCATAGGCTGGCGCGGCCAAGGGTGGGCCCGCGCCACCCCATGGTGTGTATCCTCCGGTCTCCGTCTCCGCCTCGTTTCCAGCTCATAATTTGTCATATTTTCCAAAAACTGTAAAAATAAATGTTGGAAGATGTTTCGCAAACGTTTTCTTACCAAAATTGATACCTATTCGAAAATTGACTCTGCAGTTTCTAAAATATGCTTCTTAATAAATTCCTCTGGGATCATGGCTCGAATACAATCAACATTTGCATTATAAGGATCTCCAGAAATATAATTCTTGAGTCTTTGGCCATTTACCACTTGTGAAGTGTTGTCTTCAAGGGAAAAAAATTTAATTGCCCCCGAACGATATATATCTTCGATAACAAAATGTCCCTCCCATCTCGAGAGTAATTTTCCTGCAAAAACTCTGAGACGAGACCTATACAATAGCACTTTCTCACCAACATAAAATTCTCTTTTAATAATTCTCTTATCGTGCAACCTTTTAACTTTCTCTTTAAAGAGCTTAGCATTTTCATATGCTTCACTCCTCCATTCATCTAAAGAACTTAAGTCAATCAATCTTTTCTCACCAGCAAGTTTAAAATCTCTGTTTAAGTCTTTCACTTCCCAATAAGCTTTGTGCTCTAATTCTAGGGGCAAGTGACAAGATTTTCCATAAACCATTTAATAAGGAGACATGCCCATGTGATTTTTATAAGAAGTTCTATAAGCCCACAGAGCATCATTTAGTTTCTTGGCCCAATTTTTTCTATATTTTTTAACAGTCTTTTGCAAGATAGATTTGATTTCTCTATTTGATAATTCTACTTGCCCACTAGTTTGAGGATGATAGGGTGAGGCAATTCTATGATTAACATCATATTTAGCAAGAGTCTTTCTAAAAGCACCATGAATAAAATGAGAACCCCATCAGTCATAAGATATTTAGGCACACCAAACCTAGGGAAAATAATCTCTTTAAGCATTTTTAATGAGGTTTCACCATCATCAATTTTAGTAGGTATGGCTTCTACCCATTTAGTAACATAATCAACAACAACAAGAATATATGAGTGTAGCCTTGTGAAGGAGGGAAAGGACCCATAAAGTCAAAACTCCAACAATCAAACGGTTCAATAACAAGAGAATAATTCATAGGAATTTCATTACGTCTAGAAATATTTCCAACCCTTTGACATTGATCACAAGATAAAATAAACTTTCTAGCATCTTTAAAGAGAGTAGGATAATAAAAACCTGACTGTAGAACCTTATGTGCAGTTCTATCTCCAGCGTGATGTCCTCCATAAGCACTACTATGACATTTTCTCAATATCTCTCGTTGTTCATTTTCAGGAACACATCTTCGCATAATACCATCAACACCTTCTTTATATAAGTGTGGGTCATCCCAAAAATAATGCCTCAAATCATAGAAGAATGTTCTTCTTTGCTGAGCTGTAAAGGTAGGAGGCAAATAATTGGAAACAATAAAGTTAGCATAATCAGCATACCATGGACTCTCTTGAGAGCTCACTTTTATTGCAGCCAACTGTTCATTAGGAAGACTATCATTAACAGAAATAGGATCATTAGAGATATTTTCTAATCTAGACAAATTATCAGTAACAAGATTTTCAGCACCCTTCCTATCCACAACATGTAAATCAAACTCTTGTAAGAGAAGCACCCATCTAATAAGCCTAGGCTTAACATCTTTCTTTTCCATAAGGTACTTAATAGCAGCATGATCAGTATGAATAGTAACTTTAGAATCAACAATATACTGCCTAAATTTATCACAAGCAAAAACTACAACTACGAAATCTTTCTCAGTGGTAGCATAATTCTTTTGAGCGGCATCAAGAGTTTTACTAGCATAATGAATAACATTTAACTTCTTATCTACCCGTTGTCCAAGAACAGCACCTACAGCATAATCACTAGCATCACACATAATTTCAAATGGTAAATTCCAATCAGGGAGTTGAACAATAGGGGCAGATATTAAAGCCTTATTTAAAATTTCAAAAGCTTCTTTACAATCTTCATAAAAAACAAAAGGTACATCCTTTTGAAGAAGAATTAGTAAGAGGCTTTGATATTTTAGAGAAATCTTTAATAAACCTTCTATAGAAACCAACATGACCAAGAATACTGCGAATACCTTTGACATCCCTGGGACAGGGCATTTTCTCAATGGCTTCAACTTTAGCTCTATCAACTTCAATACCTCTTTCAGAAATTTTAGGTCCAAGAACAATTCCTTCATTAACCATAAAATGGCATTTCTCCCAATTAAGAACAAGATTAGTCTCTCACATCTATGCAAAAATTTATCAAGATTCTGCAAATAATTATCAAAAGAAGTTCCATAGAAGGAGAAATAATCCATGAAGACTTCCACAATTTCTTCACAAAAACCATGAAAGATAGCAGACATGCATCTTTGAAAAGTAGCAGGAGCATTACAAAAACCAAAAGGCATACGTCTACAAGCATAGGTTCCATAAGAACAAGTGAAAGTTGTTTTGTCTTGATCAGGCTTTCTAACCGCAGAGAGAACCCAGAATAACCATCAAGAAAGCAGAAATGAGTTTTCTTAGACAACCTCTCTAACATTTGATCAATAAAAGGAAAAGGATAATGATCTTTCTTAGTAGCCTTATTAAATTTCCTAAAATCAATACACATCCTATAACCAACCACTACTCTTTGAGGAATAAGTTCATTATTTTCATTTGGCACAACAGTCATCCCTCCTTTCTAAGGGACACAATGCACATGACTAACCCATCTACTATCAGCAATAGGATAAATAATACCAACATCAAGGAGTTTCAATACCTCATTTCTTACCACATCCTTCATCTTAGGATTTAAACGGTGTTGGTTTTCAACAACTGGCTTTGCATCAGGTTCAATATTAATAGCATGCTGACATATAGCAGGAGAAATCCCCTTCAAATCATCAAGAGTATAACCAATAGCACCTCTGTGTTTCCTCAATATTCCCAATAATCTCTCCTCTTCTTCACCAGAAAGTTTAGAACTAATAATAACATGATATAATTTCTTATCATCAATAGGAGCATATTTAAGATTGTCACGCAAAGGCTTTAAATCAAAAATAGGATCCTCCTTGGGTGGTAATGTGGTACGTACCCAAGTCTTCCACCGGTAAATTATGTTTCAGCATCGCTGGGTGATGTAAGAAAATCTCGTCAATTTAATTTCTTTCTTCCATAAAGACAACACTTTCGTGGTCTTCCATGTATTGCTGCAAAGGATTGTTAGGAGCAAGAGCAATAGCAGCCAATTGTTCAACTCTATAATTCTCATTAGGTAATTAAGCTTCATACGGTGCTTTAGCAAATTTGGAGAAATTAAATTCATAAGACTCTCAATCAAACTTTGTAATGATTTTCTCCTGTTTACAATATATAACAACACCACGAGTGTTTAAGAAAGGTCTACCAAATATAATAGTACAAGTATCACTAGCAGAAGTGCCTAGTACTAGAAAATCAGCAAGATATTTAGTTTTACCACATAGGACCTCCACATTTCTAACAATACCAATCGTAGAAATAGTTTCCCTATTAGCAAGTTGAATAATCACATCAATATCTTCAAGTTCACAAGAACCAATTTCATGCATGATTTCTTTATAAAGCTCAAAAGGAATAGCACTAGAAATAGCACCAATATCACACAAACCATAATAGCAATGATCACCTATCCTAACAGATAGCACAGGAACACCAGGTTTCCTGGATTTACTAGGATGAGAGACAATATTAGAAGCATCTTCACAAAATATATTGTGTCCCTCTTCTACATTTTCAGAAACAAGGTCCTTTACTATTGCTACTGTAGGTTCTACAATTATTTGTTCCTCGGGTCCTACAGGTTTCCTTGCACTTTTATTGACCACACTATCTAACATAGAATTTCTTTTACCTTAGCAGGGAAAGGCATTTTCTCAGTATAATGTTCGGGCACAATAGAATCAACGGTATGAACTTCTATATCTCTAGCAGGAACACGATTAACAATATCTTTATACGGTGCATGGTAATTATCCCATTCCTTTTTGGGAATATCAATATAAAAAGCAAAAGTCTTATATAAGTTTGCAGCAACTTGAGAGTCAAGACCATAAACAATACTAACATTATGAAAATCATCGGATGACATAAACGTTTTAATGCATTCATAATCATAGTTTATACCTGACTTTCTGCCTTTGTCATTCTCGCATCCTTCAGTGTTTTCTTGAATACGGTCAAGAATATCCCATTTAGATTCATCCTTCATACGTTTATGTGATCGAGAACAAGAAGCATCCAATAAATCCTTATCATGAAGATAAATCCTTGCATAGAAATTATTAATAACAATATTACTGGGGAGCTCATGAATGGGGCATTTGAGTATTAGTAAATTCAATCTCGCCCATGCTTGGGAAATACTCTCTCTGTCATCAGGCCAAAAATTATATATATAATTCTGATCTCTATGAATTTTACTGGGAGGATAGAATTTAGAATAAAAGAGAGGCACAATTTCCTCCCATCCAATAGTCTGGCTATTTTTTCAGCAGTTTGTACCATTGATTCTATTGTAATACCTGCAAAAGGACAAGCTTGTCAATGATATAGAGAATAATTTCCTCTTCACTTGGCCCATTGTAATACCTGCACACTTGAACAACACGCATAATTCATGTAAAAAGAGCAAATGATCACCAGGATGGACAGTTCCATCACCTGAATAGTAGTTATTCATAACATGTTTAACAATCTTTATAGGTATTTTATAAGGATCCAAATCATCAGGCGGTGGGTCACTTACTACCGTAGCACTGGCAGCAGTGCCCGCAAATAAGTACTCAAAAGGAGATCCAAACATAGTGTATTATAGAAGTAGACAGTAATAAAAAAAACACTTAAAGCAGAAGCTTCCTTTATCAATTCCACTTCCCAATACTCCCCGGCAATGGCGCCAAAAAATAGTCTTGATGACCCACAAGTATAGGGGGTGTATTGTAGTACTTTCAATAAATAATAGTATCGAACCCAACGAGGAGCAGAAGGTGTTGACAAGCAAGTTCGATGAAGGAATAATTGTAAATACTGAAAGATCGATTTGTAGGGGTTTTTGATATTGCAGATAAATAAAGTGCGAGTAAATAAAATGCAGTAATAATAATTGCAGGAAGTGGACCAATCCTTTCTTCAGCAAAAGGACAAGCCGGTGTGTTTACTTATGATTAACAAACGCTCTCGAGTACAGACGAAAGGTTTTTGCCAAGTGCTTTTGTTCCATGCCGCTGAATAATACCTAGTGTTTTGATAAGTTATGTGTGGGTGAACCTATGCTAATGTACCATCCCATCAAATACTAATACATACTTGTGATTATACCCCTTGCAAGCTTCCGCAACTACAAGAAAATAATTAAGAAATAAATCTAACCACAACTTTAAACTCCGGGATCCTACGCTCCCTCGTGTAATGGTTTCCTAACGGGGATTTAGGTTTATCTAACTCCGGCAACCCCACAATTAGTATGAAAATACACGATGTATTCCCCTAGGCCAATAAATGTTGAAGTATCATGTAGTCGACGTTCACATGACACCACTAGAAGAATAACACCACAACTTAAATATCAAACCATTAAATATTACTCAACATTACTTCACTACTAACAACTTGACTTCTCCCATGTCCTCAAGAACAACACGAACTACTCACAAGACATCATATGGATCATAATAAGAGGTGATATAATGCATGACAAGAATCTGGTCATAAAGTGTAAACACTGATAAATCTCACAAGCTTCAACTACTAACAAGTAATCCACACCGGGAGAGAGATCTAATGTAAAACAACGATAGAGGCCCCTAATTGTTATAGCGGGATGACGGTGGATGATGAGGGTGATGGTGATGATGATGACGATCTTGATGATGCCCGGAGTGATGACGGTGACGATGGCGATGATTTCCCCTCTCCGGAGAGGAATTTCCCTGGCAGATTTCTCCCTACGAGAGAGCTTTTCTCTCTCGGGTGTTTTCCGCCCCAAGGCGGCGGCGGAATAATTCTTCGATGATGGTATGAGTCTTAGGGTTCCCTGGGGGCCAAGTACGCAAAAGATATCCCCTAGAGGTGGACCAGGGTGGCCACACCACCAGGTGGCGCGGCCAGGGGCGCGCCACCTCATGGTGTGGCCCCCTGGTGGCCCCCCTCTGGCTCCCCTTCTAGCTGGAATCCTTCTCTGATCTTCTAAGACACCCTCGGTGTCCCCTTCTTCTTCTAATCTTCTGAAATATGGCATCTCGACGGTGCTTTTTCCATGAGATTTCTGGTCCCGGTGTTTATTCTTCAAAAATTATGAAACATGCAAAATAAGATAAATTAACATAAGGGATGTATCATAACATGAAATATATCAATGAATAACAGAAAATTATGATATAAAATAGTGATACAAAATGGACGTATCAATCATCGTGCAATGTCAACGTGAATAATCATGCCTTATGGAAGCATAGTCTACTTAACGGTTCATTTCGTAGATCCTACAGCCACGCTAAAAGTTTCAAACAAACGTTAGAGGCGTCTAACTCTGTTTTGCAGGAAACGTGAAGTGGTATAGTCTCAAAGTTTAGAATTTGAGATGATTTACCTAACACTGTTTTGTAGCTAGCATACGATCCTAAGCCCGATCATGGATATGATGGGAAGGAGAAGGATTGCACTTGTCGTGAACCTCGTGCATGTTTTATTTGTTTTCTTTATGTCCATTGATTGGCAGTTACGTGATTATTAGGGTGATTCCTAATAAAATATGTCAAGGTAATTCGTTCTCTCCCAATTGTAGCACCATCCAGCTGATTGGGATTCATGTCATTCACGTGGATATAGGGATCAACATGTCCTTATGATCAGAAGGCGAGCATAAAGCCGGTCCATGTTCATCACCTGGATGCAGGGGTCAACATGTCCTCACTTGTTGCATCATGATTAGTTGTTTGTCTTGACGTTCAGGCATGAAAGTCATGAGCTTGGAGCACTTACACCAAAAGATGAAGCAGAAATCACGGTGGAAGTGATTTGCAAGTTGGCCTGCCCTTAGTATGCTTTTAGAGGTGGATACATCCTTTTGTTATAAGTTGAGCGTGGATTCTGTAATACACTAGATTTTGATCACAAGGAATATCAGATTTAGTGGGAGCAGATAGTTAATTATTTTAACAAGTGATTGGAAAATAATTATGAACATGTCTAAGTGAACTATTAAATTGTTGTAGATCCATGGCTCACATCGCACCCGCTATTAACCTTGGTTCACACCTTGAGAATAAACCACTTGCTGCCAATGGAAGTAACTATGCAGATTGGGTCCGTTCCCTCAGATTTTTTTCTCAGGGGTATCAAGAAAGAGTATGTTCTCGATGCTCCTCCTCTAGAGAATCTCGATGATGATGCTTCTGATGCTAAAAAGGATGCTCAGACCTTGATGGGTGATGATGCAATAGTTGTTCAATGTCTCATGTTGACATGTATGGATCCTGAGTTGCAGAAACGACTTGATCGTACGTCCGCGTATGATATGATCGTTGCAGACACAATGCAAGACTGAACGTTATGAGATGCCGAAAGCTTTGTGGTCATGTCACATGGTAGAAGGAAGCTCAGTGAGAGAGCATTTAATCAAGATGTCTGGTTATAGTACTAGTCTCCTCGCTTTGGGTTTCCAATCCCAGCCGAGCTAAGTACATTTGGTGTTGGCTTCCCTCCCCCTATCTTACAATGGTTTCTTCATGAATTACAACATGAATGAGATGGAGAAAACACCAAATAAGCTCCTTACTATGCTTAAAACTGCTGAGGCTGGTGTAAGGAGGGAAAACAATCAAGTATTGATGGTTTCCAAAACTACACCATTCAAGAAGAAAAAGAACAGAAAGGGCAAAGGTGCTAAAGCACAGAATAATCCCAAATTTTCTGCACACAGTAAGTCTGAATGATTTTTCAGTAAAAAGAAAGGGCATTGGAAGACGAACCATAAAAGCTTCCTCAAGCAAAAGGAAAAATTCACCAAAGGTTAGAAAGGTATAAGAGTTATACCTAATTGGTATTTGTCATTATTACTAGTATCTCTCGTATATCGATTCCTAAAATTACTTTATGCATTCGATATATGAGCTGCCGAAAGTAAGGAGACAAAAGAATAAAAGGTGTTAAGGAGCATCAAGTTTGGTGCATAAAGGATCATCCAAGTATGAAGACAACTCCACTTTTGTTTTTATAATTTCAAAAGATTTGTGAGCTTCGGCTCAAGTTATTGTAATAATGTTGCATTTTTTGTGACGTAATACTCTTCTGGATTAATAGGACGAAGTCCTGGTTATCTTATGAGAATATTATAGATCAATCCCTTCCTGGATGATCAAGTTACAAATCTTTTGAATTAGTGAAATATCATTTGCTCTGAAATATTATGTGTTGGGTTGACACCACCTTCGAGTGGAACTATGATTTCAAACACATCATATAGATGATGAAAGTTTGAGATAGTGAGTGGAATACTTAATAAATTCACACTTCTTTGAAGGGTGAATTTTTTTTTAAAGTTTTCAAGCACATAGAGAAGTCAACAAGAGAAGGTTATTGATGATGCTCTCATCAATAACAAAAGGCTTCACAAAAAATGTAGAAGTAATGTCTTAGTGTTGTCTTGAAAGTTTTCAAGTCATAAATTGACTAAGTGAGACAGTGTCAGCACGAAGAAGGATTGTTTTGCAAATAGTTCTTGATATTACCCATGGAATAGTATAGTAACTTAAGTTTTAATTTTAGCACAAAATTATTGTCTTTATTATGTGTCATAGTTTTGAAAGATAAACTATCATGAGACACATTAGTCTTAGAATCTAAAAGTTTTTGACATATTTAAACTTGATCCTAAGATTGGGGAACTAAGTTATACATTCTTGGTTGTTCCAATTTCACATTGAAAATCCTCATGTAAAACCACCGCATAAGTAACAAAGTTTTGTTACTAGGGATATATTAGTCTTAAGGAATTAATTCCTTGTTCAAATACGTGGGAGGATGGTATTTCTTGAAGGGATTAGTGAATCTCCAAAAATAGTTATCAGAGTTGTGCAAGCATAAGAAATTCCAATTTACAATTCTTTTTCGACTAATACCGAGAGCCATTGCGGTTTGAGGCATCTCTACTTATCAAGAAAATACTTAACCAAGAAATAACATAAAAGTTTCAAGGCAACTTGAATAAAGGATGTGCATGTAATTAGTAAAAATAATAGAAGGGTTAGAATATCCATATGACTTAGAGTCAAAAAGGTATTTTATACCATTGAGTTCAACTTGAAAAACTTGGAGGAATTCCAGTTGGAATAAAGATAAAACTTGTTTTGTATTAAATAGTTTGATGACAAAATCAATAGTTGACTACTAAAGATGTCGTGATCTGTAGAAAAGCTTTATCGATCTGTATAATAAGTCTATATGATAAATTTACAAAACAAATTTCTTTGAGGGAAAATTGATCGAGTTTGTGTACTAAATACAACTTGAAGGGAATACGTCCGAGAGTCAATACTAAAGTGGTTATTATCTTATTCTAGGTTTATGATAAATATTTATTTCTCATGCTATAATTGTATTAACCATAACCATTGATACATGTATGTCTAATAAACAAACAAGAGTTCCTAGTAACGCCTCTCGTTGTACTAGCTCGTGATTAGCTGATGATCAAGGTTTCCTGATCATGAACATTGGATGTTGGTAATAATGGGGTCATTCCATCAGGAGAATGATGTGATCAACATAGACCCAAAGTAAGTAGATCAATATGATAAAGTCATTAAGTTTACATTATCATATCAAACACACGAAGTAACCCTAATCCTTAGACCATGAGATCATGTAAATCACTAACACCGGAAGAATGCTTTGATGACATCAAATATCACACCGTAACAGGGTGGCTATAAAGGTGACGTTGGGTATTTGCAAAGTATTAGTTGAAGCTCATGGATCAAGAGTGGGATTTATCCATCCGAATGGCGGGGAAATATACTATGGGCCCTCTAAGTGACATCACATTGACACATCGTCCAAGACCGTAACTTGTAAAGCCCCATCTTTTAAACAAGGTAAGCCTCATGTGTAAATGTGCTAGTCCTTGGATCGACTTGCTAGCACACACACATTGAGATCGAATACATAACATCGTGTCAAATCTATTACACGATGATCCAGAACAAATAAGGTTCGATACAAGGTGCCTAGCCGAAGGCTAGCTCAAACCAAGAAAACAATACAACGGAAGTAAGATACAATGAGCCCCTTTATCTACATGTGCCACAGGAGACGTGTTGGTAGCAGACTTGAGACCAAACAAGCCTCACTCGGCATCGGAACCATGTGCAAATTGGAATATGTAGCCGCAAGGGGGTTAGTACAATTTAATGTACTGGCGAATGACACTATGGTGGATATATGGAAGATGTCTAAATTCTACATGCTTATTTTGCTAAGAGTAGTTCAAGGCTGGGTTTTGCTGAAAGCCAACTGTATCCTATCACTTTATAAAACATTTTCATCTAATTAGACGGGGATCACGGGTAAAGCCCTAGTGAACCCTGTGACAACACACGGTAAAGCCCCGGTGCGTAAAATGACATGGTAAAGCCCCGGAATGTCCCAACCCTTGTTTACCCATCAAGTTTTAATTTAAGAAATTGGAATGAGGAGATCTTCAAACGGATTCCTTGTCCAGTCGCTCAAATTGTCCGTAATCGTCGGACATGGCTAAGATCTTAGTTTTATTACTCTGTAGAGTTTGTGCACTTTACCCATTAGATCCAATCAGCCCAAACTTCCTATTCACTCATGTTGTGATAAGGAAAGGAGGAGATCGAGACGAGATCCTTCGAATGTGCTTTCCCATACGCCAGGTCGAACAATACCTACTACAATCCCCTACATCCGCTTGTTCGACCGGTCAGGTCCACACAACTTATTCGATCAAGACATGGCCCATATTGACTAATGGCTGCACTGGAAGCTACTACACACATAATTGCATCCAATCTCTTTAAGCCTGGGTGGCCGTCCACAAGTGTACACGCAGGTAAATCCCCATACGTGCAACTTAACATAAACCAAGCCATACCAATTACACCCAGGTGATTAATTAACTTCGTTGTTTTTCCATAACTCTAATAAAATATTTTCCATTCCTTTCTAAGCATCAACTAAGTTAATTGGCTAAACAAAATGGTGTGAATTGTTAGGCTACACAATACTTGGGATTTCATAGCTATATCAATAGTAGTACCATAACATTCCTATCATGCATACTACTCAAAACACTAAATGCAATAAGTAGAAAATATAGGACAGTAATGATATGTCACTTGCCTTGTTGAAAGTTGTGGTTGCTCACACACTCTTTTTAACGAAAAACGTTGCACTCTGTTTAATCTATACATTCACAGGGAAAACAATGAACAACCAATTCACAAACGTAAAGCATACAACAAAAAAACAAGGGAAACAAAGTGTTTATATAATATTTATTATTTTATGGTCCAGGTTGAACACATAATTCACTATGCCAAGGAATTAATCTGCTGGGGTTTTCCATTTACGGTTAAGGGGTGGTCTGAATTCAAATATGAAAAGTCAAATTTGAATTGGGATTGATGTGGTGATCCAAGAATTTCAATGGTTGGACATTACCAAAAGATCATACATGAAATTTGGTTAAAAGGGGTTAATGCATTTTAAATCAGGATTTGCGATTTAATAATGTTCAAAAAGATTTAAAGTCAAATTTAATTGTTTATGTTGTAAATGGACTTAATGAAGTTTGGTTTTGGCCTCTTTGGACATTATTATCTTTCGTTAGCAAAATTATTCAATTTAATTGGGTTTACAAAATAAAATGCCAAAATTACTCAGTCACTCGATTGCAATTTGAATAATTTAAAGTAGGAACATGGAAAATAATTCCGTAGATATATTATTTGACAAATTCGGATAAACAGAACATACATATATATTTTTTCGAGTTCGGACAATTTTGTGTCTAGAAATAAATAAAACATAATTTAGTTGGCTTGTGTAAATTATAGAGCGATTTATATGAACATTTTTAGCAGAATGGTTCTAGAAAGATCTAAAATCTTGGTTTTAATCCTGTCTTTGTCTCTAATAGTTACATAAATAGCTGTACCTAACTGTAATTGTGCATGTAAAAAGATTACGAGTATCAGTGTACATGGATTCGCTACACATGGACTGGTGTGATGTGTGCCCGACTTCAAGGAATGGATGTGGCGTTTCGGCAGGGAGGCAATCATTAGTGTTGCTAAAACATGCATGCGATCTTCTACGCCGAAGCGATACTCCTGATGGCAACACACGGTTACAAAGAAAAGGCAGTAGCAACTTACCCGCAGGAGTCGGATTAGTCGCTGAAATAATATGGGTGCGACGGCTCTCGGGTGTGGACGAGATGGTCTCTATGGCGGTTCCCCGGCTTAGGGAAGACCGGAAGACACCAACGAGATGCGCATCTTCCCGACGAAGATGATGGGGCGGGCAGTTGGCGTGCTCGGGCGCGTACTTGGACGGCAGCTGAGAGCCGCTAAAGATGATGTGACACCAGCGATGATACAGTGGGTCCCGGCAGGCGTAGGTCGAACTTACAGAGGCAGAAGGTCGAGGCGGTCATGCTGCTGTTCTTGACAGAGACGGGAGCGTCCTGCTTCGCCGGCACTTACTCGTCGGAGTTGCCACGTGGACAGGAGATTCGGTCGACGATGGCACCGCTGTTCTGGGTACGAGGAGACAAGCAACCTTGTCCAACACATGCGCCGATGTGAGATGAGGACGAAGGTGCACATAAAAGGGGCATGGGCTGTCAGTACTCACCGGAGATGGCATCAATCTGCGGCGTGTCCGAGCTCTGCTTGTGGATGCACTCGTCGTCATAGAGATACTGAGTCTGTAAAAGGGTGCCCAGGAGACGTGCGTGAGTGCGGATAATCTAGCTGGTGAGATGGGACAAGTCTCGGAGCGGCGTAGGCTCACTGAAATCGTCGGCGGTGGCCAGCGGTGATTCTGAGCGGCAAGACGGCAGCCTGGCGGCATTATTTTGGGGAGAGGGAGGGAGGATGGAGCGGCCGGTCTGGGATTTACAGGGGACCAGATGGGTGATCGCTGGAACGCCGGAGTCGTGCGGGGCGTGGGCGACGTGGTCGTCCGAACGTGCAGTCGTGGGCATGCTAGAGGTTTTGGACGGTGGTGCTAGGCCTTGGGCTGAAAGATGGATCGGCTGGTTCCTGCTCCCATGGTGTACGTCAGTACGCTGTAGTCCACCTGGGTTGGCTTCGATTCATTTTTGTTTTCTTATTTTTCCTACTAGATACTAATTGGCCGGTAGTTAGCTTAAGTAACATTTTTTATGCTTGCTAGTTGCGCTAGCTTGAGTATGTATATTATTTTCATTTTTTCTATTTCTACATAATAATTTGAATCATAATTTGTGTGAAGTTTGGTACAAATCAATTTAAGCTTATATCTAAAATATTGTAAGAAAATACATATCACTCATTTAAAATATTAAGATATCCTTTTTAAAAACTTTTCAAGGTTTGAAAATTTTAAATATTGCATAAATACCAAATTGACCACTTTATGTCAATTTTAAATATGATTTTAATAAATCATTTGAATTTCTTCAAATATATGTCTAGCTTATAAAACCTGCATTGAAAGCTAGAAATTACTATATATGATGATCTTCGATTTTTCAATTTATAAAGCTTATTAGATAATAGAACTAAAGAAAAGCTTAATGAATTGGAGCTTGGTTTAAATAATTTAAAACATTTTGTAAAAGTATTTTTAAGGGTTATTAAATACCCATATGCGTAGTATTTTTATTCAATATTCCAAGATTTGAAAATTTTATTTGATCAAAATATTTTTTTAATTTTTTTGTGATTTTTAAACATTCCAAAATTTTGGGATGTTACATAACCAGGTAACAAGAATGTCATATCACGGAACGAGTAAAAGAGTACTTGTCGGTAACGTGATCGAACTAGTTTTGGTTGATACCAATGATCGGATCTGAACAAGTACAATATTGCGAGACGAAGATAATTCTTTACCACGTTTATGGTTCACACGGTAACTAGATTCATCGTTGAATGTGTAGGAGTCATTACGGATCTCCAGGTCCCGCTGTTGAATATTGATCGAAGAGGTGTCTCGATCATGTCTATATTATTTACGAACAATAGGGTGATACACTTAAGGTTTGATGACGCGTTTGAGTGGATACGGAGTATCATAGAAAACGTTGGACAACACCGAAATTGTTTTGAGTAATATTGAAGTCGTTCAAGAGGATAATTGTCAATTGTTTGTTAATAGAATTAACAAATAATCTAAGGGTGTAAGTGTTAATGTTTTTTAATAGATTAACAAATATTGAAATAAAGAAATTTATTTATTTATTAAAAGAAACTCTTTGAATTTTTTTAGTGCAGGTGTGAGTGGGTGAGAGTGGAATGTGCACTCACATGAAGAGGGGAAGAGGTGGGTGCACATGCCTTGGCCGCACCAACCTTGTGGGCTGCCCCCTCCTCCTATAAATAGAGGGTGTCATGTCTACTACATGTTACTACTCTTGTAGACTATGTTGGGCCTTCAAGCGGAGAGGTTTGTAGGACAGCATCATTTTTTCCTCAATTGAGTAACCCAATGTTTATCGAACTCAGGGAGGTATAGGTTGAATGTATCCCTCTCAAGCAACCCTGCAATCAAGATACAAGAAGTCTTTTGTGTCCTCGAAACACCCAATACAACTATCACTTGTATAGGTGCACTAGTTCGGCGAAGTGATAGTGAAATATGGGTGATATGGATGGTAAATCAAGGTTTTGTAAATTTGTAATAAGAATGGCTGCAAGGTAACAAGTAGTAAAATAGAGAGCAAACGATATAGCAATGATTGGAAACAAGTCCTAGAGATCATACTTTCACTAGTAGCAACCCTCAACAACATTAACATAATTAAACATATGATACTTCCTCTGATGTAGCCCACCGTATTCAACTAGGCACAACATCGACACACCACAAGGTGAACTCACTCCTATCTCCGTATGTTTCCGGTGACTTGGTGAACGGTGCTCTACCTCATGAAATACCCCTCTACATGCATAGGTGGGATCATCACATGGAGACCCAAGAAGGTGCCCAAGATGCTCAAGAACACATCCAAGAAGATGCACATGAAGCTAGGAAGGAATAGTTTGGAGCATTGTTTTCGAGAGTTTCGGGCTTTGCCCTTGTATCCCTCTTTTGAGGTGACTCCTCTTATGAGGCCACTCCTATGTTGATGATGTTCATCTAGGATTGTATCAAGATCTCTCCAAGGAGCTACTCTCTCACATAGTGATTCTAGTAGCACTTGCCAACCTTCCCCTTGCGGCTTCTGTTGGATCGGTGGACCGGCCGGTAAGAGAAACGGTTTCAATTAGCGTGTTGTTGACTTGGGTTTGCGATCCCTCGTAGGCTTCACGAGTTATCTTCCCTCTTTTGTGTTTTCCACGTGTTTGCCCTCGATTCCCCCTCTCGTGATCATCGTGTTCATCGCGTTCTTCGTGCGTTCTTCGTTCGTTCTTGTCGATTCGTGAAGATCGGGCCAACTTAGAGGTCAACACCTCATCATCTGGTATCCAGAGCTAGATTGACACGAATCCGACACCCCACCCCCTCCCCTACCACCAATTTTTCTTCTATCCACCATAAATTCGAAAATTTGACCAAAAATAGCCGAAAGGGATTTCGACCGATCTCTTGATTCGTTGAGTTTTTCGTGGTTTTGTTTCATAGATTTGTTGCCAAAAACCATTCCCCATCTTTCTATTCAGCCACATTTCTTGAATTTGTCCAAAAAAATTCTTGATTTGGGAGAAATTTCGAATTTGAGCAAAAATCGCAGAAAATTCCTGCTCTTCGATTCTTGGACAGATTTTGTATCTTGTTTTTCTTTGTCGTCGTTGCTCCGATTTGAGTGAGGCAAATTCCTACGCGTCGCCATCGACATCGCCTACACATCTACATCATCGGATCCACACGACATCGACATCCACCGGCCGCAAGTCCGAGATCATCCACCGCATAGGTATAACTTGCTTCCGCTTGAACTAACCCATTCCTTTGTGTACCTTACCTATTCAGACTAGCTCTTTTACATCGCTTGGCATCGCATTGTGGCACCGAGAGTACGAGTTTTACGCTTGTGAGAGAATAGCTACGAGTAGGCATTGACATTTGGGAATCATCTCCGCATCCTCATCATCAAAAAGCAAAAAATCAAAAAAAAAAGAGGAGAAAGAGCAAGAAGCAAAAAGAGCCAAAAGAAGCAAAGATCGATGCCAATTGCTATCATTTGTAGGAACGCATAGCTTCGAGTTGCGAGAGAGAAGAGAGTGACCGGTTGCCACATTGTGAATCTTGTTGCCTCTTGTTAATTGCGGTTCGAGCTAGCGTCCTCCTTGCGTTGGTGTGGCATTGAGCATAGTCTTCGATAGGTACATTTCGTCTCCACTCGTCCATTGGCCGCACTAACCCCATTTATCATTTGAGTGTGTGTGTTTTTTTTGTTTCCACCATATCATTTTCCTCCACTAGGTTTGGTTTTCGTGCTAACTTTTCTTTGATTCTTCTCCACGTTTTACAACATACTTCTCTTTGGATTTGTTGTTTTCTCGCCACATTTCTAACCAATTGCCATCCACCCATAAGCCGTGTGTGTTTTGGAGCGTGTTTTTGGGATCTTTCGAACTCAAGTCACTTCATTCTTTTTGTTGTCGGTTTATCTTGGCTTGGTCCACTAGTTTCCAACATTTTCTAAAAGGTGAGGGTTGAGCTCTTAGGTCCTCACACTCTATATATACACTTGCGCTTGTCACTAACCATATATAGCGAGAGCGAAGACTTTGGAGGCCATGATGATCATGATGAGTCCATGATGGACCACTACGACTACAACGAGCTAGACATGGACCTCCACTCCTATGAGCACGACGTGGTGGACGACTACGAGCACGACATCGTGGATGACCACTACTACGAGCATGACATGGTGGATCACCACCACTACTACGACCACGACGTCGAGCTCTACACCGACTACTCCTCCCCGAGCATCATCGACATGGAGGAGTACCACAACCACCACGCCGACTTCGACTCCATGAGCTCCACCGACATGAACCACTACTACAACAATGACACCGCAAGCTTGGATGACGAGATGGAGCCCTACTACACCGACAACGCATCCTCGAGCATGGCGGAGTTCTACACCGACAATGACTCCGACATGGACGAGCTCACCTACAAGCGCTTCCTCGCCAAGCTTCGGTGGCCAAGACATCACATGTCCGATGGTTCATGCTCACCACCATGGAGCTTCAAGGAGAATGCCAAGGTCAACACAAGACAAGTCCCTTCAACCTCAAGATGGCGCAACAACAAGAAATCCGACAAGTTGGCCACGTCAAGATCCTCAACATCTAGACGGCGCCACAAGAAGGACATCATCGAGGCCTCATCTAGCGAAAAGGCCAAGAAGCCAAGGCATCGAAATGACTTTCGGAGTCATCCCACACATGAGGTACGGGAACGCCGCAAGCTTCGTCATCGACAAGCTTCACGCCCTCATCACCACGCTCATCACCAAGACCGTCGCCATGATCACCATCGCCATATGGAAGAGAGTGGTACACCCACCTCACTGCATCTTCCACCACAAGCTCCGCGACGACATTGGTTTGAGCATCGCTCGCCATCACCACTACCTCGACCTCGACACAGACAAGGCCGTGGTGACCCTCTTCAAGATCATCCTCTACGACCGGATATTCTTCATCATCCACCTTCTCCAAGCTCGACTCATGACATTGGTCTAAATGGCTTCATGGATGGTGCTTGCCCACATTCAAGGCTTCCAAGGCAAAATGTGTGTCACCACCACAATGACCACCAAGACCAAGGCCATTATCAAGAAGGTGCCCTCAACATGGCTTCTAGTGAATGCCTCCCTCGACTCCATCACAGTGACCACCGGCGCCATCCTCTCCATCATGATCACCATCACCAAACCAATGAGGATGACCCAATTGAGCTTCCACCGCCTATATTTGATGAAGACCCAAATGAGAGAACTTCTCAACATCAAGCGAGTGCGAATGCTCCATATGGCTTCTTTTTCCCCATCTTCAAGGAAGACCCCATTGAGCGCCACCATCGACAACAACCAAGTGGGATTGCTCAATTTGCTACTTCACTTCCCATCTTTGATGAGGACCCCTATGAGCACCACCATCATCAACAACCAAGTGGGCATGCTACAAATGATCTCTCACTTCCTCTCTTTGATGAAGACCCTTATGAGCGCCCACTTCGACCACAACGAGGCACGGATGCTATGAGCCTACTTTCCCCTCTCCTTCAAGATGAAGACCTCGTATGCCCCATTTGCAAGGGCCATGGTCACATAATGTGGGATTGCCAAGGCGGCGACCAAGATGGTGCGTCAAATGGAGATGCCATCCATGATTCTTCTCCTACCACATTGGATGAAGCACCGCATCACCTTGACCACGGATTTCCATCGCATGATCAAGGCCATGAGTCTCCTTCATCGCCACAAGCGCAACACAAACATCAAGAGTGTGAAGATCTTCCTCCCATGACACAAGATCAAAATCACCATATGCATGAGGAGACCACTCTACCACTCTATGATGAAGACGTTGATGCATGTGACATTGTCAATGAGGCTCATCCCTTGCCATGATCTCTAAGGCATTCTTCTTCTTCGTCTCCAATGACACACGTTACAACTCCGACCATCGACAAGAGAGCTTCCAATGCTACCAATGAGATGATCATGGTTGCCAACCAAAATGGTGACCATACCTACATGAGTGAAGGCCAATACTATGCCTTGCACCAACTAGCTCTCAATTCCTTGGACATGCCGACCAATGGTGACGAAAGCGTCTATTGCAATGAGGCCGCGAGCTCATCGCGAGTGTTGACACGAGTTCTTCAAGCCTATCCTCAAGATAATGACCAACGATGCAACCTCTCTAGAGCCGGCGTCAATAGATCATCTATCATTGATGGAGGTAACGTCGAATTGGGTGACACACTCCCCTTGACTTCAAAGCATCTCATGCCAACCTCCACAAGGCCACGCTCAAGCCACCATTCTAGCCAAGGAAATCTTGATCATCATCATCATCGACCATTTGAGGATGCTACAAGGCATGGCTTACACTACCACATCACGGAGATGATGGAGCTTCCTTCGACACAAGCCAAGACCCTACCTCCTCCTCCAAGAAAGCCACCCTTTCCAGACTTGGAGATCAACCCAAGAGATGAGATGATTGCGTCCTCCTCGCCACATGCTATGACACTACCGACTCCAAGCAATGCAACGACTTCGACAAACCCGCACACCTCTTGTGCCAAGACTTTGGAGCCTTCTAGTGTCCCCTCTCAAGCTTCTAGTGAGATGAGTGGTGAGAGAGAGATCCACCATCACGTGAGTGAGAGCCACAAGCCCATAATGAGTGGAAAAATCATGAGTGTTCATAGAGGCCTCGCCTTGATAGCCACCAAAAGTGAGATGCGAGTTGAGAGCAAAATCCCATGTGTGCTTATCGACACTAACGGCTTACCAACTTTCTCTCCATCTTTGTTGTCTACTTTGCAGAGATTTGGTGACCCTATCAAGCATCCTCGACATCATCGCCTTCTCCACATACAAGGCTCTCCACATCGCATGAACATCGACACCGACTTGAAGGGTTGGAAGGAGCACATTCCGCTCATCATGATCCACATGGAGATTGAAAAGAGCTTCTACGACAAAGCATCCTCCATCCACACTCCTCAAGTCAAGATCTACACGGCGCGTCACAAGCACTTCGACATCAACGCCTTCTACGCCTACATACCACATGTCACGATGTGCATGGAGTTCGACAAGCGCATCCACGACAACAACTTCTACGCCTACAACCCTCATGTCAAGATGTACTTGGAGTTCCACATGCGCATCCCCGACAACGACTTCTTCATCTACATCCCCTACGTCAAGATGTACTTGGAGTTCGACAAGCGCGTCAACGACAATGACTCCCACGACTACATACCAATTGTCAAGATGCACTTGGAGTTCGACAAGCGCGTCAACGACAATGACCACCACGACTACACTCTACCGCTTCCGCAACCCATGGAGCAACACCCTCTTGAGCTCTAAGACGACGGCTACATCTCATGTCAAGCTCATCCTCACCCATATATGGAGGATCATGTCAACATCGTCATCACCTTTGGACCACCCCCACTACGAGCCTACCGTCACATGAACTTCGACAAGCGGGTCAACTTCAACGACATCTCCGTCGTCAACATTCCTTCTCCCGCTCACATATGGATGGAACGAGAGTCGAGGACGACTCTTTTTCAAGGGGGGGGAGATGATGTAGCCCACCGTATTCAACCAAGCACAACATCGACACACCACAAGGTGAACTCACTCCTATCTCCGTATGTTTCCGGTGACTTGGTGAACGGTGCTCTACCTCATGAAATACCCCTCTACATGCATAGGTGGGATCATCACATGGAGACCCAAGAAGGTGCCCAAGATGCTCAAGAACACATCCAAGAAGATGCACATGAAGCTAGGAAGGAATAGTTTGGAGCATTGTTTTCGAGAGTTTCGGGCTTTGCCCTTGTATCCCTCTTTTGAGGTGACTCCTCTTATGAGGCCACTCCTATGTTGATGATGTTCATCTAGGATTGTATCAAGATCTCTCCAAGGAGCTACTCTCTCACATAGTGATTCTAGTAGCACTTGCCAACCTTCCCCTTGCGGCTTCTGTTGGATCGGTGGACCGGCCGGTAAGAGAAACGGTTTCAATTAGCGTGTTGTTGACTTGGGTTTGCGATCCCTCGTAGGCTTCACGAGTTATCTTCCCTCTTTTGTGTTTTCCACGTGTTTGCCCTCGATTCCCCCTCTCGTGTTCATCGTGTTCATCGCGTTCTTCGTGCGTTCTTCGTTCGTTCTTGTCGATTCGTGAAGATCGGGCCAACTTAGAGGTCAACACCTCATCATCCTCTAACAACATGCATGAATGACATAGCTCGGAAATGATTCATCGTGAATCAAGTAGGATGAGAATCGCGTAGGGATACACAAGCACACCTTAAAGTTCACGTTCCCTTCAATGAACACCCCCAACCCTGTCACTTTGAGCATCCAAAAATAGTACTAATAAACACCACAACATATCTCTTAAATAGTATCTTTCTAATCAATCCACAGTACCCGCACTGTCACCTTGGCAATATAGAGGTCATACTAAACACAAGCATCAAGAAACCTCATGATTCCAATTCAATCCAAAAAAGTAAGAACGAGATCATGATAAGTATCCCTCTAAGCCATAGCCCATAGAGTCACACTCGACACCCGCATTGTCACCATGGCACCATGGGACAAAGGCGACTCCGGAGAATTATACTAGATAAAACCAATTGAGCACGTCGTATCCATTACAGAATGAAGGGGAAACATCATAGATTCAACAGTGATAACATATCACATGATCACAATCAAGATCACATCATGAGAGAGCGAGAGATAACCACATAGCTACTAGCACGAGCTCTCAGCCCCGAGGTGGGACTACTCCCACATCATCGTGGAGGCAATCATGGCGATGAAGAGACCTCTAGTGACGATTCCCCCTGGGGGCCACCGGATTCCCCTCCGGCTCTTATTTGGACTTCGTCTTCGTTCAGGGTAAAAAATGATCTCCGTGGATTTTCAGCCCTTTCCGAGAATATTTCTTTAAGAAATTTTCCGAAATAAAAAAATAGGAGAAAACAAAAATTGGCCTAGGAATCTTGTAAATAGGTTAGTGTATGAAAACATCTGGAAAATGAAGGAAAACATGTGGAAAACATGAAGGCAGGATAGCAAAAAAGCATGGATCATCAAAAATTATATATATGTTTGCAATGTATCAGCATCCCCAAGCTTAAGTCCTTCGTGGGGTAAACGCATTGTAAGATGAGATCAAAGTACTTTAACAAAGGAATGATAAATATTATTTGAACTAATGTAAACTTAGCAACTATCTTGCACAAGAAAAGTAAGACAAGTAATTGACAATGACTAATAATGCACTGGAAGTGATACATATGTTTCAATCATAAAGAAAAACATAATAAAGTGGTATCCAGCTTGTCCTTCGTGGGGTAGTAGAACATAAATGCTAGGAAACCTTCAAAGTTCAAATGGTGACTAGATACAAATAATTTGAGAGTAAGCAATACCATAATCATGAATAAATCAATAATAAATGTTGGGACTATGCACATTATACTCAGAATGACAATTATGCTCTATTAATTGGTGCATAAATCAATAAGCTGAGGACTCAACATAAAAGTAAAAGAAAGGCCCTTCGTAGAGGGAAGAGGGGATTACTCATGTGCTAGAGCTTTTTATTTAATAAAACAGAGGTATTGAAAATATAGTTTTTGAGAGAGGTGTATGTCTATGTCAACAAATGGTAATGAAAAACGTATCATAAGCCGTGTCAAGGAAAGTATTTAGACTTTTGAGAGCGGTTTCCATTAGCATTTTTTTCTTATGGTTGGCACTTCCTCCACCTTGCCTTACACAAACCAGGGATAGCCGTATCCACGGGTGTCGACCAACAATCATCAATCCATGGGGAAGTGCGTTTTTATATTATTTAAGTTCATATTATATGGCACCAGCTCTCGGGAAATTTAGATGAGCAGAGATTCCATACTCATCGGGTGAAGTAAGGGAGAAAACTTTGATTGACATAAGACATGATAAACTTTAAAATACTTCCTCATGAGCTAAAATTGGAACACAAAACATGTTTAGTAATTTTGAAGGTTTAAAGGTAGCACACAAGAAATTTACTTAGAGTGGCGGTGAAATACCACATCTAGGTAGGTATAGTGGACACATTGGAAATCTTTGGGTTTTGGTAGTTGGATGCACGAGTAGAGCTCGTACTCAGTACATGTTGAAGGCTAGCAAGAGACTGTGGGCGACCAACTAAGAGAGCAATAACGGCCATAATCATGCATAATGACAAAAAACTATTAATCAAAGCATGAAGTGATATTACAAGTCAAAAACTAAATGGTCATCAAGGATAAAGGTGACTGGTTTATAGTCATAACATGGTGTGAGCATGCGCCAAGTCAACCCAAATAAATCATCAAAAGAGAATACCACAATACCATGATCCAATATGAGGAAAAAACACATGATTTAATTTCAATGGCATATTAAGCACTCTCAGTAATTTGAGACTAGTCATGATACATCATATACTACATACACACAATTAAAATAACATATAACATGACATGACAAAGTCTAAGCCATAGTTAAAACACGCTTCCTATTGCACCACTATAAGCATGAAACTTCTCCAACACCAATCAACTTTTGAAACAACTCTCAGAGAAAATATTCATTAAAGACCATAAACTAATCATATATAACTGAAGCAAACCAACAATCTCTGAACAAAATCCGTGTGAAAAACAAGAGCTAAATGCAGTACTAGTAAAAAAACAGTTAGAGTGAAAACGAGAGTGTTCTAGACAATAAAAACGGAGCGTGTGATAAGGGGTGACCCAATCTTCTCGATGAACTCCTCACAGATAACTTGCATTGATAATTTGTGTCTCACTGGAAACTCTCCTGGCTGATCCCTGATGCCAATGCAACAGTTTGCAACCCCAAGGATATTCTCAACTCCACACACTTGCACAAGTAATCCACCGACTAAAAGTGGTCCTGTACCGTCTT
Source organism: Alopecurus myosuroides (assembly GCA_028641055.1). Lineage (NCBI taxonomy): Eukaryota > Viridiplantae > Streptophyta > Magnoliopsida > Poales > Poaceae > Alopecurus > Alopecurus myosuroides. The sequence goes on from CM054061.1 coordinate 240,894,008, forward strand.
ATTCCCAATAGAACAGCAGGTAACACGAAAAGTTTGCAGATGAACTTCCAGATGAATGCTTACAAGCTAATTCGATCTAGAGGTCTAGGGTTTTGTGTTTAACATAGTCTAAGGAGCTATGGCTCGGATCCTAGCTATTTAAGGGGGGGGGTATGGTGCGGCCACAAGGCATACCTGCGCAAGAACCACCCCTAACCCAAATAGGAATCAATGTTGGACTCAATGGTTGAGTTGGAATCAACCAAACTGACCTAAACTAGATACAAACCGACCCACCATTAAGGGGTGCGGCCATAATGGTATACAAACCATGTGTAACACAAATATGACTATATGTGGCGCATTGATATCCATTGTGGGCGCCCTCCTCTTGTTTTCACCATCTCCTAGTGTGGAATAACAAGCTAGTAGTTGTTTTCCACACTTGTACTCTTGTTTTCACCATCTTCTATGCTTGTTTTCACCATGGCATGCTTGTTTTCACCTCCCTGTATGTTTGTTTTCTCCATGGTGATCTTGTTTTCCAGCTTCTCACCATTGTTTTCCAACTCCTATTGATGTTCTCCTCCAAGTATGTTTGTGTTATCAATAGCCTGATCATACATACATGCATAGATTTAGGTAATATAAAGTTATCACAATTATAAACATTATAATCAAGCAGGAGTGAATTCACATGTTGTTCTATTTGTTTGGTCCTTGATCTTGTCATAGGTCCAAGCCTCACTTCCTTATCATGTGTAATAATAGGTGAAGAGCTAGGGATGTCCTCATCATCCTCCACCTCTTTAAAAGGCGTCGACCTCGACGCAGCAAGATCATCTCCTTAGTATGGTGTCAAATCAGCCACATTAAAAGAATTACTAACACCAAACTCATCAATTGGAAGGTCTATCTTGTATGCATTCTCATTGATCCTCGAAATCACTCTATATGGACCAGACCTATAGGCATCAATTTTGATTTGCACAATGTGGGAAATCTGTCGTTTCTAAAATGCACCCACACCATATCACCTGGCCAAAATATCACCTCCTTCCTCTTCTTGTTTACTCTTTCAGCCACATGTTGTCCTCTCTTCTCAATTGCTTCTTTTGTTTTCTCATGTATTTTCTTCACAAAATCAGCTCTCTCTGATGCCTCCATATTTGTTCTCTCTTGTATAGGAAGTGGTAGCAAATGAAGTGGAGCAATGGGTTTGAAACCATAGACCACCTCGAATGGACAAAGTTGAGTAGTTGAATGCACAACTCTATTATATGCAAATTCCACATGAGGCAAGCACTCATCCCACTCCCTCCAATTTTTCTTGATCATGCTTCTCAATAATGTTGACAATGTCCTATTAACCACATCTATTTGTCCATCACTTTGGGGGTGACATGTTGTTGAAAACAGCAGCTTTGTTCCTAGTTTCCCCCATAGTGTCTTCCAAAAGTAGCTCATAAACATCACATCTCTATCAGAAACAATAGTCCTTGGTACTCCATGTAATCTTACTATCTCTCTGAAAAAATAGATTAGCAATATGGGATGCATCATCACTCTTGTGGCAAGCCATGAAGTGTGATATCTTAGAGAATATGTCCACTACCACAAAGATAGAATCATGCCCCCTTTTTTTCCTTGGTAAGCCTAGCACAAAATCCATACTTATATCTTCCCATGGTGTAGTTGGTGTAGGAAATGGAGTATACAACCCGTGGGGCTTGAATTTGGATTTGGCCTTATTGCAACTAATGCACCTTTGCACAAATCTATAAACATTTCTCCTCAGATGTGCCCAATAAAAAATTTCAGCCAACATAAGCAATGTTTTCTCACGTCCAAAGTGTCCCATTAATCCTCCACTATGAGATTCCTGCAATAAGAACAAACGCAAAGAACACTCGGGAATACATAATTTGTTAGCTCGGAATAGGAACCCATCATGTATGTAAAATTTATCCCATGCCTTAACATTAGTACATTTAGCAAATGGCATGGAAAATTCTTTATCCTCGGCATATAATTCTCTAATGCCCTCCAAACCCGAAACTTTGACCTCTAATGTGGAGAGTAGCATATGTTTTCTTGATAAAGCATCATCAACTACATTATCCAATCCCTTCTTGTGTTTAATGATGTATGGAAAAGATTCTATGAATTCAACCCATTTAGCATGTCTCTTATTCAAATTAGATTGGCACTTTATGAATTTTAATGCTTGATGATCAGAATATATAATAAATTCTTTAGGCCACAAATAATTTTTCCACACCTCTAAAACTCTCACAAGGGCATATAATTCTTTCTCATAGACAGAATAATTCAATTGTGCACCAGGCAGTTTTTCATAAAAGTAAGCAATAGGTTTCTTCTTTTGCATTAACACACCTCCAATACCTATGCCACTAGCATCACATTCAATCTCAAATTGTTTATCAAAATTTGGAAGCATTAACAATGGTGCCGAAATCAATTTTTCTTTCAAAGTATCAAAAGCAATATCTTGGGCAACCCCCCACTCGAAATCTATTCCCTTTTTTTGTTAAATCATTCAATGGTGCAGCAATGGTACTAAAATCTTTCACAAATCTCCTATAGAAACCAGCAAGACCGTTAAAACTTCTAACATGACTCACATTAGTAGGAATAGTCCAATTTCAAATTGCTTCAATTATTGATGTATCTACTTCAATTCCACGTTTAGACATCACATAACCCAGAAATATGACCTTATCTTTGCAAAAAAGTGCACTTCTCAAGATTACCATACAATTTATTTTCCCTTAGCACATGCAAGACTTGTCTAATATGATCAATGTTTTCATGTTCATTGTGTCTATATATGAGAATATCATCAAAATAAACTACGATAAATCTACCAATAAATTTTCTCAAAATATGGTTCATTCGTCTCATGAAAGTATTAGGTGCATTAGTTAAACCAAGGCATCACTAGCCATTCATATAAACCAAATTTTGTTTTAAATGCTGTTTTCCACTCATCCCCCTCTTTCATTATAATTTGATGGTAACCACTACGCAAATCAATTTTAGAGAAAACAACAGCACCACTTAATTCATCAAACATGTCTTCCAAACGTGGGATAGGACGACGATAACGAATAGTGATGTTGTTAATTTCTCTACAATCTACACACATGCGCCAAGTACCATCTTTCTTAGGGACTAAAATAACAGGAACAACACAAGGAGAAAGACTGATTCGAATATACCCTTTGTCTAGTAGCTCTTGTACTTGCTTCTGTATCTCCTTTGTTTCTTGGGGATTTGTTCTATAAGGTGCTCGATTTGGTAAAGATGATCCAGGAATTAAATCAATTTGATGCTCAATCCCTCTCAATGGTGGCAGCCCCGAGGGAATTTCTCCTGGAAAAACATCATCAAATTCCTGTAAAACATGAGAAACACCAAGAGAAATAGGGGTCATGTCATTAGAAACCAAAATCGCTCCCTTGTGAATAAGAACAATAGGGACTAGTGTAGGATCCTCTCTGAATTCCCTCAAATCCTCCTTAGTGGCTAACATGCATAATAGGTTCTCTCTTTTATTTTTAATTTTATCACTCGAGTTGTTTTGACTACTACTACCCACAGCTTGTGAATTTTGTTTTCCCTCATCCCTCTCACTCTCTTTTTCAATATTCACTTCTATTTTGGAACAAGACTCATTTACAATTTGTTGTTTGTGTCATAGGCCTCAATACAATAGTTCTCCCATGATGATTCAACTCATATGTATTAGCTCTCCCTTCATGCTTCACACTCCTGTCAAATTGCCATGGTCTTCCCGATAATAAGTGGAAAACAGTCATGGGAACCACATCAAACTCAATAGAATCCTTATAAGGACCAATCTGAAATTCCACACACACCATATGATTCACTTTCATCTCCCCAGTGCTACTCAACCATTGTATATAATAAGGACTAGGGTGTGGTAAATATTTCAGATTTAGCTTTGCACATAGATCTTTGCTAGCCAAATTCCTGCAACTCCCTCCATCAATAATGACTTTGCAAGCCATATTAGGACCAATCACAGCTTTGGTTTGAAATAAATTGCACCTCTGAGTTTCAGGACTTGGAATAACACTCAATGATTTTTGTGTGCAAACAATATATGGGGTAGAAGCAGCATAAGCAACCAATGGCAGTATCACTCAAATAACAATCATCATCATCATCATCATCACCATCATTAGGATCAACATCATCACCTGTCTCATACTCATTTTGCTCATTAACAATCATGATTTTAGTATTAGGGCAATCCCTCTTAAAGTGGCCTTTTCCTCCACATGTATGACATGACATATTTCTGTTTCTAGCTGTAGATGCACTGGAACCCGTGGTACTAGCTACTGGGTTGTGATGTTTTCTTTGAAGTGGACACACTAGGCTCGGACATGGAAGAATAAACACCACAAATAGATGATTGTGGAGGTGGTGCACTAGCCACAGAAGGTGTTCTCAATGGAAATCTGCCCCTTGTTCTTGCTGAAATTTTGGCCTCCTCATTGATATGTGATTCGGCCTCTCTAGCATGATGTAGTAACTCATGCAAATCATGATATTGGTGATGCCTAGCCATGCCTTTAATTTTGTAGTTCAAACCTGAAAGGAAACGTTGCATAGTTTGCTCCAATTGCTCTCTCACACATGCCCTTTCCATGATCAATTCCATCTCTTGATAATAAGCATCAACAGTCATGGAACCCTGTCTCAATTGATCAAATTGAGTTATTATATAATTTCGTGGTACAAATATGTCCCTCATGACTCTCTTCATAGTAGCCCAAGTGATAATGGGTAATTCACCATCTTCTTGCCTCTTTCTCACAGTAGTATCCCACCAACGAAGAGCATAGCCACCAAACTCAGAAGAAGCCAGTTTAATTTTTCAGTCCTCAGTATACTCATGCAAACGCCACAATTTTTCAATCTTGGGCTCCCATAGCAAATATCTTTACACATCCATAGCATCAAAACTGAAAGGTGGTATAGAGAATTTTGGTTTGCCCAAAGCATCTTCCTCTCTATTATTTTCAGGTGGTGCATTAAGGGGCACACGCCTTGGAGCAAAATTGGCTCGGCCTTGCAAACCTCCTCGGCCTATCTCACTTCTAACTCCACGGCCTACAATATTTTCCACTCCATCGCCTCCATTATTAGCATCACTATGCACACTAGCATTATCATCATCATGAACAGGCAGTCTTTGTGCAATCAAATTCTGGAGATCAGCAAGTTGAGTAGTCAATGTAGCAATGGAGTTTTGTATAGTAGTGACTTGCTCTATTGGCCTCGGCCAATTTATGTGTCTCCCCCACTTTATTTTCCATGGCTTGCATTGCTTCATATGGGGGATCACAAGCATCAGTCACAAATTTCTCTACATCTTTATGGTCATCCTTCATTTGGTTTGTCAACACATCCCGCAATGCCTCATACTCCCTCCAATTCACCCCTCCCCTTCCTGGTCCTTCTTTTGCTACACAAGATCATCACTAGAAGGGTCCATTAGTAGGTTAGTGAAAACAGAAACAAGTATCTATATGTGGTGTTCTCTCACAACTCACTCAAAAATAGCAAGACAATTGTGTACCTTACCGTTCCAAAGTGAATAGAATACTTACCAACAAGTAGTGGCAATTAGTGTGCTTGATGTGAAGAAGAGAATACCCAGGTTTTAACTCTCACAAAGGCAAACAAGGTTATTTAGTGGGGCTTGGTATGGATACCTAACAATCACCAAAGTAACAAGTCATATTTGCTGATTTGTGATGATATAAAAATACCCGAGGAAACACACACCAATAATGGAGACAAATGTGGCAAAGCAAATATATGGATGAGATTTTGCAATGCAGTAGAAAGTCACTAGCTAGGCTCACAATAGACATGCACAAGATTGCTCAATATGAAAAACCAAGTGTCACAATGGTATAAGGTAAGCTCCACTAGTAAGCAATAATATCAACTCGGCCTCTTTTCAATTTTTCTGTTTTCTCTTTTTTTTATACTTTTTCTCTTTTCTAATTTTTTTCTATTTCTCCAATGGCCTTAACAACAACTAGGAGCAATGTGAAACAAAACAAGAAGTGATCACAATGGTATATGTGAGAATGAGCAGTCTGTCAAGAGCACAAAATAGCTATACTTATGGGTAAGTTCCAATTAATATGCTATAGAAAGGTTGTGGCTATGGATCACAAAGTTCAGATATGGAAACCCTAAGAAAAACAAGAAGAAAAACAAAAAGAAACTAACCTAATGGGACTAAGTGCTCACGGCAGGGAAACAGGCAAAATCCTGCCGTACGGCAGCAAAAACGATGCCGCAGCAGAACTTGTGCACGGTCACGGCAGGAAACAGCGCGCGGCAGAGAATTTCTGCCTTCTGTGATGCGGTGCGTGCGTGCGGTAGCTAGCGAGTGGAGCGCGGCAGCGGCGGCAGAGTTTTGCTGCCGCGGGAGTGGGCGCGCGCGGGTGATGCGATCTCACGGCAGCGGCGGCAGAGATTTGGTGCCGTGGGCTGTTGGGTGCGGCGTGCGCGGCAGCACTTAAGTGCACGGCAGGAAATTTTGCAAAACCGTGCCGCGATAGGATTCCGAGATCAACTAGAGATCGATTCCGTGGAAGAAGAAAAACGTGCGCATGATAGCAACCTTGCTCGAATCCGATTGTAGCTAGAACACGAATCAAACCTAGTAGCTCCCGAATAGAAATCCGAGTAGGGCTAGACTAGGAAGATCAAAGGGAACCCGTAGCTATTTTTTTGATATTGACTTGAAGAACACTAAGAACCCTAACCTAACCGAAAGAAAAGGGGGACGCAAATCAAACACAAAAACAGCAACTAGAAATTGAAACTAAGGATCAACTAAATCTATGGCAATGAGCTAGACCTATTTTTGTGGGCAATTTTCTGGATAGGAATAAAAAACACTCGAATCTAAGGGATAGATAATAGCTCAACGAGGCAACCTGGGTCTGACACCAACATGATAAGGGGTGGCCCAATCTTCTCGATGAACTCCTCACGGATAACTCGAATTGATAATATGTGTCTCACTGAAAACTCTCCTGGCTGATCCCTGATGCCAATGCAACAGTTTGCAACCCCAAGGATATTCTCAACTCCACACACTTGCACAAGTAATTTACCGACTACAAGTGGTCCTGTACCGTCTTATTCCCAATGGAACAGCAGGTAACACGAAAAGTTTGCAGATGAACTTCCAGATGAATGCTTACAAGCTAATTCGATCTAGAGGTCTAGGGTTTTGTGTTTAACGTAGTCTAAGGAGCTATGGCTCAGATCCTAGCTATTTAAGGGGGTATGGTGCGGCCACAAGGCATACCTGCGCAAGCACCACCCTAACCCGAATAGGACTCAATGTTGGACTCAATGGTTGAGTTGGACTCAACCAAACCGACCTAAAATAGATACAAACCGACCCACCATTAAGGGGTGCGGTAATAATGGTATACAAACCATGTGTAACACAAATATGACTATATGTGGCGCATTGATATCCATTGTGGGCGCCCTCCTCTTGTTTTACCCATCTCCTAGTGTGGAATAACAAGCTAGTAGTTGTTTTCCACACTTGTACTCTTGTTTTCACCATCTTCTATGCTTGTTTTCACCATGGCATGCTTGTTTTCACCTCCCTGTATGTTTGTTTTCTCCATGGTGATCTTGTTTTACACCTTCTCACCATTGTTTTCCAGCTCCTCTTGATGTTCTCCTCCAAGTATGTTTGTGTTATCAATAAAACTGATCATACATAGATGCATAGATTTAGGTAGTATAAAGTTCTCACAATTATAAACATTATACTCAAGTAGGAGTGAATTCACCTGTTGTTCTAATAGTTTGGTCCTTGATCTTGTCATAGGACCAAGCATCACTTCATTATCTTGGACACCCACCTTATCATGTGTAATAATAGGTGAAGATCTAGGGATGTCCTCATCAGCGTATCTCTCTCCAAACTAAAATTCTAGGATCCAACCATTTATTATGGCAATAAAACAAAACAAAACTAAAAGAAAAATAAAATGACGCTCCAAGAATAACATATATCATGTCAAGGCATAAAAATATAGTGTTTTGAAAGAAACCTAGTGTTTTTGTTGATGAAGAAGGGGATTCTTTGGGCATCCCCAAGCTTTGACGCTTGTACTTCTTGGATATGTATTGGGGTGACATGGGCATCCCCAATCTTGAGCTTTTTTCCATCCTTCATCTTCTCATATCATACTTCTCTCCCTACACTTGAAAACTTCCTCCACCTAAAACTTCTCACAATCATCATTAGCAACATTAGTGCATCAAAATAATAAATCCACTTGGTTCAGTTTGAACACAAGTCAAACACCATTTAAAACATTAGCTAATGTCACAATTTGTTTTCATGCTCTCCCCACGAGGGAACACAAAATAAAAATATTAAGAGGCAAATGCAAATATTGGCACAAATATGTCAAAACAGAACAGCTGGTAAAGATGAATTTTTTCGAGGCACTTCTGTAGCTCAAATCAAAAGGTAGTCAACTAATGAAAGTTACATAACAACCTGGGCATGTGTATATTTGTTTGGTGGTAGCATAAAAATATGTTTCACGGCATCAACTTCCCTAGATCACACTACCTCTTTATTAGAGGTTACTCTTGGCATAAAATATTAAATAAAAAGGAGAAGGGGCGGTTGTTAAAGAGGTAACAACTTCCAAGACTCAAAGAAAATAAATGAAAACATAAAACTAACATGAGGAAACAAAGTGGGTTGCCTCCCACAAGCGATTTTCTTTAATGCCTTTTAACTAGGCATAATGATTTTAAAGACGTTCACATAAAAATAAGAATTGAAGCACAATAAGAAGGAGCATCAAGAAGAAAATATAAAGAACATTTAAGCCTAAGCCACCTCCTATGCATAGGAATCTTGTAAGAAAACAAATCAATGAAGCACAAAGTAGCAAGCATAGGAAGGGAAAATAAATTCAACTTCAAAACTTTCGACATAAAGAGAGGTGTTTTAGTAGCATGCAAATTCTTACAACCATATTTTCCTCTCGCAAAGTAACTTTCAGTAACATCATGAATAAAATCAACAATATAACTATCACATAAAGCATTATTATCATGATCCACATACATAAAAGAATTAATACTCCCCACATAAGCATAGGCATTCTCATTAATAGTAGTGGGAGAAAATTCAACAAAGTAGCCATCATTATAATAATCAGAAATAGGAGGTACATAATAATGATAAATTTTCTCCTAAATAGTAGGTGGACTAAAAACATTATATTCATCATTTTAATCATCATATATAGGAGGCATAGTATCGTCAAAGTAAATTTTCTCCTCCATGCTTGGACTAAAAATATCATATTCATCAAAACCAGCTTCTCCAAGCTTAAAGTTTTCCATAGCATTAGAAATAATGGTGTTCAAAGAATTCATAATAATAACATTGCTACTGGCATGAAAATAAAGTTCCATAGGTTTTTTAATTTTTCTCTTCAAACATTTCATGTCCTAACTAAAGATAAATATCATAAAGCTCTCTCATAGTTTTTTTTTTCTATTAAGCCTAACTAGTAAAATAAGAACATAAAACAAAAATAAATTGCAAGATCTAAAGAGATACCTTCAAGCACTAACCTCCCCGGCAACATCACCAGAAAAGAGCTTGATGTCTACTACACGTTACTACTCTTGGGCCTCCAAGCACACAGGTTTGTAGGACAACACCAATTTTACCTCAAGTGAGTAACCCAAGGTTTATTGAACCCAGGGAGGTATAGGTTGAATGTATCACTCTCAAGACCCTACAATCAAGATACAAGAAGTCTCTTGTATCCCCAACACACCCTCAGTTGTATTGGTGCACTAGTTCGGCGAAGAGATAGTGAAATATGGGTGATATGGTTGGTAAAGGAAGGTATTGTAAATCTTCAATAACAATGGAAGCAAGGTAACAAGTAGTAAAATAGAGAGCAAAAAATATAGCAATGGTTGGAAAAAAGGCCTAGGGATAATACTTTCACTAGTAGCAACCCTCAACAACATTAGCATAATTATTGATACTTCCTCTAACAACATGTGTCGCATGTCGAAACGCGGACACCGGGAGTGACTGACGTCCAGCTCCTTGATTTGTTCATCAGTGGGGTGTGGGATGGACGTGCCTCCCTCCCTATTGACAAGTGACAAGGGCACACAACACACGGACAGAAGCTTTTTACCTAGGTTCAGGCCATCTAGAGATTGATCCCTACGTCCTGCATATCTGATATGGAAATATGAGATGGTGAAGGCAGATACAAGGTGGCCAGGGGTTCTTCGTCGTCCTAGGACGTGGGGTCTCCCGAGTCGACTCTCTGCTCTGGCTCTATCTCTCTTTTCTTGTTGCGTATGCCCTCTCTTTCCTTCTCTTTTCGGACGGTGTCTCCTTTTAAACTCAAGGGACACCACACGTGTCTGATTTGCATGCACTCCGGGTGTGTGGACACGTGCCAACTGTAGGGGACAGATGTCACTAACGTTCTGTCATGGGGTGACAGCTCTCTTGGGCGCTGCAGCCCACTTGCCACTCCCTCACGGTACTTTGGAGTCGCCACACCTGGCCTCCACGCGGGAATTCGTGGATCCAAGGGCAACATCCCGGGCGGGTTCCATGTAGACACGCCCGCCCCGGGATACCGCCTTGCCTTCAGTCAGGGCCTGCCTGGCCTGTTGGTCGCTCTCCCTGCTGGATGGGCTCGCATATGCCTCGATCTTCGACACCCCCGTATGGGTGGTGTCGACAGTAGCCCTCGTGCATGGAAACGACAGCGTTGTTGCCTCGGCTGCCGGGTCACGCCCTTACTGCTGAAAGCGAGCCCAAGGTGGGAACATTTTTGAAAAAGGATGGGACCCTTTCCCGAGATGGGTAGTTAATGCCGACGGAGGGGGAGGCAAGCCGATTGACATTTCCGATTGATTTAAATACTCCCATCCCCATGGCACCTCCTTCCCGCCGTGGTCCCTTCTTCTTCTTCGGCTCTGTCATTTTTCTCATGGCGCGCCTCCGCCATTGTACCGGCCCTGCTCCTTAGGCACTGGAGTCTTCACTGGCGGCAGAGGCCGGGCTTACGCCCTGGGGCGGCATCCCGGCCCGAGTCCGCAGTCCTTGTCTTGGCGTTCGTCTCCCATAGGACGGTTCTTGCTCGCCCAATCGCCGCGAGCGTGTCCATGGCCACAGCGGCGAAGCACGAGATGATCCCGATTAGACTCCCGCTCGAGAGTCCTCTGGGCGCAGGCGCGGCGGTAGGCGTGGCGGAGAACAAGGCGCTACGCAACCGCAGCCCCCAGCCAGTCAAGAGCCCCTGCAGCCACCTCCACCACCGCCACCCTAGCCAGCCCGAGGTACGTATGCAGATCTAGAAGGCTTCTCCTTCGCCATGTACCTACAAGATGGGCTGGGCCGCTGTCTTCACTTACCAGACAAGCTTTCCCACAAGATGTGGGGGCGTGAACTGCAGCGCATGAATTTGCTGATGAAGGGCTGCATAGTCCTCTCGTCAGTGGAGGTCATCATCAATGGCGCCGGCCATATGACCTTGGATGAGCACTGGCGCAAGTTTGCCATCTTTCATGGTGTTCTCCGTGGCTTCCTGCTGGTCTTCAAGCTTTGCAGCGACGGAACGTTGAGCATACGGATGTTCGACGAGGGACTTCATCCCTGGCGCGTCTGTGATGGTTCAGGCACTCCAAGCGACTCCGACGACTCCTTCGCCTAGGAGTACAACGACTCTGAATCCTCCGCTGACTCCTCCGCCTGGGATTCCAGCGACGCCAAGGAGGACGCCGCCGGAACCCCGTCCTCAAAAGGGAATCCAGCCGGAGGCGCCCGGCTTCCTGCCCCTGGCTCATCCTTAGCTAGGGCGTTCTAGTTTTCTGCATTAGGAGTTTTCCCGGGCTCCTTCCCAGGTGAATCATATCTATGAGGGAGTAGCTCCCGCGCAATGTATAAACTTTATTCTTAAGCGCCTGAGATCAGATAGGTTACCTTATTTCTTTGCACCTTGCCTTGCAGTAGTAGCCCTTTGCTCTTATTTTACTTATTCTTTGCCTTGTTATCTCCAACCTCCGGGAAAAAACTTGTCAACAAAGACCCAAACTTTTCGAAATCAAATCCGAGGCAAACAACGCGATCACAGTGAAAATTCATCAAAAGAGTTCAAAAAAAGATAGATGTCCTTCTTCTTTCGTGCCATTGTCCCCAAACCTCCTGGGTTCCGAGGGGCCGTCTGGGCCTGCAAAAAAAAGATCCAAATGTCCTTCTTTTCCCCTCAGCGGCACTATCCCCAAACCGCCCTGGTTCCGAGGGGTCGTCTGGGCCTTTTGCCTCTTTCCTGGAGCCATCTAAACTCTAGGTTGTTAGCCCCCACTCAGATCTGATTTCGCGAAAAGGAGAGAAAAATCCAAAGTCGAATCGTAAAATATGCCTATATTCTCGAGACTCCAGGCAGAAACCTAGAAGAGCGGAAATTACAGCAGGGCCCGCCCGAACACGCATAGAATGCACTTGTCGGATATATACCGATTAGGGGTATGTCCGGCATTAGCCTAAAGAGCCATATTACCTGGGTGGCTTGTTGGTAGTGGATCGCAGTCTATTGGGCGGCCCAGTAAGCTGATGCGCAGGAAGCCGGATTCTAAAAGAACCCGGACCACGACCCAAAGTGGTGCGGCTTGGAGAAGAAGACGGATTCCTTACTTTCCAATTTAGATACTTTCTATAGTCTTCTAGGTTTACTTTCTATAAGCCCTAACCCGGCTATCTATATAAAGCCGGACGGGAGAGACCAAACAGAGACAATTAGCTAGAAGCCAACTCGCCGAGAGGTTGATCCTCGCCGAGTTAGCGAATCCATACTCACATTGTACATTGTATACTTCAGGATTCAGTCCTGATTTAGTGAGATTGCACGAGTACGAATGCCGCCTAGTTGCATCATACCGAACCTTGGTAAAACCTGGTGTTCTCGATTGTCATACTACCACATCCCCCACGTCTCTAACCGCAGGCTCATGGCACCCCCGTCTATGATCCTTACTACGATGTATCGACAGTTGGTTCCCACCGTAGGGCCAGCGGCGTCAAGAGTTACGTTTTGATCGGGAATACTCGGCGGAATTGGCAGTTCAATAACTGTCGGAAGCTTGGATTTCGACGGCGACGTCGGGCGCTTCCTCGACAACGGGTCATATATGCCAGCACGGAATCACCTGGTAAGTGTCTGCGTTTTACCGATTGGATCTGCAAATATTTTTATCGGATTAACAGCAGAAGCTACGGGATTCTATGGTGGAAGCAAATTTATCCCACCCGCCCTATACCCAATTGAGGAAAACTATGATACCGGATTCTGCTCAAATCGCCAAAACTGTGCTGAAACTGCCGCCTCTTTGGAGATGCCTGCAATCATATCTCACTTTATTGGCATGGTGCAATCTGAGGTCGCGGATAACACGGAAGAAACTAATCCCGTAGAAGAAGAAGCAGAAAAAATAATCCCACAATACAAGTGAAAGATCCGACACCCGTCAGTGAAACGACGAACTGGGAAGCCGACTCCGTGTTAGCTGCTATAGAAGCAAGATTGGAGTCGGAACCCGGATCTGAAAACAGAGATTCTGAAGATGAAGATGAAGACGCTTTCGAGAGAAAGGTCAAATCTATGCAGAGGAGCTTCCATGAAGTACTTATGGCAAAACCGACTGAAAACTCGGACGCCGAACAAGATGAAGACCCCAAAACACCTCCGCCACATGAGGAAAGAGAGGATGGCAAAACTAGTCCAGCCTACCCCGATGCCAAAGAATTGACAGAGAAAGAACCTGGAAAAAAGACTCTCTCTTCAAAAAAGAAAAAGAAGACTGCCAAGAAACTCCAATATAAACTCCAGAAGAAAAAGTTGGCAGATATTGCCAACCAAAACCTGGTAGCAGGAGGAGGAAGCGGAGCCACACCTGCGAAGAAGAAAAAGAAAGAAATACCTATTCCCCAAATGTCGGAATAGGACGAGATCGATCTGATTAAAACCCCGGTTGGACCTCACGAACCACCGGAAGTGCTGGAAGCCAGAAGGCAAGCCCTTATGCGGCAACAACAACACCTATTCCGATCTCAAGAAAACCTCCTCAAAGCGCAAGCTACTGTAAAAGCGAAGCAGGAGGAAATTCAAGAATTCGAGCGACGGAATATGTCCGGGAAAAAACCCACGAGATTACTCGGAATTGCAAAGCCGGATGCATTGCCAGCAAAAGAACGGTTGCAAAACCCTTCTTGGCAAAGATAGGTTAACAACGTTCGCCATCTTTAATGATGATATGTACTCCAACGACGAAAAATTTCAGGGAGTGTATGCTTTCCTAGGAAAAGCATTATAACAGCAACAGCGAGGACAGGCATGATCAAGGAAGTTGCATGATGACTCGGCCCTATGCAAAACTGCCACATGCGCTGCTGGAGCACCTGGACCTGGCAAACCTGGAGATTCAGGCGATTCTAAGGAAAAGAAGGGAGATCCTAAGAAGGACAAGGAAATCCCGGACAATAGGGATGAAGCGTCCAGGACGGGATCCCATCTGCCGAAAGGTGGAAATAATCCCGAGGATCACAAGGAACGGGAGGAATAAAACCGGAAAGATGGAAAAATAATGCCGCCTCAGAGACGCCCAGCTAAAAAAGTCGGAAGATATGATAATCCTCACAGGCGCGAGAGATCCCGTACTCCTCCTAGGAAGAAAGAAAGGCAAAGGAGTAGAACTCCACCTTATTCCAAATGACACGACAATGGACGAAATAGGGATAATCTCGGAAGAGCGCATTCGTGCAACAAAGGGCCAGAAAGGAGCAAATCCCCTTCTGTCCATTCAGCCGGCAGATATTCCGCACACGTCGATAAGGCGGAAAGAGATGATCTATACTTTGGACCTAAGTGCTTTACTGACAGGATCCGAAGAATTAGTCTACATTATGGTTTCGCCAAAGTTGGTCCAACTTATCAAAAGTATATCAGAAGTACAAACCCGGATACATGGCTTTCACATTACTATACTACCGTCCAGATTAACAAAGGGACAGATTTGGAGGTTGTGAAGTTTCTTCCCCTTATGTTATTAGATGGAGGCAGAACTTGGATCAATGGGTTACCATCAAGAACTGTCAACAGCTGGGAAGATATGAATTAAGTGTTCGCTCAGCACTTTTGGGGCACGTACAAACGTCCTAAGAGTATAAACCAGCTGAACCGTTGCGTCCAATATGAGGACAAGTCGTATGTCGACTTTATCTCAAAATGGACATCAATGAATAACAGTTGCTCTGGAGTAAGTGATGTACAAGCAATGCATGCTTTCATCAATGGCCTGACACCCGGCCTTGTACCGTTCATGGTTGGTTCAAAAGAGCACAAAGATCTCAGATCTATGCTTACCACCGCCAATGAGCACGCAACGGCTGAAGATGATATCAGAGCAAGAGGTGGAAATATTGATGCTTTGGCTCAAGCCAAAAAGACACCCCGTTCTGAAAAGAAGGCTACTCCAGAGGCACAGCCAAAATCCAAAGAAGTAAACGCAATCTTTGGAAAGGATAATGGCAGCAAATGGAAAGGAAGAAGCACAGAACCAATCTCCTACTCTAAGGAAGAGTGGGAAAAGAGACAGTCAGAAAACTGTGTCCACCATTCGCAATTTGGAAAGCCTACCCATACAAATGCGAAGTGCCGCCTCAACAAGCATATGAAGGGCACAGCAGGATCCGGGAATAAAGGAAAGAATTCCAAGAAAAAATTATACAAGCAAAAGCCAGAAGCTAAGAAAGAAGAAAGTGAATCAGACACTAACGATAAAATCTAGGAACAACAACGAAAAGGCGAGCCAAAATTCCCAAGAGTAGAAGGAGAATGTAACTTAACTTTCCTGGCAACTCCCTCAGCAAAACAGGCGAAAAGAACACTTCAAGAAATTAACGCGGTTGTTCCTCCAACACCAAAGTACTTGAAGTATTTAAATACGCCCATTACCTGGGATCCGTCAAATCATCCCGGAAACATCCCAGAACCTGGTACACATGCTTTGGTCATAAGCCCTATTGTTCAAAACACTAGGCTCAAAAGAGTGCTGATGGATGGAGGATCTAGAATCAATATCATGTACCTGAGTACATTGAATCAACTACACATTTTTGAGACCCAGCTCACGCACAGTAACATACGCTTTCATGGTATTGTTCCTGGCAGACAAGCACAATCCCTAGGAGAAATTTCCCTAGATTTAACCTTTGGAAAAAGAGAACACTTCCTTCAGGAAAATATCTCATTCGAGGCGGTGTCGTTCGAAAGTGTTTATCACGCAATACTCGGACGTCCGGTTTTCGCCAAATTCATGGCAAGATCATGTTATATCTATAACAAGCTGAAGATGCCAAGGCCAAAAGCAGGAGTAATCACCATAACTGAGATTACAAATCGGCGACCGAGCTGGAGAAAGAAAATGCCCTTTGCGCCGAATAGGTGATTCGGAAGGAGGAATTGAAGGAGCTAGCTAAGGAAGTTTCGCCGATGGAAATGCCATCAGGAAAAGAAAGTTGGAATCCGGAAGATAGTTTCAAGGCGTCAGAAAATACAAGACAGGTTATCCTAGACCCCAAAGATCTGAGAAAGTTTGTCGTAGTGGGAACTGGGATGGCTGACCAATAGGAAGACGCGCTCATCAAGTTCCTACGTGAGAACTGGGACATTTTGGCCTGGTGTCCTGCTGATATGCCACCCAGGGAACTTGCTGAGCACCAACTCAAAGAAATTCCAATTTCAAAACCCGTCAAACAAGGTCTCCGTCGTTTCGATGGAAGAAGACGGAAGGCTATAGGCAAGTAAATTATCCGGCTTTTATCAGCTGATTTTATCTGGGAAGTTATACATACTGATTGGTCTGCGAACCCAGTATTAGTCCCGAAGAAATACAATATTGTTCTTAGGATGTGTATAGATTACACCGGCTTGAAAAAATTGTGTCCAAAATATAGGTTCGCGTTACCGCGAATCGATCAAATAATAGACGCCACTGCTGGCTCTGAGCTTTTATGCTTTTTGGATGCTTATTTTGGGTACCATCAAATACATATGAAGGAGGAGGAGCCAATAAAAACTTTCTTCATAACCCCGTCTGGAACATACTATTACATAATCATGCCTTTTGACTTGAAGAACGCCGGCGCAACTTACTAGCGTTGAATGCAAAGATGCTTGCATAGTCAAATCGGCAAAAACGTCCATGTTTACGTGGACGACATTGCCGTAGTTTCCAAGAAAAAGGTTACACTCCTTGGAGATCTACGATAAACTTTCAAAAATTTGCGCACTTATAGATGAAGTTGAATCCATTAACATGCGTATTTGGGGTTCCCTCAGGAAAGCTTCTGGGTTTTATCGCTTCTCACAGAGATCAAGGCAATCTTGAATATCACAAGTCCTACGTGCTTAAAAGATGTCCAAAGATTAACGGGTTCCACAGCCGCAGTTAGCAGGTTTATAAGCCAGCTAGGTGACAAATCTCTGCCATTATACAAATTGTTGAAGAAATCCGACTAATTTGAATGGACAGAAGAGGCGGACAAAGCATTAACCCAGCTAAAAGAAACCTTGATGAAGGCTCCGATTTTGGCTTCCCCAAAAGACGAAGAACCCATGTTATTGTATCTTACAGCAACAAACAGGGTTATTAGCGCAGTAATAATCGTGCAAAGACGGAAGGATGAGCAAAGCGTACCAGATCAACATCAGTGTACTACGTTAGCGAAGTGTTCTCCGAGTGAGAGCAAAGGTACCCACATTATCAAAAACTGGCATATGGCGTGTTATTTGCATCTCGAAAACTCCGTCATTATTTCCAAGGACATTCCATAACAGTGGTAAGCAAAGCACCACTAGGGGATATCATCAACAATGCGGATGCAACAGGCCGAGTCGCCAAATGGGGCATTGAACTAGATGCGTTCGACATTAAGTACCGACCCCGGACGGCAATTAAATCCCAGGTCTTGGCAGATTTTATCGCTGATTGCACAGAAGCAATGGAAAACACATCAATGCCGGAGTCAGAATATTAGATCATGCATTTTGACGGATCCAAAATGAAGGAAGGCACTGGAGCTGGTGTAGTGTTTAAATGTCCAAAAGGTGACATAATGGGATATGTATTACAAATGCATTTTAACGCGAGCAACAATGTGGCAGAATACGAAACTTTGCTTCACGGCTTGCATATTGCAAAGGAAATAGGCGTCAAGCGTATACTTTGTTATGGTGACTCGGACTTGGTGCAGCATCAGCTAAACTAAACATGGGATGCCAAAAGCCCCATTATGGCCGAATATCGGAGAACTGTGGACAAGTTTGCCATTTGCTTCCTAGGATTCGAAGTACTTCATATCAAAAGGGAAGAAGATTGGAACGCGGATGCATTAGCCCGTATGGGATCAGAAAGAGTGAAAACCCTACCACCTGGTGTGTTTGTCCAACATTTGCATGAACCATCAACAAGAGGTGGAGATGTTGATTATGATCTCGTTTCTGAGTCAATTGAAGTCCTGCTTGTTAACCCGGATTGGACAATTCCATACTTAAACTTCATAGTCGATCAGAAGTTCCCGGATGGAGCAGACGAAGTCTTACAAAGGTAGATACAACGCCGATGCAAAGGATACACGGTAATTAATGGTTGCCTGTATAAACGCAATACTATCGGAATTTTTCAGCGGTGTATTTCACCAGAAGAAGGGCAAGAAATTCATGCAGGGGATTGCAGACATCATTCTCAATCAAAAAGCATAGTCAAAAAGCATTCCGCGCGGGGTTTTCCGGCTCGCAGCCAAGATAGACGCGGAGCACATAGTAAACACATGTGACGGATGTCAGTATTACGCCAAGAAGACAAATATGCCAGCCCAAGCACTCAAAACTATCCCTATAACATGGACATTTGTGGTCTGGGGGGCTAGATATGATGGAACCATTCAAAACTGCAAGAGGCGGACTTACACATCTACTGGTTGCAGTAGATAAATACACCAAGTGGGTGGATGCGAGACCCATCAAAAAACTTGACGGTGTGACTGCCGGAAACATCGTCATTGACATAGTCATGAGATATGGCGTTCCACACAGCATAATCACGGATAACGGGAAAAATTTATCTATTGGAGAGTTGGCAAAATATTGCCGACAAATGGGAATTCGCCTAGATCTAGCATCTGTGGCACACCAACAATCCAATGGACAGGTTGAACGAATGAATATTTCTATCCTGCAGGGAATACGCTCAAGACTGGAATCTCCTTTTCATAGAGCAGCTGGAGCATGGGTAGAAGAATAACCTTTCGTGCTTTGGATTATTCGAATGATGCCAAATAGATCAACTGGACAAACCCCGTTCTTCCTGGTTTATGGTGCAGAAGCAGTGCTTCATGCGGACATGCTCCATGATAGCCCAAGGTGTTGGGAATATGCCCTAGAGGCAATCATAGATGATGTAATTCCCAATGTATTCATAAAGTTATTAAGTTGTCCTTTGGTTTGAACATCTGATATATGTCATTGAATATGTGATTCGATTGTGGAACTATGTATTCATGTTGTTCATACTAATTGTCCTTGGTCTTTAAGGTTGTGCTGGACACACACCCTAGACTAATGTGAGCGTTGGCTGATGACACGGTTCCACTTGTCATGGGCATGGTGATGCTATTCCAGCGTTCACGGACTTGGCTAAAAGAGTTTAGCAAGTCGGACTGACCCACATTGAGATGCAACGAGAAAGTCGTCATTTGCACGTCTCAATCAATGTAATCCTTAGACCTGAGGTTGCCGCACAATCCGAGTTGTGGATCACTGACTTAGTTTCTGTTAAACGCTGCTTTGTGACAAGGCAGCTATAAAGGCAGAGTTCGGGTCGAATAAGAAACAAGCTGCGTGATGTGGATAATCAAGATGGGAATTTGCCCCTCCGAATGGAGAGATATTCTCTAGGCCCTCTCGAGTGATATGATTCAGGAAGCATGGCCATGCGCGACTCAGTTAAGTGTTAACTGTGTCTGTTGACTAAGAGTTAGTCAGATGAATCATATACCACGTATCAAGAAGAGAGTCGAACTATTTAAGGGATGACGATAAATCGCCTATAGTTCGACAAGGTATATCGTGAGGCAAAAGGGACTAAGATGAATATCACATTGAAAGGTATGTCGTCATGACTCAATGGGACTTGGGAGTCGGCACGTTCTGCTAGGAGCCGCTACCGATTGATCGATTGAGAGTTGGACTCCAATCGTGTCCAAGTCGCCATGAGCCTGCAGGGTCGCACACTTAAGAGCGGGAGCAAGTATTGGTCGGGTTGGACCCGAACCGGAAATGGACTGAGTTTGTGAGTCGGACTCACAGAGGGAATGGGCCACAAGTGTTGTGAAGCCCACTACCATTCACTATATAAAGAGGGGTGCAGGTTGCCTAGCGGGCACGTTAGTCCTCTCCCATGCGTTGGGAACCCTAGCCCCACTCAGTCCAGCCGTCGCACCAGACCTAGCAGTCCGCCGTCGGAGCTCCTCCTCGTACGTGTGGATACCGGCAGAGGTGCTGTACGTTCAGCACTTCGACGTTAGAGGGATCGGATCGGCTGGATCGGATCATGGGACTGCACTGCCCCGACGCGCTTCATCGATAATCCGCAACCGCGCGTCTAGTGGTAATACTCGTGACCTTCTACCTCGGCTAGATCTTGGAAGTACCGCGTAGGAAAAAATTTCGTTTACCTCTACGCGTTCCAACAGTGGTATCAGAGCGGTAGCTTCTGGTATTAGGCCCGAGATCCGTACATATGTGATATGTAGTTAGCGTTAGATGTGATATAATTGTTGTTTTGGTGGTCGGTCTATGAGATAGATCGGTTTTGTACTTGGTTGATTGGATCAATCGTACTCGGGGTTAATGGATGATTTGGTTTCCGTGATCATACTGCTAAGGTCGTGGAACAACTTACCCCTACCGGTCGGTTTCCGCCATCGGGGTATATCGTGACACATAAATCCAGTTGCGGTGATCGAAGATCAAAGAGTTTGATCGAATTGGAATACGGATCAGATTTGGGTAAAATCGTTTTATCCGATGAAGAAATCCATGTTCGGAATGCAGATGAGATCTGCGTTTTCCGAAATCGTCGGGCGCTGCCCGCACCCGCGAGGGACGCTGCCCCTTCGATCCCCGCCCGCTATCCGGCTTCGCCCTGTCGTAGCGCCTTAGATGTCGTTGCGAGTTTCACAACGCCGGTGGATATCGTATCTACGCATAACTTGTTTTTGCAGAAAGTTGTGAATGGTATGGCTTATGTGCATGTGATGTGTGTAATCCATACATGATCTGCGTATCATGTTTTTGTCAGCCGGCTGGAGCCTAGGTGCTGTCATTTTATTGTATACCGGCCTGCGTGTCGGATTCTCTATGTAAATTTTCATTTACTAGCTAATGTAGCTTGTTGGAGAACCCGGAAGGCATGCAAGTCGATGTACAAGTCGGCTACATGGAGTAAGATGGCACGTGACAAGACTTGGCACGAGTCGACTTACAAGCTTCGTGGAGATGGAGATCACCATGAAGAGAGCCATACCATTTTACATTATAATTGTTTTATTTGTGTTATTGTTATGTCTCTATTTAGATAGTTGGTAGATTTTAATCCCTCAAAGAAGGTCTAGTCGGTCGCCCCGCCAGTGCTGCACCATCACAAGTCGGACATTCTTGGTAGTGGGCTCATAAAATTGAGGTGCTACCAATTCTTTCCGGTTAGGTGGGTTTGAGTCGGACTCTTACAAGCAGAAGCACTTGGTAATCTAGACGAGTCCATCACAACGGTTGTGGGGCTCGGGGCGAGGTAGGTTGGGAGCCGGGGCATGTGATTCCACCCACCTAACAAGATTCGTATAGGGATACGATTGGCAAGGTGTTGCCTACCTAGATCACTTGACGGCTAGCGGTGATGCTAAAGCTCACTAGTCGACTTGCTTATTTAGGATCTTGAATCACTTAGGAACCATCGGAGGTGTGTTGGTTCTAGTGGGAGCATAAGTATTAAAGCGTTTAATATGCCTGCTCTTTTATTAATACATGTCTTCAGTGTTTTTGCATATTTTCTGTTGTAGATCAGTGGCACCTAGCAACCTTCCTCAGTTGTCCACTTTTGCGTCGAGGTCAATCCTAGAGAAAGATAAGCTTAATGGAACTAATTTCACCAACTGGTATCGTAATCTGAGGATAGTCCTCAAGCATGACAAGAAAGAACATGTTCTAGAAACTCCACTTCCAGAAGAGCCAGATGACGATGCGACTGTCGCAGTCATGAATGCCTACCGTAAGACTAGAGATGAGTCTACGGAAATTAGCTGTCTTATGCTTGCACACATGGAACCGGACTTGCAGCAGCAGTTCGAGAATGTTGAGGCCTACGATATGATCGAAAGCCTCAAAAGTATGTTCCAGGCTCAGGCAAAGACCGAGGGGTATCAAGTCTCTCAAGCTTTGTTGGGCTGTAAGCTGAAAGACGACGATCCACTGAGTCCGCATGTAATCAAGATGATTGGTTACATACAGTCTCTGGATCGGCTGGGCTTCCCAATTAACGAAGAGTTCGCTACTGATATAATTGTGAACTCTCTTCCTAGTGCGTATGGTCCGTTCATCTCGAACTACCATATGCATGGTATGGATAAGAGTATCACTGAATTACATGGGATGCTCAAAACGGCAGAGGATGATCTAAAGAAAGGCGCCAGTCAAGTGTTGATGGTGCAGAATAAGGCTAAGTTCAAGAAGAGTTCTTGGACTAAGAAGAAGAAGGATAAGTCAGGAGGCAACGCCCATGGCCCTGTCCAGAGCGCTTCCTCAAAGACTAAGCCTTCTCCTACAGTCGGAGCCAATTGCTTCTATTGCAAGCAGGATGGCCACTGGAAGAGGAACTGCACCAAGTATTTGGCTGACAGAGCCAAGAGTGGAGGTATGACTTCCGACTCAGGTACACTTGTCTGCAATGTTATAGATATTTATCTTGCTGATGCTCCTAATAGTTCTTGGGTGTATGATACCGGATCAGTTATTCACATATGCAACTCGTTGCAGGGACTGGTAAGAACTAGGATCGTAGCAAGAGGAGAGGTTGATATTCGGGTCGGCAACAAGGCGAGAGTCGCTGCGTTGGAAGTCGGCACGATGCAACTTCATTTACCATCAGGATTTTTAATGGAGCTAAATAATTGTTATTATGTTCCAGTGCTTAGTCGAAACATTATTTCCGCCTCATGTTTGATGAGACAAGGTTATGAGTCGAATATTAAGAATAATGGTTGTTCTTTATATTTGAAAGATATGTTTCATGGCTTTGCACCCGTTCAGAACGGGTTATTTATTTTGAATCTTGATAGTGAATCGGTCTATAACATAAATGTTAAAAGGTTGAAACTAAATGATCTGAATATGACTTACTTTTGGCACTGTCGGCTTGGTCATATAAGTTGGAAGCGCATGAAGAAGCTCCATGATGATGGACTTCTAACTTCGTTTGACTTAGAGTCATTCGATACATGCGAATCATTCCTACTAGGCAAAATGACCAAGACACCTTTTGCAAGGAGTTGTGAAAGGGCGTCCGACTTGTTGGAACTAATACATAGTGATGTATGTGGTCCAATGAGCACGACAGCCAGAGGTGGTATGGATATATCTATTTATGAAACATAAGTCGGAAGCCTTTGAAAAGTTCAAGGAATTCCAGAGTGAGGTACAGAATCAGCTCGGCAAGAAAATAAAGTTTCTACGGTCGGACCGTGGAGGCGAGTACATGAGCCATGAGTTTGATGACCATCTAAAGAGTTGTGGAATAGTTCCTCAAATCACTCCGCCGGGTACACCGCAAAGAAACGGTGTATCGGAACGGAGAAATCGGACCTTGTTGGACATGGTACAATCAATGATGAGTCGGACAGATCTACCTTTATCATTTTGGGGTTATTGTCTAGAAACTGCAGCGTTCACACTAAACAGAGTACCATCAAAGTCAGTAGATAAGACACCCCCATGAGATGTGGACTGGCAAAAAGCCAAGTTTGTCTTTTCTTAAGATTTGGGGTTGTGAAGCATTTGTCAAGAGACTTCAGTCGGACAAGCTCACGCCCAAGTCGGATAAGTGTATTTTCGTGGGGTATCCGAGGGAAACCTTGGGGTACTACTTCTACAACCGGGAAGAGGGCAAAGTGTTTGTCGCTCGGAATGGTTTCTTCCTTGAGAAAGAGTTTCTCGGTCGGGAAGTCAGTGGGAGCACATTGCAACTCGAAGAAATTCGAGAGGAACCGGCTAAGGGCGAGACGACGAACGCCTTGGAGGCTGAGTCGGTCGTGGTACCTACACCGGTAACAGCAACTGAACCACGGAGATCTGCCAGATTACAAAATGCTCGTGATGTTTTACTGTTAGACAGTAATGAGCCGGCAACTTATTCGGAAGCGATGGTGGGATCTGATTCCGAGTCATGGCTTGGAGCCATGAGATCCGAGTTAAAGTCCATGGATGAAAACCAAGTTTGGAAATTGGTTGATCTGCCTGACGGTGCAAGACCCGTCGAGTGCAAATGGGTCTTTAAGAAGAAAATTGATATGGATGGAAATATTTCCGTCTATAAAGCACGACTTGTCGCGAAGGGGTTCCGACAGGTTCAAGGAGTTGACTACGACGAGACCTTCTCGCCCGTAGCGATGATTAAATCAATTCGGATCATGTTAGCCATAGCAGCCTATTTCGACTATGAGATATGGCAGATGGATGTCAAGACGACTTTCCTTAATGGAAATTTAACTGAGGACGTGTATATGATACAGCCCGAAGGTTTTGTCGATCCGGATAATGCTGACAAGGTATGCAAACTTCAGAAATCCATTTATGGGTTGAAGCAAGCATCTCGGAGTTGGAACATTCGCTTTGATGAGGTAGTCAAATCGTTTGGCTTCATCAAGAGCGATCATGGTTCTTGTTTATACAAGAAGTTTAGTGGGAGCAAAGTAAATTTTCTAATCTTATATGTGGATGACATATTACTGATTGGAAATGATGTCATGATATTGCAAGAAACCAAAGAGTCATTGGAAAGGAGTTTCTCAATGAAGGATTTCGGTGAGGCGACTTACATATTAGGAATCAGGATCTATAGAGATAGATCAAGGCGGCTCGTTGGATTGAGTCAGAGTACATATCTGGACAAAGTTTTGAAGAAATTCAAAATGGAGGAGTCCAAGAAGGGATTCTTACCGATGTCCCATGGCATAAAACTTAGCAAGACTCAGTGTCCTTCGACGACTAATGAGCGAGAAGAAATTCAAAATGGAGGAGTCCAAGAAGGGATTCTTACCGATGTCCCATGGCATAAAACTTAGCAAGACTCAGTGTCCTTCGACGACTAATGAGCGAAGTCGGATGAGTGTGATTCCGTATGCTTCGGCAATAGGATCCATCATGTATGCCATGATTTGTACTAGGCCAGATGTTTCCTATGCTCTAAGTGTTACGAGCAGATACGAGGCTGACCCTGGCGAAGCCCACTGGGTAGCGGTCAAAAACATCCTTAAGTACTTGAGAAGGACTAAGGAAATGTTCCTAGTTTATGGAGGTGATGAGGAATTCAGTGTAAAGGGTTACACAGATGCGAGTTATCTCACCGACTCAGATGATTCTCGTTCGCAATCTGGATACGTGTTCGTAATGAACGGAGGAGCTGTGAGCTGGACAAGTTCCAAGAAAGATACGGTGTCTGCATCTACAATAGAGGCTGAATATATTGCTGCCTCAGAGGCGGCAAAGGAAGTTGTTTGGATCAGGAACCTCCTGATAGATCTTGGTGTGGTTCAGGGCGCGTCCAATCCTTTGGACGTATATTGTGACAACAATGGTGCTATTGCACAAGCCAAGGAACCTAGACAACACCAGAAGAACAAACATATACTCATGCGTTACCACCTCATTCGCCAGTTTGTCGAACAAGGTGATATCAAGTTATGCAAAGTACACACGTATGCAAACGTTGTAGATCCGTTGACAAAGGCGCTACCACAGCCTAAGCATGAGGCGCACACGAGAGGTATGGGCATTCGATGCCTAGGCATATGATGCCAAGATGATTGACTCTAGTGCAAGTGGGAGACTGTTGGGACTATGCCCTAGAGGCAATCATAGATGATGTAATTCCCAATGTATTCATAAAGTTATTAAGTTGTCCTTTGGTTTGAACATCTGATATATGTCATTGAATATGTGATTCGATTGTGGAACTATGTATTCATGTTGTTCATACAAATTGTCCTTGGTCGATAAGCTTGTGCTGGACACACACCCTAGACTAATGTGAGCGTTGGCTGATGACACGGTTCCACTTGTCATGGGCATGGTGATGCTATTCCAACATTCACGGACTTGGCTATTAGAGTTTATCAAGTCGGACTGACCCACATTGAGATGCAACGAGCAAGTCGTCATTTACACATCTCAATCAATGTAATCCTTAGACCTGAGGTTGTCGCACAATCCGAGTTGTGGATCATCGACGTAGGTTCTGTTAAACGCTGCTTTGTGACAAGGCAGCTATAAAGGCAGAGTTCGGGTCGAATGAGAAACAAGCTGCGTGATGTGGATAATCAAGATGGGATTTTGCCCCTCCGAATGGAGAGATATTCTCTGGGCCCTCTCGAGTGATATGATTCAGGAAGCATGGCCATGCGTGACTCAGTTAAGAGTTAACTGTGTCTGTTGACTAAGAGTTAGTCGGATGAATCATATATCACGGATCGAGAAGAGAGTCGAACTATTTAAGGGATGACGATAAATCGCCTATAGTTCGACAAGGTATATCGTGAGGAAAAAGGGACTAAGATGAATATCACATTGAAAGGTATGTCGTCATGACTCAATGGGACTTGGGAGTCGGCACGTTCTGCTAGGAGCCGCTACCGATTGATTGATTGAGAGTTGGACTCCAATCGTGTCCAAGTCGCCATGAGCCTGTAGGGTCGCACACTTAAGAGCGGGAGAAAGTATTGGTCGGGTTGGACCCGAGCCGGAAATGGACTGAGTTTGTGAGTCGGACTCACAGAGGGAATGGGCCACAAGTGTTGTGAAGCCCACTACCATTCGCTATATAAAGAGGGGCGCAGGTTGCCCAGCGGGCACGTTAGTCCTCTCCCATGCGTTGGGAACCCTAGCCCCACTCAGTCCAGCCGTCGCACCGGACCTAGCAGTCCGCCGTCGGAGCTCCTCCTCGTACGTGTGGATACCGGCAGAGCTGTTGTACATTCAGCACTTCGACATTCGAGGGATCGGATCGGCTGGATCGGATCGTGGGACTGCACTGCCCCGACGCGCTTCATCGATAATCCTCAACCGCGCGTCTAGTGGTAATACTCATGGCCTTCTACCTCGGCTAGATCTTGGAAGTACCGCGTAGGAAAAAAATTCGTTTATCTCTACGCGTTCCAACACAAGGGTGCTAGCATACGAAGACTCAGATGCCAAAAACGCACGACAGGATGCCATCAATCTCTTAGAAGAAGAACGAGAGCTTGTGCTAGAAAGATCCGCCATTTATCAGGAAGGACTGCGACATTATCATAGTTGGAAAATCAGACACCGTTCTTTCAAAGAAGGTGACTTATTGCTAAGATTGGTGCAGGAAAGGAAGAACAAATTATCCCCAATTTGGGAAGGACCATTTGTCATTAGCAAGGCTATGAAAAATGGATCTTACTATCTTGTAGATATTCGGGATACAGAAGACGATCCTAAAAGACCGAATCGCAAAAGAAAGAGAAAGATAGATGTAGAGCTGGGAGAAACAAAGAGACCCTGGAGCATCCAGCAGTGACGTCCCTTTTACACCTAGTTCAAATTCTATGTAAACATCTTTGGGATCATGAAATAAAGTTGTCGGAATTCATGCATTTTTATCTGCCTTTTTGTTATTGTTCAAAGCATAAGTACCATCTTATCTTTTTCCCAATGATCTTTCAAATTGCTTCAATGTAACCCAAATTTTGCCTGCGTGCTCGGAGTTATAAATCTGAATGTTTTTCTGGCCTAAGGAGGCTTAAGGAAACCCAGATTGTGCATGTGTGCCTGAGTTTCTTACTTTTTCAAAAATTCCTTGCTTTTTCCTAAGTATTATCTGATAGTTTGTATGTTGGGTCACTGGAATTAGTAAGTAAAAATTCTTAAGTACAATCCATGTTTCCTAGTTTCGACTTATAGGATTGAACCCGGTCAATTGGCATGAATATTAAGTACTATTGGGCCATTTCAACACTAAGGACAGTCAAAACATATAAGCTAGAGAACTTAGAAGGAAAAGGAATTAAAACCCAGAAAACTTGCAAAGACTAAAATTTTACTACAAAAAGGGGAATACTTGTTTATACAAATGATAGATAGCATTACAATGGATGATTACATTAAAAGAATATTAATGCTTCTATTTGTTCCATCTAACTACTCAGGAATCAAGCGGCCTCCTCAGAATCTGAGTCCTCCTCGTCGTTGTCGGTGGGATTCTTGGGAGTTGCCGGAATCTCTTCCTCTGGGTAGAAGGTTGAGATCAACACCATTTGTGCTATCTTGGTAGCGTGCCCCTTGACTGAATCGAAGATGTCGGCTCTCTGCGGTTCCATGTATCCTTGTGGGATACCGGTAGCCACACGCCAAGACTTTGCAGTGGTGTAATGCATACGCATTATCCCAAGGGCCATGCGCGCACCACCGCGAGCTGCGTAGCGGAACCAAGATTCCTTCTGGTTCTCCACCTCCTCAATTGCTTCCGGAAGCTTGCCAACTTCCGAGCTTTCTTTCGCTTTGTCAGGAATGTACTTGTTTACAAGTAACATCCCCGGAGTCTTCAGGGCGGAGAAGATTTTCCCGAAAGCCCGGATTCTGTCAATCCGGGTAAGCAAGGGGTTCCCTTCTGTTCAAACATAACAAGAAAAAGTTAGAAATTTGCAGAAGGAGAAAGAGGAAACATACTGTAAAAAGTATAAGGAAAAAATCCAGTAAAAGACGTTAAAACTTACCGAGAATTTTGTCCATCTCAACGCCTTCCTCAAGGTGTTGGTTGAGAGCGTTCTCGAGTTCCCGGATAGTTGCTGCATTTTTCTCAGCTTGAGAAGATGCGCGGGACTCGGCAATCCCGACAGCCAGCTGGCTGGCCTCCAAGTCCTTCTGGAGCTTTACGGTCATCTTGTAAAGCTCCGAGTTCTCTTTGCGGAGGTTCTCGGTGTTGTCAGCTTCTTCAGCAAAATGTTTAGCTTTCACAAAAGAAACTGAAAAGCAGGAAAAATGAAGAGTTTAAAACTCAGAAAATGACTTAGAAATTTTTTCAACAAATAGTAGCGCGAATAGAGAAAATATTTACCTGCTGATTCCTTCAGCTCCCGCTGTACAGATGCCAACTCCGAGTCCTTATCTTCAATAATGCTAAGGAGAGTTTTTACCTCCTTATTCTTGATGGTAAGTTTGTTGAAAACTTCCGTGTTTATCATATCGGCAGATTGCTGAAACATAGATAAGGGAAAAGTCACTTAAGTCAATAAAAAAACAAGCAGGAATAAGAAGAAAGCATTAAGTCAAAAAGAATACATTTGTCAAAATGCTTGGGGGCTAGAGATATTACCTGGCTCATCTTTTGTAAGCTTGCCAGATTCTCGGTAAATTCC
The DNA here is from genome assembly GCA_028641055.1 of Alopecurus myosuroides. Classification (NCBI taxonomy): domain Eukaryota; kingdom Viridiplantae; phylum Streptophyta; class Magnoliopsida; order Poales; family Poaceae; genus Alopecurus; species Alopecurus myosuroides. Next base: position 240,923,868 of record CM054061.1, read on the forward strand.
TTTGCATACTCGGCAAAGGTAATTCCGACATGGCAAAGTCCGTCTTGAATGACCTGCCGAGGCGAGAACACGTAATTATTCCTAACTATAAGTCTGCCTTGCGTCCATGGACGGATTAAAGGAGCACGAGCGAAGTATTTTTTCTCCCACGGATGAATATATCCGTGTTCGGAAAAATGTTCTTCTTGTTTTACCTTGAACTCCTTGTCAAAATTAGGGACTGGCTCCTCCTTCGGAACGTTTGAAGGGCCTCCCTCTTCCGGCACTGCTCTTTCCCTCGCATCCCAATCGGGCGCAACGGGCTGGGTGGACTGCAAGGGATATTCCCCTCCCTTGCAGCCGAGTTTTCCTCCCCCGCTGTTGTCGGAGTATCTGGCGCAACAGCGGGAGACGGCTTTGCTCCTCTTTGAACAACAACCTTATGCTTCTTCCGGCCTTTTACCTTCAAAGAGGTAGGGGCAAAGCTGGAAAGGAAAAGAAAAATAAAAACTCTGAGAAATGAGATTCCGAGAAATGAAAAACATGCGATAAAAAACATAAAAACAAAATGCCAGGGATTTTTACCTGGAAGTTGCGACGGCAACACCGTCAAGATCGATCACCTCCTGAGTGGTGGAAGGCTTCTTGCGCTTCCGTCCGCCTGACTGAAAGTTGGCGCGAAGCGCGTCCAACTCGGCGTCGGCTCCAAGCTCAGCCTCAGGAAGTTCGATAAGCTACGAAAAGAAGCAAAGTAGGAGTAAGGGAAAATCCAAAAAAGAAAGAAACTCAAGAAAATTTCCAAAGAGTTGAAACTATACCTTTGGAAATGAGTTCTTCGCATGGTACATTGGACGGCTCTCCTCGTACTGGTAACGAGTAGAAACTAGCTGGTTGAGCCATTTCTTGAAGTCCTTCTTTGACAAAGATTGGTCAGTTGCCCTCATCTTGTCGTCCGGGACCGAGTACTCACACATGAGCCGGGTTCCGCGGTAAGCCAACGGCTGAATCCATCGTCCGAGCCAACACAGAACGGTATCTGTGCCGGTGAGAGGAGGAGTGGCGGAAACAAGTTTGGCGATTCGCCTGTTGATCCTCATCAGATCTGGAGGCAGAGTCTGGACCGTGTCCACTGCCCAATTGTCCTGGGGAGTGGCCGCAGAATTGACGAAAGGAGGAATGCCCGTTTCCCTTCCAGGAAATTGGACATCCGAGTGATAGAAGAAGGAACCCGTCCAAAATTTGACAGATTCCGAGGTTTTGGTTTTTGGAAACCAATCCTCCCTAAACCTACGTAGGGTAAAGGAGATGGTACCACATGTTAGAAGGGCGCCTTCGGAGGGATTGCGTTTCACTCCGAAGCAGTATTGCCAGAAATCTAACCTAGGTTCTATTCCTAGACTCCCCTCGAACAGGGCCTGAAACCTGGCAAGATAAAGAATAGAGTTTGGGGGAAGGTTGTGCGGTTAAATCCTATAGTGATCTAGGATTTGGAGAAAGAAGGCGGATGGTGGAAATCCCATACCTCGATTTATGTGAGAGGCAAGGAGGACCCGTTCGCCGGACGCTGGAGACGGCTCGGTGTCGTCTTCGTTGTACCGCCATTTTTCTTTTAAGACAAACCCTTCATTCCCTAGAACCGGAAGAAGGGACGGGAGCACATTACAGTGACTCTCGGCCCCGACATTTTCTTCGCCTTCTTCTTCACCTCCGGCGGCGCCGGAAGTGAAGTTTTCTTCCGCGGGCTCGGTCAAAGGAGGCAGAGGAGGAACGACGGACGACGACAGCGGCACGTTTCCGGCCGCGGGAGGCAGATCCCTACGAGCCGGATCGCTGGCGGTTCCCTCCGGCGTGTTTGCAGCGGCGGGGACGGGAAAGTCGATGAGGGGATCGGGGTCGTTGATGATATCGTCCAAGTTCATGACGGCGCTCGCCGAGTCGGAGGTGCGGGGAGAGTCTCCGGTGGCCATTTGCGGGCGGCCCAGTCGTGAGTTAGACCCTCTGATGGTGGTTCCGGGGAAGGGCTCGGGGGGCTAGGCTCTCTGCGTTTTCGTTCTCGTGCTCGGGCTCTAGTTGCATGCGCTAGGGTGCTAGGAGCTCGAAGAGGAAGATGGTGCGGAAGAAAATACGGAGGCCCCGAGGTGGCTATTTATAGCCAGATGCGCGGAGATTAGCTCCAACGGCTATTTCGACCCTTGGATGATCGACACGTGTTACGCCCGGAATTTCCGGAAAATGAGGGGACGGGGTGATAATTGCTATCTCCAAGTTTCCCGCGAGAATCTGTCAGAGGATGCGTTTTAGGGTTTTGACTGAACCCAAACGTCCGTGATGTCAGCAGGATTTCATCGCTGACGTCATGAAATTCCTTCTCCACGAAGGCTCGTGGAAGAAAAGCCAGACTTTCATAAAATCCGAGTTTTGAGTTAAGAGATTTTGGGGAAAAGAAGAATCAAGAAAAAACGCCAACATTTCTCGGAAGAAATTACTAATCGACAAAAGGTGGTAGAATGAAGTCTTAATCCTTATTGGGGGCTACTGTCGGATATATTCCGATTAGGGGTATGTCTGGCATTGGCCTAAAGAGCTGGATTACCAGGGTGGCTTGTTGGTAGTGGATCGCAGTCCATTGGGCGGCCCAGTAAGCTGATGCCCAGGAAGCCAGATTCTAAAAGAACCGGACCATGGCCCAAAGTGGTGTGGCTTGGAGAAGAAGATGGATGCCTTACTTTCCAAGTTAGATACTTTCTCTAGTCTTCTAGGTTTCCTTTCTGTGAGCCCTAACCCGGCTATCTAAATAAAGCCGTACGGGAGAGACGAAACCGAGACAATTAGCTAGAAGCCAACTCGCCGAGAGGTTGCTCCTTGTCGAGTTAGCAAATCCATACTCACACTATACATTGTATACTTCAGGCTTCAGTCCTGGTTTAGTGAGATTGCAGGAGTAGGAATGACTCCTAGTTGTGTCGTACCGAACTTGGGTAAAACCTGGTGTTCTCGATTGTCGTACTACGACGTCCCCCACGTCTCTACCCGTAGGCTCTTGGCACCCCTGTCTATGATCCTTACTACGATGTCTCGGCAGCACTCGTGCCGCGAGGGCACTTGCGCGGGGTGGTATTACTAGGAGGGGCAGAACTTACACTGGGGCCCTACCCGAACACGCGTGGAATGCACTTGTGCCGCTAGGGCACTTGCGTGGGGTTGTATTACCAGTGGAGCAGAAATTACATCAGGGCCTACCCGAACACGCACGGAATGCACTCGTGCCGCTAGGGCACTTGTGCAAGGTGGCACTACCAACTCTTTACACTCAAGGCCTCCCGGATACGCTTGCTGGCCAACGCTTGTGCTGATCAGGCACCCGCGTAGAGGGGGAGGACCCGCCCTGCCTGCGCCTTAAGGGTAAAACCTCTAGAGGTGGTACTTCCGTAAATGCTCGATATTCCACGAGTTATTTACGGGTTTTCCCTCTTCTATGACGAGGCGCACAACGTCGGGTTTAAGGACGTGTACTACCTAATAAGGGCCCTCCCAAGGGGAAGAGAACTTGTCCCTCCCCTTGGTACTCTGCTTTCTTCGTATAACCCAATCTCCGATCTCAAGGTCCCGGTCGCACCCGCTGGCTATGATAGCGGTGCAACCCATACTGGTACTGAGGTGATCCTATAATAGCCTAATAATGTACCTCTTCCAACAGGTTTATGTCGTCGATCCTTGCCTCCCACTGAGATCCCTCCGTGTAGGCTTGGATCCGGGGGGGATGCATTCTTGATCTCCGTTGGGAGGACTGCTTCTGCTCCATAAACCAAGGCAAAGGGAGTTTCACCGGTTGCTCGGTTTGGTGTGGTCATCAGTCTCCACAGCACAACCGAGAGGCATGGTCGATCCAATGTTTTCCGTAGCGTGTGAGCTTGCGGAAAGTCTTGGTCTTGAGCCCCCGCAACACTTCTCCATTAGCCTGTTCTGCCTGCCCATTGCTCCTGTGATGAGAAACGGAGGCAAAGCATATCTTGGTGCCCAGCTACTCACATTAGTATTGAAAAGATCCGTTAGTGAACTGTGAGCCGTTGCCGGTGATGATGTGGTTAGGCACCCCAAACCGGCACACAATCCCTTGGATGAACTTGCGCGCTGCTTCCGATCTCTCCGCTCTGACGGCCTCTGCTTCCACCCACTTGGTGAACTTGTCAATGGCGATGAAGAGGAACCAAAGTCCTCCCCTTGATCGCGGAAAAGGTCCCAGGATGTCCATCCCCCAGACCGCGAACGACCATGACTGGGGGATGACTTGCAGAGCCTGAGACGGTTGGTGGATGTTCTTGGCGTGGAACTGACAGGCTTCACAGGTCCTGACCAGATGCTCAACATCGGACAGGGCGGTAGGCCAGTAGAGGTCGTGTTGCACCGCCTTGCCGGCTAGGGCACGGGATGCGATGTGGTGAGAGCACGACCCCCGATGGATGTCAGCCAACAGCTCCACTCCTTCCCGGGGGATGCATTTTAGCAGCATCACATTTGCCCGTCGCTGATGGAGCTCCGCATTGACCAGCACATACATCTTGGCCTGCCGGGAAATGTGCTCAGCACACCCGTCGTTGTCCGGTAACTCTTAGCCTTGAAGGAACTCATGATGTCTTCAACCCAGGGTGGAACCTCTGGGGTGGTGGCTAGGACCTCCCTCCTAGAAGGGATGTCCCGGCATGCCTCTTTGGAACGACCACCCCCAGGGGAATTTTCCCAAGGCCTCGGTCGATAATTGGCTGCACCAGCCACTCGAGAAAAGCCCCCAGCGATGGAGTTGTCCGCTCGCGGGATGTGCTCCATCTGGATTCCGTTGAACTTAAGATCCATCTTCCACACTTCCTCCACGTATGCCCTCATGCAAGGACAGTCGTACTCCTTAAGAACTTGGTTGATGACGAGTTGAGACTCGCTGATACGTGTCGTGGTGGTGTCACGGCAGATGCCATAGGATGGCTAAAGATGTGGGGACGAAGGACGCTGGAGGCGCTCGGGGAGGGATCACGCGACGAGTAGACGCGTGAAGGATGAAACTAGCACTGCAAACAACACGATCTACCCAGGTTCAGGGCCCTCGTGAGGAGGTAAAACCCCTACTCCTGCCTTTCTTTCTGTATTTTGATGTCTCACCGAGTAGCCACAATACAATAGTTCTTGCTACCGAGTAGCCACTCTTCTCTCTCTGGGATGAACTAGGTCAAGAAACTCTACGTAGTGAGCGCTCTAGGTCAGCATCCCTCGTGCAGGAGGGGGCAGGGCACCTTATATACTTGGTGCCCAGCCGGATACAGCCAAATACAAACAAGTGTCGACATTGTGTACACACCGTCCTTCTTCCGAGTTCCCGCTGACAGCTTTGGCTTCTAGATTTGTCCCGGTGCGGAAAGTCGTTGGGCAAAACCAAGTGTTCAGTCTATTATCACTGTGGCGAACACAGAGTAGGTCCCCCCTATCCTGCGACGCCCTGCTGACACACTGTCGCTGTCAGGCACGCCGTCCCCAGATGAACAGTGCTGTGAACAGTGCCAAGTTCGGACCCGGGATACGCGGGATTCGGTGTCAGAACGGCTCCTTTGACTTCTGGCCCGAGTAGGTTCCCGCCATTTCTACTCGGACCAGCTCTTCTATTCAGAGGAGCATAACTCTCTTGGCTCATTCTTCTGAACGTCTAGGTGTAAGACCGGGTAGCAGTCGACCGGGTAGCGAGTACCAGGTAGCCGGCTACTCGGCCAAACACCCCTTCTGATCTTGCCTTTAGCACTTGCCTTTACCCTACTCGAGGGTAACCCCCCGACAATACGTCTCCAACGTATCTATAATTTCTGATGCTCCATGATCATATTTTGCCAATTGCTACTTGTTTTCTCCCTTATTTATAGCATTTTTATACATTTTCCGGGAATAACCTATTAACAAGATGCCAAGTGCCAGTTCCGTGTTTTCTGTTGTTTTTGGTTTCAGAAAAGTTGTTCTACAAACATTCCCGCAACTGGACCCCACAAATCCCGAAGTTCCTATTTTCCCCGGAAGCATCCAGAACGCCGAAGAGGAGTTGAAGACGGGCAAAAGGGGGCCCCCACCATAGGATGGTGCGGCCCCGCCCCTTGGCCACGCCAGCTATAGGTGTGGGGCCCCCTGGCCTCCACCGCCTTTGCCCTTTCGCCTATTTAAGCCCCCCGGATGGAAAACCCTAAACACCTGATCAAAAATCCCCGAAAATTTCCGCAGCCGCCGTCACCGTCAACCCTAGATCAGGGAGGTTCTGAAGCTGTTTCTGGCACCCTACCGGAGAGGAGATCAACACCGGAGGCTTCTACATCACCATGCCGGCCTCCAGAGTGATGCGTGAGTAGTTCATCCTTGGACTACGGGTTCGTAGTTGTAGCTAGATGGTTTTCAGCTCCTCATATGCCTCCATGTTTAGATCTCGTGAGCTGCCTATCATGATCGAGATTGATCTTATGTAACTCTATGTGCTGTGTTTGCTGGGATCCGATGAATATTGAACTTATGCCAAGTTGATTATAGTATTGATTTGCATATGTTATTTGTGATCTTGCATGCTTTCCGTTAATAGTGGTTACTCTGGCGGGGTAGTTGCTAGTGACTCCAAGAGGGAGTATTTACGCTCGATAGTGGTTCATGCCTCCTTTTCGCCTTGCTCGAGTGACAGAAACGTGAAGGGGGAGGATGTGTTGTTTCCATTAGGGAGAAAACAGCGGTGAGAGTGCTCGTGTGCATAATCATTGCTTACATTACACACTTTGTTTAATGCAATTATCTGTTGCTTGCAACTTAATACATAAGGGGGTTCAGATGATAACCTGAGGGTGGATTATTAGTCATAGATGCAGATGGATGCCGGTCTATTATCTTGTTGTAATGCCCGCACTAAATATCATAGTAATCGTCATGTCATATTGTGCACTATGGTGCAACCTCTATTTGTCAATTTCCCAGCTGTAATTTGTTCACCCAGCATGCTATCTTTTATGGAGAGACACCACTAGTGAAACTATGAACCCCGGTCCATTTTTCCACACTGTTAAAACTAACCACAACTATTTCCTGCTTTCTTTACTTACTGCAAGCTTACATTGTTTTCCACACTATATGTCTAATCTTTGTTTTCGGCAAGACCGGTGAGATGGACAACCTCACTGTACCGTTGGGGCAAAGTATTTTGGTTGTGTTGTGTGCAGGTTCCACGTTGTTGCTGACACCGGTGAAGCGCCAGCACCACTGTCAGTAGCATCAACCTTCCGAAGGTCCTCTTTCTCCTACTGGATTGATAACCTTGGTTCCTAACTAAGGGGAAATACCTACCGCTGTGCTCATCACACCCTCCTCTTGGGGTCTTCCAACAAACGTGTGTATCACGAACATCAAGGATATTTTTCTGGCGCCGTTGCCAGGGAGGAAGAAGTCTTCTGGAAAGGGGAGTCTCTCACTCTCAACCTCTTCATTTTGTTTATTGTCTTGTTTTTATTGTTGCCTTTTTTTTCTTCTCTATATCAAAACACAAAAAAAAATAGTTTACTTTATGGCATAAAAGGGTAACTCGATTATTTTCAAGTGTAGCATTCACTTGCTATTTTTTCTTTATCATGCTTGTTGTCAATGTTTGATGTCTTTGAAACTAGATCTTTTAGGCAAGGTGGGTTCACGGATGAACAACAAAAACAGTATAAGGAACACTGCTTGTCATAAAAAGGGATACACTTATGGGAGCACATTAATAAATTGCATGACTATGCTAAAAACTTGTGCTCTACTTACAATGTTACTTATCGCTTTGATAAATCTTGCTGCTGTAGGAGGTATAAACACCTCCCTTTTCAATGTGAGTATAATGATGATGTTACCATATCTTCTTATGTTAAGGGAAATTATGAATTATATGATGTGGAACAAATTGAAGAATTTATTGCTTGGAAGGGTGCATTCGAAATTGCCTATTTGCTTGAAAGTATTGATGATGCACCTTCTAAATACGAGATTTATGCTATACTTGAATATTGCTTTGATAATTGCAAGGATTGTAATTAATACATAATGGAATATCTTAATAAATGCTCTCAACCTAAGGAAGAGACTAATGCCTTGCAAAAACCTCTGGAAGAAGAAACTGCTGAATCTAGAAGCTCATTGGAGGGAAAAAAGGAGCAGAGTGATGATCAAGAGGAGGAAGAATGGAGACCACGTCTACCTCTAAATGATAGTAACACTTTAACTCATACATTATTTGATGAAATTGATACTTGCTATACTTGTGACCTTGATACTACTATGAATGAAACTTGTGAGAATGATATTGCCACTGTTATTTATGATAATGAGGAAGTTTGTTTAGAAAATTTATATGATAATGCTCTTGATGATGGTCCTATGTTACTTGATGCTATAAATCATAATTCTACTGAAAATAGGATTGCTATAATGTGTCCTATAAATTTTATGAGTGATCAATCATCTTGTTTTTCTATTGCTAAAAGTGAGGAAAAAGAGGAGCTGATTTTAAATTTTGATCCCACTATTTTTGAGCTTGATATGAATTGTGTGCTTTTAGACCCTGACAAACATGCTTTATGTGATAATTATGTTGTTGAGTTTGTTCATGATTCTACTGAAAATTACTATGAGAGAGGAAAATATGGTTGTAGGAATTTTTATGTTACTAAAACACCTCTCTTTTTGTTGAAAGTTTTGAAGTTGCTCTTGTTCTACCTTCCCATGATTTCTAGTTTGAGCTTATTTAATTTATTTATTTACAAGATTCCTATGCATAGAAAGTGGGTTAGACTTAAATTTTTTTTATACTTGCTTCTTGATGCTCTCTTTTTCTTAACACATATTTCTTATGTGAGCATCTTTGCCCCTTTTATGCCTAGCTGAAAGGCATTAAAGAAAAACGCTACTAGGAGACGACCCATTTTATTTCACTATTTTCAACCCGTTTTCCTTTGTTTCCTTTGGTGTTCTTTGCACCTGGGTGTTGTATATTTCCTTAGCAACCCTTCTGCATCTTTTATTTTGAGTTTTTGTTGATCCAAGTAAAGTCTCTAGTGGAAAGTTGAGCCTATATTTCGGATTTCTGCGCAGGAAACAGATTTCTTCTGTCCGCTGTTAATTCCGTTAAAAATAACAGGAAATTCAAAATGATCTGAGCTTTTTTTTTGCTTAATCCTGAGTTATATATGCAACTTTTCTTAGAAGAATACTTTTTGATTTGAGCAACAGAAGAGTTTTGAAAAAATCGATCTTTACCTGCTGTTCTGTTTTGACAGATTTCCGCCATTTATCGCATTTGCATCTTAATCTCTTTCTTTTGGTGTTCTTTTGAGAAAAAGCGTTTTGAAAGAATTTGTGACAGTAGCTAATGTGTTTTTGAGTGTTAGACTTGTGTTTAAACTGAACCATGTGAATTTATTATTTCAATTGCACTAACGTTGCTAATGAAGATTGTGAGAATTTTGATGTGAAGGAAGTTTTCAAGGGTCAAGAGAAGAGGATGATATGATGTGATCAAGCAGAGTGGAAAGCCTAAGCTTGGGGATGCCCCGGTGGTACATCCAAGCAAATTCCAAGAAGACTCAAGCGTCTAAGCTTGGATATGCCCAAGGCATGCCCTTCTTCATCAATAAATTATCAGGTCACTTCTAGTGAAACTATATTTTTATTCGGTCGCATCTTATGTGCTTTGCTTGGAGCATATTTTATTTTTGTTTTCAGTTTTTTTTTGCTTTTTTATTTCAGTTTGTTTTTAATTTTTCAATAAACTTGGTTGGACCCAGCATTATTTTATTGGAGAGTGACACGCTCCGCTTTTTCATGAGAATACGTTGTATTCTTAATCTCTGTCTAGCTGCTGCATTTATTTAGCTCATGTTTTGCATGTATCTCTTATTAGAGCTGTTAGTTTTAGTAGTGTTATGTGAGTACTCTCATGTTTTCTTGCTGTATCATAAAGAGTATTTTTGTTAAAGCATGTTTTGTATGGTGCTTGTTGGGAGAAAGAAAACTACTGCTTGAAGTAGAATTTATAACAGTACTAGTAGAAGCTTGTATAGACTGTGTCTAGGACTTTTTCATGCCATGCTAAATGTTATTTTAGTTTTAAAGCCTTCTGGTTATTGAGTAGCATGATTAGTCTCAAATAGCTGAGAGTGTTTAATATGTATTGAAAGATTCATGAGTTGTTCTTGTCATAGTAAAGCATCAATACATGGTATTCTCTTTCGAATGTTTTATTTGGTTGACTTGGCGCATCCTCACACCATGTTTATGACTACAAACCAGTCACGAATAGCTTCCATGACCACTTAGTTTTTGAACTTTTGATATTGATTATGTTTTAATTAATGATGCTTATGTCGCCATGCATGATTATGCCTCTTATGCTCTCTTGATTTGTCACTCCCAGTCTTTTGCTAGCCTCCACCTGTACTGAGTATGTGCTCTACTCGTGCATCCAAACTCCTTTAAACCAAAGTTTTCCCCATTGTGTCCACCATACCTACCTACATGTGGTATTTAACTGCCATTCCAAAGTAAATTGCTCATGTGTTACCTTTAAAACCTTCAAAATTACTCCCGCTTTATGTTCCTGTTTTTGCTCATGAGGACGTAAATAGAGAATCTTTATCTCACTTATTGATTGGATTTCACACCCTGGACTAGTGGCTTCATCCGCTTATCCAAATGATAGAAGAGCTGGCAGCGGGGTGCCCAGCCACAAATTAATGCAAACAAATTCTTTTCACTATTTTCCCCCCTGATTTATCAGTCAAAGCATAATTTTGTAAACAAAAGAGAAAGAGGGATGACCTTCTACACCAGTTGTGTCATTCACCACGGGAGCCGCTCTTGTGAATCAAGTTGGCTTGTGACGTACTGTATTTTCTGTTTACCATTCGTTGACATTAGCATACATCTCCGAAAATATAGACACTCCTCCACGATATGTGATTGTCGGCAGGCACCCGAGGATTCGGTTAGCCATGGTTTGTGAAAGATGGATGGGAGGAGTGTAAAACTTTTAATACCTCTGTTTAATAAAATAAAAGCTCTAGCACATGAGTGATCCCTGCTTCCCTCTACGAAGGGCCTTTCTTTTACTTTTATGTTGAGTCTCCATCTTCTAACTTTATGCACAGTTGAGAGAGCATTTTTGCCATTCTGAGTTCTATGTGCATTTTTTCCATAAGAATCAATAATTACTTCATGATGTGATATCATTTGTTCTTAAATTATTTGTTCTAGTCTTCCTCATGAACTTTGAAGGTGTCCTGGCATTTATGTTTTGTCGCACTCTTAAGGACTATCGAAATATCACTTTGCCATGCTTTCTCTATACCTGAAACAAAAATTTAACTTTCTTTTTCATTATTATTCATGATACTTTATTTGAGTTACGCTTCGTGATACAAAGTAATTCTATGCTTTATTATTAAAGTTTTATTTATCATGGATGTGTTAAAAGTTTTATGATCTCAGCGTGCATATGCTTTTACATTAGATTGATCAAGTTTATGTTAGTAGCATGTCACCTTAGAAATTATTGTGTTTTATCATTTACCTACTCGAGGACGAGTAGGAACTAATCTTGGGGATGCTTGATACGTCTCCAACGTATCTATAATTTCTGATGCTCCATGATCAGAATTTGCCAATTGCTACTTGTTTTCTCCCTTATTTATAGCATTTTTATACGTTTTCCGGGACTAACCTATTAAAAAGATGCCAAGTGACAGTTTCCTGTTTTCTGCTGTTTTTGGTTCTAGAAAATTTGTTCTGCAAACATTCTCGGAATTGGACCCCACAAAGCCCGAAGTTCCTATTTTCCGCGGAAGCATCCAGAACACTAAAGAGGAGTCGAAGACGAGCAACAGGGGGTCCACACCATAGGGTGGCACCCCCCCTTGGCCGCGCCAGCTACGGGTGTGGGCCCCCTGGCTTCCACCGCCTTTGCCCTTTCGCCTATGTAAGCCCCCCAGATGGAAAACCCTAAATACCTGATAAAAAATCATCGAAAAGTTTCGCAACCGCCATCACCGTCAACCCTAGATAAGGGGGGTTTAGAAGCTGTTTCCGGGACCCTGCCGGAGAGGAGATCATCACCGGAGGCTTCTACATCACCATGCCTGCCTCTGGAGTGATGCGTGAGTAGTTCATCCTTGGACTACGGGTTCGTAGCTGTAGCTAGATGGTTGTCTCCTCCTCATATGCCTTCATGTTTCGATCTCGTGAGCTGCCTATCATGATCGATATTGATCTTATGTAACTCTATGTGTCGTGTTTGCTGGGATCCGATGAATATTGAACTTGTGCCAAGTTGATTATAGTCTTTATTTGCATATGTTATTTATGATCTTGCATGCTTTCCGTTGCTAGTGGTTACTCTGGCCAAGTAGTTGCTAGTGACTCCAAGATGGAGTATTTATGCTCGATAGTGGGTTCATGCCTCCTTTTCGCCTTGCTCGAGTGACAAAAACGTGAAGGGGGAGGATGTGTTGTTGCCATTAGGGAGAAAACAACGGTGAGAGTGCCCGCGTGCATAATCATTGCTTACATTACACACTTTGTTTAATGCAATTATCTGTTGCTTGCAACTTAATACCTAAGGGGGTTTGGATGATAACCTGAGGGTGGATTATTAGTCATAGATGCAGATGGATGTCGGTCTTTGTATCTTGTTGTAATGCCCGCACTAAATACCATAGTAATCTTCATGTCATAGTGTGCACTACGGTGCAACCTCTATTTGTCAATTTCCCAGCTGTAATTTGTTCACCGAGCATGCTATCTTTTATGGAGAGACACCACTAGTGAAACTATGAACCCCGGTCCATTTTTCAACACTGTTAAAACAAACCACAACTATTTCCTGTTTTCTTTACTTACTACAAGCTTACACGGTTTTCCACACTACACGTCTAGTCTTCGTTTTCAGCAAGACCGGTGAGATTGACAACCTCACTGTACCGTTGGGGCAAAGTATTTTGGTTGTGTTGTGTGCAAGTTCCACGTTGTTGCTGACACCGGTGAAGCACCAGCACCACCGTCAGTGGCATCAACCTTCCGAAGGTCCTCTTTCTCCTACTGGATTGATAACCTTGGTTCCTAACTAAGGGGAAATACCTACCGCTGTGCTCATCACGCCCTCCTCTTGGGGTCTCCCAACAAAGGTGTGTATCACGAGCATCACTCGCCTTGCACCACCAACCGTGGAATGCCCAAGGCCGCCGCCGCCCTTAGGCCAGCCAGCAGGCTCTCGTACTCTGCCACGTTATTGGAGGCCTTTCCCATATCGAAGTCCAGCTACACGACATACTTAAGGTGCTCCCCGTATGGGGAAACAATTAGTATGTCAGCCCTGGCACCTTCATAGGAGAAGGCCCTATTGGAGTACATCACCCAACGGTCGGGGTCCTCCCTCCGCGGAAGAGCGGAGTGAGTCTCCGGCTTTTTCGTAGGGATGGGGGTCCATTCCGGCCATTCTGTGGGGAACTTAGACAATGCCTTGCTCTTGATAGTCTTGTAGTTGTCGAAGCAGATGTCATAGTGGGATAACTCCACCGACCACTCGGCGACCCGGCTGGGGGAGTGCGCATTGGTCAGCACACGCTGCAGCGGGTATGAAGATCGCACCGTGATCGGATGAGCCTTGAAGTAGTGGCACATCTTCCTTGCAGCCAGAACCACTCCAAGAAGGATGTTCTGTATCTTGGCGTACCGCTCCAGGGCATCACGAAGCATCGAGCTTGCATAACACACCGGAAGTTGCACCTAGAAAGGCTTACCGGCTCCTCTGGTCACCCCCACCCTCTTGTCTTCAGGGCAGGTCTGATCCCGTTCCACTACCAGCACACAAATCACCGTATGGTTTGTGGCAGTTATGTAGAGGAACAAATGTTCTGCCTCTCAAGGAGCCACCATCACGGGCGGCGTGGACATGTATCGCTTTAAGTCTTCCAGCACGGTCTGGGCTTCTGGGGTCCACTGGAAAGGACCCTTCTTCTTAAGCAGCTTGAAGATGGGCAAGGCGCGCTCGCCTAGCCGAGAGATGAAGCGCCCGAGTGCGGTGACGCACCCGCTAAGCCGTTGGATGTCTTTAATCCGCCGGGGAACTTGTATGGCTTCATTGGACCGTATCTTCTCAAGGTTAGCCTCGATTCCCCGGTGGGATATCAGGTAACCGAACAATCTTCCCGAGGGTATGCCGAAGGTACACTTTGCCGGGGTGAGCTTCAAGTTGATCTTGAGCAGGTTGTCGGAGGTTTCTTGCAGATCTCTGACGAGATCTTTCCCCTTCTGAGTCTTCACGACGATATCGTTGATGTAGGCGTCGATGTTCCATCCCATATGGGACCCCAGACAGATCCTCGTGGCCCGCTGGAAAGTATCCTCGGCGTTCTTCAGCTCGAAGGGCATGCTAGTGAAGCAAACGCACCCTTTAGGCATGAGGAACGTCGTATTCTCCTCATCCTCCTTAGCCATCTTAATCTGGTGGTATCCATAAAAAGCGTCCAAGAAGCAGAGTAGATCACACCCATCCATAGAATCCACAAACTGGTCGATCCTTGGAAGCGAAAACGAACCCTTAGGACAGGCGCGGTTCAGATTGGTGAAATCCACACACAGCTGTTTGGATCCATTTGGCTTCTGGACAACGACCAGGTTGGGGATCCACGTTGGAAGAAGAACCTCTTTGATAGCTTGCGCAACCTTCAGCTTATGGACTTTCTCCACGATGAAACCTTGGCGGTCATGGTCCTGCCGATGCGCCCTATGCTTGACAGGACGCGTGTCCAGCCTCACATCCAGGTGATGCTCGATGACGGTGCGTGGTATGCCTGGGACGTCCGTAGGCTCCCACGCGAAGATGTCGGCGTTTTCCTGGACGAACCCCGCGAGCGCCCTTTTCTTCCAAAAGGAGAGGTGGCCCCCAATGGTTACGGGACGAGCATCGTCCCCAAGGGAGACCTGCTGCATTAGCTGGGGTCCTTCCTAGAACTTGCACTTCCGCGACCCCATCCCAAGCCCGGAATCGTGCTCCTCACTCCTGAGTTGGGTCGCGTTGGGTGGGGGAGACCGCTTGTCTCCCCGAAGGGTGTAGGGTTTGGGTCTGGCAGTTGAGCCTGCCGGCGCCCCACGCCCTGGTCTGCAGTCTTGGGGCCCGGAATATCGTGGCCGATGGACCCTGCTACTTGGGCACATAGATCTGGCGTCCCTAGCGCGGGAGACCTTGGAGTCTCCAGCAGGGAGACTGATGGTGCAGATCTTACACTCGTTGGGAAACCCCAAGAGGAAGGTATGATGAGCACAGCAGCAGTTTTCCCTCAGTAAGAAACCAAGGTTTAATCGATCAGTAGGAGGAAGGAGTAACTTCAGAAGGTTGAAGCAGCTAAGATGGCAGGGCGCAGTACCAGTTCGGAAGAAACTTGGAACCTACACAACACAATGAAATCAATTTGCCCCAATGAAGCAGTTAGGTTGTCAATCTCACTGGTTTTGCTAAACACAAAGAGGTTAAATGTATGTTGTGGAAAACAGTAAGAGAACAGTATAAAAGCAGTAGCAGCAATATGAAAACAGTGGAAGCAATGTGAAAGCAGTGGAAGAAGGGTGTGTATTATCAAAATGAGAAAATAGACCGGGGTCCACAGTTCACTAGTGGTGTCTCTGTGTGAAACATAAATAGCATGCGTGGTGAACAAATTACAGCTGGGCAATTGACAGAAATGAAGGCTGCACTGTAGTGCATATGCAAGACATAAACATTACTATGTGATTCATGCGGGAATTACAACAAAATACATAGACCGTCATCCAACTGCATCTATGACTAATAATCCACCCTCCGTATATCATCCGAACAAACGTTGGGTACTAAGTTCCAAGCAACAGATTATCGCAGTAAGCAAAGTGTGTAATGTAAACAATGTAAACTAGGTAAACACCGTTGTTTTCTCCCTAATGGCAACAACACATCCTCCATCCGTCACGTTTATGTCACTCGAGCACAGATGCAAAGGAGGCATGAACCCACTATGGAGCATAAATACTCCCTCTTGGAGTCACTAACATCTACTTGGCCAGAGCATCTACTAATAACGGAGAGCATGCAAGATCATAAATAACATATGCATGAAGATAACATTATAGATTGATAATCAGAAGACATAGCATTCAACATTCATCAGATCCTAGCAAACACAACATGTAGCATTACATAAAGATGATCTCGATCATGTACGGCAGCTCACGAGATCTAAACATGAGGTACAAAGTGGATAAGACAACCAGCTATTTATATGGACCCATAGTCCAGGGATGAAGTACTCACGCATCACTTCGGAGGAGCGCATGGTGGTGTAGACCCCTCTGATGATGAATTCCCCTCCCAGCAGGGTGCCGGGGAGAGTTCCAGAACCCTCCCGATCTCGGGATGACGATGACGGCGGCCTCGTGTGTTTCTTGGGACGAAGTGGTATATTTTTAGGTTTGACGTATCGGGGGGTATAAATAGGCGAAAGGGCGAAGGCGGTGGAGGCCCGAGGGGCCCACACCACCCCCGGGGTCGGCGGGGGGCACTCCGCCCTATGGTGTGGCCCCCCTCCGGGCCTATTTGCGACTCCGTGGAACCTTCGAGAATTCTAAGACTTTCGGACTTCGAATTTTCCAATTCCGAGAATATTTCTAGAACAATTTTTCTAAAACTAAAAACAGCAGAAAAAAGGGAACTGGCTCTATGTCATCTTGCCAATAGGTTTGTCCAGAAAATCGAAAAAAATGACATAAAGTGTATAGCAAACATGTAGGAAACAACATGAAAACAACATGGAACATCAGAAATTAATTTATGACATATCAACATCCCCAAGCTTAGTTCCTACTCGTCCTCGACTAGGGAAACGATAAAACACATAATTTTTGAGGTGACATGCTACCAACATAAACTTGATCATCAATAATATAAAAGCATAAGTAAGCTGAGATCATAGAACTTCAACACAAGCATGATAAATAGAATTTTAACAATAAAGCATAGAAATCACCTTGTATCATGAGAAGTAACACAAATAAAACATCATGAATAACAATGCATCAAAATATATATGTTTGTTTCAAGTATAGAGAAAACATGGAAAAGTGATATTTCGCCAGTCTTTAAGAGTGGGGGAGAACATAAATGCCAGGACACCTTGAAAGTTTATGAGGAAGACTAGAACAAATAATTAGAGAACAAACAATAACACATCATGAATCAATTCATAATGTTTCTAGGACAAATGCACATCAAACTCAGAATGGCAACTATGCTCTCTCAACTGTGCATAAAGTTAGAAGATGGAGAATCAACATAAAAGTAAAAGAAAATCCCTTCGCAGAGGGAAGCAGGGATCAACTCATGTGCTAGAGCTTTTTATTTTATTAAACAGAGGTATAGAAAACATTTTTAGAGCGGTGTATGCTTATGTCAACGAATGGTAAACAGAAAATACAGTACGTCACAAGCCAACTAGACTTCACAAGAGAGGCTCCCATCGAAGGACGCATCTGGGTAGAAGGTCATCCCTCTTTCTCTTTTGTTTACACAATTATGCTTTGACTGATAAATCAGGGGCAAAAATAGTGAAAAGAATTTGTTGTTATTAATTTGGGGCTGGGCACCCCGCTGCCAATTCTTATATCAATTGGATAAGCGGATGAAGCCACTAGTACAGGGTGTGAAAGTCCAATCAACAAGTGAGATAAAGATTCTCTATTTACGTCCTCATGAGCTCAAACAGAAGCACAAAATAGGAGTAATTTTGAAAGTTTTAAAGGTAACACATGAGCAATTTACTTTGGAGTGGCAGTTAAATACCACATGTAGGTAGGTATGGTGGACACATTGGGAAAACTTTGGTTTTTGGGAGTTGTATGCATGAGTAGAGCTCATACTCAGTACAGGTGGAGGCTATCAAAAGACTGGGAGCGACAAATCAAGAGAGCATAAGAGTCATAATCATGCATAGCGACATAAACATCATTAATAAAAGCATAAGTGGTATCACAAGTTCAAAAACTAAGTGATCATAGAGGCTATAAGTGACTGGTTCATAGTCATAAACATGATTTTTAGCATGCGCCAAGTCAACCAAATAAAACATTCAAAGGAGAACATAACAAATTTATACTTCAATATGACAAGAACAACTCATGATTCTTTCAATGGCACATTAAACACTCTGAGCTATCTGAGACTAATCATGCTATTAAATAACCACTAGGATTTAGAATTAAAATAACATCTAGCAT
This sequence comes from Alopecurus myosuroides, assembly GCA_028641055.1. NCBI lineage: Eukaryota > Viridiplantae > Streptophyta > Magnoliopsida > Poales > Poaceae > Alopecurus > Alopecurus myosuroides. Next base: position 240,942,174 of record CM054061.1, read on the forward strand.
GATACGAAAAAGTCTAGCCACAGTCTATACAAGCTTCTAATTGCACCATTATAAATTCTACTTCAAGCAGCAGTTTGTTTTCCAAACAAGCACCATACAAAATATGTTTTAACAAAAACTCTCTAAATGATACAGAAAGGAAACATGAGAGTACTCACACAACCCTACTAAAACTAACAGCTCTGAATAAGATATGTAATGAAAACAAGAGCTAAATAGGAATTTTGCAGCAGCTAGAGGAAAAACTAAGAATACTAGCATACCAAGTATTCAAACGAAAAAAGCGGAGCGTGTCTCTATCCCAAAAAAGGAATGCTAGGGTCCAAATATATTATTGAAGAAAGGAAAACAAAAGAAAACAAGAGAAAACAAAAGAAAAACAAACAGACGCTCCAAGTAAACTTCATACGATGTGGCCGAATAAAAATATAGTTTCACTAGAAGTGACCTGATAGATTGTTGATGAATAAGGGGATGCCTTGGGAATCCCCAAGCTTAGATGCTTGAGTATTCTTAAAAGTTTATTGGATGAACAGAGGGGGATCCCCAAGCTTTGACCTTGCACTCTTCTTGATCACATATATCACCCTCTTCTCTTGACCCTTGAAAACTTCCTTCTTCGCATTAGAGGGTTAGTGCAACAATAAAAACTCCATGGGTTCTGTAAGGGCACAAGTGCTACTGATACTTTTAAACATTAGCTACATCCTATGATGATTTGTGAAGTAAAGAAATCCACTTGACATCATAAAAGAGCAAATGCAAGCAAAATCGCAGAATCTGTCAAAACGAGAACAGTCTGTAAAGACCAATTTTTTTGGGGCACTTACGTTGCTCAGATTGAAAAACTTAAAGAACAAAAAAGTTGTGGAATTATCTGAGTAATGAGCACAAGAAATTTCAGGTCATTCTGATTTTACTGTGAATTATACGATTTTTACGGTGGACAGCGGAAATCTGTTTCATGCGCAGAAATCCAAAACCAACTCCAACTCTTGTCAGAAACTTTACTTGGCAAAACTAGAACATGAAAATAAAGATACAAAGGATTTTCTACAGAAGTATACAACCCATTGAATCAAATAAAACAGAGAAAAACAAAGCAAAAAATAAAACCATGGGTTATCTCCCAAGTAGTGCTTTTCTTTAACGCCTTTTAGCTAGGCCCAGAAAAGTGGAATCAAGTGTTTTCGAGTGAAGAAGCATCCAAATTGTAACTTGTTCAAATAATAGAATCAAAATTCAACTCCATTATCTTTCTAGGAAAGTGTTCCATACCTTTCTTGAGTGGGAATTGAAATTTAATATTCCCCTCTTTCATATCAATAACAGCACCAACAGTTCTAACAGAAGGCCTTCCCAAAACAATTGGACAAGAAGCATTGCATTCAATATTCAAAACAACAAAATCAACGGGGACAAGATTATTATTAACCATGATAAGAACATCATCAACTCTCCCCAAAGGTTTCTTTCTAACATTATCAATAAGACGAACATCCAAATTAAACAGAGTTCCAAAGGTGACAAATCAAGAATATCATAGAGTTTCTTGGGCATAACAGAGATACTAGCACCAAGATCACATAGTGAATTGCAATAAAAATAATTCACTTTCATTTTAATAATGGGTTCCCATCCATCATCTAGTTTCCTAGGGATAGAGGCTTCACATCTTAATTGATCCTCTCTAATTTGCATGAGAGCATTTGTAATATGTTTTGTGAAATCCATATTCATAGCACTAGCATTAGGACAACTAGCAAGATTTTGTAAGAACTTAATCACTTAAGTTATGTTGCAATCATAAAAATCAAGATCATTTTTATCAAAGGTAATGGGACCATTGTCTCCCATATTTCTAAAGATTTCAGCAATTTTATCAGGAACATTTTTAGCAGTTTCAGGTAGTTTTGCATTTTTAATAACAGAAGTGGGAGTATTTCCAACACCAATTACTTTGCCATTAATAGTAGACGGTTTTCTAGCATGAGAAGCTTCAATTTTACTAGTGGTGGTAATGGTGCAAACACTAGCTATATTATTCTTTCTAGCTATTTCATCTTCTCTTTCCCATCTAGCATGCATATCAGCTAACATCCTAACATTATCATCAATTCGAATTTGGATAGAATTTAGAGTTTTGCTTTCTTTAACATCATGAGGCATAACCTTCAGTTTCAGATAATCAACATCAAGAGCAAGGCTATCAACTTTAGAAGTAAGAACATCAATTTTGCCAAAATTTTCCTCAACAGATTTGTTGAAAGCAGTTTGTGTACTAATAAAATTATAAGGATGTTCTCAAGATAAGAGGGTACACTTTTATTGTTGTTGTAGGAATTACCATAAGAATTACCATTATCATTACTATTATTGGAAGGATATGGCCTATAATTGTTGTTACCAAAATTATTCCTATAAGCATTGGTGTTGAAATTATTATTTTTAATGAAGTTCACATCAACATGCTCTTCTTGAGAAACCAGAGAGGCTAAAGGAACATTATTTGGATCAATAGGAGCATGACCATTCACAAGCATAGACACAACAACATCAAGTCTATCACTCAAAGAGGAGGTTTCTTCAACAGAATTTACCTTCTTACCAGTTGTAGCTCTCTTAATGTGCCATTCAGAATAATTTATCATCATATCATTAAGAAGCTTGGTTGCTGACCCCAAGGTAATGGACATAAAGGTTCCTCCAGCAACTGAATCCAGAAGGTTTCTTGAAGAAAAATTCAGACCTATATTAAAGGTTTGGATGATCATCCAAGTAGTCAGTCCATGAGTGGGACAATTCTTTACTAAATATTTCATTCTTTCCCAAGCTTTAGCAACATGCTCACTATCAAGTTGCTTAAAATTCATAATGCTACTTCTTAAATATATAATCTAAGCATGAGGATAATATTTTCCAATGAAAGCATCTTTACACTTAGTCCAAGAATCAATACTATTTCTAGGCAAAGATAGCAACCATTCTTTAGCTCTTCCTCTCAAAGAGAAAGTAAACAATTTCAGTTTAATAATAACTCCATCTACATCTTTATATTTTTGCATCTCACATAGTTCAACAAAATTATTAAGATGGGCAACATCATCATTAGTACTAAAACCAGAAAATTGCTCTCTCATAACAACGTTTAATAGGGTAGGCTTTATCTCATAAAAATCAGAAGTGGGAGCAGGTGGAGAAATAGGTGTGCTAATGAAATCATTGTTGTTGGTGCTAGTAAAGTCACACAACTTAGTGTTCTCAGGAGTAGTCATTTTAACAAGACTAAAAACAGGAATAAAACTACAGCTAGAATAAGAACTATTTTTCTTGTGTTTTTGATGAAGAGAAGCAAACAAGACAAAATAAAATAAAATAAGAAAAACAAAAACAAAGTAAAGAGATCGAAAGTGAGAGACTCCCCTTGCAGAAATTCTCTTCCTCCCCGGCAACAGCGCCAGAAAAGTGTCTTGATGGTGCAGATCTTACACTCGTTGGGAAACCCCAAGAGGAAGGTATGATGAGCACAACAGCAGTTTTACCTCAGTAAGAAACCAAGGTTTAATCGACCAGTAGGAGGAAGGAGTAACTTCAGAAGGTTGAAGAAGCTGAGATGGCAGGGCGCACTACCGGTTCAGAAGCAACGTGGAACCTACACAACACAATCAAATCACTTTGCCCCAACGAAGCAGTAAGGTTGTCAATCTCACCAGTTTTGCTGAACACAAAGAGGTCAAACATATGTTGTGGAAAACAGTAAGAGAACAGTATGAAAGCAATAGGAGCAGTATGAAAACAGTGGAAGTAGTGTGAAAGCAGTGTGTGTATTATCATAATGAGAAAATGGACCGGGGTCCATAGTTCACTAGTGGTGTCTCTCCTGAAAGATAAATAACATGCGTGGTGAACAAATTGCAGCCGGGCAATTGACAGAAATGAAGGCTGCACCGGAGTGCATATGCAAGGCATAAAGATTACTATGTGATTCATGCGGACATTACAAAAAAATACATAGACCGTCATCCAACTGCATCTATGACTAATAATCCACCCTCCAAATATCATCCGAACAAATGTTGGGTACTACGTTGCAAGCAACAGATTATCACAGTAAGAAATGTAAACTAGGTAAACACCGTTGTTTTCTCCCTAATGGCAACAACACATCCTCCATCCGTCACGTTTTTGTCACTCGAGCACAAATGCAAAGGAGGCATGAACCCACTATGGAGCGTAAGTACTCCCTTTTGGAGTTGCTAGCATCTACTTTGCTAGAGCATCTACTAATAACCAAGAGCATGCAAGATCATTAATAACATATGCATGAAGATAACATGATAGATTGATAATCAGAAGACATAGCATTCAACATTCATCAGATCCCAGCAAACACAACATGTAGCATTACATAAAGATGATCTCGATCATGTAGGGAAGCTCACGAGATCTAAACATGAGGTACAAAGTGGAGAATATAACGATATAGCTACTGCTATGGACCCGTAGTCCATGGTGAACTACTCGCAACACTTCGGAGGAGGGCATGGTGGTGTAGACCCCTCCGGTGATGAATTCCCCTCCCGGCAGGGTGCTGGGGAGAGCTCTAGAACCCTCCCGATCTCGGGATGATGATGACGGCGGCCTCGGGTGTTTCTCGGGACGAAGTGGTATATTTTTAGGGTTGACGTATCGGGGGGTATAAATAGGCGAAAGGGCGAAGGCGGTGGAGGCCCGAGGGGCCCACACCACCCCCGGGGCGTCCAGGGGGGGCCTCCCTATGGTGTGCCCCCCCTACGGGCCTCTTTGGGACTCCGTGGAAACTTCGATAATTCTAAGAGTTCTGGACTTTGAATTTTCCAATTTCGAGAATATTTCCAGAACAAATTTTCTGAAACTAAAACCAGCAGAAAACAGGGAACTGGCTTTGTGGCATCTTGTCAATAGGTTAGTCCGGAAAATCGATAAAAATGACATAAAGTGTATACCAAACATGTAGGAAACAACATGAACACAACATGGAACATCAGAAATTAAAGATATGTTTATGACGTATCGGAGACAATCCTCCGGTGCCACTTCGGGTAGGTTGAGGTTCCACCCCGCGGTGGAAAATCCATTAGGGCGCTGGCGATAGCCAAGGCCTAAGAAGGACCGTGCACGCCAAGGCCTCCATGAGCTCGTCTGCAGACCCCCCCTCCCCTATCATTGCAGCGGCAGGGGAGGCTCCTCTCCAACATCGTAGGGAAGTAGACCTCGCGCCCCCCTACCTGGCGCACCAGATGTCACGTGTCGAAACACGGAAAACGGGATTGACCGACTTCCAGCTCCATGACTTGTTCAGCAGTGGGGTGCGGGACAGACCTGCCTCCCTCCCTAATGACAAGTGACAAGGGCACAAAACACATGGACACAAGCTTTTTACCCGGGTTCGGGCCATCGTGAGATGGATCCCTGCGTCGTGCATGTCTGATCTGGAATTATGAGATGGCAAAGGCGGCTCTTTCTCTGGCTTTATCTCTCTTGTCCTCTCTATTTCTTGTTGCGTATGCCCTCTCTTTCCTTCTCTCTTTGGGTGGTGTCTCCTTTTATACTCATGGGACACCACACGTGTCCGATTTGCATGTGCTCCGGGTGTGTGAACACGCGCCAACTGTAGGGGACATATGACACTAACGTTCCGCCACGGGGCGGCAGCTCTCTTGGGCGCTCCTGCCCACTTGCCACGCCCTCACGATACTCTGGTATCACCACGCTTGGCCTCCACGCGGGAATCTGTGAGTCCAATGGCAGCGTCCCGGGCAGGTTCCAGGCAGACACGCCCGCCCCGGGATACCGCCTTTCCTTCAGTCGGGCCCGCCTGGCCCGTTGGTCGCTCTCCCTGCTAGGTGGGCTCGTATTTGCCTCGATCTCCGACACCCCCGTGTGGGTGGTGTCGACAACATGCATGAAAGACATAGCTCAGAAATCGTTCATCGTGAATTAAGTAGGATGAGAATCGCGTAGGGCTAAACAAGCACACCTTAAAGTTCACGTTCCCGTCAATGAACACCCCAACTCTGTCACTTTGAGCATCCAAAGATAGTACTAATAAACACCACAACCCATCTCTTGAATAGTATCTTTCTAATTAATCCACGACACCCGCACTGTCACCTTGGCACTATAGAGATTATACTAAACACAAGCATCAAGAAACCTCATGATTCCAATTCAATCCAACAAAGTAAGAACAAGATCATGATAAGTATCCTCTAATCCATAGTCCATAGAGTCACACACGACATCCGTACTGTCACCATGACACCATGGGACAAAGGTGACTCCGGAGAATTATACTAGATAAAACAAATTGAGGACATGGTATCCATTACATAATGAAGAGGAAAAATCATAGATTCAACAATGATAACATATCACACGATCATAATCAAGATCAGATCATGAGAGGGATAAATAACGACAAAGCTACTAGCACGAGCCCTCAGCACCGAGGAGAGACTACTCCCGCATCATCGTGGAGGCAATCATGGCGACGAAGAGGCCTCTGGTGACGATTGCCCCTTCCGGCTGGGTGCCGGTGTAAGGCTACAGAAGCACTAGATTGGACTTTCGAGTTGACGACGCCTCCTTGTATGTTTCATGAAAATAACTTCGTCCCCGAACTTTTTAGGGTTAAGGGCAATTTACAGGCAACGAGAGGCGGTGTCGAGGCCGCGCCTGGCACTTCCCTGGGGGCCACCTGGCTCCCCGCCGGCTCTTCTTTAGACTCCGTCTTTGTTCCAGATAAAAAATGATCTCCGTGGATTTTCATCCCTTTTCGAGAATATTTCTTTAAGAAATTTCTGAAATACAGAAAACAACAGAAAACAGCAACCGACCTGGGGCATCTTGTAAATAGGTTAGTGTATGAAACCATCCGGAAAACGAAGGAAATTATGTAAAAACACGTGGAAACCATAAATGCATTGGATAGAAAACAAGCATGGAGCATAAAAAATTATAGATGTGTTTGCAACGTATCAAGGTGTGAGCTCCCTCTTTCTCACACACTTGGTGTCATCTCTTGCTCCCTCCTCCCACTGCTCCACGCCTTGTTCATGCACTTGGTGAAGCCCTAAGGAAATAGTTTTCTCCACCACACCACGCCATCGTGTTGTTGGAGTTTCTGGTGGATCGACTACTTCCGTTGCCCCGCTGGATCGAGGGAACGGAGGTCGTCATCAAGTTGTATGTGTGACCAAGTGCGAAAGCGCTGCCGGATTACATCGCTCTTCTTCGCAATCTTTAGATCGAAAGTGACCATCTTCATCATCCATGAGATTTGATCTCGTATCGCTTTTTGGTCTTCCAGGATAAGTCAATCTAGCACTCTATCTACATGTTGCTTGCATCCTCTAGATTAAATCTTGGCCCGCTGGTTGTTCTCCATGTAGGATTTTTTTTTGTTTTCTATGCTCCGAATCCTTTCAGTATCAGAGACGGATCTATGCGTAGATGTTTTGTATGGGTAGAACACATAGGTGTATGTGGGCGTTGATGATCATGTTATTACCTCTTCTGTGTATTTTGGATCTTAGTGGCATAGTGGGATGAAGCGGCCCGGGCTAACTTTACATGTCCGCGTATATGAGACTTGTTCCACGACTGGCATGCAACTTGTTTTGCATAAGTGAATGGCGGGTGTCTGTCTCTCTTACTATAGTTAAGATCTAATCTACAACGGGTTGTTAATAATAAAAAAATTATTACCATTGCGATTTCATGTCTGTAGGTAAGAACGATTCTATCTTCAAAAGCTCTAAATCACATAAAACATGCAAAATAAAATTAGAGGCGTCTAAGTTGTTTTTGCAGGGCTTGTGATGTGATATGGTCAATGTTACAAATTTGATGTATGAAATGATCATCTTTGTAAGTTATTACATACCAATAGGAGCCTAATGATTGTCTTATTATTTTATGGCCTCCGTGCAGTATTTCATATCCATGTGATACGTTATAATTTTGGAAGACAATGAAGAAGGATGCACCATGGGACTTGGTGCCATGTCGGTGGAATGATGAAGATCATGCCATGAAGCACAAGATGGAGATCAAGTGCAAGAAAGAACCATATCATATCACTTTATTCATGCATGTGATGTGGATCCTTTATACGCATCTTATTTTACTTAGATCGCGACGGTAGCATTATAAGAAAACCCTCTCACTTAATAGCAAGATAATAATGTGTTCTTCTTTAGTATGCACCGTTAAAAAAGTTTGTCGTTTTGAGACACCACGTGATGATCGGGTGTGATAGACTCAATGTTCGCATACAACGGGTGTTGACGAGTCCAACATGTACAGACATAGCCTCGGAACACACGCAAATACTACGGTTCTACTTGGCGATCCTAGCATGTAGATATATGACATCGGAACATGTAACTGAAAGGTAAATCATAAGTCATATGGATGATATGATGAACATGCCGATGTTTCGCCTTTGCAGCTACATCATCTCGGGTGATGATCGGTTTTGGTGTAGTGAGTTTGGTTTGTGTAATCACTAAAATGACTAGAGGATGTTGTTTTTAAGTGAGAGTTCACGTAGTAATTTTTGAATTAAGTTGAACTAAATTTATCATGAACCATAATTTAGACCGGGATTCGCAAGTTCAGGGTACGATCGACGGGGATTTTGAGTTCAGGGTTGAATCTGCCTAACCTCAGCGAATTGAATGTTTAAAATGGACTTTTCCCTTTTGTATTGAGGACAATCAATTCCCTGCCTACACTAGTGCTACTACTCTACTAGTATCAGCTTTTATGCATGACAAGCAAAGAAACGGGCCAGTGCTAAGCTCTACTACTATCAGCTTTTATGCATGACAAGCCAAGAAACGGGCCAGCGCTAAGCTACTGTTGTTACCGTGCACAGCAGCAGATACAGCTACAGTATTATTAATTCATTTTAGCACTGGCCGGCCTCGTGGCGTATATATTCGCGATTGCTGGCTCGTTCCACCAAAGTCAATAATAGAGACGGAGGCTGTTGTTACCGTGCACAGCAGCTCGCTACAGTTATTAATGCGTTTCAGCACTGGCCGGCCTCCTCGTCAGCTGCTACCTCATGCATTAAGCTCACCTCCTCGTCCAACCCTATAAATCCACGCGTATTCGCCATTGCTGGCACTCCCTCTTTTCCTCGCTCCACCAAAGTCAAGAATAGTAGACAGAGTGCCACCATGGATAGGGAGGTGCTTAGGACTGTGCGGCAGGCGAGCAGGAACCTGCGCTTCGTCGCCCACCTCCTCGTCGCCACCCTCCTCGTCATCGTTGCGCCGCAGCTGTCGACGCTGATGCTGTGGGCGAAGGCGCCGGCGCTGGCGATGGCCTGCTGGGCCGCGGCGCTGGTCGCGTACACATACGCCACGTCCCGGCCGCAGCCGGTGTACCTGGTGGACCTGGCCGGGTACAAGGCGCCCGTGGAGCACGAGGCGTCCCGCGCCAAGACCATCGTCCACTTCTCGCGGTGCGGGCGATTCAGCGAGCAGAGCATGGCGTTCCAGAAGCGGATGCTGGAGCGGTCAGGGCTCGGGGAGGCCACGCACTTCCCCATGTCGCTCATCCGCCTCCCCGTCGACATGTGCGACCAGACCGCCATGGAGGAGTCACACGCCGTCATCTTCGGCGTGGTTGGCGAGATCCTCCGCAAGACCGGCGTGGACGCCGGCGACGTGGGCGTCCTCATCTTCAACTCCAGCCTCCTCAGCCCGACACCGTCCTTCACGTCGCTCATCGTCAACCAGTACAAGTTCCGAGATGACGTCGTCACGCACAACCTCAGCGGCATGGGGCTGCAGCGCTGGCATAATCTCCATCGACCTCGCCAAGCGCCTGCTTCAGGTACCCTCACTCACACCACTGTCTTTTTTTTTCTTAGGTACGGTATTAATGTCTAGCAGCTAGCTCCTGCATGCACGGCGGAAATTTTCCACTGCACACGTCTGTGACTCTTAACCAAATCGTGCTTTTGCTTTTGGCGACCCATATGCACACATGATGCATGTCCGTATGGCACCATCTTTGTTTGTTATTAGTATTACTAGTATGTGACCGACTATGACCCTAGATTATCTAATGAGATGTCAATAGTATGTTTGATTCACAATCGACTTAGATCTTGTGCCTTTAGAAAATCCTTAAATGTGGCAGCTGACACCTATGCCAAAAACTTGAGATTCCAGACAAGGGCTTCACTCAGTGGGACCTGCTCCGTCTTTCGCCAGGGAGCAGCCTCTGTCTCGATCTTAAATATCCTGGCTCAGTCACGCACATTGCAGAAATTACTCCTACACCAGCTTACTTATTGACCATTGCCGACGGCTCTCTTCCCTCAATGATACATAGTACTCCCTCCGTCCACTTTTATAAGGCACACTTCTTAGCATTTGAATAGTAAGAAGTGAGCCTTATAAAAGTGGATGGAGGGAGTAGTAGTATTCGAGTCAGTGAATGATGCTAGTCATTTTGTCCAATCTTGATTTTTCCGTCTAGACAACCAGAGCCCTGACGCGGTGAATTTCTAAAATTCTCGCAAGGAGCAATTCTTCTATAAAAATAAGCTTTGGATGCTAGTGATCATGCATCTCGTTTTTTTCTTGTCCAAAAAATGTGTTTATACCTGTCCAGAAAATGATACAAATACGATCAAAGCGGACGTTTGGATGTAGGCTATGGCGAGTAATCCTCGTTTCCGGCTTCATGTAACATAGAGCAGTTTTCCTTTTTCTGGTAGGGCCCCTTTGATTTAGAGAAATAGTATAGAAATTTTGTAGGATTGATTCCTATGAGAAATTTTCCTATACAACTTGTTTAATTCAATATTAAAAAAAACTTGTTTGATTTATAGATTCTATCTTATAGGAATAATTTTCATAGGAATCTTGTCCTGTAAATCCAGGTCCAACCTCCTAGAAAAACTCATTCATCATAATCAAAGGAATCTATTTTCCCATAAGATTCAATTAGACATTCCATGTCAATCCTATAGTATTTATATTCCTACAAATTTTCTATCCTATGAATCAAATAAGCCTTGGAATATTTTCTTTTCTCTACTTCCTTCTATCTGCAGTAATATTCTCTCCTCGGTATCATAATATAAGATGTTTTAGATATTCATACTACTCTATTCATTTTTATAAGATATTTTAATTTTAGTCACATAAATTTTAAAATGAGTTAATTTAGCCTTATTTTTTATACATATGGTCAAAATCACTCATTTTACTATATATATAGTCAAAATTGAAATAATAAGAAGTGTATCTTATAAAAGTGAACGGAGGTAGTATCACGATACGGAGTGAGTATTTTACATGCGGTCTTCTTGCATGGTTTGAGAAAAAACAAAGACACGCGGTGGTTTAACATGCCGGCTTAGACATAAGAAAATGATTACTCCCTGCGAATATAATATAGTCAACTAACGTAGTACGGCCATAGAATAGTACACTAGTCATATTACCTGAAATCGTACTCTGTTGCCCACGATATGTTCACACCACTACTAGTAGAATGATTTAAATTAACATCAATTATTCGCTGGTATGGATTCCGATTATTTTATCATAACTCATAGAGAAATTACTTCCTTTAGAGCAACTCTAGCACCCTGGAAACTAAGTTTTTAGTTCGTCTTTTCGTCGGGTTTAAAGGCTGAAGATCTCCTAGCTCGTAGCAGAATCCGTAAATGGAATTGAAAAGTCGACATTTCATTGATTCATAGCGCGGAAGTTTGCTTACATAGATAGCTTCTGTGTCCAAATTACGGCGAGCCTACGCACTACGGCGAAACTAGGGACTAGGACTAGAGCCTAGCAGTACGGCGACATCCGTAGGATGTCGATGGACTCCTTGGCGTCATCCTCCGCCACCTTCTTCCAGTACGCCGCGCGCTCCATGTGGGCGGCGTCCCCGGCGAGTCCCGCCTGGAGGAGCTCTGTGTCCGTCGTGCGCAACCACTAGAGTTGCTCCTCCTTCGTCGCCCACTGGGCGCAAAGGAGCGCCACCATCGCATCCACATGTTCGTCGGGGACGAAGTTGTCATGCGAGACGGTGGAGGCGAAGGCTGCCGGGTCGTGATCCTGCGGAGGAGGCTCACGGATGACGACGACGCCGTTGTGAGGCCCGCCTACATGAGCTCCGTGTCCGCCGGTGGAACTCCCTTCGCCGCCGTTGGAGCTCCCACGGCACATCCTGCGGTCGTACTCCTTCACACTGTACCGAGACCTCTCCGGGATAGGCGCCCCCGCGCGGACGAACTTCCACGCACCTCGCTTGCGGCCGGCGTCGAACCGGACGAGCCGCTTGCGCTCAGGGTCATCCCCTTCCCGTCGCGGTCTCTCCCGGACCCGCCGGAGCTAGGGCTACGCGCCACTGTACAGGGTTTGGCTAGATCTTTCGCCGGCGCGTGGTTATTGCTCGACAGAGGTGGAGATTCACAGGGCAATTTGTCGTTGGCGGCGCTAGGTTTTCGGTCTTGACCTGAAAACGGCTAGCGCTGCCGAATATATACTGGCAGGAAGGGGGGATTCAGGGGCTGTAAGCCGATTTCGAGCCGAGTTTTCAATATCTGCTAGCGCGTCAAAACTGAGCTCAACCCCTAAATCCGTCGGAACTTTACAGTTTCGGCCCTTTTAGGGATTCCGCTAGAGTTGCTTTTATATTTGACCTCGTATGAGCTCATCTTATACTTATAAGGATTTGTGAAAAGGCCATTTCACTACGAATTAATTTCAGCCACCATTTATTGGTTAGGCAAACACAACTTGCGTGTGCGTCCCAAATCTCGTTGTGATCTTGCCAAGTCAGCTCTTGATTGCACTTGGCACACAGCATGTGCTGCCTGCCCATACACAATGGTCATGATGGACAGCTAGAACAGAAAAGAATACAGGTAATCTCATATGAATTGTCTCACGGTTGGACAAAAATGAATGTATTAAACATATTTTAGTATTAGTTACTACATTTAATTTTATGGAGAGAGTAGGTAAAGCGGCGGCTTTCTTTTCTTTGACTATTGTTCTCAGGAAAAACGTTTAGGTGACCGTAGAGATCGGCACTAAATTCAAAATTCTTATCGTCTGCAGTGTCAGCACCTTTTTTATGTAGAGTACTGAAAAAGATAATAAGGAAAACCACGTGAAGCCGGAGGAAATGGAATTTGAGGAGCCAGCTCGCCCACGATTGGAGCAGAGACCAAGTCCATATGCCATAAATACGACCACGTTCCGGCCGGCTGCCCTGATGTACTAGCCAGAGGTCACAGCGTGTCTTCGGGGCTGAGTTAATGGCACGCAGCAATGTTAGGCTACCACTCCCGCGAAAGAAAAAGTTAGGCTACCACGAGACGGTAGGATTTAGGTTCGGCTTACGTGGACTACAGCAGTCAATGCGTGTGGGGCTGCCCGCACGTTGGTCATCTTGTCACCCTGCCCTCAGCGTGTGGTGCTACTGTAGTATACTACTGTAGATGATACCCTGCGCGTTGCCGCGGACATAACTGTACAACCATAATGACGTGAAGCAAGCACTTTATTTTTCATGTACTGAGATATATAACTAAAGTATTGGACTCATAAAATATGTTGTCATTATATTCAGAAAGATCGCAGACAGAGCCTATGGCAATATACAGATCATATTAGAAAGCAATGCATGAGGCCGAAGTCGACAAACTCGAGGATAAACTCAAGGATAAACACAGGTGATAAATTAATCATGGGCAAAGTATGCAGGGAACACAACAACAATATACATTGATTTTTATCTTGTCCCGTTAGCCAAATTACAGATTCCTAAACTCATCATGTCTCGTGAGCCTAACATGATTAAAAAGCACCTACAGCCTTATTAAAAAGGCTCTCATGTATTAATTCAAAACAAAAAATCGGACACAACACATGTATTAAGTGCAATGGCTTGTCCAGTTGCTGTACTACAAATGAATCTGATATTCTGATGTTTTTTGTTGATTTTCCAATGCCATGCATAGGACACAACACTCCTTCGCACAACCACCAGACAAAAAATGTTGGACGCAGATCAAAGCTCAATTCAAAATTATTTGCACAAAAAAAAAGCTCAATTCAAAATTAGTTGGTATGTTTTGTGATTCAAAACGAAAAAACAGTGCATATATTAGAATGTGAGTAAGAGAAGTCTCGCCACTAAAATTAGCTTATGAACCAAAAGACATATTCAACTTCCTTTGGTGCATGTTATTTAGAAGATAGAAAAATAAGGCATAGAAGTACATGCAAGAAAGTTTTTGGAATTTTATAATTTTTGCATAGTTTCATCTACTTGTGAAGCACTCGCCACATCAATTTAGTCAGCATATATATCATAATATTTTTGGTAATTATGCAAGGTGACTTGCAATTCTTAGCTTCAAAACAATAGTGTACCTAAACCAAGGCTGATATCAAATCTGCGATTAAAATATTGTAGTAAATGAAGTGTCTTAAACGATACTCCCTCTGCTTCTAAAAAATTCTCGCGAGCTACTATAAGCTTTACATAGTTGGTTCATTTCCAGTGAAACTTTTTTAGGATCGAGAAGGGAGTAGTACTTTGCTCGTGTTAACTCAAATTGGTAGGATTCGTTTCTGTAAACAAATAAACAAAGCACATGATTACTTTGGTCTACACTTTAATAGCATGGATGAAGCCCTCTATAGGCATAGAAGGACTGACATGTAGCAGAGAATATATTCATGATATCTAAAGGCTGAAATCCAGTATTATAAAACACACTTTACCAATATAGGTTTGGCTTTACCTTGGCTTGCATGTATGAGAACTATTCATCCTACCGTTATGGTCAGCACAGATCTGAAACATAATTCAGAACGTATAAAACTACAATCTCTTGACTGCAGTACCATAAACATATTTGCGCATATGCTTAAATAAATGTAATAATGGGAATATCTGACGGAATATATCATAATTTCGGTGATCGAGTATTTTTCGGTGAAGAAGAATAAGTTTTTTTTTTGAGGGTTTGGTGAAGAAGAATAAGTGTGGACCGCTTCATTCCATCTTACGTGTGGGCTGGATGATGGGCTGAATGGTTGTGCTCTAGTCAGCAATAAAAAGAACCAGACGTGCAACGGAACAGCGAATTTAAGGGAAAATAATAATCTGAAAAAAGAATAAACATGACAGAAATGCTGACATGGCAGCTTGCTGAGGTGGATAGGTTGCATGTTGAGAGAAATAGTTAGTGGGGATCACCTAGTTTATATAGATATACTCCTATATTAGCTAGATCCATAATTGAAAATCATGAGAATTGTTTTATTGGAGTAATTTTTGATCCACAATTGAAAATCATGACAAGTGTATTGCACTACTGTTAATGCTAATGAAGTTTTCGTTATGGCTCATTTCTGTTGTTGTGTTGCAGGTGCACCGCAACACATACGCGCTGGTGGTGAGCACGGAGAACATCACCCTGAACGCATACATGGGGAACAACCGTCCGATGCTGGTGACCAACACGCTGTTCCGCGTTGGCGGCGCGGCGATCCTGCTCTCCAACCGGGCGGGCGACCGGGCGCGCTCCAAGTACCAGCTCATCCACACGGTGCGCACCCACCGCGGCGCACACGACCAGAGCTACGGGTGCGTGACCCAGGAGGAGGACGATGTCGGCGAGGTCGGGGTGTCCCTCTCCAAAGAGCTCATGGTGGTGGCTGGCGAGGCGCTCAAGACTAACATCACCACGCTCGGCCCGCTCGTGCTGCCCATGTCTGAGCAGCTCCGCTTCCTCGCCACCGTCGTCCTCAAGAAGGTCTTCCGCGCTGAGGTCAAGGCCTACCTGCCCGACTTCAAGCTCGCCCTCGAGCACTTCTGCATCCACGCCGGCGGCAGGGGTGTCCTCGACGAGCTCGAGAAGAGCCTCAAGCTCAGCCCCTGGCACATGGAACCATCCAGGATGACGCTTTACAGGTTCGGCAACACCTCCAGCAGCTCGCTCTGGTACGAGCTCGCTTACTGCGAGGCCAAGCGCCGTATCAAGAAGGGAGACCGCGTCTGGCAGATCGCCTTCGGCTCCGGGTTCAAGTGCAACAGCGCCGTCTGGAAGGCTTTGCGCACCATCGACGACGCCGGCGAGAACCCCTGGACCCAGGACGTCGACGTGCTCCCGGTCGACGTGCCCAAGGTGGTACCCATCGACGAGAACTCTTACCAGGTCCCAAACTAGCTGCCTTTTCGTCGGTCCAGCATCTATCACCATTCTCAGGCTTATATATAAGTATATGTTATGTAGACCCAAAAGCAGCGCGGGTCTTCACCAAGGATGTAATCTTTAGATGTAGACCTTAATTTATTAGGACCTCGAGGGTTATTATATGTCCTTATTATTATTTTGATTATCATATAAATCTCTATGAACTTCCAACAAATTTTAATGGATTCATGTATTTGCATTGGGCAAAGTCCGGATGTAATTGATATATTCGCGATATTAATATATACTCTTTATCAAAAAATATAATATTTGTGTTGGTGGGGATAAAACATATTTCACTATCTCTATTATATAATAACTCTTAACTACGTATGATGCGTCAGAAAAACCATCGCTTAAAAGTTTGCTATAGGTAAAAAAGAAAGTAGGACTCGCTCCATCGAGATTTAAAAAAACCCGGAGCACGCATACGATAAAAAAAACCCCGCCGTGTGTATCGTATATGTGTGGCATTTTATGATTTAGCACCTCTAAATTTTGTTATTGAACCCGCTGAAAGGACATGTGTCCCCTGGTCCTATTTTAGTGTTTGATCACAACACATGGAAAAAAGTATTTAGGAAATATACAGTGTTACAAATTGGATGACTTGTACAAAAAAAAAAAATTGGATGAAATAATCTCTCAAAGGGAGCAAATGGATCAAAGGAATAATTAGAGGAGAGAAAGAAGAAGAAATGAAGAAGAAAGTATCCGCCTATCCGGCTTGGCCGGGCTGAGGCCGGAGGCTTCTGTTAGTGCGCCGACCTTTGCTTTGTGAAGCGGGCCTAGGCCGGGGCTTTCTGATTGGAGGCTGGGTGATCTGGCAAGCCGGCCTAGGCCAGATGCCTCTGTTACCTCGCCGGACTGCGCCCTGTGGAGCCGGCCTAGGCCGGGTTTTCTGGCTGGCCGGCCTAGGCCAGGCTAAGGCAGGGCTGCCTGCCTGCTCCCTCAACGAGTCTGCCGGCCCCAAGGCCGGGTTTCCTGCGAAGGTCAACAGCTCCCCCAACGGCCACTTATTGTACCACACTATTAATAGGCATCTTCTTCCACCTTGAGCTCTTGTCACTTGAAGTTTCTCTCTCCATCATTTGTGACCAACCAAAGCTCATAGGTCTCCCCGAATACCCAACCAAAACTCTTGATCTTTTGAGATTGGGAGAAGATCCACTAGATCTACATCTCCACAAAACCGATTCGTCACCACCCCACTTATCCCCTAGGGATCTTGAAATTCTTGGTTCATTGGAACCTAGAGTCTTGGAGGCTCCCGGGATTTGGTGAGGACCCTCTAAGTTGTGGAGCGTTCCTCATCCTTGTAAAGGTTCTAGTTGTCAACCTCAACAACAACAACATAGTGATTCGTGTCTCTTCCACTTTGTTGGTTGAATACGAAGGAGATACAGTGTGCCATTTGACGTCTACTCGCTGTTCCACTTTGGTGGCACTGCACCGATCCAACGAAGACTAGCTTCTATTGGGAAGTGAACTTCGTCATAAATCCCCGTGTCATTGTGTTCGATTATTCCTCATCTTACCTTTACTTGTTGTTACTAGCTTAGTTCTTGAATATCTTGTGCTAGTATTATTTGCTCATCATATAGGATTGTTCACCTAGTTGCATAATCTAGACAATCTATATTTGTTATCTTTAATTGAAAAAGAAGTAAGATTTGTAGTTAACCTATTCACCCCCTCTAGTTAACCCTCTCGATTCGTTCAATTGGTACCAGAGCCTCGTCTCTTTATTAAGACTTTACCGCCTAAAGAGGAGGATTGTCGAGTGTTCTTAGTTAGGTTCATGGTAAGGGGTTCCATAAAGCCTGCTGATAGAGCCGTGGTGGAAACGTGGGAGAGTGGAAACGAGGACACGATTTACCTAGGTTCGGTACGTCGCAACTAGGGCGGCGTTCCTACTCCTGTAATCTCACTAAATCAGGGCTGAAGCCTGAAGTATACAAAGTACAATGTGAGTGGGTTTCGCTAACTCGGCGAGGATGAACTTCCCGATGACTTAGCTTCTAGCTATTCGATCTTGTCTATTCTGTTCTCTTCTGTCTTTCGACAACTTCGGTCCGGCTTTATATAGATATCCGGACTAGGGCTTATAGGAAGAAAACCTAAAAGATTACGGAAAGTATTCCTATTCTTGGAAAGTAAGGCATCCAACTTATTCTCCACGTCCGACCACGTTTGGGTCGTGATCCGTGTTCTTCTGGAATCCGACTTTCTGTGCGTCAGCTTACTGGGCCGCTGAATGGACTTTATTCTATTACTTGCGGGTCACCCTAGTAATCCGGCCTTTGGCTGATGCCGGATATACCCCCATTTGGCATATATCTGATAGTAGCCCCCCAGGGAGAATTAAGACTTCCATTCGTCGTCTTTTGCTTTCGGGAAAGTCGTCCTACAGTCTTGAATCTTCTTCTCAACATAATTTCTATGCCAATCCCGGCTTTCCGGAATCCGACATTTCTTCCACAAATCTTCACTGTGAAGGAACTTGTGACGTAAGTGATAAAACATGCTTACGTTACGACTGCTTATCTTTAGTCAAAGGCTGAAAATGAATCTCTGCCAGATTTGGCATGAGAAACGAGGAGATAGCCATTATTACCCATTCTCATCGTATGCCGGATTTCACTGCGTGACACACGCCGGGCATCCAACGGCTAAATTAGCCGTTGGGCGAATCTCGGGGCAAACGGGTATAAATACCGTCATGCCCCCTACGTTCCATTTTCTTCTCCACCGTGCAATCCACTCGATCCCTAAGCCCCAAAGAATTCACAGCGAGAGCGAAGAACCCAAGATCAACAAAACCTCACCGGAGAACACTCACGATCAGCGGACACTTCGCCCGTACGGCGACCTTCCGCGACACCATGGCCAGAGAAAGCCCCCGCGCTTCTACGCCCACAGGGGACGCGCACGCAACCACAGAACTCTCCGCCGTGCCAACTCCCACCGTTGTGGATACTCCACTCACGATGGTGGGTTCCTCCACCGTCGTTCCCGGTGCTTCCATGGCTATCGGCGAACTTGCAGCGAGCTCACCGGCGGGGGACAACCTCAACATCCCCCGACTCTTCCATGCCCCTACATCTTCCCCTCTGCAATACCTCATGGCGGAGGGCGGAGGTGAAGAACATTCCCGTGCCAGAGAATATGCGGAAGGCGAAGGGGCCACCGGAGGTGAGGAGGAGGGCCTGAAGCCGACAACTGGATCCTATGCTCCATCACCTCTACTCTTCTCTGGACTTTGGAGAAGGACGGATTTGTGGCGGAGAACAAATGGAGGCTTGAGGAGGAGGATGAAGAGCTTAAGCCGGAAGCCGGAGAAAGAGTCGTGCTTGCATCACATGTTCTTCAAGGTATGGGCTTTCTGCCTTCCACTTTTTTCATCCAAATTCTAAACCACTACGGCGTTCAGCCACACAACCTATCTCCCAATTCCATTCTTTATCTTTTCGGTTTCCAAGATCTTTTCGAAGGGTACCTTAGACTTCTTCCAGTACTGCTTCTACGTGAAGCAGAACATTTCTGACAGCCTTCCTCCTATCTGCAGAACTATAACATTCAATCTACACCGCGACAGAGAGGAATGGTTTCCAAAGATAAAAACTTCAGAATCCGTCAAACATTGGACAGATTCTTTCTTCTATTACGCAGATTTCCCTTATCCTGGAAAGGATACAGGGATTCCTCCCTTTGAAAACTCCGCCGCCTCTCCCAGGGATAACTGGGCACTGGACGCCATCCAGGAATTACCGCCAGATCTCCTGAGGATCAAGAGGCGGATTTCCAAGATCGTTGTGTCCTCTCCTCCTCTCACGGGGATGGACACTGTTCTGTGCTCGCTGGAAAGGCGTATCCAACCACTTTCATACCGCTCCGGCCGGCTTCTCTGCTCCTATGAAGGTCCATAGGACACTATGCGGGTAACTAAGTCGGTTATGACGGACAAAACTTTCCGCAAATGGGTGAACCACTTGGTTTCACCCGCACCCAGTACACGGAAAGTTGGCCCATCTACTCTGCTGAAAATCCTCCCCCCCCCCCAGGTAATTTTCCGACTTATGTCTTTTTAGGGAGAGTTTTATTCTTTGCACATATGAAAAGATGCAACATTTTTTTCATGCTTTTGCAGCTCGTGACTTTGTCAGAAGACCAACTTGTGTGTGCTGAAGAGGAAGCAATCCTGAGATCAAGGTTTGCTACGACAAAAGGGAGGAAACAGA
The DNA here is from genome assembly GCA_028641055.1 of Alopecurus myosuroides. Classification (NCBI taxonomy): domain Eukaryota; kingdom Viridiplantae; phylum Streptophyta; class Magnoliopsida; order Poales; family Poaceae; genus Alopecurus; species Alopecurus myosuroides. The sequence continues at coordinate 240,962,709 of CM054061.1, forward strand.
AGTAGGTTGTTTCCACCTCGGAAGCTATCAACCTTGAAGGCGTGCCCTTTGTAACACCTGTGGTGTTACCTGTTTGTTTTGCTTGCATCATATGCATCACATTGCATTGCACCATGTTTGCATCACAACTGAAAATTCAAAACACTTTAAACTTTCACCCCCTGCTCAAAATTTCCAATTTCAAAATTTCAAACCAAACCACTCAATTGTTTTTTTCACTGGTTCAATTTGTTTTAATCAACTTGCTTGTTAATAATCTTTTCTCTCTTGTTGAAAAAAACCCTAATGGTAAATTCCCAATTCAACTCAAATTTCAAATCATTTCAATCATCTTTGACATGATCCAATTGTGGTTTGGCAATTAAAATCTTGCAAACAAATTAAGTCAATAAGCTTTCATCATTGTTTGAGTTAGTGGAATAAAATTGTTTAAAAATTCAATCTTTATGAAATGCTATGGAAAATTCAAATAACAACTTTAAAACTCAAATAAAGATTTCAAATCTTGGGACTTAATGTTCACAATTGCATTGATTTGTTGTTTGCAAATTAATAAAACATTTCATATAAAATAAAACCCCAAACCCTATTTGAAATTCAAATACCAATTTAAAAATCAAACTAATATTACCAATCTTGAAATCAAAAACCAAACTTGCTTTTAATTATTGTTTTGCAAATTGATAAACTTTAATTATCAACTAAACACCCTCACACCCTATTTGATAATTTTAACTAAACAACTTTAAATCATTTAGAATTTCAAATCTTGTGAAAAATAGGTTGACATTGCTTAAGTTCCTGTTTTTGAAAAGTATCACAAATAATTACAAAAGGTTAAACCCCCAAACCCTTTTCTATTCATCTCTCTCTTTCTTTTCATTACAAAAAAAAAGAAGTAGGAAAAAGTGGAATATAGCAAAGGAGAGAGGGAGCAGCCCATCTAACCAGCCCAACCCCATCCTCTTATTCTTCTTTCCCCAGCCCATTATCATTCTAGCCCACCCCCTTCTCTCTGTCTTCTCCCTCCTGTCGCTATCTCGGTGTACGACAGAACCAGAGCCGCTCGATCCTCCTCCACCCCCTGGATGGCCTGCCGTACCCATGGACCTTCTCCTTAAGTAGCTACCCACCTCCCTTCCCTCCCTGCTACAAAACCCTAGCTAGTTTCCCTTCCATCGCCGCATCCTCTTCCACCTCTCTCTGCTTTTCCTCTGATGTCTGAACCACCGTAGACCACCACTTTATACCCTCACCGCCGGTAGCCCTGGCCACCTCGAGGAGCCCCTGAGGAGTGGAATGGAAACGTGGAGGTCCCCGGAGGCTCCCCGTCCCCTCGCCGTCGGCCGGGAACCTCCGAGGAGGCCGCGCCGTCGCCGGCAACTTCCGTCCGTTTCCGCTACCCCTCCGATCGCCTGCTTCGACGACAAACAGAAACCGAGGTGATGCGCTCTTCCCTTCCCCTCTCCTGTCGCATGTCCACACACACGCACGAGGCACCAGCGCACTCGCACAACCACCCACCGTCGCTGCAACTCCGGTACTTCCGCAGGCGATCACCTGCTGTGGTTCCTTCAGGTTCAGGGAACGGATGTTTCTGTTCGAAATTCAGTTACGCTTCTTGCTGTTACCTTATCTTCAGTCAGTACCTGTTACCATCACAAACTTTCAGCGTACCGCAGTGGCCTTGTTCCTTCAGGCCGCACAGCAGGTCGAGGGATCGATCCCCTCGGCCGCGCACCTTTTGCTTATTTCTTTTCTAGCGCTGACAGCCAGTGCCCATTGGTCAGTCCCTCTAGTGCCACGCGGGCCCAGCGAGCCACGGGGCCCCCCTGACAGCGTGTGGGTACGCCCCCGTGCGGTAACAAAAGATTAAAATGCATCTGTTCAATTTCTAATTCTTTTTAAAATGGCAGAATAAAGCATAAAACTTCAAAAATCAATAACTTTTAATCTACGAATCCAATAAATAAAAAATTTATATGTTTTCTGTTCAAAATTTAATAATCTTTCCAAATAACTTATTTGTGTTCTGTTTTGAATTTTCCAAATACATTTAAAATTCAAATTGGAATAATTCAAATGCTAATTTATAAAATCAATAACTAATTATTTATTAATCCAATAAATGCAAATAAAATATGTTTTCCATACCATTTTGAATAACCTTTTCAAATATAAATTTTGTTTCATGGTTTGAATAATTTAAATTGCCTAAACAATTTAATACTTGTTTAATTCATTTAAATTTGATAAAATCATAACTTGCTCAAAAAAAAAATTTGAACATGCAAAATATGTTTTCAAACCATCAAAGTGTGAACTTTTCAAATGTGAGTTTGAATTTATGTTTTGAACAAATAAAACTTCAATTAAATTCAAACTTGTTTCAAATCCATTTAAAACTTGTTTAATATTGTTTAATTCATAATTAAATTATCCTAACTCCAATTTTAATATTTGAAACATGTAATCCAACTAAAATTTGATGTTCTTTTCAAATATAAATTTTGTTATTTGTTTTGAACACTTTAACTTGATGAAAACAACAATTGTTTGTGTGACACCCTTAAGGAACTAAAATTCTCTAACTTAATAAATAAAATTTCTAAAATTGTTAAACCTTATTTCAATTGATTCTATTGTTGTTATTTTGTTGTTTTCCTCATCCATGCATCATACTAAACCACTTTCACCTGAGGATTAGTTGGAAAACAATTGTTTCAACCATAATTCATGGGATTTTCATATGCAACTCAAATTGCATATGGGTCCATTTAAACCTGCTTATCTTGTCAACTAGTTTACCTTGATGCATCTTTAAACCTGTCATGCATCCATATCTCGATCATGCTGGATCTTTTGCCGTAGTAGTAATTGTTGCATCCGGTGTTTGTTCGAGGTTCGTTGCTTCTTCCCGGATAGGACGTTGAGCTGATGTGAGCAACGACAAGTTCTGCTACCTTGCGGGATCTCAGGCAAGTATACTCACTTGCTGCCAAATGGCTGCCTTTCATCACTTGTTACCGATACTTTCCGTTGTTCTGTTCTGCTAGCCTTAGTAGTAGTTGTTTCTGTTACGAACCTATCACATGAATCCTTTAACCCTGATATTGCCTCACCTCCATACCTAAAACCATTGCTTGTTGCCCGTGTCATACCATCATGCTTAGGTTGTTTTGCTCGAGTCTGTTACCCGTTACTTTCCGTTACTAGATTACTTTTATGTTCTGGGGGCTCGATGTTTAATCAATCAATCATGCTACTATTATTGTTAAATAATAATTTGATGATAAGGCACCGGCAGGAGGCCCTTGTGGTTTTGAGGCCTGCTAGTGTCGACCCTAATAGGAAAAGGGTCTTGTCTACTGATCCATGATGAGCGCACTACCCGCATGTGGGAAGCGAGTATGGGCACCCCCCTCAATTTGACTCGATTCGCATCTCGTCCAAATCGCCTCATTTAGTTCGGGCTTTCCATTTGCTGCATGCATGATCTTGCGAGCCCTTGGATCCCGGGTGGAACTTTCGTAGTCGGCATATAGGAGGACACGTTCTTAGAGTGCTATGAGGGTCCATTTTCTTCTGGGCTCGATTAGCCGTGCGCCTAAGGTGCTTTGGGCTTGATGCGAAGAAGAGTTGAGTTGTGTAGAGTACCTCGCTTGGTGGGTTAGCTCCCCATCTGGCGGGTTATTCTTGCGTGTACGGCTAAATTGGTGCAACCCTGCAGGGATAATCTTCTCGAGAAGCCGTGTTTTCCGCGGTTATGGCTTACTTGGTGAAAGTACTGGCTAACAAGTACTCATGACAACTTAAACCTAATGATTAACAATCTTTCACCCCATGATTAACAACTTGACTAGTAATAGGCTTATTGACACAATAATCTGAACCATCATTAATTCAACTATGTGAGTTATCCTCGGATTGCTTCTTTGGATAAGGGGCGAGATCCAGGATGGGTTTGTTTGGAGTTACTTTCAGTTGGTTACAACACTCGATCTTATCTCCTTTCTGTTAGTCGGAAGTGATAGAATCTCTGTAGTTGGTTAGTGCAGCCCGCTGTCGCTTATTTGCAATAACCCCTTCCTTTCCGTTGATCCTAAAGTATTTGTATCTTGTGATGACTGGCTACGCCGGTATTCTTGTGAGTATGGTTTATCCACTTGCCAGTACTTAACCGTACTGACCCACGAATCTCTTTCGTGGCTGCATATTCAATATTGCAGTCAACAGGTTTGGAGTCTGACGACGTTAGCTTGGGAATCCCTCCGGCTTGGCCTGGGCAGGGATTGGACGCTCTCGGTTATCTTCAGGACTCTTAGTCCAAATTGGATCTTGTCCGTAGACGGACGATATGTTGTTTTCTTCCGCTGTTATTTGGATCTTTGTAATGTATCAGTTGTAACCCTGGCTCGTTTGAGTCATCTTGTATCTACCTGTTTCTGTTGTAAATGTGGAATACTCGTGAACTGTTGTAATGTTATCATAAGTGGCAACCTGGAATCGGTTATTATGCGGATTTGGCGGGAATGCTGAAATCTGCATAGTGCCCGATCTTGGGGCGTCACACCCTTCGCTACCTCCAAGTATTTACCGTGTTTCCCATTTTGCATACGATAATTTTACCGGTTTTAATCACCTTTCTCTTCTTTATTCACAGCTTCTCCCCCGTCCCTATAAAAGGGGGAAACCGAAAAGGCGGAAGGTTTCCACACATCGCGGCCCAAAGCCGTCTCCCTCCATCGCCCCTGACACACCATTGGCGGATGTTTCGAGAGAGCATCCCACCCCAACTCAAGAAGAGGAGATTCCTCCTTCCAGCCAGCCCACTCAGCCTAGCCAGCCCGATGAATCCATGTCAGATGCGCGGGAAAGGAAGGCACAACCGGAATGAGGAGAACCGTCTTTTGTCAACACGGATGAGGATGCTCCCTCCTTTGAAGAGAAGTTCAAGGTAAAGCAAGAAGAATGCTTTGACGAAAATGGATATATACATCACTGGGCAAAAAACAATTTGTCAATGCCCCCCGATCCGTCCTTGGTCGCAAGGGGGTTTAATTATCCAGAATAACTACACCTTATCCCCTCGACAGGTAATCCAAGACGACATCTGTCATTTGGGATCTCCTTTGCCGAATACAGCAAGGATTTCACCTAAATGCTTTCGGGTTTGCAGAGAATGAGCCAGGTATGCCTCCAGCCCCCAAGTCTGAACACAAAACATTCTTTTTGTGTTGATACTTTTTAGTATACAATCTTCTTTTGAATTAACCCTGTTTTCTGTTCCGTTTTTCTTAGCAAACCGCAGGAAGTACTAACATGGAAGTGCTTGGAAAGCTTTCCATGAAAAACAAAGAGGTGCGTTCCCTTCTCCAAATCATAGAGGAGAAGGAGAAGCAGTTGTCTGAACTACAGAAGTAATTCGATAAGAACGCTTGTAAGTATAACTTTTCATTGTTTGTCTTGCGAGTTTTTATACACCTTTGCTGGCTGAATCTCAGCAAATCGCTGTGGACGCCGGTAATGCCCAACAACTCCAAAATGAAAACCTGGAACTTCACAAGGAAAATGTGAAAATACAGAAGGAGTTGGATGAAAGCCAAAAATATTTGGAATCTTTCAAAGCTCGGTCTAAGGCCCACGGAAAAAAGGACGCCTTCACCATCCAAGATTTGGAGTCTTCTCCGCACGACCTCCTCGAGGAGATTGCAGAGATAGACAAACACATTCTCGGTATGTTTTTTAAGCTTTAATGGCTTTTCTTTTAGTTTCGAACTTAATGCACTTTTCCTGAGCTTTTCTAATGTCTGCCTTTTTTCATATTTGACGACGGAAAATGAAACTTCTTCACGGATCGATCAGATCTGAGCTTTTGGAGTTTTTGTCGAAGATATAAATAAGGTCAGAAGCAAACTTGTCAGCAAGTGCATTTCGGACAAAAAATATGAATCCTCCGACATTGGGCAGCTTTCAGTGGTTTTCGCTGAAGTTATCGCCCAACATGAGTCTTGGATGCAATCTGCCGCCCGCGGTGGAGTGCGCGTGGCCCTTGAGCATTGCCCCTCCGCAAAAACATGGCGCATTGCGACCGGCACCCCCAAGACTACATAGAAGCTCAAATGACGGAAATATTCGAGTCTGTGAAGGGGTTTGCGTCGAAGATTGCTCGTATGATTTCTACCACCACATTCTACCCGGAGGAAGAGATTCCTTCCACTCCAAAAAATCTGAGCGACAGCGACGATGAAGACGAGTACGCGGATGCCGAGTAAATTTTGGCCCTCCAGTGCTAGAAGGTGGAAGATTGCATTAATTTCTTTTATAATGTAATATTCATATGTAATGCATTATGTATGCCTATTTTATATAAACAATCAGATAATGCTTAAGAAAATAAGGAGCTAAAAAGTATGAACTACAGGCTCGCAAGCACAATCTGGTGTTCAGTAGCCGTTTTAGGCCAAAAGCATTCAGTATTCTTAACTCCGAGCATGCATGCAAAATTCGGGTTAACATTGAAACAAATTGACAGAACATTGGGAAATAGAAAACACGGAACATGCTTTAATGGTAAAAGACAGAAAAATAATTGGCATGCTTTTTCCAACAAACTTTATTTCATGATATAAATAATGTTTACATAGAATTGGACTATGAATAGAAAGGACGTAACTGCTGGATGCTCCAGTGCCTTTTTGTCACACCCCAGATTTTTAAACACCTGTAATATAGCTAAGGAAGGAAAATTTGAGAGCCAACAAAAACTTTTGTAATATGTTTATGTGGACAACATTTGTATGAGACCATAAGTATCTATGAAATGCAAGCAACCTTTTGTTTAAAATCAAATACCAATTTTTTCTGATGATTACTATTGTTTCTGTGATGTTTTCCATATAATGATTTGAGTAATTTGTGTCCCAAGTGTTGGATCAAGGTTGTTTTCAACTTGACAATATTATTTGGCTTTGTTTGAATCAAGAAAACAAAATGGCAATAGAAAATATGAGTGTTTTCTTTTAGTGTTTCTATTAAAGTTTATCCTTGAAAAACTAGCCAAGTATAATTATCTAGCACTTCTTTTCTATATATTAGATTATCCAATTTTATGTTTTCTTGGCATATAATTTCTCTCTGATATGTTGGCTACAAATCTATAAGATTGGTTTTATTTGGAGTTTGAAAAAAAACAATTGCATGCTTGTTTTTGTGGAAAGAAAGTAAGAAAATAGATAATTTGGAAAATAGAGAAAAACAGAAAGTTGACCTTTTTCCATCTTGTTTTCAAAGCCTTCCACAGTTCCAAAAATGTTTTAAAAGTATGTTTCTGAAAGTTCAAATCATGTTTAACATTCTACAAATTAGAATTCCAAAATTGGAATCCATTTGATATTTTAAATAAGAATGAACTTTTGGTTGGAAATGTTTGTTTCCAACACTTAGCAAAATTTGCCAAGTTTTTTTCTGAACTGGTTATTTTTACAGAAGTTTGGTTGATGTTTTGATTTGATTTTTGTGCAAATGTGGAAGTGCTACCTTGCCAAATGTGTTCACCTATGTTTGTACACGGATTTGGTGCCTTGGATTCGTTGGTTGATCAAGTGGAGAGGGGGAGAAACTAGAGGGGACAGAGAGGAGAAAATCGGGGGGGTGGGGGGAGGCAGCCGCGGGCACACAGTGCATGCGCACTGTGGCCATGCCGCGCCATACCCAGCCCCTCACCTCGACGCCGCGAGGAGTGCCCGCCCACCCTAGAACCGTAGCCGCCCGTTGCACGTCGCGGACACGCCCAGAGAGCATGCCCCCGTGCCGCCTGCGACATGCCCGAGAGTGCGCCCACGATCCCGACCACCCCTCCGCGGGTATCAAGCCCCACCCACACCACTGCCTCGCCACACTCCTCCACACACCCACCACACTCACCCCGACACGATCCATCGAGCCCGCTCGCTCCTAGTGAGCGATACAGAAGACAAACTCGCCTCCGGCTACCGAGAGCAACCCGAGAAGGTGGAGCTCACCTCAAGCCATCCCACCACACCATTTCCGTTTCGCTGTTCTCCCCATACCCAGTAGACCCTCCCTGACCTCTCCCTTTGCCCGATCGGTTGCAGGTTACACGCCGCCGTCGTCGGAGCTGCCGCGGCCGTGATGCACCGCGTCGTCGATTGAAGCCGCCTCGACCATCTCCGTTTGCTCGCCTCCACTGCCCCGAACTCCTGCGACATCCTCGACCCTACGTCACGGCCCTTCATTGCCTCTAGGTAAGCACACCGTCGCCTCCGTTTCCCGGCCGTGCGCCGATGAGAGAGAGGGAGAGGGAGGAAGAAGAGAGCACGTGGACCGTAGATCTCGTGATCTACGGCTCCCTTTGAACCGTGCCGTTGCCACGTAGCGCGAGCGCGTGCGCATGCCCGCGGGCCACCTTTGCCGCTAGTTGGGCCGCGCTAGTTAGATCCGGCCCGTGCCCGTGAGATTTTATTTCTTTTTGAAAATACCAGGGATATGAGCTCTAGATTTTGGCCTAGAAAAAATAGAAAGAGGGTACTTATTCCAAACCAAAAATCGTGCCTGTAGGGTATCATTTTCTTAACCACATCCAAGTGGTAGATCTGTAGTTTGTGCAATATTCCTGCAGTAGTAATTAAATTGGCAGAGACTGTCTGTTAAGCTATTTTTGGCATAACTTTAAAAATAAGAATCCAAATCTTGAAAACTAATTTTTTTAGTAGCCCTTGATGATATATATCATTATCACTTGGCCTTGCATGAAGGAGAGCTTCCTTTAGAAAATGCCATGCATTTTGGTAAATGTCTAGTAGGCATTTCAAGAATTTTTGTAGGATGTTTAATGATGAATTTTAATGTGGATCCAATTGGATGAGTTTTTATATGATTAGATCTATCTAATACCATCTTGGTGTAATTTTTATAGCTCTAGAATAATTATGGCATGCATATCTAGTTTTAGCACTTTTCTGTTTTTATTTAATCTTGTGTAAATAGTTTTAATTAAATACTTGTGTGTTAGATTCTTGTTTTATAACATGTATAGGATTGTTATTCTATGTTATTATGTTGTTTTATTACAGTACTAACATGTTAGGAAAGGCCTAGCCTTGTTGTGTGTTGATTAGAACTTGTTTTACTAGTATCGTCATTTCCTAGATTTTCCTACTATTTAGGAAAGTATGGCATATTGCTTATAGGATTAGTAGCTAAGTTTTTGATGTTGTTATGATGAGTCCAGTACCACTTTGGTACTTATTTTATTATGTTATCAACTCTGTTAGCTTGCACTTTAATTTATAGGAAAGCATGAGTAGCATTTGCTTGATTAATTGCACCCTATTGTTTTCAGTAGTATGAGTAGTTGTGTGATGATTGTATAGTGGAATATTATTTTTCCACAAGTGAAACCAGAGGCATTGTGACCCTAAAATTCCTTATAAGGCTAGTGGAACACCCACTGGTCTGTAACATCCCAAGTATGAAACATCCCTTAGAATGTTTTGTTTCTTGTTTTAAATTCAAGCAATGCATCATGTCATCATCTCATTGCATTTGTTTTATTTTTGTTTGCAATTGTTACTATTTTTTTTGCATCTGTTTTATCTTGTTTTCATAATCAAACCCAAACAATTTCAAATGGTTATTTTCATACTTGCTCTGTTACAACATTTGGAATGAAATCACAAATAAAAACCATCTATTTGTTGTCATAATTTTCAATATGGATCAATTAATAAAATGGTGTTATAAATTCCACTAAGTCTTTCCAAATTGGTTTTCAAATTCAAAGCAAAATCATCATCAACACCTTATTTGGAAATTATCAAATATCAAACCATTCCAATGTTTCTAATCCGACTAATAATAGGGTTCACCCTATTAAGTGGTTGTTTTCTATATTAAATTAACAAAATATTCCAATATCAAATCAAATTCTTCAAACAACAACCCACTTGAGTTTGAAATCTCTAACCAAATCAACTAAATTCAAACTTTTAATCTTAGGGGCCACCCTATAAAAATGTTTTATTTTCTTAATGGTTAATCAATATTGAAAATTCATCCAATTTGGATTCAAATGCAAACATCATGTTAAAATCTCAACTTTCTGAAATCCAAACTTGGAAAGTGGTTTCTAATCATCTAAAAAGTCTAACCTAATTTTTCTGGATTTTTCCCTAAGCTAAAACCTACCTATTTCTTCCAAAAGCAAAACTTACAAAAAAAAACCCAGAAAAGCTAATAATAAAAAAAGAGAAAAACGTTTCAAGAGGGGGGAGAGAGAGCCCAGCCCACTTCCACCTTTTGGCCCGATACCCCCCTCTTCTCCGCTTGTCGTCTTCCTCCTAGCAGTACGATCACAGGCACCACCACACGATCCTCTGTTCCCCTCCTTGATTCGCAGCCGTACATGGCCCCTCTCTCCATAAGTACCTCCCCTCTGCTAGCTAGCCCTAGCCCCTCTCCTCTAGCCCTAGAACCGCCGTTTCTCCTCTCATCTCCCCCACCCGAGCCTCTCTCTGTATCTCTGAAAACAACCGAATGCCACCACCTCCTTTCTCTGGTGGTCGCCGGCGACGAGGGCATCCTCCGCGCAAGCCAACGCCGGGAATTGGTTCCCCTCGCAGCCGGCTACCCCCTCGACACCGCAGCTACCGCCGGGAGCCACTACGCCGTCCGCGCCGTCTGGAGTTGGTCGCCGCTGCCACTGCTGTTTTTCTCGGTCGATGTCATCTGCGTGCTCGGTCGCCTGCTCCTCCTCGCCCCCCTCGCTGTGAGCGCCCCTCCTTCCCTCGCATCTCTTCCTCCCTTGTTCCTCTGCGCTGCACGCAGCGCACGCGTGCACCGGCCGCGAGCAGCCGTCGCCGGAGGCCAGGACTCCCGTCGATCTCTGTCAGTACCTGCACGCACAGAAGAAAAAGTTCAGAGAACTTACCTGTCGAAAATTACACGTTAAGCTGTTTCGCTACTACTGCTAACAACAAACTCGAGCAGGCCGCAGTGGCAACGCTGCATCCGCGCGCTCCGTAGGTAGTGGGTTCGATCCCCCACTCCTGCGGTTTAGGCCCCCCTTTTGGTTGTTTTTCCACGCCACCCTAGGGCCCACCCGTCAGCGGCCCGCTGCGCCACCTCACCTTCCAACCGCGCCACGCTGGCCAGGCCCACGGGGCAGTGGCTGGGGTAGACCCAGTGGCGGTAACAAAGGATTAAAAACGAATCTGTTTTATTTCTATTTTCTTTTAAATGGCAGAATAAAACAATAAACTTTAAAAATCAATAACTTTTAATCTATAAGTCCAATAAATAAAAGTTATATATGTTTTCTGTTCAAAATTAGTTGATCTTTCCAATTATTCCATTTGTGTTCTGTTTTGAATTTTCAAAAGGCATTTAAAATTCAAATTTGAATAATTCAAATGTAATTTGCAATAATTCATAAACAATTCATACTAATTCCAAATAAGGCAAATAAAATATGGTTTTCATACCATTTTGAATATCCTATTCAAATATAAAATTTGTTTCATTGTTTGAATAATTTAAATTGCCTAAATAATTTAATACCTGTTTAATTCAATTAAATTTGATAAAATCATAACTTGCTTGATATAAAATAATTTTGAACATGCAAAATATGTTTTCAAACCATCAAAGTGTGAACTTTTCAAATGTGAATTTGAAATTATGTTTTGACTAAATAAAATTCAAATAAAATTCAAACTTGTTTTAAATTCAATTAAAACTTGTTTAATATTGTTTAATTCATAATAAATTCATCCTAATTCAAATTTCAATATTTGAAACATGTAATCCAACTAAAATTTGATGTTCTTTTCAAATATAAATTTTGTTAATTGTTTTGCACACTTTGAATTGATGAAAACAATAATTGTTTATGTGACATGTTTAAGTAACCAAATTTTCCAAACTTAATAAATAATTTCCAAACTTGTTTTATTCCTTTTCCTTTGCATCTATTATTGTTATTTGTTGTTATCTTGTTATCATCATCATGCATGCATCATGCTAACAACTTTCACATAATAATTAATTGTAAATCATTTGTTTCCACTTAATTCAATGGGTCTTTTCCATATGCAATCCAATTGCATATGGGTCCATTTAAATTGTGTTATCATGTTAGCTAGTTTATTTTGATGCAACCATTAATCTGTCATGCATCATCTTGATTGTGCACAATGCCATGGCAATGTTTGTTTACATTCCTGTTTTGTTTGTTTGCTTCTTCTTGAATAGACGACGACGTTGAGACAGACGACCTTTACAGCACCCCTTCCGAGGATCTAGCTCAGTACCCGGCTGCTGAGTTCGCAGGCAAGTTATCACTCACATGAACCATTGTGTTCCTTTCAACCCTGGTTACCGATACTTTCCGTTGTCTATTCTTGCTAGCCTTAGTGGTAGTTGATTCTGTTACGAACCTATCACATGAATCATTTAACCCTGATATTGCCTCACCACCACTCCTACAACCCTATTGATTGAGCCAGTGTCTTACTAGCATGCTTAGGTTGTTTCGCTCGAGTCTGTTACCCGTTACTTTCAGTTACTATATTTCATCACGTTCTGGGGGCTCGATGTTTAATCAATCAATCAATCATGCTAATGTTATTACTGTTAATAATAATTTGATGATAAGGCACCGGCAGGAGGCCCTATGTGGTTTTGAGGCCTGCTAGTGTCGACCCTAATAGGAAAAGGGTCTTGTCTACTGATCCATGATGAGCGCACTACCCGCATGTGGGAAGCGAGTATGGGCGCCCCCCTCAATTCGATTCGATTCGCATCTCGTCCAAATCATCTCATTTAGTTCGTGCTTTCTATTTGCCGCATGCATGTTTTTGCGAGCCCAGCGCAGGGTGGAATTTTTGTAGTCGGCATATAGGGGGACACGTTCTTAGAGTGCTATGAGGGTCCATTTTCTTCTGGGCTCGATTAGCCATGCGCCCAAGGTGCTTTGGGCTTGATGCGGAGAAGAGTTGAGTTGTGTTGAGTGCCCCGCTTGGTGGGAGGCATCCCATCTGGCGGGTTATTCATACGTGTACGGCCAAATTGGTGCAACCCTGCAGGGATAATCTTCTCGAGAAGCCGTGTTTTCCACGGTTATAGTTAACTTGGTGAAAGTACTGGCTAACAAGTACTCAGGACAACTTAAACCTAATGATTCATAATCTCACACCCCATGATTATCAATTTGACTAGTAATAGGATTATTGCCACAATAACTTGTTCATCTTAATCCAACTGTGTGAGTTATTCTCGGATTGCTTCTTTGGATAAGGGGCGAGATCCAGGATGGGTTTGTTTGATGTTATCTTTCAGTTGGTTACAACCCTCGATCTTATCCCCTTTCTGATAGTTGGAAGTGATAGAATCTCTGTAGTTGGTTAGTGCAGCCAGTTGCAGCATCTTTTATATACCCCTTTCTTTCCGTTGAACCCAAGTCATCTGTGCTTGTGTTGACGGGCTATACTTTGGTGAACTGTGAGTCTTGCTTGCCAGTACGTCTATGTGCTGACCCCTTTGGGGCTGTGGTTTCCGCAGACTACGATTACGAGGATCCAGGTGACGGCTACTACGTGGAGTTTGACGAGGCTGCTGACGAGTAGTTAGCGGACCCGGGCAGGATCCGAGACATCGTGGATGGGCTCCGTCCTTATTTCAGTTTCCGGCTTCTTAAGCCTATTTGGATTTTGTCTGTACTCAGACCCCTTTGAATGCTTCCGCTGATGTAATGAATGCTATGTTGGGACATGTGTCCTCTGGATGATTGTATTTGCTATTTCTGCCTTAGTGAAGGCCATTTGCTACCTTATTTCAATCTTTTGTGCCTTAGAGGCATGTTGTGTTATCCTTTTGTTCAAAACCCTTGACGTACCATGTGTGTATGGTATGAAGTACGTCAAAGGCAGTATCCTGATTTCTAAGGGATAGTTTACATCGACGGTGAACAGTAACGGTTGGTTGTCGCACATAAGTGCTGGCCTACCCGTAAGGGGACGCGGGAGCCGTTAAGCCCCGTAATCCAACCAAAATACTGTTCAGTTCGTACGGTGAGTATCCTCTAGAAGTCCGGGTGCGACAAATGGTATCAGAGCCTGTCTGCCTGTAGGATCCCTTTTTACTGGTCGCAGTTGAGTCTAGAAACTATTTTGTAGCTATATAGGGAAAATGAAACGTGAGAGTAGGAATTCTGCCATTTTTCTCCTTTCTCCACCCACCCACCCTTTTCTGGTAAGGAAGTGCAACGTTGTTTTCTGTTCTCACCTAAACTTTCAAGTTAGGATTTCACGTGTTTTGGGTTCTCTGTAGTACCTCAGGAGTTTTTGGTCAAGAGTTTCCCGATGTTGTTTCAATATCATGTTCTTTTCAACATCCTTTTCGTCCGTTGAACCTTGTTGTTACTTTCCACATCAGTTATCTACCGGAGTCTAATCAAAACCTTCCCCAATCATCTGCAGATGGATCTCAGGTTCTACCCGCAGGTGGTTCGGATGACTCGCTGTGAGAGCACCGCCGGTTATCCGGAGATGCTGAGAGACATGGTTACCTATCTGGGGTTCCATTGGGCACCAGAGTACCAGGTCTACGAGCAGCAGCGAGAGTTTGACCAGACCTGCTACCGGGCTATCGTCTACATTCTGTCGGATGATGGCAGGAGCGTTGTCCACCGCTACGAGGCAGTTGGTTCCACAGTGGATATGGCCGTGCAGCAGGCAGCGTACATGAGTCTCACCGTCCTCCGTGCTGACTACTGGGGGTTTGATGATTCCATCTATCGTCACATCCCCCGTGGTTACATCACGGCAGCGGGAATTCACTTCACTCTCCACAGCAACCTGGATACCTACGAGTCTGATAGCTCCAGGCTGCACACCACTGCCCAGTTCGTGAGGCACAGTGACGCAGTTGCTTCCACACTTTCTCAGGAGTTAGCCTCAGTCAGGGAGCAGCTCTATCTGGCGTTGACTCGTCTGGCTACGTACACCACAGACTTTGTTGGAGACGAGCGCTTTGCACGTTTCACTCAGCCAGCTGGGTTTCCGCTGCCAGATGCTGGAGGTTACGAGCCGATCAGAGGTCCACTTCTCGACCTTGGTCCGGGTTACACTGGGATTCCCCTCTTTGGAGCACAGGGAGACGACGCTTTCTACTTCACCACGCCGAGAGTTGCTCTCAGGGCAGTCCCGCTCTACGTGGATCGTCGTCATACCTACTTCCATGGGATTCCTCCGCACCGTATCTCTCGTCGTACTACTCACCGCCGTCCTGCGTGATGAGCATGGGAGTACCGTTGTATCCATTCCTAGCTATGTTTAGTTATCCTTTGGCATTCGAACCATGTATTGGTCTGTTGGATTCTGATGTATTTGAACATGTGATGATGTACCTATTGGTTATCTATTCATGCGTCGGAATAATCTATCTTTCGGTTACCAAGTCTATCCTTTTCTATTGTTGTGCTAAAATGAATGTCTATTCAGGATGCCGCCAACAAGGAGCAACCCGCCTGAACCACCTCCGCTCACGGAGCTGTTGACTCAGATGACTCAGGTCGTGGCTCAGATGGCCCAGATCCAGGCTAACCAGCACACCAACCAGAATGCTCCGCGAGTCAGCATCAAGGAGTTTCTGAGCATGGGGCCGAGAGCTTTCGTGGCAACACGTGAGCCTCTGGATGCTGATGACTGGATCAGGGAGATGAACAGGGCTCTGGAGATAGCTCATGTTGCTGAGGAAGATAAGGTCAAGTATGCCACCTACCTACTGAAGGGTCAGGCAGCTACCTGGTGGGAGAACTACCAGACCATGAGAGCTGGCTATCCTATCACCTGGGGATGTTTCAAGGATGCCTTCCTGAAGCACAACATCCCAGATGGTCTCATGGATAGGATGCGTGAGGAATTCTGCTCTCTCAAACAGGGCAAGCTGGACGTACTTGGCTACCAGAACGAGTTCAATCGTCTTGCTCGATACGCTGGTGACGAGGTATCCACTGAAGCCAAGAAGATGGCAAGGTTTCGCCGAGGTTTTAACCCGGAACTGAAGTACGCTCTCACCAACGTCAAGTGCAAGGACTTCGTGGAGCTCGTGAACACCGCGCTCAATGAGGAGAATGGGCGCAAGGCGTTCGAAGAGTCCCGCAAGCACTCGCGCGAGGGTGGTTCCTCCTCCAACATGACCACCCCTCCGCAGAAGCGCCGCATCTGGGTGCCAAATGGTGCTGTCACTCGGGCTCCAAATGCCCAAGCTTCTCCAGGCTTTGGTCCCCGCCCACCCAACCCATCTCAGATGCAGGGTCAGAGGATTCCAATGGGGCAGCCAAGGCCAGGTCCTCCTCGTGTCGTCACTTGCTACAAGTGCAAGGAGACTGGACACTACGCTCATAAGTGCACTCAGAGGCAGCTACCTCCACCACCTCCTCGCCCCAACAACAACCAGGCAATGGTTCGTGCTCCCCCGGCTAAAGCCTTCAACTCCAACAACAGGCCTGTCGGGAGGACCGCGAGGGTGAACCATATCAAGGCCGACAAAGCTGAGGAAGCTGCTGACGTCGTTCTCGGTATATTACCCGTAAACTCTATTCCAGCTAAAGTGTTGTTTGATACCGGAGCATCGCATTCTTTTGTGTCAAAGATTTTTGCAAAAGCATACAACCTAGTTCTGGTTCCGCTAAGCAATCAAATGATTGTTCACTCTCCGGGACCGCAAATGTTGACATCCAAGATAAGCATGGACAATGAGATCCTAATTGGAGGTCGCATATTCCTTGCTTCACTCATGTTGCTGGGAAATTCTGACATTGATGTCATTCTGGGTATGGATTGGTTGAAGACCCACAAAGCTAAAATTGACTGTGCTCAAAAGTCAATAACTCTCTCCCACACTTCAGGCCAGATAGTCTATTCTCCATATGGATCAAGTTCTGTTCAGCTGTTCAACCTCGATGCCAAACCCCTTCCTGCAATTGAAAATGTTCCGGTGGTTTGTGAATTCCCTGACGTCTTTCCAGAAGAGTTGCCAGGGATGCCTCCGGACAGAGCAGTTGAGTTCGTGATCGAGCTTGAGCCAGGTACTGCTCCAATCTCTAAGCATCCATACAAGATAGCTCCTCCTGAACTGAAATTGTTGAAGGAGCAAATCGATATGTACATGGAGAAAGGTTACATTCAGCCTAGTTCCTCCGCTTGGGGTTGCCCAACTCTGTTTGTTGCCAAGAAGGATCAAACAAAAAGACTCGTGGTTGACTATCGTCCTCTCAACGAGAAAACCATCAAGAACAAGTATCCAATTCCTCATATCGATGACCTTTTTGATCAACTTGCTGGAGCCTCAATATTCTCAAAATTGGACTTGAGGATGGGGTACCATCAGATAAAGATCAGAAAGGACGATATTCCTAAGACAGCTTTCACCACTCGTTACGGTCTATATGAATACACCGTCATGTCCTTTGGTCTCACCAATGCACCGGCAACGTTCTCAAGACTCATGAATTCTGTCTTCCATGAATACCTCGACAAGTTCGTTGTGGTATATCTTGATGACATTCTAGTCTACTCAAAATCCGAGGAAGAGCATGGAGAACACCTTCGTCTCACTCTCATGAAACTTCGCGAGCATCGTCTATATGCCAAGTTTTCCAAATGTGAGTTCTGGATTCCAGAAGTTGCATATCTTGGTCATATCATCTCTGCCAAAGGCATTGCCATTGATCCTGAAAAGGTTAAGGCAATTGTTGATTGGAAACCCCCTAAGACGGTGAAGCAAGTCAGAAATTTTCTTGGCTTGGCTAGCTATTGCCGTCGTTTCGTCCAAAACTTTTCCAAGATTGCCAAACCTCTCACTGATCTCACAAAGAAGGACAAAAAGTTCGTTTGGACTCCACAATGTGATGAGAGTTTCAATCTCCTCAAAACCAAACTCACTTCCACCCCAGTTCTGGTTGGCCCAGATACTACCAAACCTTTCCAGATATTCTGCGATGCATCTCTCCAAGGTCTGGGAGCAGTCCTTATGCAAGAACGTCAAGTTGTGGCTTATGCTTCACGTCAGTTGAACCCACATGAGCAAAACTATCCCACTCATGATCTTGAACTTGGAGCAGTTGTGTTTGCCCTCAAGAAATGGAGACAATACTTGCTGGGTAACAAAACTGAAATCTTTTCCGATCATAAGAGTCTGAAATACATCTTCACTCAGCCAGATTTGAACCTCAGGCAAAGGAGATGGATTGAGAAGATTAAAGACTTTGATCTCACCATTTCTTACACTCCAGGCAAGGCTAATGTTATGGCCGATGCTCTCAGTCGCAAATCGTATTGCAATAATCTCATGATCATGGAAAGCCAACCTCCACTTCATGAAGAATTCCAGAAGCTGAACCTTGGTCTTGTCCCTGAAGGATACCTTGCTAGCTTGACAGCCAGCCCAACTCTCAAGGACAAGATTCGTTCTGAACAACTTCGTGATACTGAAATCAAGAAGATTGTAGAGCACATCAAGGAAGGCAATGATAAATTCAAGTCCTTCTCAATTGATGACAAGGGAACTGTGTTCTTCGAAGGACGCATTGCAGTTCCTCAGATTCAAAGTCTCAAGGATATCATTCTCAAGGAGGCTCATGAAAATCCTCTCTCCATCCACCCTGGAAGTACAAAGATGTACCAGGATCTCAAGACTCTGTATTGGTGGCCTGGCATGAAACGTGAAATTGCTCAATACGTTTCTGAATGCGACGTTTGTCAACGTGTTAAGGCAGTCCATCAGAAAACAGCCGGTCTACTCCAACCTCTGAAAATTCCTGAGTGGAAGTGGGACATGATTGAAATGGACTTCGTTACTGGGTTTCCAAAGTCCAAGAAGGGCAACGATGCAATCTTCGTTGTTATTGATCGTCTCACTAAGGTTGCTCACTTCTTTGCTGTCAAGGAAACTATCTCAGCTAGCCAGTTAGCAGAGCTCTACACAGCAAAGGTTGTTCCCCTTCATGGTGTTCCATTGGAAATTAGCTCAGACCGTGGAAGTATCTTCACTTCTCATTTCTGGAAAAGCTTTCAAGAAGCATTGGGCACTAAACTTCTGTTCAGCACAGCTTATCACCCTCAGTCTCAGGGGCAAGTCGAAAGAGTCAATCAGATTCTCGAGGATATGCTTAGAGCATGTGGTCTCTCCTTTGGCATGAAATGGGAGGATTGCCTTCCATATGCTGAATTCTCCTACAACAACAGCTACCAGGCAAGCCTAGGCATGGCACCATTTGAGGCACTGTATGGCCGCAGATGCAGGAGTCCAATCAATTGGTCTGGAGCTGGTGAACGTTCACTTTTAGGCCCTGACATTGTTAAGGAAGCCGAGGAGAAAGTTCGTATCATTCGTGACAATCTCAGGATTGCTCAGTCTCGTCAGAAGAGCTATTATGATAGCAAGCACAGGGATATGATCTATGCACCTGGTGATAAGGCATATCTCCGTGTAACTCCCCTCAGAGGCACTCATCGTTTTGGTGTGAAAGGAAAGCTTGCACCAAGATACATTGGTCCTTTCAACATTCTCTCAAGGCGTGCAGAAAATTCTTATCGTCTTGAACTTCCAGAAAAACTATCCAGGGTGCACGATGTGTTCCACGTGTCACAACTCAAGAAGTGTTTCAAAGATCCAGATCGTGCAGTTGATCATGATTCCATTGAACTGCAAGATGATCTATCGTATGAGGAGCACCCTATTCGTATTCTCGATGAGACCGAGCGTAAGACTCGCAACAAGAGCACCAAGTTCTTGAAAGTGCAATGGTCGCATCATTCCGATAAAGAGGCAACGTGGGAGACCGAAGAGGATCTTCGCAAGAAGTATCCGGACCTTTTCACATCTCAGTAAGGAATCTCGGGGCGCGATTCCTTCAAGGGGGGGCGTTTTGTAACATCCCAAGTATGAAACATCCCTTAGAATGTTTTGTTTCTTGTTTTAAATTCAAGCAATGCATCATGTCATCATCTCATTGCATTTGTTTTATTTTTGTTTGCAATTGTTACTATTTGTTTTGCATCTGTTTTATCTTGTTTTCATAATCAAACCCAAACAATTTCAAATGGTTATTTTCATACTTGCTCTGTTACAACATTTGGAATGAAATCACAAATAAAAACCATCTATTTGTTGTCATAATTTTCAATATGGATCAATTAATAAAATGGTGTTATAAATTCCACTAAGTCTTTCCAAATTGGTTTTCAAATTCAAAGCAAAATCATCATCAACACCTTATTTGGAAATTATCAAATATCAAACCATTCCAATGTTTCTAATCCAACTAATAATAGGGTTCACCCTATTAAGTGGTTGTTTTCTATATTAAATTAACAAAATATTCCAATATCAAATCAAATTCTTCAAACAACAACCCACTTGAGTTTGAAATCTCTAACCAAATCAACTAAATTCAAACTTTTAATCTTAGGGGCCACCCTATAAAAATGTTTTATTTTCTTAATGGTTAATCAATATTGAAAATTCATCCAATTTGGATTCAAATGCAAACATCATGTTAAAATCTCAACTTTCTGAAATCCAAACTTGGAAAGTGGTTTCTAATCATCTAAAAAGTCTAACCTAATTTTTCTGGATTTTTCCCTAAGCTAAAACCTACCTATTTCTTCCAAAAGCAAAACTTACAAAAAAAACCCAGAAAAGCTAATAATAAAAAAAGAGAAAAACGTTTCAAGAGGGGGGAGAGAGAGCCCAGCCCACTTCCACCTTTTGGCCCAATACCCCCCTCTTCTCCGCTTGTCGTCTTCCTCCTAGCAGTACGATCACAGGCACCACCACACGATCCTCTGTTCCCCTCCTTGATTCGCAGCCGTACATGGCCCCTCTCTCCATAAGTACCTCCCCTCTGCTAGCTAGCCCTAGCCCCTCTCCTCTAGCCCTAGCGCCGCTGTTTCTCCTCTCATCTCCCCCACCCGAGCCTCTCTCTGTATCTCTGAAAACAACCGAACGCCACCACCTCCTTTCTCTGGTGGTCGCCGGCGACGAGGGCATCCTCCGCGCAAGCCAACGCCGGGAATTGGTTCCCCTCGCAGACGGCTACCCCCTCGACACCGCAGCTACCGCCGGGAGCCACTACGCCGTCCGCGCCGTCTGGAGTTGGTCGCCGCTGCCACTGCTGTTTTTCTCGGTCGATGTCATCTGCGTGCTCGGTCGCCTGCTCCTCCTCGCCCCCTCGCTGTGAGCGCCCCTCCTTCCCTCGCATCTCTTCCTCCCTTGTTCCTCTGCGCTGCACGCAGCGCACGCGTGCACCGGCCGCGAGCAGCCGTCGCCGGAGGCCAGGACTCCCGTCGATCTCTGTCAGTACCTGCACGCACAGAAGAAAAAGTTCAGAGAACTTACCTGTCGAAAATTACACGTTAAGCTGTTTCGCTACTACTGCTAACAACAAACTCGAGCAGGCCGCAGTGGCAACGCTGCATCCGCGCGCTCCGTAGGTAGTGGGTTCGATCCCCCACTCCTGCGGTTTAGGCCCCCCTTTTGGTTGTTTTTCCACGCCACCCTAGGGCCCACCCGTCAGCGGCCCGCTGCGCCACCTCACCTTCCAACCGCGCCACGCTGGCCAGGCCCACGGGGCAGTGGCTGGGGTAGACCCAGTGGCGGTAACAAAGGATTAAAAACGAATCTGTTTTATTTCTATTTTCTTTTAAATGGCAGAATAAAACAATAAACTTTAAAAATCAATAACTTTTAATCTATAAGTCCAATAAATAAAAGTTATATATGTTTTCTGTTCAAAATTAGATGATCTTTCCAATTATTCCATTTGTGTTCTGTTTTGAATTTTCAAAAGGCATTTAAAATTCAAATTTGAATAATTCAAATGTAATTTGCAATAATTCATAAACAATTCATACTAATTCCAAATAAGGCAAATAAAATATGTTTTTCATACCATTTTGAATATCCTATTCAAATATAAAATTTGTTTCATTGTTTGAATAATTTAAATTGCCTAAATAATTTAATACCTGTTTAATTCAATTAAATTTGATAAAATCATAACTTGCTTGATATAAAATAATTTTGAACATGCAAAATATGTTTTCAAACCATCAAAGTGTGAACTTTTCAAATGTGAATTTGAAATTATGTTTTGACTAAATAAAATTCAAATAATATTCAAACTTGTTTTAAATTCAATTAAAACTTGTTCAATATTGTTTAATTCATAATAAATTCATCCTAATTCAAATTTCAATATTTGAAACATGTAATCCAACTAAAATTTGATGTTCTTTTCAAATATAAATTTTGTTAATTGTTTTGCACACTTTGAATTGATGAAAACAATAATTGTTTATGTGACATGTTTAAGTAACCAAATTTTCCAAACTTAATAAATAGTTTCCAAACTTGTTTTATTCCTTTTCCTTTGCATCTATTATTGTTATTTGTTGTTATCTTGTTATCATCATCATGCATGCATCATGCTAACAACTTTCACATAATAATTAATTGTAAATCATTTGTTTCCACTTAATTCAATGGGTCTTTTCCATGTGCAATCCAATTGCATATGGGTCCATTTAAATTGTGTTATCATGTTAGCTAGTTTATTTTGATGCAACCATTAATCTGTCATGCATCATCTTGATTGTGCACAATGCCATGGCAATGGTTGTTTACATTCCTGTTTTGTTTGTTTGCTTCTTCTCGAATAGACGACGACGTTGAGACAGACGACCTTTACAGCACCCCTTCTGAGGATCTAGCTCAGTACCCGGTTGCTGAGTTCGCAGGCAAGTTATCACTCACATGAACCATTGTGTTCCTTTCAACCCTGGTTACCGATACTTTCCGTTGTCTATTCTTGCTAGCCTTAGTGGTAGTTGATTCTGTTACGAACCTATCACATGAATCCTTTAACCCTGATATTGCCTCACCACCACTCCTACAACCCTATTGATTGAGCCAGTGTCTTACTAGCATGCTTAGGTTGTTTCGCTCGAGTCTGTTACCCGTTACTTTCAGTTACTATATTTCATCACGTTCTGGGGGCTCGATGTTTAATCAATCAATCAATCATGCTAATGTTATTACTGTTAATAATAATTTGATGATAAGGCACCGGCAGGAGGCCCTGTGTGGTTTTGAGGCCTGCTAGTGTCGACCCTAATAGGAAAAGGGTCTTGTCTACTGATCCATGATGAGCGCACTACCCGCATGTGGGAAGCGAGTATGGGCGCCCCCCTCAATTCGATTCGATTCGCATCTCGTCCAAATCATCTCATTTAGTTCGTGCTTTCTATTTGCCGCATGCATGTTTTTGCGAGCCCAGCGCAGGGTGGAATTTTTGTAGTCGGCATATAGGGGGACACGTTCTTAGAGTGCTATGAGGGTCCATTTTCTTCTGGGCTCGATTAGCTGTGCGCCCAAGGTGCTTTGGGCTTGATGCGGAGAAGAGTTGAGTTGTCTTGAGTGCCCCGCTTGGTGGGAGGCATCCCATCTGGCGGGTTATTCATACGTGTACGGCCAAATTGGTGCAACCCTGCAGGGATAATCTTCTCGAGAAGCCGTGTTTTCCGCGGTTATGGTTAACTTGGTGAAAGTACTGGCTAACAAGTACTCAGGACAACTTAAACCTAATGATTCATAATATCACACCCCATTATTATCAATTTGACTAGTAATAGGATTATTGCCACAATAACTTGTTCATCTTAATCCAACTGTGTGAGTTATTCTCGGATTGCTTCTTTGGATAAGGGGCGAGATCCAGGATGGGTTTGTTTGATGTTATCTTTCAGTTGGTTACAACCCTCGATCTTATCCCCTTTCTGATAGTTGGAAGTGATAGAATCTCTGTAGTTGGTTAGTGCAGCCAGTTGCAGCATCTTTTATATACCCCTTTCTTTCCGTTGAACCCAAGTCATCTGTGCTTGTGTTGACGGGCTATACTTTGGTGAACTGTGAGTCTTGCTTGCCAGTACGTCTATGTGCTGACCCCTTTGGGGCTGTGGTTTCCGCAGACTACGATTACGAGGATCCAGGTGACGGCTACTACGTGGAGTTTGACGAGGCTGCTGACGAGTAGTTAGCGGACCCGGGCAGGATCCGAGACATCGTGGATGGGCTCCGTCCTTATTTAAGTTTCCGGCTTCTTAAGCCTATTTGGATTTTGTCTGTACTCAGACCCCTTTGAATGCTTCCGCTGATGTAATGAATGCTATGTTGGGACATGTGTCCTCTGGATGATTGTATTTGCTATTTCTGCCTTAGTGAAGGCCATTTGCTACCTTATTTCAATCTTTTGTGCCTTAGAGGCATGTTGTGTTATCCTTTTGTTCAAAACCCTTGACGTACCATGTGTGTATGGTATGAAGTACGTCAAAGGCAGTATCCTGATTTCTAAGGGATAGTTTACATCGACGGTGAACAGTAACGGTTGGTTGTCGCACATAAGTGCTGGCCTACCCGTAAGGGGACGCGGGAGCCGTTAAGCCCCGTAATCCAACCAAAATACTGTTCAGTTCGTACGGTGAGTATCCTCTAGAAGTCCGGGTGCGACATGGTCCCATTTCATTTTGGTGAGAAATACAATTTCTCCACCATAGGCATATTCCTAGTGGTCTAGTTTTTTGCTTATGTGTGTTTATTAATTGTGGCCTTTGGATTTTGGTGTGATGAGTTGTTTTGTGCATTGCTTTCTGTATGTATTGCTTAGTACCATTGTTATTCTTAGTTGGTTCTTATTGTGTGTCATTTATTTCATTTATGACGTTAGAAAACGAGGAAGGAAGTGTTTGAGAAGAAGAGGCATATTTCCACTCTAGCTATTTTCAAGAGCAAGACTTGAACCAGTAGCAAGGAAAGCCTTCCTAATTCTTGATGTTATTACACTTATCATTATCTATCATGCATGTTTTACTTCTGAAGTTTTACCAAAATATGGTTAACAAAACTATTTTTGTGGTGGCTAATATTACTACTAATATTACAAGTAACTATCACTTTGCCAATAGTCAAACTTGGTGTTACCAAGCCCTTAGCCACCATATGGTATATAAATACCACGAAATTTAATAATATTGAAGTCCCTAAGTGGACACCCTAAAATGTCCTTTTGTAAACAAATGCTTCAAGGAAGGTGAAAAGGTGGGACCTTGTTTACTAGAGGTGGCAAAGAGGAATGTTTTTGAAATGGTTTACAAAAGACACATAACCTAGTCTTCGCTGGACAACCAAGACATACTGCCACTCTACCTCAACATGGGAAAGAGGCCTATCTAGAAACTTTTTTGTGTTAGTGTGTGTTGTATCCCAAGCGCTATAGATAATGAGATTCTCGGAACCGAAATGTCGCCACGAGGGAGATACGGGACATGCAAATTGTGGGATTAATTTTCCCTCCGGCTGCAACAGTTGGGTCTCCTATCATGGCAGTGTGCGACACGGTGCCGGGGAGAATAAACTCAGTTGAAGGGATAGTCATATACTAGCTTGACCATAGTGTAAAGATATGATCAGTTATCTGATGTTCGCATACTGTTGTGAACAGTCCATGGGTGATTCATGGCATATGATTTGGATCTTGTGGATTGTGTACACATCTACAGAGTAAATCTATTCATAATAGCCGCGTCCTCGGATATGGACAGTTGATTGTGTAAATGTTTCCAAAAAAGGATGTTTTGAAAAAGGACTTGTACCTGTGAGGTACTGAAAGAGGAACTGTGTACCTATGAGGTACATATGAAGGAAAGCTGGAAGTTGTTTTACAAGAAGTTTCGCAAAGAAAAACCTTCTTTACACAAAGTTTTACATAACCTCTTGGATATGCGATATCTACAAGAGAAACCATATTATTTTCTTTTGAAGTATCTTCTTCAACAAAGATATAGAGATGTCAAAATCAACCATGATGTATCTTTCATCCATCATGGGTAGTGAACCCTATGTATAGCCTACCCACTTCACCATATAAGCATACTTGCATTCTTGTAAGCTTCATAAAGGATGTCTTGCAGAGTACATTCAAATGTACTCATATTGGTTTCGTCCCTGGCTATTTACTTGGCCAGAATACGAGGAGCAGCCTCAGGAGGAGTTTTACGAGGAGGAGTACTACGTCGACGACCACGCGAACTAGGCTCATCTCCGGGTCAGCAGCCTATAGGTTAAGGCATGACTCGGGTGCTACCATGTTGTGTTTTGCTATCTTCCGCTGTGTGTGTTATTTTCCTGCCCTGCGTGGCAGTTGTTAAGACTTGGTCGTGGACCATTTATGTAAGACTTTATTATTCGTGTAATGGATGATGTTATCTGTGTACCAACTTCGTATGTTGTTCACGACTGATCTTTTCGGGATAGTGAATGTATGCGTATGAGGGGTCTTGGACTTGCTAGTCTGGGGTCTCTACAAAGTTGGTATGAGAGCCATCCTGACCATAGGAGACCTTAGTTAGCATGGACGTTAGCAAGTACTCTAAAAAGCTACATTATAAAACTAAGTTACCGATATGACTAAGTACCAAAATATTCTATATACCCCATATCCTCTGTGTTACTAAAATCTACTTACACTAAGTTACCTCTTGCACAACTTAAAGCTTTGCACATTGTGGTCTAACTTAAACTATACTTAAAACTTTGTGTAGATGGAGGTTGTCTTCACAGAGGCTTGTCAGTTGGGACTGGCACGCGACGTGTCGTTTCTCTTCAAGCCGAGGCTTGTTGAGATGACTGAGCTTATTGACCGCCCAATTCCTGAGCTGAGAGGAGGACTGATCTTTGGTTCTCCGATAGAGGGTGATTGGTTTGTGGAGTGTACCATCCGTCCACCTCTGACGGCACCTTCTGCGGAGACCTTTATCTTCACCAATGTTGAGCGTTCCTGGCAGGAGGGAGCTGTTCATGTGATCCAGGAGGCGATTGCACATTTAGCATACTTGAGAGACTACATGTTCCTTCGCACTCGGTTTGAGTTGCTTGGGAGACGCGATGAGATGGGAATACCACTTCCTATGCCGCGGGAGCTAGATGGCATGGGTCCTCACCTAGAGGACATGGATATTCTGTTGCACTGCACCCAACGTAGCCTGGATGATCTGGGGATTGTGCAGCACACCACTGTTGCAGAGTGCCGCATCCTGACGACACACTTGGGGAAGCTGATGGTTAAGCATGAGACAATTACTGCGAGGAACCGCGCCTTGGCGGGACAGCTACAGACCACTCGTTTGGGCCATACCCGTCTCACTAAGAAGGTAGAGGCGCTGCAGGAAGCCAACGCCATTCTGCGTGGTAGGCCGAAGACTACAAGGGAGGATCTGGCCACTCGAGACTCGACTCTCGAGGAGTTGGAGGAGGAGATCAGCGAGCTCCGCAGGGAGAACGAGGACCTCCTAGTTGATGATGACGTTCTGTCAGATGTTGATGGGATGTACATGAGTGACCAGAGTTAGCAGGAGGATGACGACCTACTTGAGGACGAAGAGGATCTAGAGGAGATCCTTTTCGATGGAGACAATGACCAGGACTAGATGTAGCACCTTGACGCTTTTGGTTGTTGTGCTAGTTGTTTTGCTAGTAGCTTTACTATGTCCTCATGAGTCACACCCCTTGTAGTAGCTTTTGAAGCTTAGCTTGTAGTGTGAGATTTGTGTTTGTGTTATGTGTGATTGTAATACTCTATGTGATGAATGTGATGTGTTTGTGTTCTATTGTAACGCCCGGGGTTTTCTTTTCCCAACTCGTTTTTGCCTGCTTGTTTGCCTCTCGTCATGTCATAGCATCTGCATCATCGCGCATTTTAAAATTGGTGAAATAACTAAAAATTGTATAAAATCTTGCTTTCTAAATTTTCTGAAATTTGTTTGATGCATGAATCCTTTACTAATAGTTCCTAAAAACAATTTCTGTAAAATAATAAAACAACAACAACAACAAAAAAGATGAAAGAGATGTTTTAGAAGAAGGCAACCCGGCTAGCACAACAACCCAGCCCACTAGCCTCTTCCACGCAACCCACCCAGCCCTTCTCCTTCCTTCGTCCGTACAGGTACGCGTGGTACCTGTCACTGTCCACCGCACCACACACCTCCATGGTCCCCCTCCTCCCCCTCCTTATCTACCTGGGAGAGGATCCCCAAACCCTAGGCCCCTCCTCTCTTCCATCCCTGCCGCCGCCGCTCCCCTTCCATCTTCTTCCCTGTCCCCAAATTTCTTCTCTGAAGTTTTATCTGAACCAAGAACGAAGCCTCCATGGCCGAATCTTGGCAGCCACGCTGCCGCCGCTACGGTCGTCGCCAGGCCACGCCGCGGCCGGGAATGGAACCGGGGAGGTGCCCTCTTCGCTCTCGCTTCCTTGGCCGGGCCTGCGGAGCTCCGTAGCCACCACGCCATCGCCGTTGTCCGCCGCCGCTCGGCTGTTCTGTGGCTGTCCGCTGACAGAGGTCTTCGTCTACCCCGCGCCTCCCTGCGTCGACGACCCCGCGGTGAGTCTCCGCCTCCGGACCTCTCCTTTTCCCCTCCCCTTGCTCTGGACGCGGCGCCCTCGCGCGTCGCTCGCTGCCGTCGGCCATCGTTCGTCCGTCACAGTCGCCGGACGTGCGGTCTGCAGTTGCATCTGAAGAACTTCGCAGCTTTACCCCTTAAGTTACCCCGGATCTGTATGCCTACACAAGAGCGCATCCAGCCCAGTGGCCTGGTTCCTTTCCGCGCGCACGCCCAGCAGTCCTGGGTTCGATCCCCCCCCAAGGCAGAAAGCCACCCCTTTTTCTCAGCTTTTTTTCTTTTATTCCCCGAATTCCAGAAAACAGATCTGTTTCATTAATTGTAAAATCAATATAAAATCGAATATTGCTCCAAATCCAGTGATTCAAGTTTCTGTGGATTCAAAATGTCATGCTCTTCCTGTTCATGTCAAGTTTGCAACATGTTTCTGTATAATATTTTGCACTAAATAATTAATTACTAAAAATGCAATAAAAATTGGAAACTTTGGAATTTCATAACTTTAGTTCTACTCATCCAATTTGAGCAAACTTGGGCTCTAAAAATTTGTCTTAACAAACTCTACACATTGGTATTTTATTTGGTCACAATTGAATTAATTTTGAACATGTTTCCCTCTATTTACTAAAAAGGGCAGAATAAGAATGTTTATGAAAACTTACATAATAAATTCAATAATGATCCAAAAATTATGTTTAATAGCTCCAAATGTTCAGTGAAACATTTGCTACATGTTTTCAACCTTTTCAATGCAATTTGTTCACTATTTTTGCTAATTAAAATTGGTGGAATAATTCAATGCTTTAATGAAACCTTTTAAATTGCAAAATTCATAACTTGGGCAATTCAAATCCAACTCCAACATGTAAAATATGTTTTCCATCCCATTTTTCATGAACTTTGCAAATATCAACTTTGTTTTCTATTTTGAATAATTTAAATTGCTGAAAACAACTGTTTCTTATTTAATGCAATTAAAATTGCCAAATTAATAACTTGCTCATTTCAAATCCAAATTCAACAAATGAAATATGTATTCCATCTAAAATTTTGTGTTCTTTCTAAATATAAATTTTGTTATCTGTTTTGAACAGTTAAAATGGGTGAAAACAACAAATGCTTGTGTAAATCACTTAAGAAGCCAAATTTCCTAACTTAATAAATAAAATTCCAAACTTGGTAAACCTTATTTCAAATTGCACCTAAGGTTGTTTTCTTTTTTGTTTTCCTCATCCATGCATCATGCTAATTCACTTACACATGATGATTAGTTGTAGATCAATTAATTCAACCTTAATTCATGGGCTTTCCATATGCAATCCAAATTGCATGTGGGTCCATTTAATTATGTTATGTTACCATGTCAACTAGTTTATCTTGATGCATTCTTAAACTTGTCATGCATCCATATCTTGATCATGCTGGATCTTTTGCCGTAGTAGTAATTGTTGCATCCGGTGTTTGTTCGAGGTTCGTTGCTTCTTTGCGGATAGGACGTTGAGATGATGTGAGCAACGACAAGTTCTTCGGATGTACCTCTACTTGCTGGATTCCAGGCAAGTATACTCACTTGCTGCCAAATGGCTGCCTTTCATCACTTGTTACCGATTCTTTCCGTTGTTCTTATTCTAGCCTGTTGATTCGATGCTTGTGTCCCGATCATATCATATTGTTTACCTTGCAGCCATGATATAGCCTTTCCTTCCACTTCCTATTAACTGTTGCTTGTTTACCTTGTTGGCCCCCGTGTCGTAGTTGCATGCTTAGTGTTGTTTGTGCCCGAGTCTTGTTGTCCGTCTTATCACCTGTTTAGTTTGATAGTTGGGTTCCCATTCAATCAACAACATGTTAATGTTTTGGGTAATAATAATTTGATGTTAAGGCACCGGCAGGAGGCCCGGTGTGGTTTTGAGGCCTCCTAGTGTCGAACTTAATTAGGAAAAGAGACTTGTCTACTGATCCATGATGAGCGTGCTCACCGCATCCGGGTGGTAGTATGGGACCCCCCTCGACTTAGACCTGATCTGCAACTTGTCCGAAGAGCCACACTTAGTTCGGGTGTTCCATTTGCTCCTTGCATAATGGGTTGATCCCCCATGGTTACTGATGATGATGACGATGATGCATATAGGGCGAGTCCTGTAGTGCCGGGGTGTTGTGTCCTGCGGGAGTTTTGCACACCTGCGCTGAGTATTCGGCTGCGTGGCTGGGACCTTATAGCTCCGTGGCTCCTAGGATGGGTTGTAGAGACGGTTTGGGTCGTGTCGAGCCAACCTGAGTTTTAGTTGGTGGCTTGAGTGTGTACGGGTACTGGAGCACCCCCTGCAGGGATAAATCTTCTCGAGAAGCCGTGTTGTCCGCGGTTATGTGACGACTTGGTGAAAGTGCTGGCTAACAAGTACTCAGACAACTTACACCTAATCAATAATAATTTGACTAGTAATAGGCATATTGTCACAATAACCTGAACTTCACCCTAATCAACAGTGTGAGTTATCCTTGGGTTGCTTCCTTAGTAGGGGGTAACATTGGATGGGTTTGTTTGAGGTTAGTCTGTAGTTGGTTACGACACGCTATCTTATCCCTTTCTTTTAGTCGGATGTTGTAGTGAGTTTCTGTAGTTGGTTAGTGCAGCCCGCTGCCGCTTATTTGCAATAATCCCTTCCTTTCCGTTGAACCCAAAGTATTTGTATCTTGTGATGACTGGCTACGCCGGTATCTTGTGAGTATGGTTTATCCACTTGCCAGTACTTAACCGTACTGACCCACGAATCCTTTTTCGTGGCTGCATATTCAATATTGCAGTCAACAGGTTTGAAGTCTGACGTCGTTAGCTTGGGAATCCCTCCGGCTTGGCCTGGGCAGGGATTGGACGCTCTCGGTTATCTTCAGGACTCTTAGTCCAATTTGTATCTTGTCCATAGTCGGATACTATGTTGTTTCTTCCGCTGTTATTTGGATCTTTGTATCGTATCAGTTGTATCCCTGACTCGTTTGAGTCATCTTGTATATATCTTTCTGTTGTTGTTGTGGATTATTCGTGAACTGTTGTAATGTTATCACAAGTGGCAACCTGGAATCGGTTATTATGTGGATTTTGGCGGGAATGCTGAAATCTGCATAGTGCCCGATCCCGGGGCGTCACAAATGGTATCAGAGCCTTGGTTCCGATTCCCGATATTGTTTCGATACGAATGGTTATCGAAGCAACGGGTCCGCAAAACCTGTAGGATAACCTAGCTAACGGTCGTTGTTTCTAGAATGTCAAAAACTATTTCTGCTAAACTATTTTGGAAAAACATCTCAATGGTTTTCAACAGACCAACCCTACGATCTTTTCCAAGATCGTGGAGCCACTGGATGGTGATGACTAGCTCCACACAATTGCGAACAACCTGGAAGTAGCGTCAGTGGAGGAGAATGACAAGGTTCTGTTTGCCACTCACTTTCTTGCTAGTCCAGTAAGGACTTGGTGGGAGACAACTCGAGCCACTGTTGCTGCTGGCCATGTGTTCGATTGGGAGGATTTTGTTGCAAGGTTCCGCAAGTATCACATTCCCCAGGGTTTGATGAACATTATGCGGGACAAGTTTCTGAAGCTGAGACAAGGAGGGGTAACTTTTTCTAAGTACTGGGAGGATTTCACAACCCTGTCCCGGTATGCACCTGAGAAAGTTAACACGGATGCGAAGAAGAAAGAGAGATTCCTGAATGGACGACACGATGAGTTGCAGTGCACACTGGTTGTGATACCATTCCAGGATCTGGAATCACTTGCTGATGCCACTATGATGATAGAGCACAAGCAGAAGAATTCTTTTGACATCCGTAAAAGGAAGATGATGTTTCAAGGATGACCTAGTGCACCAAGGACTCTCCCTGCCCCTTATGCGAGACCACCGCAACCAAGGGCGCCTGCTTATGCACCTCGCCCAAATCACCAGTACACACCAAGGCCCAACCACAACAACAACCACAAGAATTACCACGACAACAACCGTGCACCTTATGCACCGAAGCCTGGAGGAAATGGAAATGGAAATTGGAACAACTTCAACCATGCTGCTAAGCCAAACCCAAACCAAAGC
The DNA here is from genome assembly GCA_028641055.1 of Alopecurus myosuroides. Lineage (NCBI taxonomy): Eukaryota > Viridiplantae > Streptophyta > Magnoliopsida > Poales > Poaceae > Alopecurus > Alopecurus myosuroides. The sequence goes on from CM054061.1 coordinate 240,995,336, forward strand.
CCAATGGAGGTTGCTTTGTCTTTGGAAAGGAAGGACTCTTTGCTCGTGAGTGCCCTACCAAGAATGCTACTACAGATCAGCCCACTACAACCAAGATGAACCAAGGTCCAGTCATGAGAAGTCAGAATGAGATGGTGGGACATCTGAATCATGTCACTGCTGGTAAAGCACAGGAGGCACCAGACATGGTGATGGGTATGTTTCCTATCAACTCTATACCAGCTGCAGTACTGTTTGATTCTGGTGCATCGCATTCCTTTGTCACTAAGTCGTTTGCTGAGAAAAGTGGTATGAGGCATACCCGTATGCACAACCCTATGTTAGTACAAATACCCGGAGATTAAACCAAAGCCAACCTTGTTTGCAATGAAGTACCCGTGGAGAGACAAGGGAAATTTTTTCATTCCGACTTGATAGTACTGGGATCCCAAGGGATAGAAGTAGTACTGGGTATGAATTGGATGACCAAGTATAAGGGTGTTATTGATTGCACCAAGAAGTCCATTTCTACGACCACTAGTGATGGAGATAAAGTTGCCTACACCGCAACTAAGCCTTCATCAAAGGTTCACTGCCACACGAGTGTAGCCAACCCCACACTTGAAGAAGTTCCGGTAGTATGTGAATACCCGGATGTTTTCCAGAGGATTACCCGGTATGCCCCCAGATCGGGATATCGAGTTTATTATTGAGTTAATACCTGGAACCGGACCTATAGCACAGAATCCTTATTGGATGAATCCGAAGGAGTTAGATGAGTTGAAGAAACAGCTGGACGAGATGTTGAGAAAAGGTCTGATTCGCCCTAGTGCATCACCATGGGGATCACCTGTCATTTTTGTGGACAAACGAGAAGGTACCACTCGTTTATGTGTGGAATACCGCAACTTGAATGATGTTACCATCAAGAACAAATACTCGTTGCCCAAAACTGAAGACCTGTTTGACCAGCTGAATGGGGCTAGAATATTCTCGAAAATCGACCTTCGCACTGGTTATCACCAATTGAAGGTTCGTGATACAGATATTCCCAAGACCACTTTCACCACTCGTTACGGGTTGTATGAGTACACTGTGATGTCTTTTGGTCTGACCAATGCCCCTGGCTATTTCATGAATCTCATAAAAAAGGTGTTCATGGATTATTTGGACAAGTTTGTCGTAGTGTTTATCGATGACATTTTTATTTATTCCAAGAGTGAGGAAGAACACGAAGAACATCTAAGAACTGTGCTCGGAACACTTCTTGAGCATCAACTGTATGCTAAGTTCAGTAAGTGCCAATTATGGCCGAAGGAACTCGGATTTCTTGGGCATGTGGTATCTGAAGGAGGGATTTCTGTTGACCCTACTCTGTTCAGCCTGTGGCGAACCGTAATGCTCCGACCAATCCGACTGAAGTCAGATCATTTCTGGGTTTAGCGGGATATTACCGCAAGTTTGTTCAAGGATATTAGAGCATCTCCAGACCACTCACTCAGTTGCTTAAGAAGGATAGTAAGTTCGTATGGACGGACAAGTGTGAAGAGAGTTTCCAATAGTTGAAGGATCGACTGGAGTCTGCACCGGTACTCATTATGCAGGACGTCACCAAGAGTCTTGATGTGTATTGTGATGCTGCTAAGATTGGTCTTGGAAGTGTTCTCATGCAAGAAGGGAAGGTTATATCTTATATCTCACGCTAGTTGAGACCTCATGAGTTGAACTACCCCACGCATGACTTAGAGCTTGCCGCGGTTGTACAAGCCCTCAAGGCATGGCGACACTTTCTTATTGGGAAAAGATGTGAGATTTACACAGATCATAAGAGTTTGAAGAACATCTTTACTCAGCGTGCACTCAATATGAGGTAACACCATTGGATTGAGCTCATCAAAGATTATGATCTAAGTATCCACTATCACCCTGGGAAGGCAAATGTTGTAGCTGATGCTCTTAGTCAAGAACCAGCCTCTCTGAATGCTATGATCCAGATTAGACAACCTGAGTTGTGGAAAGAACTTGACCACCTTGGTATTGAAGTAGTCAGCTATGGTATGTTGGATGCCATGGAAGTTAAGCCAACTCTCGTTGACCAGATAAAAGAAGCATAGAAGGGCCATAAAAGTATTGATGGGATTAAGGCCCGCATGGAGAAGGAGAAAATTGTTGGCTTTACCCTTGATTCCGAAGGAGTCTTGTGGTATGAAGGTTGTATTTTTGTTCCTACTGAATCAGAGTTAAAGAAAACCATCATGACTGAGGCTCATGATACCCTATACTCTATTCACCCCGGAGGAACCAAAATGTACCAATACCTAAAGGAGAGATTTTGGTGGCATGGAATGAAACGAGACATTGCCTCGTTTATAGCCAAGTGTCATATATGTCAGCAGGTAAAAGATGGACACCAGCGTCCCGCTGGATTGCTAGAGCCGCTGAAAGTGCCTGTTTGGAAATGGGATGAAGTCGAGATGGACTTTATCACTGGACTTCCTTGGTCCAGCCGAGGAAATGATTCTATATGTGTTGTCATGGACAGGCTCACTAAAGTTGCACACTTTATTCCTGTCAAGACTACATATCGTGGAGACCAGCTTGCTGATCTTTACTTGTCTCGGATTGTTAGCCTGCAGGGAGTCCCTAGCAGGATTGTGTCTGATCGAGGATCACAGTTCAGTTCTCGATTCTGGAAGAAGTTACACGAAGCACTTGAAACCAAGTTAGCCTTTAGCACCGCCTATCACCCGCAGATCGATGGACTAACTGAGCATGTGAACCAGATATTGGAATACATGCTCTGTGCTTGTGTTTTGTCTTATGGAGTCAAATGGGAAGACTGCCTGCCTTTCGCGGAGTTTTCTTACAACAAAATCTACCAGTCTAGCTTACAGATTGCCCCTTTTGAAGCCCTGTATGGACGCAAGTGTCGTACCCTGCTGAACTGGACTGAGACTGGTGACAGTCAAGTCTTTGGAGTAGACACTCTGCGTGCCGCAGAAGAACAAGTCCAGCTCATTCGTGATCGCCTCAAGGCAGCTCAATCTCGCCAAAAGAGTTATGCTGACGTAAAGCGTCGTGACGTCTCTTTCAGTATTGGAGATTTCATGTATCTTCGTGTCATGCCACTCAAAGGGATGCAGCATTTTCATGTCAAGGGAAAGCTTGCACCCCGGTATATTGGCCCTTTAAGATACTAGCCCCTCGTGGAGAAGTGTCTTATTAGTTGGAATTGGCAGAAGAGTTGTCTGCGTTTCACTATGTCTTTCATGTGTCTTTGCTCCGGAAGTGTCTTCATGTACCTGAGAAAGATCTCACCTACCAAGAAGTTGACTTCAGGACCATTGACCTAAATGATGACCTGACCTATCATGACAGATCCCTGCGTGTTCTTCAGGAGAATGTTCGTGCGACCAGGAGGAATGCTTTCAAATTCCTTAAGATTCAGTGGACGAATCACTTTGAGGAAGAAGTTATCTTGGAGCATGAAGATTATATCAGGAAGGAGTTCCCTGGTTTCCTTAAGGACTAGACCTGCGAATCTTGGGGCGAGATTCTTTTAAGGGGGGAAGATCTATCACACTCCAGATTTTGGAACACCTGTAATATAGCTAAGGAAGGAAAATTTGAGAGCCAACAAAAACTTTTGTAATATTTTGTGTGGACAACATTTGTATGTGACAACAAGTATCTATGCAATGCAAGCAACTTTTTGTTTAAAATCAAATACCAAATTTTCCTGACAATTACTATTGTTTCTTTGATGTTTTCCATATGATGATTTGAGTAATTTTTGTCCCAAGTGTTGGATCAAGGTTGTTTTCAACTTGACAATATTATTTGGCTTTTTCTGAATCAAGAAAAAAATATGGAAATAGAAAATATGAGTTTTTTATTTTAGTGTTTCTATTAAAGTTTATCCCTTAAAAACTAGCCAAGTATCATTTTCTAGCACTTGTTTTCTATATATTAGAGTATCCAGTTTTATGTTTTCTTGGCATATAATTGTTCTCTGATATGTGGACTACAAACATATAAGCTTGGTTTAATTTGTGGAGCTTGAAAACAAACAATTGCATGCTTGTTTTTGTGGAAAGAAAGTAAGACAGAAAAATAGATATTTTGGAAAAAAGAGAAAAACAGAAAGTTAACATTTTTCCATGTTGTTTTGAAAGGATGTTTCTGAATGTTCAAATCATGTTTAACACTCTACAACTTAGAATTCCAAAATTGGAATCCATTTGAAATTTTAAATAAGAATGAACTTTTGGTTGGAAATGTTTGTTTCCAACACTTAGCAAAATTTTGCTAAGTCTTTTTCTGAACTTGTTATTTTTACAGAAGTTTAGTTGATGTTTAGATTTGATTTTTGTGCAAATGTGGAAGTGATAATTTACCAAATGTGTTCACCTATGTTTGTGCACGGATTTGGTGCGTTGGATTCGTTGGTTGATCAAGTGAAGACGGAGAGAAACTAGAGGGGACAAAGAGGAGAAAATCGGGGGGAGGGGGGCAGCCGTGGGCACATAGTGCACGTGCACTGTGGCTGTGGCCACGCCGCGATGCGCCCAGCCCCTCACCTCGATGCCGCGAGAAGTGCCCGCCCACCCCAGAACCATAGCCGCCCGTTGCACGTCGTGGACACGCCCGGAGAGCATGCCCCTGTGCCGCCTGCGACATGCCCGAGAGCACGCCCACGACCTCGACCACCTCGCCAAGGGTATAAAGCCCCACCCACGCCACTGCCTCGCCACACTCGTCCACACACACACCGCACTCACCCCGACACGACCCATCGAGCCCGGTCGCTCCCTATGAGAAACACAGGAGACGAACTCGCCGCCAGCTACCTAGGGCAACCCGAGAAGGTGTACCTCACCTCGAGCCATCCCACCGCCCCATTTCCCTTTCGCCGTGCTCCCCGTACCTAGTAGACCCTCCCGGACCTTTCCCTTTGTCCGATGGGTTGTAGGTTACGCTCTGCCGTCGTCGGAGCTGCCGCGGTCGTGCTGCACCGCGCCGTCGATTGAAGCCGCCTCGGCCATCTCCGTTTGCTTGCCTCCACTACCCCGAAATCCTGCGACATCCTCAACCCTGTGCCACGGCCCTGCATTTCCCCTAGGTGAGCACACCGTCGCCTCCGTTTCCCGGTGGTGCGCCGATGAGAGAGAGGGAGAGGGAGGAAGAAGAGAGCATGTGGACCGTAGATCTCGCGATCTACGACTCCCTTTGAAACGTGCCGTTGCCGCGCAGCACGAGCGCGCGCGTTCCCAATGCCCACCTTTGCCGCTAGTTGGGCCGCGATAGTTACATCCGGCCCGTGCCCGTGAGATTTTATTTCTTTTTGAAAATGCCAGAGATATGAGCCCTAGATTTTGGCCTAGTAAAAATAGAAAAAGGTTATTTTTTCCAAACAAAAAATCATTCCTGTAGTGTATCATTTTCTTAACCACATCCAAGTGGTAATCTATATTTTGTGCAATATTCTTGCAGTAGTAATTAATTTGGCAGAGACTGTCTGTTAAGCCATTTTTGGCATAACTATAAAAATAGGAATCCAAATCTTTCAAACTAAATGGTTTTGAGTAGCCCTTGATGAAATCTATCAGTAGCACTTGGCCTTGCATCAAGGAGAGCTTCCTTTAGAAAATGTCGTGCATTTTGGTAAATGTCCAGTAGGCATTTCTAGAATTTTTGTAGGATGTTTACTGATAAATTTTGATGTGAATCCAATTGGATGAGTTTTTATATGATTAGATCTATCTAATCCTAGCTTGGTGTAGTTTTTAGAGCTCTATAATAATTATGTCATGCATATCTAGTTTTAGCACTTTCCTGTTTTTATTTAATCTTGTGTAAATAGTTTTAATTAAATACTTGTGTGTTAGATTCTTGTTTTATAGCATGTGCAGGATTGTTATCCTCTACTATTATGTTGTTTCTTACAATAATAACATGTTATGAAAGGCTTGTCCTTGTTGTGTGTTGATTATAACTTGTTTTACTAGTATATTCATTTCCTAGATTTTCCTATTGTTTAGGAAAGTGTGGCATATTGCTTATAGGATTAGTAGCTAAGTTTTTTATGATGTTATGATGAGTCCAATACCACTTTGGTACTGATTTTATGATGTTATAACCTTTGTTAACTTGCACTTTAGTTCATAGGAAAGCATGAGTAGCATTTTCTTGATTAATTGCACCATATTGTTTTCACTAGTATGAGTAGCTGTGTGATGATTGTTTAGTGGAATATTATTTTTCCACAAGTGAAACCAGAGGCATTGTGACCCTCAAATTCCTTAGAAGGCTAGTGGAACACCCACTGGTCCCATTTCATTTTGGTGAGAAATACAATTTCTCCACCATAGGCATGTTCCTAGCGGTCTAGTTTTTGCTTATGTGTGTTTATTAATTGTTGCCTTTGGATTTTGGAGTGATGAATTGTTTTGTGCATTTCTTGCTGTATGTATTGCTTAGTAATTGTTTCCCTTAGGTATCCTTTGATAGGATAGGAAAAACATATGAATGGAAATCCTATAGGATCGTGATGGCATGTCAAATTGAATCCTATGGGAAGAGTGATTCTCCTTGATTGTGTAAAGGAATTTTTCCATGAGGTTGGACCTCATCTTATTTTCCTATAAGATTTTCACTATAAGATTCCTATAGGAATATTTTATATAGGATGCAATCCTATGAATCAAACAGGCTCTAAAGGAAAATTTCCTATAGGATTGTATCCTACAAAAATCCTATGCTATTCCTTTGAATCAAAGGGGCCCTTAGTTGGTTTTGGTTGTGTGTCATTTATTTCTTTTATGGCGTTAGAAAACGAGGAAGGAAGTGTTGGAGAAGAAGAGGCATATTTGCACTCTTACTATTTTCAAGAGAAATATTTGAACCAGTACCAAGGCAAGCCATCCTAATTCTTGCTATTATTACACATATAATTATCTACCATGCATGTTTTACTTCTGAAGTTTTACAAAAATATGGTTAACAAAACTATTTTTGTTGTGGCTAATATTACAATTAATATTACAAGTAACTATCACTTTGCCAATAGTCAAACTTGGTGTTACCAAGCCCTTAGCCACCATATGGTATATAAATACCACTAACTTTAATAATATTGAAGTCCCTAAGTGGACACCCTAAAATGTGCTTTTGTAAATAAATGCTTCAAGGAAAAACCCTCGTGAAAAGATGGGACCTTGTTCACTAGAGGTGGCAGAGAGGAATGTTTTTGAAATGGTTTACAAAAGACACATAACCTAGTCTTCTCTGGACAACCAAGATGTACTGCCACTCTACCTCAACATGGGCAATTAGCCTATCTAAAAACTTGTTCGTGTTAGTGTGTGTTCTATCGCAAATGCTATAGAGAATGATATTCTCGGAGCCAAAATGTCGCCACGAGGGAGATACGGGACATGCAAAGTGTGGGATTAATTTTCCCTCCGGCTGCAAGAGTTGGGTCTCCTGTCATGGCAGTATGCGACATGGTGCCGGGGAGAATAAACTCAGTTGAAGGGATAGTCGTATACTAGCTTGACCATAGTGGAAAGTTAGGATCAGTTATCTGATGTTCGCATACAGTTGTGAACAGTCCATGGGTTATTCATGACAGATGATTTGGATCTTGTGGATTGTGCACACCTCTGTAGAGTAACTCTATTCAGAATAGCCGCGTCCTCGGATATGGATAGTTGAATGGCCATGTAGCTAGTATTGTGGCAATGTTTTCAAAAAGGTTGTTTTGAAAAAGGACTTGTACCTGCGAGGTACTAAAAGAGGAACTGTGTACCTATGTCGTACATATGAAGGAAAGCTGGAAGTTGTTTTGCAAGAATTTTCGCAAACAAAAACCTTCTTTAAACAAAGTTTTACAAAACCTCTTGGATATGCGATATCTACAAGAGAAACCATATTATTTTCTTTTGAAGTATCTTCTTCAACAAAGATATAGAGATGTCAAAATCAACCATGATGTATCTTTCATCCATCATGGGTAGTGAACCCTATGGCCTACCCACTCCACCATATAAGCGTACTTGCATTCTTGTAAGCTTCATAAAGGATGTCTTGTAGAGTACATTCAAATTTACTCATATTGGTTTCGTCCTTGGCTATTTACTTGGCCAGAATATGAGGAGCAGCCTCAGGAGGAGTGTTACGAGGAGGAGTACTACGTTGACAAGCACACGAAGTAGGCTCTTCTCCGGGTCAACAGCCTGTAGGTTAAGGCTTGACTCGGGTGCTACCACATTGTATTTTGCTATCTTCCGCTGTGTGTGTGTGTGTTATATTCCTGCCCTGTGTGGAAGTTGTTAAGAGTTGGTCATGGACCATTTATGTAAGACTTTATTATTCGTGTAATGGATGATGTTATCTATGTACCAACTTCGTATGTTGTTCACGACTGATCTTTCTAGGATCGTGAATGTATTCATATGAGGGGTCTTGGAATTGCTAGTCTGGGGCCTCTACACTTTTTGGCTCTCCTAGATCTACATCTATGCTTATTTTTCTCTTGCGATTCGAATTTTTTGGGTCTCCTAAATATCTACAAGGTAATATGACCCATTTTTCATAGCTTTGCTAATTACAAAAGGTCCCTCCCAAACTGGGGCTAACTTGTGTTTTCTTTCCTGCACCCGTCTTAGCACTAAGTCACTTTCTTTAAAAGAATGATGCTTGATTTTTTGGCTATGGTATCATCATAGTTCTTGCTGGTAAATGGTGGATCTTTGTAACACAAGTTCTCGTTCTTCTTCTAAAAGATCGACGACATCATGTCGTGCATTTTCGGCATCCGTGTCATCGTATGCCTGTTGATACGTCCATTTTGCATCACTGTTTTATATTGTTATTTTCTGTTATTCATCGATATATTTCATGTTATGATGCATCACTTATGTTATTTTATCTTATTTTGCACGTTTCATAATTTTTGGAGAATAAACACCGGAACCAGATTTTGATGGAAAAAGCACCGTCCAGATACCCTATTTCAGAAGATCAGAAGAAGAGGTGGGGAGGACACCGGAGATGTCTTAGAAGTTCAGAGGAGGAGAATTGCCAGAAAGGGAGCTAGAGGGGGGGCACCAGGGGCCCACACCATGGGGTGGCGCGCCCCTGGCCGCGTCGCCAGGTGGTGTGGCCACCCTGGTCCACCTCTGGTCGATCCCTCTCGCGTACTTGACCCCCAGGGAACCCTAAGCCCCAGAACATCATCGAAGAATTATTCCGCCATGGCCTAGAGTCCGAAAACACCAGATACAGAAAATCTCTCCAACAGGGAGAAATCTGCCGGGGAAATTCCTCTCCGGAGAGGGGAAATCATCGCCATCGTCACCGTCATCGCTTTGGGCATCATCAAGATCGTCATCGTCATCATCATCACCACCAGCACCATCACCCTCATCATCCACCTTCATCCCGATGTAACAATTAGGGGCCTCTATCGTTGTTTTACATTAGATCTCTCTCCCGGTGTGGATTACTTGCTTGTAGTTGATGCTTGTGAGATTTAACGGTGTTAGCACTTTATGATCATATTGTTATTATCCATTATAACACCTCTGATTATGATCCATATGATGTCTTGCGAGCAGTTCGTTTAGTTCTTAAGGACATGGTAGAAGTCATGATGTTAGTAGTGAAGTTATGTTGAAGTAATATCTCGTGGTTCGGTATTTAAGTTGTGGTGCTATTCTTCTAGTGGTGTCATGTGAACGTAGACTACATGATACTTCACCTTCATGGGCCTAGGAGGATGCATTGTGTATTTGGCTACTAATTGTGGGGTTGCCGGAGTGACATAAACCTAAACCCCCATAAGGAAACCAACACGAGGGAGCGTAGAATCCCGGAGTTTTAAGTCTGTGGTTAGATTTATCTTAATTACTTTCTTGTATTTGCGGATTCTTATGAGGGGTATAATCACAAGTATCTATTAGTCCTAGTTGGGCGGTGCATTAGCATAGGTTTACCCACACAACACTTCACGAATCAATGGGTACTAATCAACCATAATGAAGCGAAAGCACTTGACGAAATTCCCATGTGTCCTCGAGAACGTTTGGTAGTCATAAGTAACACAACCGGCTTGTCCTTTGCTCTCAAAAGGATTGGGCCACTCGCTGCAATATTATTTACTGCACTTTATTTATCTGCTATATCAAAAACCCCAAAAACCTGTTTGCTAGCGTTTACAGCGAATCTTCTATCCAACCTTCTTGTCAACACCTTCTGCTCCTCGTTGGGTTCGACACTCCTATTTATCGAAAGTACTACGATACACCCCCTATACTTATGGGTCATCAAGACTATTTTCTGGCGACGTTGCCGGTGAGTGAAGCGCTATTGGTAAGTGGAATTGGTAAGAGCAACTTTTACTATGAGTGTTGTTTTTATTCCTGTCTGTTGTTTTATTTCATTATGGAGAATAACTTTGGTTCTTTGTTCAGGGGTACTTCTACCGTTACTACTAGGGTAGTAGGTAACCCGTTATCTACTGAAGTAGATCCTTATAAAATAACTATGAAAATTGTTTGACGTGTTATGGATAACTCCTATTATGGTGATGGAACTGTCCATGCCGGTGATCATTTGCTCTTTATACATGAATTATGTGAGTTATTCAGGTGTGCAGGTATTACAATGGATCAAGTTAAAAGGAGATTATTTTCTTTATCGCTGAAAGGACGAGCCGCTGAATGGTTCAAATTACTGAAGAATGGAGAATCTATTGGATGGGAGGAAATTGTTCCTCTCTTTTATTCTAAATTTTATCCTCGTAGTGAGATTCATAAAGACCGGAATCAAATATATAATTTCTGGCCTCATGATGGAGAGAGATTTCCCAAGCGTGGGTGAGAATGAAGTTATTAATGCTCAAATGACCCGTTCATGAACTCCCGAGTAATATTGTTATCAATAATTTTTATGCAAGGCTTTCTCTTCATGATAAGGATTTATTGGATGCTTCTTGTTCTGGATCATTCACACGTATGAAGGAAGAAGCTAAATGGGATCTTCTTGACCGATTCAATAAAACACTAACGGATGGGAGAATGACAAAGGCAGAAAGTCAGGTATAAACTATGATTATGAATGCATTAAATCTTTTATGGGAACTAATGATTTCTATGATGTTAGTGCTGTTTGTGGTCTTGATTCTCAAATCTTTGCAAACTGTCTTAAAGCTTTTGCCTCCTATTTTGATATTCCTAAAAAGGAATTTAGCAAGTACCATGCACCTTATAAAGATATTATTCCTGCTAGTAATGTAGAAGTGCATGCTATTAATGCTGCTGTTCGTGACCCTTATGTTAAAAAAATGCCTTTCCCTGCTAAGGTGAAAGAACACTCTATTGTGGCTAGTGTGGTTAATAAGAGTAATAAGAAATCTATTGAACCTTATGAACAAATAACTGTTGAACCTGTTGTAGCAATAGTAAAAAGATCTTGTTTGTGGAAATGTAGAGGATGAACACATTGTCCTTTGTGAGGATGCTTCTAATATTGTTTCCCATCCTCATAGACCTAAGAAAACTAGTGTTCCTGTGCTTTTTGTTAAGATTGGTGATCATTTCTATTACGGTTTGTGTGACATTGTTGCTAGTTCTAGTGCTATAACTTATGAGCTTTATAGAGAAATTATGCATGAAATTGGTTCTTGTGATCTTGAAGATATTGATGTGATTATTCAGCTTGCTAATAGAGAAACTGTCTTTCCGATTGGTGTTGTTAGAGATGTGGAAGTTTTATGTGGTAAGACTAGACATCCCACTGATTTTCTAGTACTTGGTAAGGCTGCTAGTAAAGCTTGTCCTATTTTTTTTGGTAGACTTTTCTTGAATACTTGTGGTGCTATTATAGTTTGTAAGAGGGTGAAGATATTGACTAAATTTGATGGAAAATCTTATGAGTTCAATTTCTCCAAATTTGCTAGAGCACCATATGAATCTAAATTGCCTGATGAGAATTTTAAAGTTGAACAACTTACTTCTATTGCTCTTGCTCCTAACAATGCTTTGCAACAATATATGGAGGACCATGCGAGTGAGGTCTTTATGGAAGAGAGAAGTGAGATTGACGATATTCTTCTTTGTCAACCAGTGATACTGAAACATAATTAACCTGTGGAAGACTTGGGTACCACATTACCACCCAAGGAGGATCCTATTTTTGATTTAAAACATTTGCCTGATGATCTTAAATATGCTTATATTGATGATAAGAAAATATATCCTGTTTTTATTATTAGTGCTGAACTTTCAGGTGAAGAAGAGGAAATATTACTGGGAATTTCAAGAAACACTATGGAGCTATTGGATATACTCTTGATGATTTGAAGGGGATTTCTCCTACTATATGTCAGCATGCTATTAATATTGAACCTGATGCAAAGCCCGTAGTTGAACAACAATGCCGTTTAATTCCTAAAATGAAGGAAGTGGTAAGAAATGAGGTATTAAAACTCCTTGATGCTGGTATTATTTTTCCTATTGCTTATAGTAGATGGGTGAGCCCTGTGCATTGTGTCCCTAAGAAGGGAGGAATGACTATTGTGCCTAATGAAAACAATGAGCTTAGTCCACAAAGAGTATTAGTTGGATATAGAATGTGCATTGATTTTAGAAAGGTTAATGAAGTTACTAAGAAAGGTCATTATCCTTTACCCTTTATTGATCAAATGTTTGAGAGGTTGTCTAATAAAACTCATTTTTTGCTTTCTTGATGGTTATTCTGGGTTTTCTCAAATTGCTGTTAGGAAGCAAGATCAAGAGAAAGCAACCTTTACTTGTCCTTATGGTACTTATGCTTATAGACATATGCCTTTTGGTTTGTGTAATGCTCCTGCTACTTTTCAAAGATGCATGTATGCTATTTTTCATGGTTTTTGTGAAGAGATTGTGGAAGTATTCCTGGACGATTTTTCCGTCTATGGAACTTCTTTTGATAATTGTTTGCACAACCTTGATAAAGTTTTGCAGAGATGTGAGGAAACTAATCTTGTTATTAATTGGGAGAAATGCCACTTTATGGTAAATGAAGGAATTGTTCTTGGACATAAAATTTATGAATGAGGTATTGAAGTTTACAGAGCTAAAGTGGAAGCCATAGAGAAAATGCCCTGCCTAGGGATGTTAAAGGTATTCGTAGTGTTCTTGGTCATGCTGGTTTTTATAGGAGGTTTATTAAATATTTCTCTAAAATATCAAAGCCCCTTACTAATCTTTGTCAAAAAGATGTACCATTTATTTTTGATGATGATTGTAAGGAAGCTTTTGAAACTTTAAAGAAGGATTTAACTACTGCTCCTATTGTTCAACCACCTGATTGGAATTTACCTTTTAAAATTATGTGTGATGCTAGTGATTTTGCTGTAGGTGTTGTTCTTGGACAGCATGTAGATAAGAAGTTGAATGTTATTCATTATGCTAGTAAGACTCTTGATGCTGCTCAAAAGAATTATGCTACTACTGAAAAGAGTTCTTAGCTGTAGTTTTTGCATGTGATATGTTGAGGCCTTATATTGTTGATTCAAAGGTTACTATTCATACTGATCATGCTGCTATTAGATACCTTATGGAAAAGAAAGATGCTAAGCCTAGGATTATTAGGTGGGTGTTGCTTTTACAAGAGTTTGATTTGCATATTGTGGATAGGAAGGGTGCTGAAAATCATGTTGCTGATAACTTGTCTAGATTGGAAAACATTACTTTTGACCCTATTCCCGTTAATGATAGTTTTCCAAATGAACAGTTGGCTGCAACAAAGGTAAAATCCCAAGATAGTCCATGGTATGCTGATTATGCTAACTTTATTGTCTCCAAGTATTTGCCTCGACAATTTACAGCTCAACAAAGAAGAAAATTCTTCTATTATTTGAGGCATTATTTTTGGGATGACCCACATTTATATAACGAAGGAGTAGATGGTATTATGAGAAGATGTGTTCCAGATCATGAACAACGTGAAATTTTGATAAAGTGCCATGGTAGTGCTTATGGAGGACATCACGCTAGAGATAGAACCGCACAAAAGGTTCTACAATAAGGTTTCTATTGGCATACTCTCTTTAAAGATGCACGCAAATTATTTTATCTTGTGATGAATGTCAAAGGGTAGAAAATATTTCTAGACGTAATGAAATGCCTATGAGTTATTCTCTTGTTATTGAACCTTTTGATTGTTGGGGATTTAACTTTATGGTTCCTTTTTCGCCTTCGAATGGTTACACTCACATTCTTGTTGTTGTTGATTATGTTACTAAGTGGGTAGAAGCTATACCTACAAAAAGTGCTGATGGTGAGACCTCTTTAAAAATGCTTAAAGATGTTATTTTCCCTAGGTTTGGTGTGCCTAGATATCTTATGACCGATGGAGGTTCTTATTTTATCCATGGTGGTTTTAGAAAAACCCTTGCTAAATATGATGTTAATCATAGAATTGCCTCATCTTATCATCCTCAAACCAGTGGGCAAGTAGAATTATCAAATAGAGAAATTAAATCTATCTTGCAAAAGACTATTAATAAATCTAGGAAGAATTGGTCTGATAAGTTGAATGATGCTTTATGGGCTTATAGAACTGCTTATAAAAATCCTATGGGTATGTCTCCTTATAAAATGATTTATGGAAAAGCTTTTCACTTGCCTTTAGAATTAGAACACAAAGCTTATTGGGCAGTGAAAGAACTAAATAAGGATTTTAAACCTACTGGTAAGAAAAGAATGCTTGATTTGAATCATGTAGATGAATAGGGATGTGAAGCTTATCAAAATGCCAAGCTCTTTAAAGAGAAAGTTATACAATGGCATGATAAAAGAATCCTTAAAAGAGAGTTTCATGTTGGTGAGAAAGTTCTATTGTATCGGTCTCGTCTCAGATTTTTTGCAGGAAAATTACTCTCAGATGGGATGGACCTTATGTTACTAAAGAAGTGTATCGTTCGGGTGAAATCAAAATTGCTTCCCTCAAAGATAACACTACAGAAGTGGTAAATTGGCAAAGACTCAAACATTATATTTCTGGGGATTCTTATGATGAAGATGTTGATGTTATTCAAGTAATGACTCCGGAGAAGTTCATTAGAGGGGAGATTCCAAGATCTGCAGAGTCTGTTTTGGAATAGGTAACAATTTTGTTAAGAAAAAGTTCGTAGAATACTTTCCAAGTTATAATTTATTGGTTTTTGGAAAGTATGAAAAATAACGAGCCGAAGAGGAGTTGGAGAAGGTTCTCAGAGGCATGACACCACCTAGGGGGCGCGGGTCCACCCCTGGCCGTGCCACCCTATGGTGCGGGCGCCCCGGAGCCCCTCTCCGAATCGTTTTTGACCTGGACTTTCCTTTCGTTATGCATATTTTTGCTATATAACACCCGGACCCCCGAGGTCCATATATCATTTTCTCATCGTGTTTTTGTTCGAGTTGTTTCTGTCAGGATATGTTTTAAGTTTTAGAAGCACCATGGTCTCCGCCAACAACAACAAGGGGAAGGGACCGTAGGAAGATGATCTCCAAGACTGGAAGCTGGAGGAGGAGATCGAGAGTGGAGCTGAAGGAGATGTAGAAGAAAACCAACGAGTGCGTCCACGTGCTACCATCGCAAGCATTGGAGTGGTTGCAAAACCTTCCAAGCAAACGAAGAGAATGAGCACCGGAGGGAAGGTCCCACGTCACTTCTTAGCTTCAAGGACACCACTTTCAGGCATAAAGAAACCTTTCCGTACATTAATTCATGGGTATCAATATAGGAGGGTAACCGAGGCAGAGTTGCCTTCTTGCTGGGACATGGATCGTTCTAACCGTGTAGATAGAGAAATCTATCAACCTAAGGAAGTGTGGGGAAAAAATCTTGATGGCTGGAATTCACCTGTCTGACAAGCATGCAAACCGTATTGATAACAATACGAGATGGTGCGTATGATTAAGTTCACAATTGAAGATCTGAAGAAATCAATTGATCAGCTCATCGAGAAGATTCACCACCACCACCGAAGAATTGATTCGTCATTGGTATTGGAATCCCCTTGGCTTGTTCCAAGCTTGGGGGAGTGCCGCGGTATCACACCTTTATCTCACCTTTTTACCTTTTAGTAGAGTCATGTCATGAGTAGAGGAAATATCATATATGATGGTTTGAAGTATGGAAGGGCCACTCTCTAGTTGGTCATCGTTGTATCACATGGTTTGTGTTGCCATAATGAAATATTAATCAGAAGTTTCATCATCTACTTACTCTACTTTATTTTAGTTTGGAATTTTTGTTATGTGATTGATCTTGTTATTAGTATTGGAATCAATTTTGGAGCATCAAGTTAATCTAGTTGGTTTTGGCAAACTTAGCATTGGTCAGTAGCAACAATACGTTGAGACTTAAGTAGAAAAGAGGGAGTTGCATGTAGCTACATTATTCCATAATCTTTCTTTCTTGTTAGCACATAAGCTTAGTATACTCAAATAAGTTTGTTTGTACCTTCAAGGAAGATTGCATGATTGGTTTTATCATATATGTATTTGTTTGTTTTACCTTAATTCTTATGCTTGCTACCCAACCATGCTAGCCAAAAACCTGTACTGAGAGGGAATGCTTCTCGTGCATCCAAACCTTGAGCCCCAAAACCTTGCCATTTGTGTCCACCATACCTACCTATATGTGGTATTTCACCACCACTCCAAGTAAATTGGTTGTGTGCTACCTTTAAACCTTGAAAATTACACCTGTTTTGTGCCCCTGTTTTAGCTCATGAGGACGCAAATAGAGAATCTTTATCTCACTTGTTGATTGGATTTCACACCATGGACTAGTGGCTTCATCCGCTTATCCAAATGCTAGAAGATCTGGCAGCGGGGTTGCCATCCTCAAATAATAATACAAATTCTCTTCACTATTTTTGCCCCTGATTTATCACTCAAAACATAATTGTGTAAACAAAAGAGAAAGAGGGATGACCTTCTATACCTGTTGCGTCCTTCAATGGGAGCCGCTCTTGTGAAGTCTAGTTGGCTTACGACGTACTGTATTTTCTGTTTGCCATTCGTTGACATAAGCATACACGTCTCAAAATTAGACACTCCTCCATGGTTTGTGATTGTTGGCAGGCACCCAAGGATTCAGTTAGCCATGGTTTGTGTAAGAAAGGTTGGGAGGAGTGTTAACCATTTTATAACTCTGTTTTAGAAAATAAAAGCTCTAGCACATGAGTGATCCATGCTTCCCTCTGCGAAGGTCCTATCTTTTACCTTTATGTTGAGTCATCAAACCTACTTCTTTCTGTCCTCAGCAAGCATTTGAGTTGTTGTGATTCATCCATCTATATGTTGATTTACTCAATCATGTTCCTTATTCTTCCTTGTTTTTACAAATGCTTTTATCTGTTTGAATACCACTTTGAGAGTTACCAATGTATGCAAGAGACCGTTATAATTGAGCATGATAAACTCTTCAATATAAGCTCTAGTATAAAGACTCTGATCGAAAGATAAGTACACTGTTAATTGTTCTCTGACCAAGAACAAAGTTTGCCTTTACGAATTTTGATTTACCTTTTACACCTTTATTGTTCCTTTACTTTTTTCAAGTTTGATTATATGAGAGGAAGTTGATGTCTTAAATGACTTGTTCTTTGTTAGATGTGATGCCTTTTGTCCGTATTTTATTTATCGACACCTCACTCCATAAACCTGTGGTCATGCCTTTATATTGTTATTTTATGTTATTCATCGATATATTTCATGTTATGATGCATCACTTATGTTATTTTATCTTATTTTGCATGTTTCATAATTTTTGGAGAATAAACACTGGGACCAGAAATCTGATGGAAAAAGCACCGTTGAGATACCCTATTTCAGAAGATCAGAAGAAGAGGGGGGACACCGGAGATGTCTTAGAACTTCAGAGGAGGAGGCTAGCCAAAGGGGAGCCAGTGGGGGCCACTAGGGGCCCACACCATGAGGTGGCGCGTCCCGCTGGCCGCGCCGCCAGGTGATGTGGCCACCCTGGCCCACCTCTAGTCGATCCCTTTCGCGTACTTGATCCCCAGGGAACCCTAAGCCCCAGAACATCATCAAAGAATTATTCCGCCGCCGCCTCGGGGCGGAAAACACCATAGAGAGAAAAGCTCTCCGGCATGGAGAAATCCGTCGGGGAAATTCCTCTTCGGAGAGGGGAAATCATCGCCATCGTCACCGTCATCGCTCCGGGGATCATCAAGATTGTCATTGGTCATCATCATCACCACTAGCCCCATCACCCTCATCTTCCACCTTCATCGTGTTGTAAGAATTTGGGGCCTCTATCGTTGTTTTACATTAGATCTTTCTCCCGTTGTGGATTACTTGTTAGTAGTTGATGCTTGTGAGACTTATCGGTGTTAGCACTTTATGACCAGATTGTTATTATCCATTATATCACCTCTGATTATGATCCATCTGATGTCTTGTGAGTAATTCGTTTAGTTCTTGAGGACATGGGAGAAGTCATGATGTTAGTAGTGAAGTTATGTTGAAGTAATAACTCGTGGTTCGGTATTTAAATTGTGGTGCTATTCTTCTAGTGGTGTCATGTGAATATCGACTGCATGATACTTCACCTTTATGGGCCTAGGAGGATGCATTGTGTATTTGGCTACTAATTGTGGGGTTACCGGAGTGAAAGAAACCTGAACCCCCGTTAGGAAACCAATGCACGAGGGAGCGTAGAATCCCGAGTTTTAAGGCTGTGGTTAGATTTATCTTAATTACTTTCTTGTATTTGCGGATGCTTACGAGCGGTATGATGACAAGTATTTATTACTCCTAGTTGGGCGGTGCATTAGCATAGGTTCACCCACACAACACTTCATGAACCAATGGATATTAATCAACTGTAATGAAGCGAAAGCACTTGACGAAATTCCCATGTGTCCTCGAGAACGTTTGGTAGTCATAAGTAACACAACAGGCTTGTCCTTTGCTCTCAAAAGGATTGGGCCACTCGCTGCAATATCATTTACTGCACTTTATTTACTCGCACTTTATTTATCTGTTATATCAAAAACCTCCAAAACCTGTTTGCTCGTGTTTAAAGTGAATCGTCTATCAAACCTGCCTTGTCAACACCTTCTGCTCCTCGTTGGGTTCGACACTCTTATTTATCGAAAGTACTACGATACACCCCCTATACTTGTGTGTCATCACCTGCACTCTAGGGATATCATGGATCATGTCTGTTTGAAGCACTGCTGCTGCACCATAAACCAAGAAAAAAGGCGTCTGCCCTGTTGATCTGTTCGGTGTTGTGCGTATGCTCCAAAGCACGGAAGGAAATTCTTCTACCCATGCTCCTGCTGCTCTGTGAAGAGGGGATTCGAGTCTTGGGCGTATACCTTGCAAGATTGAACTATTCATACGTTCAACCTGACCATTGAATTGTGGGTGTTCCACTGATGCTAGATCAAGGCGGATTCCCGTTTGCCGGCAATATTTTACCTAGCTCTCCAATTGCAAAGTTTGTCCTCGTTATCCGTGATTATGCTATGTGGGACGCCATATCTTATGACTATGTCTATGATAAAATTTCTGGCAGTCACACCATCAAGCTTTTTGATGGGTTTGGCTTCCACCCACTTGGTATACTTATCCAGTCCAACACGTAGATGTGTAAGTCCGCGTCTCGCAGTTTTGAATGGCCCCATCATATCTAGCCCCAGACCGAAACAGCCATGTTATCGGAATAGTTTTGATTGCTTGAGCCGGCATATTGGTCTGCTTGGCGTAATACTGGCATCCAACACATGTATTAACTATGTGCTCTACATCTGTCTTGGCTGTGAGCCAGAAAACCAGCCCGGAATGCTTTTTTGACTATGCTAATTGATTGAGCATGATGTCTGCAATCTTCGGCATGAACTTCTTGCAGGATTTGCCGTCCTTCCTCCGGCGAAACACAACGCTGGAAATTTCTGGATGTACTGGGTTTGTACAGGTAACCATTACTTACCGTGTATCCTTTGCATTTGCGCTTTATCTGCCTTTGCAAGACTTCATTTGCTCCGTCCGGGAATCTCTGATCGACTAAAAAATTCAGGTACGGTACCGTCCAATCCGGAATTATGAGTAGGACCTCAATTGGCTCGAATACTAAGGGATAATCTACATCCCCGCCCTTTATTGATGGTTCATACAAATACTGGACGAAAACACCAGGCGGCAATGTTTTGACCCTTTCCAAGACCAATCGTGCTAAAGCATCCGCGTTCCAGTTTTCTTCCCACTTTACATGATTTTCCTCGAATCCTAGGAAGCAAATGGCGAATTCGTCGACAGTTCTCCGATATTCGGCCATTACGGGGGTTTTTGGCGTCCCATGTCTGGTTAAGCTGGTGTTGTACTAAATCCGAGTCTCCATAACATAGTATGTGTTTGACGCCTATTTCCTTTGCAATATGCAAGCCGTGAAGTAGTGCCTCATATTCTGCCACGTTATTACTGGCATTAAAGTGAATTTGAAGCACATTCTCATTTATCTCCTTTTGGAGATTTTAGCACCACACCTGCGCCAACTACTTCTTTCATTTTGGATCCGTCAAAATGCATGATCCAATATTTCGACTCTAGCATTGGCGTGTTTTCCATTCCTTCTGTCCAATCGTCTACAAAGTCTGCCAACACGTGGGATTTAATTGCCGTCCGCGGTTGGTACTTAATGTCGAACGCAACAAGCTCAATGCCCCATTTGGTGACCCTGCCTATTGCACCCTCATTGTTTATGATATCCCCTAGTGGTGCTTTTCTTACCACTATTATAGAATGTCCTTGGAAATAATGACGCAGTTTTCCCGATGCGAAAAATATGCCATATGCCAATTTTTGATAATTTGGGTATCTTTGCTTTGACTCCGAGAATACTTCACTTATTTATATACCAGATGTTGCTCGGTAATACTTTGTTAGTCCTTTCGCCTTTGCATAATTATCACTGCACTAATAACCCTGTTTGTTGCTGTTAAATATAGCAGCATTGGTTCTTCCTTCTTTGGGGATATCAAAGTTGGAGCTTTCATTAAAGTTTCTTTTAGTTGGGCTAACGATTTATCTGCTTCTTCTGTCCACACAAATTTGTCGGACTTCTTCAACAATTTGTATAATGAGAGAGCTTTATCACCAAACCGGCTTATAAACCTGCTTACGGCTGCTGCGGAACCCGTCAATCCCTGGACGTCTTTTAGACACGTGGGTTTTTTGATGTTTAGGATTGCTTTGATCTTTTTCTGGTTTACTTCAATTCCTCTGTGGGAAACAATAAAACCCAGAAGTTTTCCTGACACAACCCCAAATACACACATTAATGGATTTAAATTCATTTTGTAAGTGCTTAGATTATCGAACGTTTCTCGCAAATCTTCTAGGAGCGTATAGTTTTCCTTGGAAAAAACGAAATATCATCCACGTAAATATGGACATTTTTGCCTATTTGGTCATGCAAGCATATTTGCATGCAACACTGGTATGTAGCTCCAGAATTCTTCAAGCCAAAAATCATGCTTACGTAATAATATGTTCCGTAGGACGTTATGAAAGAGGTTTTTATTTGGTCTTCTTCTTTCACGCGTATCTGATTATACCCGGAATAAGCGTCCAAAAAGCATAAAAGCTCAGAGTCAGCAGTGGCATCTATTATTTGATCGATTCACGGTAAAGCGAACCTATCTTTTGGGCACAATTTGTTCAAAATGTTATAATCTATACACATCCTAAGGATAATGGTATCTTTCTTCGGGACTAATATCGGATTAGCGGACCAATCGGTATGAATAACTTCCCGGAAAAATTAGCTGCTAAAAGCCGGATTATTTCCTTGCCAATAGCCTTCCGTCTTCTTCTGTCAAACCTTGGAGATCTTGTTTGATAGGTTTTGATCTTGGAATAACCTTCAATTGGTGCTCAACAAGCTCCCGGGGTACTCCTGGCGTATCGGCAGCACATTAGGTGAAAATATCCCCGTTCTCACGGAGGAACTTGATGAGCTCGCTTTCCTATTTGTTAGTCATTCCGGTTAGCACCACGGTGTACTTTGTCGGATCTGTGGGGTCCAAGATAACCTGCTTTGTATTCTCAGATGCTTTGAAGCTGTCGGTCGGCTTTCAACTTTCTTTTAATGCGAGCATTTCTATCGGCGGTACCTCTTTAGCTCGCTCTTTTAGTTCCTTCTTTTCTATAACCTGCTCTGCTCCAAGGGCGTTTCCCAGCTCTAGCTCATTTGCCAGCTTAAAATCTCCTTCAATGGTGATTACTCTGCCTCTTGGCCCTAGCATCTTGAGCTTGTTGTAGATATAGCACGACCAGGCCATAAATTTGACGAAAGCCGGACGTCCGAGTATTGCGTGGTACAAGCTCTCAAATGGTACTACCTCAAATGAAATCATCTCCTGGCGAAAGTCATCCGCCTTTCCGAAGGTTACTTCTAGGGAAATTTCTCCCAAGGAGTGTGCTTGTCTGCAAGGAACAATGTTGTGAAAACGTACATTGCTATGCTTGAGCTGGGTTTGTGACAGGTGTAATTTCTTCAGAGTACTCAGGTACATAATGTTGATGCTTGATCCTCCGTCCATTAGCACTCTCATGAGCCTAGTGTTTTGCATTATAGGACTTACTATCAGGGCATGTGTGTTAGGTTCCGGGATATTACCAGAATGATCAGACTGATCCCAAGTAATTGGCGTCTTCGAATACTTTAGGTACTTTTAGCCACGGACTGGGCTTTGGTGCCTGCAGCGGAGCTCTGCACTTTATTCGTGAGAAAGGGAACTACCGAAGCCATTTTGTCTTCTGCAGTGGCTTCGTCATCCGCGCAGAGGCCCGAACGTCACTTTCACATGGGTTGTCTCCCAACAGGCGAGGTTCCTTCCGGGAAGGAGAAGGGTAAGAGCAGGGCTCCTCCCCAATGATGCGCGGTGGAGATCCCTTGGAGATCTCCTGTTCAAGGGAACGACCTTGGTGGAGAACTGTTAGGGGGTTCTCCCTATCTTGATGGACTGGTACGGACTCCTTCCGTACCCGATGGGCTGGGCCAGCAACACACGGCCTAGGATAGCCTGGTATCCGTGGGTCCGACAGTAGCCCCCGGGCCCATGACGCGTGTGTCTAGCAGAGCGGCCTGGGCCCCCAGACGGCGGGCCCAGCCTCCCACGTGTCGCGACGGTTCGCAAGGAAACCCCACGATCTCCCCACATGGCGGAAACGTCTCGTCGCAATTACTGCTCTGACCGGGCAGCGCATAGCAGCAAGCGCCTTGTTGTCTGGTCACGTCCCCCCTTGGGACGTGGCCCCTTCTTCCTTGGTTCTCGAGCCGGCGGAAGGCCAAATGAGAGCAGTGCCGTCTCTCGGCCTCGACATAAATAGGAGGAGGAAGCGCCCCCCCTTCTCCCTTTCCAACACCACCTTCGTCTTCCTCTTCCCCCGTTCTTCACCTGCAAAGAAAAAAGGGAAGGGAGCCAAGAATGGCTCGCGGAGGTCGCGGCAGAGGCTCATTCCTGGGCTCCGTTGTTACCCCCCGACGGAGCGCGAGGCGTGCCATGGTTGCTACTGATTAGCCAGAGGGGTCGTCTGCTCGGGCTGGAGCGAACGCGGGGAGCCGTCATGGTTGAGGTGGTCGTGCTCCCTTCGGCCGCGATGTGATGGGGAGTTCCCTTCCTCGCTGGGCGGAGGACACCCGCGTGCTGGAGCACGAGTTCCTGGTGGCCCTCTGAGGTTGCCTCCGCAGTCAGCTGAGGCTCCCCGACGCCTTCGCTGCCTAAGTTGAGCGCAACCCGCCCCGCGACTTCTGGTTTCAGGTGGTGGGCTGCATCAACAGGCCCTGGTGGGCGTCGTCGGAGTTTTGATCCACCGGTCACCTGTCGCTGGCGAGGGGGTGGAAGACCTTCGCCCGTGCCCAGCGGCTGGAGGAGAGCCAAGACCTCCACCTCCGCTTTGACGGGGTGGACCCCCTCTTCGTGAAGATCTTCGGGCGTTGCGGCGAGCGTGTGGAGTGCTGCATCGAGAGCAAGAGAAGTGATGAGGAGGATGACGATGACGATGATGAAGATGATGTTGCTGAAGAGGAACACGAGGTAGATCCCTCGGCCGTCAAGGAGGAGAGCGACGATCTGGGCTCGGCGAGCGGCTGAAGCCCTTTGGGTGCCTTCGTCCAAACGGAGGGCCTGGCGATGCTGACCAGCCAGGCTTCGTCCAGTTTCCTCGTCTTTGTCCTTCTCCTTGTCGCCTCCATTGCTCCTCCTCGGCCGATCATGTCTCGCAGCTGTGGCAAATACAGGTTCGGCCGAGGTTGCTCACAGTTTTTCTTGCTTTGATAGCCGCGGAAGTGGGGTAGCTCCTTCCTGGTTCTAGCAACTTTTTGTCTTCGCGACAGATCTGCAGCATTTCCATGTACTCAAATGTATCTCATGTATGAAATATGAAGGAAATGTATTTTTTGTCTTATCACTTGTGAATGGGTTCTTTGGAGAGCCAGCGAAAAGAGTTTCTAGACTTAGCTCTAGGAGATTTGGAGTCCTTGTCACGGTGAGCCACTTCCCGCAAATGTCTTTGATGCTGCCCCTCTTCAGGCGTTCTTCCTTTCCTTGAGAAAAGTCCGCGCTTGGGTGCTTCAGGAGGTAGGTGCTTTTTTCTGCAGTGAGCAAGAGTACGTTCTTGGCACTCTTCCGTGGATACCTCGAGAGGAAGTCAGCACCAAGGGTTTGATGAGGTGTCATGCACGGTAGTGACCCGCTTAGACAGAGCTCTACAACTTGGATTTATTCTGATTGGGTCTCACCCGTGCACGTCTACCGATCCCAGCCCCCGCTCGCAAGGTTTCCTCAAGAAGGAGTGACAGATGGCCTCTCCCGAAGAAAGAAAGAGAGGATTGCCGAGAGACGAGCGTTATTATCAGGGATAAAAAATTACTGCTAGGGTGAGGCTCTACAACACACGCTTGGGGATGTCATGACCCTGTGGTCACCCGAGAAGCACTTGACGTCCCGTGCGGACACATGACTCCCATCGTCAAGGGGCTGAGACTCAGGCGATCTCAGGTTGAAAGATTTGCCATGAGGCTCTCTACGGACAAGCATTACCACTGCCAAGACAACAGCCCAACCAACAGCTAGTGCAAGTGGTTCTACTCAATCAACAGCAATAAATAGAGACATGACATGCCATACTTGTGGAGGAAGAGGGCACTTTAAGAGAGATTGTCCTAACAAGGAAATTATGGTGATCAATGCAGATGAGGAGTATGAGACTGGAGATTATGCTGATCCTAATGAGGAGGATACATATGATGATGATGATGGTCCTATTAATGATTTTTCTACAAATTATCCAACCATTGTTTGCACCAAAGCTTTGAGTGTTGTTCCTAGTAATGAGAGACAAAGATGCAATCTATTTCAAACCAAAGCAATTGTTGGTCCTCAAATGGCTTGCAAAGTGATCATTGATGGAGGAAGTTGCATAAATTTAGCAAGCAAGGAGTTATGTGCAAAGCTCAGATTGAGATATAGTCCACACCCACACCCATATTATATTCAATGGTTGATTGACAAAGAAGAAATCAAAGTATGCCAAGTTGTGAGAGTGGAGTTTCAGATTGGACCATACAAAGATACAATTGAGTGTGATGTGGTTCCCATGTCAGTTTGTCACCTATTACTTGGAAGACCATGGCAATTCGGTAGGAAGGTTACACACAATGGGAGAGCAAACACATAACAATTGAATTGGAATAGTAAGGATATTATCTTGAGGCCTATGACACCACAGCAGATTGTGAATGAGTCTGGACAGAAAACTGAAGTGAATCTAGAAAAGGAGAGTGAGAGGGATGAAAAGAGTGAAAACACAACTTCTGTGTGTGAAAACAAGCCTATGACGAGTGGTAAAAGTAAGGGAGTGAGCCTTTTGACAATGTTGGCAACCAAATAAGACTTCAGAGAGTTTGGAGAGGATCCTAGCTTAGTACCTATAGTGCTCATGCATAATGGGTAAATTTTAGTTTCTAATGACATGACTCCTCTTTCTATTGGTGTTTCTAATGTTTTATAGGAGTTTGATGATGTTTTTCCAGAAGAAGTACCCTCGGGGATGCCACCATTGAGAGGGATTGAGCACCAAATTGATTTAATTCCTGGATCATCATTACCAAACCGAGCTACCTATAGGACAAATCCCCAAGAGACAAATGAAATTCAGAAACAAGTACAAGAGCTTCTTGATAAAGGTTATATTCGAATGAGCCTATCTCCTTGTGTTGTTCATGTTATTTTAGTTCCTAAGAAAGATGGTACTTGGCGCATGTGTGTAGATTGTAGAGCAATTAACAACATCACTGTTCGTTATCGTCATCCTATACCACGTTTGGAAGACATGTTAGATGAATTAAGTGGTGATGTTGTTTTCTCTAAAATTGATTTGTGTAGTGGCTATCATAATATTAGGATGAAAGAGGGGGATGAGTGGAAAACAACCTTTAAAATAAAATTATGTTTATATGAGTGGATAGTAATGCCTTTTGGTTAACTAATGCACCTAGTACTTTCATGAGATTAATGAACCATGTTTTGAGATATTTTATTGGCAAATTTGTGGTTTTTTATTTTGATGATATTCTAATATATAACCACAATGAACATGAACACATTGATCATATTAGACAAGTTTTGCATGTGCTAAGAGAAAATAAATTGTATGGAAATTTAGAGAAGTGCACTTTTTGCAAAGAAAAGGTCATATTTCTTGGATATGTTGTTTCTAAACATGGGATTGAAGTAGATGAATCTAACATTGAAGCAATTAAAAATTGGCCAATTCCAATGAATGTGAGTCAAGCAAGAAGTTTTAATGGACTAGCTGGATTTTATAGAATATTTGTGAAAGATTTTAGTACTACTGCTGCCTCTTTGGATGATTTAACAAAGAAAGGTGTAAATTTCGAGTGGGCGGTTTCTCAAGATATTGCTTTTTATACTTTGAAACATAATTTGATTTCGGCCCCATTATTGATGATACCAAATTTTAATAAACAATTTGACATTGAATGTGATGCTAGTGGCATAGGTATTGGAGGTCTGGTAATGCAAGATAAGAAACCAATTGCTTATTTTTCTGAGAAATTACGTGGAGCATAATTGAATTATTCTGTCTATGATAAAGAATTCTATGCACTTGTTAGAGTTCTTAAAGTTTGGAAACATTATTTGTGGCCAAAAGAATTTATTATACATTCCGATCATGAGGCATTGAGATGTTTAAAGAGTCAATCCAATCTTAATAAAAGACATGCTAAATGGGTAGAATTCATTGAATCTTTCCCATATATTATTAAACACAATAAAGGATTAGATAATGTGGTTGATGATGCTTTATCTAGGAAAAACATGTTACTCACTAAATTGGATGTCCAAGTTTCGGGTTTGGAAAATTTATAACCACTATGTGATGAAGATAAAGAAGCTAAATGTTATAATGTGAAGGCTTGGGATAAGTATCATATACATGATGGATTTTTGTTTAGAGCTAACAAATTGTGTATCCCCGAGTGTTCTTTGCGTTTGATGTTATTGCAGGAATCTCATAGTGGTGGATTAATGGGACACTTTGGACGTGA
Source organism: Alopecurus myosuroides (assembly GCA_028641055.1). Classification (NCBI taxonomy): domain Eukaryota; kingdom Viridiplantae; phylum Streptophyta; class Magnoliopsida; order Poales; family Poaceae; genus Alopecurus; species Alopecurus myosuroides. Next base: position 241,022,963 of record CM054061.1, read on the forward strand.
GAAAACATTACTTATGTTGGCTGACAATTTTTATTGGGCACATATGAGACGAGATGTTTATAGGTTTGTGCAAAGGTGCATCACTTGCAATAAAGCCAAATCAAAATTGAAGCCCCACGGTTTGTATACTCCTCTACCTCTACCAACTACAACATGGGAAGATATTAGTATGGATTTTGTGCTAGGTTTACCGAGGACAAAAAGAGGGCATGATTCTATATTTGTGGTAGTGGATAGAATCTCTAAAACGTCACACTTTATTGCTCGCCACAAGAGCGATGATGCGTCGCATATTGCTAATCTGTTTTTCAGGGACATAGTGAGATTACATGGAGTACCAAGGACTATTGTTTCTGATCGTGATGTGAAGTTTATGAGCTACTTTTGGAAGACACTATGGGGGAAACTAGGAACAAAGTTGCTGTTTTCAACAACATGTCACCCCCAAACTGATGGACAGACAGAGGTGGTTGATAGAACATTATCAACACTATTGAGAACCATGATCAAGAAAAATCTGAGGGAGTGGGAGGAGTGTTTGCCACATGTGGAATTCGCATATAACAGGGTTGTGCACTCTACTACTCAGCTTTGCCCATTTGGGGTGGTTTATGGATTCAAACCCATTACACCACTTGATTTGCTACCACTTCCGATACAAGAGAGAATAAATATCGATGCATCAAAGAGAGCTGATTTTGTGAAGAAGATACATGAGAAGACTAAAGATGCTATAGATAAGAAAGGGAAGTATGTGGCTGAAAAAGTAAACAAGAAGAGAAAGGAGGTTCTATTCCAACAAGAAAAGAAAGGAAATCCCTAGTATATTGCCACTTAAAGAAGATGAAGTGAGACTTGGACCTATGACAAGGTCAAGGACCAAGCTATTACAACAACAGGTGAATTCTCTCCTTATTGATTTGATGTTTGTGATAATGAGAATCTTATACTGCCTAAGTCTATGCATTTATGTATGATCAGGTTTATTGATAACACAAGCATGATGGAGGAAAACAACCAAGAGGAGCTGGAAAACAACATGGAGATGCTAGAAAACAGACTACAAGTCGTGAAAACAAGTGTACCATGGAGAAAACAATCATACAAGATGGTGAAAATAATCATAAAAGTGTGGAAAACAACTACTAGCTTGTTATTCCACACTAAGTCATAATGATAACAAGAGGAGGATGCCCCATTGAAGACCAATGCGCCATAGTAAAGTCCTAATTATTTTAGGCATGGCTTGTATGCCATATTTGGCCAAATCCCCTAATGTGGTCGGTTTGTATCCTCTCTTAGAGTCCAAGTAGGAGTCCTAGTCCAAGTGGGAGTCCAAGTGGGAGTCCAAGTAGGAGTCCTAGTCCTAGGAGGAGTTGGTTCTTGTGCAAGCCCCTTGTGGTCGCACCCCTCCCCCTTAAATAGATGCCACCTGCGTGTGGAAGAGTAGAACAAGTTTAAACCAAAAAAAACACTAGCCTCTAGATTGTATTGCTGCTAAGCATTCATCTTGAAGTATTACCTGCAAAGTTGTGTGATATCTTGTTATTCCATTGGGAATAGGGGGATACAAGACCACTTGTGATCTTTGATTACTTGTGCAAGAGTATGTAGTTGAGAATGTTCAAAGGGCTTGATTGTTGTTGCATTGGCAACAGGGGTCATCCAAGTGAGAGGTCTCAGTGTAGCACTAGTTACCACAAAATCCAGAAAATCCACATAAAGAAAGAGAAGCTCATTGAGAAGATTGGGCCACCCCATATCACCAAAGCATGAAGAAGGCAAGAAATTGCTTCAATTGTAGAGACAATGAGCACTTTGTTGTGGAATGCCCTTTCAATATTAGAATTGAGAATGGTGAAAGGCTAATAAAGAAGTCCAACTCGTTCCCAAGGACAAGAACTTCATGAGGAAAAGTCCACCAAAGGCTTTGATTGTTAAGTAGAATCAATACATATCCGGTGGTGAGGAGAGTGATGATAATGATGAGAAGGTCGGCATGGTGGCTATGTCAATTGGTGTCATTCCCCCAACTTTTAGCTCTCTCTTCTCCAACCAAAACACTAAGAAGGGTCCCTCTATTTACAGCCGCATCATGGCGAAGGGTATATCCCCAAAGGTGACTCCTACACTTAAACTTGCAAATTCTATACTCCATCTCTATTAAATTGTGTTGAGGTAATCAAGATCCCCTAACCAACTTTGTTAAATATCTAGAAGGTGAAACTAAAATCATATTTGATGCACAAGGCCTCATTGATGAACATGAGGAGAGAATCATTTAAGTGAGGGCTTCATTGGTGATGATGCTAATAGAATAGAGGAGCTTGAGGAAGCTCTAGATGATTCACAATGCCTTAAGGAAACCATTGGAGAAACCTTTTCCATAGACATAGATAAAGTAAAGTTTGATCATGATCATGCTTTTGAAAAGGTGAAGTAATTCACGACCCTAAATGATGCAACTAACCAAGGATGATATCATTAAGGATTTTGATAAGCTTAAGGGTGCTCATAAGGCACTCTGAAGTGAGCTCAAGACCCTTAAGGGTTCAAATGATATAAATGCAAATTCTTGTGCCACTAACCCTTTGTGTGTTAAAGAATGTTTCATTGAGGAGAACAATAGGTTGAAGGCTCAAATCAACAAAGGCCTAGCTACTTGCATCGAAGGGAAAAAGAACCTCACTGATCTTTTGAGTAATCAAAAGAGAGTTGTTGGGAGAGAAGGTCTTGGATTTGGATCTACATCCAATAAGGCCATGGAGAAGAAGTCAACTCCCTCCACTAATGCTATTGTTTTTGTGAAGGAAGGGGAGTTGTCTAATGAAGAAGTGGAGTTTGATGCTCTCTTGATTGTCGCTCCCTGTCTATTGCTAGCCTTCACCTGCACTGAGTATGAGCTCTACTCGCGCATCCAACTCCCAAAAACAAAAGTTTGCCAAATGTGTCCACCACACCTACCTATATATGTGGTATCTAACCGCAACTCCAAGTAAATTCCTCGTGTGCTACCTTTAAAACCTTCAAAAAATTATTCCTGTTTTGTGCCCCTGTTTTAGCTAATGAGGACGTAAATAGAGAATCTTTATCTCGCTTGTTGATTGGATTTCACACCCTGGACTAGTGGCTTCATTCTTAGTGTAATGTGCATGTCCCAAAACGCAGTTGATTGTTATATAACTTTGATGCTTATATCTTTGATATCTTTATTTCTAGTCTTCATTTGAACTTCAGAGGTGCCCTAGCATTTATGTTTTGATCCATTATTAAAGGCAAGCGAGTACACTCTATCATACCATATTATGAGCATTGAAATCTTGCAGATTGATATACTTGATGTTGTTATTATTAGTTTGTTGGCATCTCTTCATGGTTTGCATAACTGCTAGGTGACTTTTATCTTGCATACATCTTATTATGAGTTGCCTCAGCACTTGATCATATAGTGAATATATTTACATCATATGAAACAAATATGTTCATAAAAGTATTTATCGCACTCAGTTGTCACTGAATTGCTTGAGAACAAGCAATAAGCTAAGCTTGGGGGGAGTTGATACGTCCAAAACGTATCTCCTTTTTAGAACACCTTTCTTATTGTTTTCCTCTAAACTTGTCAATTTTGGATACCACTAACACGGACTAACGTTGTTTTCAACAAAATTACCTTGGTGTCTCGTTTTTGTGCAGAAAATCAACTTTCGGGAAATTGCCCGAAAAAGACCCCATTGAGCTTATATCACCAGAAGACCCCGGGAGCCAGAAGGACACCTGGAGGGGGCAAGGAGTGGCCCAGACCACCCCTGGGCGCCACCCCTAGGCCGCGCCGCCTGGTGGTGTGGAGGCCACATCCACCCCCTCGGGCTCCCCTTTCGACTACATATGCCTCGTAAACGTAAAACACGAGGGGGTTTATCATATTCCACAGAAACACAACAGAGCGCAGCCACCACCTCGAAACTCAATTCGGGGATCAGAAGTTCGTGTTCTGGCGCCCTGCCAGGACAGGGATTCGAAGGAAATCATCGCCAACGACACCGCCACCTCTTCTCCATCAACCATCCATGATTGCCCCGTCCATGTGTGAGTAATCACCGTTGTAGGCTGAGAGGGGTGGATGGGATTGGATGACATCGATCATGTAATAATACCAGATTGTTAGGGCATAGTCCCTAGTGTCTATTGTTAGTATTTTCTACCGTTGTTGCAACTTGTTATGCTTAATGCTTGTCACTTTTGGCCCGAGTGCCATGATCTCAGATCTGAACATGTTATTGTTTCATGAGTATAATTATGTTTCTGGATCATATATGCAATTTGTTTACACATGTCATTGTCCAGAACCCGAGGCCCCAAAGTGACTAGGACAACCGGAGGGGTTGGTTTTGATGTGAGGACCACGTGTGTTCACGGAGTGTTAATTCTTTGCTCCGGTGCTTTATTAAAAGGAGCACCTTAATTACCAGTAGTTTCCCTTCAGGCCCCGCTGCAACGGGCTGGTAGGAGAAAAGATGTTATGCAAGTTTCTCATTGCTAGCACGTATCACTATATTGTAACACGTGCCTATGGTTTACCTAGAACTTGGATGCTTTATTATTATTATCTACAATTCCCATGTTTAGATTATTACATGACCTATCTTATCCATGCAACACCTGTTCATCCATTCCATCTATGCCTACGGTACTTTCATCCTGCTGTTTTCCCTGATTGCTACTGCTGTTACTATTTTATTCCCGTTGTTATTTTACTACTACTGCTGCTAAAAAACTGCTACCCCTGATAAATTGTTGCGAGCAAGTCTACTTTCAGGCGCACCTGAATTGACAACTCAGTTGTTAAGGCATACAAATATTCTTTTTCTCCCCTTGTGTCGAATCAATAAATTTGGGTTTTACTTCCCTCGAAGACTGTTGCGATCCCCTATACTTGTGGGTCATCACCACCGCGTGTCAGATTCTCTCTCGCGGGTTCCAGGACTACTTAGAGCCCGAACCTCCCAGATCTGACGGAATGGGGGGAATCTTGCCAAGAGGTGGGCCCTACCATCGTCTTGGGTGTTACTTGGGCCTAAACTAACACAACCAAGCAATTTATTCCACTTTGCTACCCCATTCCGGCTCATGTAGTGATAAGGGGTGGCCCAATCTTCTCAGTGAACTCACAGACAACTCCAATATGATAACTAGTGCGCCACTAAGAACTCTCCCGGCTGATCCCTGATGCCAATGCAAAAGATAGCAACCCCAAGTATATTCTCAACTCCACACTCTTGCACAAGTAATCCACCGACTACACGTGGTCTTGTACCGTCTTATTCCCAGTGGAACAACAGGTATCACGTAAAGTTTGCAGATGAACTTCCAGATGAAAGGCTTACAAGCAGTTTCAATCTAGAGGTCTAGGGTTTTTGGGTTTAACGTAGTCTAACCCTCCAACTCGCAGGTATGGGGGTATATGAGAGGGGAGGGTGCGGCCACAAGCTGCCTTGCACAAGCAAACCCTCTCCTACTCGGCTAGGACTCCTAATTCTACCACAAATAGATACAAACCGACCCCACACACAAGGGGTGTGGCCAAATTGGTATACAAACCAATCCTAACTCAACTAGGTCTTGTATATGGCGCATAGATACTCCTTGTGGGCGCCCTCCTCTTGCCTTGTTCATCTATGAGTGTGCAACAACATAATGGCATTGTTTTCCACACTTAGTGCATTTGACCTTGTGGAGGCACCATCCCCTTGTCATCATAACATTTGTTATTTTTTGTTTTCACCATGCTAGCACTTGTTTTCCATCTCCCCTTGTAGTCCATCTCCATCCATGTGTATCTCCTCTCCATGATCTCCATTCATGTTTGTGTTATCAATAAACCTGAGAATACATAAATGCAATGACTTAGGTAGTATAAAGTTCTCACAATTATAAACATTATACTCAAGTAGGAGTGAATTCACCTGTTGTTGTAATAGCTTGGTTCTTGATCTTGTCATTGGACCAATCCTTACTTCATTAACTTGTATAGGAACATCCTCATGTGTAACAATAGGTGAAGAGCTAGGGATGTCCTCATCATCCTCCCCCTCTTGAAAAGGCATCGACCTCAATGCTAAATCATCTCCATGGTAAGGTTTCAAATCAGCCACATTAAAAGAATTACTAACACCAAACTCATCAATTGGGAGGTCAATCTTGTATGCATTATCATTGATCCTTGAAATAACTTTGTAAGGACCAGCACCTCTAGGAATCAATTTGGATTTTCTCAATGTGGGAAATCTATCCTTTCTAAAGTGTACCCACACCATATCTCCTGGCCGAAAAATCACCTCTTTCCTCTTCTTGTTCACCCTCTCGGCGACATGCTTTCCTCTCTTCTCTATAGCCTCTTTTGTTTTCTCATGTATCCTCTTAACAAAATCAGCCCTCTTTGATGCCTCCATATTAATTATCTCATGTAAGGGAAGTGGTAATAAATCAAGAGGAGTAATAGGCTTGAAACCATAAACCACCTCAAAAGGACATAGTTGAGTAGTTGAATGCACAACTCTATTATATGCAAATTCCACATGGGGCAAACACTCCTCCCACTCCTTCTATTTTTTCTTGATCATACCTCTTAGCAATGTGGACAATGTTTTATTAACCACCTCGGTTTGTCCATCAGTTTGAGGGTGGCAAGTAGTAGAAAATAATAGCTTAGTGCCAAGCTTACCCCAAAGTGTCTTCCAAAAGTAACTCATGAACTTGACATCATTTTTAGTTAGATCATTTAAAGGAGCAGCAACTGTAATAAAATTAGGCACAAATCTTCTATAGAAACTAGCAAGCCCATTAAAACTTCTAACTTGACTCACATTAGTTGGAATTGGCCAATTTCGAATAGCTTCAATTTTTTATGTATCAACTTCAATACCATGCTTAGAAACAACATAACCAAGAAATATAACCTTATCTTTGCAAAAAGTGCACTTCTCAAGATTACCATACAATTTATTATTTCTTAGCACTTGCAAAACTTGTCTAATATGATCAATGTGTTCATGTTCATTGTGGCTATATATGAGAATATCATCAAAATAAACTACCACAAATCTACCAATAAAGTCTCTCAAAATATGGTTCATTAATCTCATAAAAGTACTAGGTGCATTAGTTAAACCAAAAGGCATTACTAACCACTCATATAAACCAAAATTTGTCTTAAAAGCAGTTTTCCGTTCATCTCCCTCTTTCATTCTTATTTGATGGTATCCACTACGCAAATCAATTTTAGAGAAAAGAGTAGCACCACTTAATTCATCTAACATGTCATCTAAACGTGGTATAGGCTGACGATAACGAATAGTGATGTTATTAATTGCTCTACAATCTACACACATGCGCCAAGTACCATCTTCTTAGGAACCAAAATAACGGGAACGGCACAAGGAGAAAGACTAACCCGAATATAACCTTTGTCTAGTAGTTCTTGCACTTGTCTTTGTATCTCCTTTGTCTCTTGTGGATTGGTTCTATAAGGGGCTCTGTTTGGGAGAGATGCTCCGGGAATTAAATCAATTTGATGTTCAATGCCTCTCAAAGGTGGCAATCCCGAAGGCACATCTTGTGGAAAAACATCCTCAAAATCCTGCAAAACATGAGAAACACCAAGAGGAATAGGGGTCATGTCATTAGAAACCAAAATCTCTCCTTTGTGAATAAGTACTATAGGTACTAGTGTTGGATCATCCCTAAATTCCCTCAAATCCTCTTTAGTGTCTAACATGCATAATAGGTTCTCTCTCATTTTACCACTCGAATTGGTTTTACTATCACTCCCCATGGCTTGTATTTTTGGTGTTCCCTCATCCCTCTCTCTTTCTTTTTCCACTTTCATATTAATTTTGGATTGGGACTCTTGTACAATTTGTTGTGGAGTCATAGGCCTCAAAATAATAGTCTTCCCATGATGATATAGCGCATAAGTATTTGCTCTTCCTTCATGCTTCACACTTCTATCAAATTGCCAAGGTCTTCCCTAATAATAAGTGGCAAACTGTCATGGGCACCACATCAAACTCAATAATATCTTTGTAAGGTCCAATTTGAAACTCCACTCTCACCATATGAGAAACCTTCATTTGTCCCGTGCTAACTCAACCATTGGATATGATAAGGAGAAGGATGTGGCATATATTTCAAATTGAGTTTTGCACATAGATCTTTGCTAGCCAAATTCCTGCAACTCCCTCCATCAATAATGACTTTGCAATCCATGTTAGGACCAATAATAGCTTTGGTTTGAAACAAATTGCACCTTTGATGTTCAGGACTAGACACCACACTCAATGAATTTTGTGTGCAAATAATAGATGGCATAGTAGTAGCCTAAGCATCCAAAGGAGTATCACTCAAATAGCCATCATCATCATCAATATCATTAGGATCAACATCATCACCTGTCTCATACTCATTGTTCTCATTGATCACCATCACTTTTGTATTTGGACAATCCCTCTTGAAGTGCCCCTTTCCTCCACAAGTGTGACATGAAATATCTCTAGTCCTTGAAGTAGAAGCACTTGAACCCGTGGTACTCACACTAGGTTGTGATGGTTTCTTTGCAATAGAGGTACTAGGCTCGGGTTTAGAAGAATTAGCACCTCGAAAACTTGAAGATGGTGGTGGTGGAGGAGGTGCACTAGGCATAGAAGATGATCTCATGGAAAATCTAGCTCTTGTCCTTGTAGTAATTTTTGCCTCCTCAATAATATGTGCTTCGGCCTCCCTTGCATGGTGTAGCAACTCATGAATATCATGGTATTGATGTTGCCTCACCATGCCCTTGATTTTATAGTTCAAACCCGAAAGAAATCTTTGCATTGTTTGCTCCAATTGTTCTCTCACACGTG